>CM029663.1:43724797-44324797 GCA_017311315.1 Dendrocalamus latiflorus
GAATCGTAGTTTGATAGAAATCGTCTAAACAAATCCTTGTATCGACTTCGACAAATCACTCGAAAATCATAGCACTGTACGAAGCCATATGAGAATGTGATTGGCTTCAACAAATGATTCATCATATCCAGCAGTCATATAAATTGAATATCGTACAAGCTCCCACAATTATCTATGAAGATAATGCAGCTTATGTTGCATAAATGCAGACAGGCTATGTGAAGGGTCATCTCACAAAGCATATCAACTCCAAGTTCTTTTATGCTCATGAATTGCAAAAGATGGACGAAATTAAGATACTGCATACTAAATCGTGTGAAAATCTTGTAAATTTATTCACTAAATCACTTTCAGTATTTAACTTTGAAAGATGTATACGTAGAATTAGAATGTTGAGACTTAGAGAAGTGCATAATTCAAAATGATATTCTTCTTGAGCTCACTATTAAAACTTGATCACGAAGATCGAGTACCCAAAGAATAAATCATGTAGATTAAATGAAATTGGGTGGATTGTACTCTTTCCCCTTGACGAGTTTTTCAGAAGTTTCTCGGCTAAGGTTTTTAATGAGGCACTTCGTACAACACAATATAACATGTATTATGTACTCTTTCGCTAAATTTTTCCCACTAAATTTTATGGAGTTTTAATGAGGCATGAACATGTTGGATGAGTGCCCAAGCGGGAATGTTAGGAAACCTGGGCCTGAGGCCTTGGTTCATGGTGGGCACCTCATCACTTAGTCTATAAATAAGGGGTCCTAATCATTGTACTTGTACTTGGAAAAAAGCAATAAAGAAAAGAGTTTCTCTCATCTCTCTATGTTCAATCTATTTTGTACTTGCATTATTCTGTATTTGATCTACCTCTCTTGTCTAAGAGGAATCGTTTGGACTAAACTCGTCAACAACGGTTCCTCAACACACCCAAGGCACTTAAGTGTCTTTCAGGCAGTCAGGTTGATGTGCTTAATTTGGAACAGTGGCTGCAAGAACGGGGTGAGATGTCGAAGCTGATGCAGCGGCAATTGCTACGAGCCCAACAGAGAACTAGAAACCAAGAAGACAAGCACCACGTACAAACTTCAGCCACACGTACAAACTTCAGTGGCATCACTATCTAATCAGAAACTGTTTCAGGTACTTTGGTCCCTACAAGATTGTGAAAAGGATGGGTAAGGTGGCATACATGTTGAATTTGCCTACGTCGGACCGTATCCATCCAGTCATATATGTTTACCGATTAAAGGACATCTATCATGAGAAATCCTAAGTGTTGATCTCCCTTTGCATTGACTTGATACTGATATGTTTATCAGAGATTGTTGATTAGCAAAGAGGGGTAACCACGCCATTGTTCAAGTCCTGGTACAATGGGCCGGAATGCCGCTAGATCGATCTACTTGGGAATATTTGTAGGCATTGCATCATCGCTTTCCACCTCCAGTTGCTTGGGGACAAGTGAAGGTATGGATGCATCCAACAAAGTAGCAATGGTGGATATTGAACAAAGTAGCAAGTGAAGGAGGCTGAAGACCTACGATGAGGAGCCGACAGTGAAGCTTTTGTATCGTCTATTTCGGTCTTCGGTATATGATGTTGGACCGAGAAGGCCTGCGTAATGAGAGCTACTGTAATCAATTCGGCCCAGTTTGAGTTTGCAGCAAAAGTAGTCCTTGGCCCACATGTCGGTGTCGCATGTGTATGGCTCGGAGAGCGAACTCATATGGAGGCATGGATGACATGAACTATCCCCAAATTCAATTCTATCTTGTTCGTCTCAAGTTATCTTGAAATCTTGCTCCTTACAAGTTGGTCCGTGGCCCTCCTTTGTCAGTTGTCACCCAAAAATTTGTTAGTTACTTCCAAGATGTGGCATTTGGCCCATCGGTTAGTCCAAGTGCACTAAATCTTCCTCGTAGAGCTTTTATGAACCTGTTGCCGCACGAAACTGATCCGTGCACCAACAAGATAATTGATGGAGAAACAAGATCTACTTTAATCTAGAGACTAAGAAAACAAAGGTACGAAAATAATATTGTGTCGATTGTCTGATTCCCTTTTGCAATCGGCCTTACCCTTTATATTTATAGGGTGCCTGGTCTATGGCAAATAAAATCGGCATCAAATCAAGATCTATGGCAAGTAAAATCGGCATCAAATAAAACAAATTAATCATATCCACTAATGCCCGATTTCTTTCCTTGCTTCTCCGCTGCCGAATCCTCTGCAGATAACTTCCCATAACGATTCGGTATTCCCAAATTTTCCGACCGCTTCTCGTTATAACTGTCAGAGTTTCCAATTTATGGTCGAACTCCTTGAGACCACCTTTAGTATGGTCGTAGCCTTCAATATAGTCGTAGGCTTCTTCGTGGTCATAGACCCCAACGTGATCGTAACCTCCAACGTGGTCGTAATCTTCAACATGATCGTAGACTCCACCGTGGTCGTAGACTCCAACGTAGTCGTAGACCCCACCGTGGTCGTAGACTCCATCGTGGTCGTAAATCCCACCGTGGTCGTAGCCTCCAACGTGGTCGTAAACCCCACCGTGGTCGTAGCCTCCAACGTGGTCGTAGACTCCACCGTGGTCATAACGTCCAACGTGGTCGCAGACCCCACCGTGGTCGTAGCCTCCAACGTGGTCGTAGACCCCAATGTGGTCGTAGCCTCCAACGTGGTCGTACACTCCACCGTGGTCGTAGACCCCAACGTGGTCGTAAACCCCACCGTGGTCGTAGCCTCCAACGTGGTCGTAGACTCCACCGTGGTCGTAGACCCCAACGTGGTCGTAAACCTCTCAGGAGACATTTGACCATGCCCAAAGTGGTCGTATACGCCACAACGTGGTCGTGGAGCTATCTGGCGGCTGCCGACCACGACCAATGTGGTCATAATGACTTTCGACCACGGCCAAAGTGGTCGTAATTCCTTCTGGTGTCCTTCGACCATGGTTAGAATAGTCGTACACCTCTCGGGAGACATTCGACCATGCCCAAATTGGTCGTATACGCCATAACGTGGTCGTGGAGCTATCTGGCGGCTGCCGACCACGACCAATGTGGTCATAATGACTTTCGACCACGGCCAAAGTGGTCGTAATTCCTTCTGGTGTCCTTCGACTATGGTCAGAATAGTCGTAAACCTCTCAGGAGACATTCGACCATGTCCAAAGTGGTCGCATTCGCCACAACGTGGTCGTAGAGCTTATCAGACCACTCGCTTAACACTTCGCCCGTTTCTGACCATGGACAGTGTGGTCGCAAATGATTCGATAGGCAGCCGACCACGACCAAAGTGGTCGTAAATAGTTCAATGAGCAACCATATAGTCAACCGAATTAATAAAACAACAATTCGGCTATTTTGATCATCTAATGCATAAATATGCTAGTGTCATTTTTCACTATCAACAGAACCTCCTTTGGTTTCCTTCCCAAGCTTCTTCTTCTTTGGAGTACTTCAAAGTTGCTCTACTGTGATATCCTGTGTCTCTGTGACCCAAATATGGACAAAATCAACCCCTAATACTTCGATGACCAAAACCTTGGGCTCCATTTTCTCTTCCTTGATTTCTTTAAGGGAAAACAAAATGTCCTTTGTACATATTCTTGTGCTTAGATTCACTTAAACATTAGACCAAATTTGTTCTTAGATTCGACTTGGCTTGAGAGCACATTCAAGGGCAGATTCTCTAGACCACATTCACTCAAGGGCCTCTTCTTGGAAAAAGAAAGCCTCAAACGAACTTAGGCCCCGTTGCAAACTTAGGCCTGCGACATTCCTTGAAAATCATACGTTCCAATCATAGCCTTAGTTTACATGGGAATGCTCTTGCTACCTAGATCGAGTAAAACCAAATATAATCCATGAAATTCACGTAGATCATCTCCTGCAGGCAGAGACAATTCGATGCACCAAAACACCAGCCAATAATTCCACTGAGATGCATGCATTGTCCGAGTATATACAGAAGAAAGAATACTCAATATATACAAAAGGATAACTGAATTGTCGTAACGAGCTTAAATACAAGGGTGGTAAACCCATAATGTCTCGTATTGGACAGCAATTTGTTCAGAAGCACCTGAAATGAAGAGGAAACACTACCACATAAAATCTGGAAGAATTCTCCCTACAGTTGCAAGTAGCAACACCTGTACTTTCTTCCCAACCACCATAGGAACAAAACACAACCAAAGAATATTCATCTACAGACCATGTAACCCATTTTTGGGCATGTAAAAATTTCTTGGAATGGAGGTTCAAACTCCTTTTTAATTCAAATTTGTTCAATCAAACTTCAACCAAATTTCAAATTTTCAAAGACATTTCAAATTTCCAAAACCATCCTTGGGCTTAGCCCAGCCTAGCTCTACCTTTCTCTCTCTTTGGCCTAGCCCGCAACACCCTTGGCTCGGCTTGCAACGGCCCATGCTGCCTGGTGTCGGGACCCCGGATTTCCGAACCCGGACCCTCTGTGTATTACTGCACTAGTCCCAGATCAAAGCTAGTGCACACAGTTAAACAGAAATGAATACATAACCAGCAACGCTTTATTTCAATTTTAAAGAGTACAGACCGAAAGGTCTCATTATTACAATTGAGGTTTCAAGACCTCGCACACATGAAACACAGCGGAAGCAAAAGATAAACTCGGCGAAGACCCATCAATACGCCACAGGCAATTGACTGGGGAAGCGCGACCTAGTACTCCGGGGATCCTTCGTCGAAACCACAAGCGAAGTAGTCGTAGTCACCTTCTTGAGCTTCATATTCTTCTGAGATTTATTTTTGAGTGCAGCATGTGAGTACATAAAGTACTCCGCAAGTCTTGGGAAGAATGCAATAGATGCAAGGCTTGACAAAGAAAGGCTATATGGTTCTTTTGCACAAAGCAATGTTTTAATTTCAATTACTAATTATTTTCGAAGGCATCAATTTAATAAAGTAAATGTTTTAACAGAAACTATTAATAATTCTATAGTGAAGGTTCCATCTACCAACACTAGTTAATCTAGTCTATCTGACCAAGTTTAAAATTGCGAGTTCCATCCACCCTCTCTGGCTCCAACTGCCAAGATACCCTTCCGAGAGTTCCCTCCACTCTCGGAGTACAAAACTTTGATTTTAAAACCAAAACCAGAAATCTACCATGTGAATGCATTCCTTGCCCGCCCTTGACTGTGGGCACGACTATTCGAATAGTTTTACACTCTGCAGAGATTGTACAACTTTACCCACAAGAGATAAATTATCCTAAAAGTCAACACGCTTCCTTTGGCATGAGACCCAGATAAAATATCACAAAGCCTTTACCTTACTCTAATCTAGCTAGATACCACCCGCTGAGGTTTCACCGCAGGTAGGCTAACTGCCCGAACCGAAGCCCCCTCTTGCGCCATATGAGTACAGTAAATCTCTGTCCCTCACTGTGAATAGCCAGTCCATCCCTGGCACCCACTTTCCACTGGTGGCACTTAAACTAGACTATCATAAGTTAGTCAGCTAGGTCGTACCCATATAGACTTGTGGTTGTACGGTTAATGCTCAGTCTGGACAAACACAAGCGTCGGTCCTTAATTGACTAGGGTGGAACATACACTTTACAAGATGTCGTGCTTACTGCACCAACCCAAACCAACCATCCACCCTAATCTAAATCAATTTCCACATTTTATTTTATTTTAAAAGAACAGTGGCAACTCCAATTACCACTAACTTTATAAACACAAGGGTATTACAATAATTCATAATTTCCCATTTTCCAAAATTCCAAAGGTATTAATTAGCATGACTAAGCATTATACTACCATTCTATTATTTATCAAAGATTCAATAATAATCTCATTATTGAGACAAAGGAAATTCTAGGGTTATAAAGGTACATGGCAATCAACATCAATTGAGGGCATAACAAAGTTGGAATAACTAATTCCTAAAGATTTAACTAATGTTTATGTAAATAGCAATGCACATAATTTAAAATAATTAAAACATTTCAAAATCATAGGTTCAAGATGATCAAAGGAGACTTGCCTTCTTGCACGCTCTCGGGGTCTTCTTGCTGCGGAGTGGATAGATCGTTGACAACGGTGTAATCTACGTGTGAAAAGGCGAAGCAAACAAAACAAATAAATACAAATAAAATTCAAATAAAATCCAAAATTCAAATAGAGGCCATATTTGGATAGATTGTGATTTTAGACGAATTTAGGAGAAAGATTCAGCGGATTGGGGTTCACACGAGGGAGAACGAATATCTGGAAGATCGGTTGGGAAACGAAATTACTGAGACAATATTTGGACCAAGGAAAATAGAATGGATTTTATGAAGATTTTGCAAGATTTGAATTTGAATTTTGAAAGTGCACAGAAAATTTGGAATGGAATTGAGGCTTTGAGATTAAACTGGGCATTGGAATTTGAAATTTAAATTTTGAAATATCAAATAAATTTAAAATATTTGAAAGGATGGAAGAAATGGATAGTTTGGAATTTTTGATGAATTTAAAAATTTGAATGGGCTCAAACGGAGTTAAAACGAGGGAGAACGAGCTCCGGGAAGTTTGAAATCAGGAAAAAGGAAAAAGACTGATTTCTGGAATTATTTTTCTACTGAAAAAGGATTTATGACGTCAGCAATGCGTCAGCACTGAGATTTATTTTTCAGCCGAATTATTTTTCAACTGAAAATTCAATTTTCTGCGTCAGCATGACATCAGCCCCGGGGAGTCATGCTGACATGTGGGCCCCCGGTCCATGGACCGAGCCCACGGGAGGGGGAAGACACTGAGGTGGCGGGGTGGTGCTGACCGGGCGAGGGGCGCCGAGGTGGGCGGGGACGTGGCGCCATGTCAGCCGCCACGCAGGCACGGGTGCTGACGTGGCCGGCCAGTCGGGGTGGTTCACGGGCACGGCGTGCTCGCCGGCGCTCCGGCGGGCGGCGGCCGTCGGTGAGGGTGGGAACGGGTAGAGGGGAAGGTGGGGAGCACGGGGGAGGGGCGCGGGCTCACCGGCGGCGGAGGGGCTCGGCCGAGGGGTCCCTGATGTGCGCGCGGGCGTGGAGAGGGCGACGGTGGGGTCGGCGAGGCGTGGCGCGGCTCGAGCTGGCGGCAATCGCTCGCCGGAGTCCGAGGCGGCGGCGGAGGCGAGTGCGCACGACGCGAGGGCGGTGGAGCAGCCGGGAGGGAGAGGGGAGTGGAGGGGGAAGTGGTGCGGAGAGAGGGGAGGCCGGAGGAGGGTTTTTATAGCGGCGGAGGGGAAGCACGGGGGCGGAAATTTCTCGTCGGAGACGGCGGGGATTGGCGGCGATTGCGGGGAAATAGGGGGGAAGCGGCGCCGTAGAAGGAAGGGAATCGGGGGAGGAAGAAGAAGGAAAGGCGCGGGTCGCACGGGCGGCGGAAAAGGAAAGAAACCGAGCGGGCGGCGGAGATGGCGGCTGACAAGCGGGCCCGGTCGGTCAGAGAGAGTGGGGGCGGGAAGCGGCTGACGGGCGGGGCCTGCGGGGCAGAGAGGGGCGGAGGGAGTGGCGCGCCGACAGGTGGGGCCGGAGAGAGAGCACGGGGCGCGGGCGAGACTGAGATGGCGACGCGTGGCAGCGTGGGGAAATCGGGCGGCTGGCGCCAGGGGTGCAGTGGATGGCTGGATGGGCTGGATGGCGGGGAAGGCGGCTGATCTGGGCCGGCCAGGTGGCAAGCGGGGAGGAGGGGGAGGCGGGATCCGTGCGGCGGCGTGGGTGGAATCCGGCCGTCCACGTGGCGGCCGGAGGAGAGGGGAGGGGATTTTATTTTAAATTTTGTTTTTTTGATTTTCAGAAAGGCCTAGAAAATCCAATAAAGCTCAGAAAAATATGAAATAAATTCCAAAAATTCCAGACAAATTCACAAAAGTTCCTGGATAAGTTTTGGACTTAATAAAAATATTTTCAACTACTATTGATATTTAATTTTCATACTTAAAATACTTTTTAATTTCAAAAATACATTTTTAAATTCCAGAAAATCCAGGAAACCAAATAAAAGCCAAATAACTCCAAATAATTAATTTGAATTAGGTTTTTTATAGAAATTCAAAATATCTTTTTATTTAACAATATTTTTAGGTTTTACTTAAAATACTTTTCAAATCTAGCTTTTTCAAAAACAGAAATTCAGGGCAAATCTAAATAAAACTCAAATACTTTAAAATAATTAATTTGAATTTAAATTTTTCAGAAAGCAAATTTTTGGGATGTTACACCTGGCACGCTAGAGCGCACACGTGTCCACATGCCGCGCTCGCCCAAAGCCTGCACCACCTCGGCCTTCACCCGACGCTGCACTTCTCACCTTGCCTATGCGTTCCGGGATTCCAGGTTTTGTGCCATGCCTACATCACCCTTTCTCCGCTGCTCGACTCACCTTCCCTACGCTCCAACGCCTCTATTCTCCCCGCTGCACCGTCTCAGCCAAGCCATCCCATCCTGTCGCGTGCCAACCATGTCTTCCACTAGCCCTTGAGTTGTGTGCCCACGTGTGCACTCAACAAAGTGTTGCGCCAACCCCACTCAGCTCCGCCCCAATTCTCAGATGGCACCATTGTCTTGGCTGCAGCCTATGTAGCACGGGCATGCCGCAAAACCGCCGTATCCGTGTCCGACACCGTGTCGGACACGGATACGACACGGACACGTCTTGGACACGTGTCGGCGACGTATCGGCCGATTTTAGAATTAATTTTAATTATTAAAATTCTCGACACGTGTCGGACACACTAAACATACGAGTCGGACACAGCCGGCCCAGGAATGGCCCAAGACACGGCCGGCCTAGGCCGGCCCATAACGCACGCACGGGTGTTGCCCTAACCATAACCTCTTAGCTCCCGAGCGTGTCATTCCCATCACCCGCTTGCGCCGCCGCCCACTCCCGCTTGCTCCCGCATCTTGCCGCCGCCCGCTCCTGTTAGCTCCCGCACCTCGCCGCCATCGGCTCCTGCACCTCGCCGCCGCATCCCCTCTCCATCGAGGTATCATCTCCCCACTCCTATCCTATCCTATGTTTGTGATGTACCTTGACGTCAGGATTAACAAAACAATTCATGAGGTACATATTCCAAGTATACACTTTACAAATTACAAGTTTACAATTTACATTATTTTAGTTTAATAAGCATGTGGAAACATAGAAAATAATACATATATATGATTTATTTATTATTTAAATATATATAGCTGTGTCGCCGTATCGGTATTTTTGGGAAAACGGCGAATTCCCGTGTCGGTGTCGTGTCGTGTCGATGTATCCGCGTCCGTGCATCATAGGCCACAGCAAGCTATCGTGGTGCACCAACGGCACCAAACCTCTCCCCCTCTATAAAGCAGCGCATCGTGCTCCTCTCTCCCCTACTCACCTCCCTTTGCATTCAATCGACCCGAGAGCCACCAGAACCTTTGTCTTCATTATCTCCGGCCAAAGCACCACCGTTAGCGCCAGCAAAGCTTCATAGCACCTCAGCCAGATTGACCACGCCCGAGGGGGTCTAGGTGTGGTGGACGTAACCACCCTCAGATGAAACCTTAGTAGGTGTAACATATCCAAGAAAATATGTGAAACATAACAAGTTGATTACTTTTTGTGGGTAAAGTGTATAATCTCTGCAAAGTTTGAACTGTTTGAACAGCGTTCCCACGGTCAAGGGTGGGCATGAGAACTTGCTCGAGTTAGTTTATATTTCAAAAACCTTTGTGGGTGGGATGAAAACTCATCAGGTGGATATAACCCTGAATTTGTTTTCCCCTGAGTGGATATAACCCAGTGCTGATAGTTGGGTGGATGTAACCCTTGTAGTAAAAAACTAGCAATGGTGGATAGAACCATGCAATAGGTGAATGAAACCTGTACCGTTATTAATATTGCACACTTTTACTCCCTTTAACAAAATACGGTTTAGTTAAAATGCTAGGACTTTCTAATTATTAGTAATTTACAAATATTGCCTTTAGCAAATAAAAAACCCAAGCCATCCTTGTTAAGCCTTGCATGTATAAATATTGCATTCTGTGTAATGCCTTGCAAAGCACTGTTGCTTGTACTTACTCTCGCTCACAAAATTCCTCAGAGCCTCTAGACCAAAAGCATTACAACTTTACAAGTGCTAGATGTTCCAGGAGCTGATGGTGAAGAATATGGAGAAGAATAGCTTGTTTTCTAATGGTCTAGATCTCACTCCATACTGGTTAACTAAGATATTGCTCTCGTGTACCAATATTATCCAAATACCCGGTTAATATTAGCTGCACACAAATCTTCCCCAATCGCTTGTTTGTGGTGAGATATACCTTCCTCTTTTGCTTCCGCCATACTTCTGCATTTTATGTAATGTATCATTTGCCATAGTCGACTCTATTGTAAACTTGATCCAGTGCGGTCTATTTGAATTCTAATGTTATAATATTATTGTATGATATAGTTTACGTCCTGTATGAAATAATTCAGTGATGTATCTATAAACATTATCTACCGATCTAGGGAACAGTATAGTGATATTTACAGAGGTTTCTGAATTGCTAAATCTGGGTCCGACTGGCCAGCTATGAAAAATCTTTCACCCAAACTCAATAAAAAACATGTTGTAACAGAAACGCTGTTTTGACATTTTTATCATGCTCGTACCCCTCCGTCGTCCATTTGGAGCTGTTTTAAGTCACGGCCTTTGCATCTAGGGCAGTCTGCTTCCTCCGCCTCGATTGCCTAAGAGCTGCTGGATCAACCAACGGTCCAGACCATGTTTGTGTGGTCCCGTTCTCGATGGGGACTTGGGTACTGAAGGAAGCATCCTGGTGCTCATATGTGGGCTCCATATGACGACAGGACCCTAACGGATTACCCATATCTCCATCCTGATGCGGAGGAGGGAACTTCTCACTTTTGCTCTTGGCATTTGCATGGGTTATCATACGTCGCCTCTGCTGTTATTGAAAATACTAAATACTGAGTACTGCATCATGCAATATGTGTAAATTTTGAACAGATTAATGATTAAAATCATGTTTCAACTTACAATTTTAAAGAACAGTTAAAAGTTGTGAAATGCGCAGAAAACAGCACTAATTTACTTTCACCACGTTGGTTAAGAATCATTTACAATAGTAACTAATTTTCATGGTAAGGAATCATTAATCCTACAAAAAAATATATAGTTTTTTACACCCGCATGAAAATATAGTTCGATCTGAAGTAAACAAACATGACTAATGACATTTCGTAACCTGAAAACAGAGGTCTTCCTCTTAACTATGCTTCGAAGGCTTCGGTACAAAATACATGTCAATGATGGTGAGTGGTGACAAACTATCTAGAGGTGCCATGATTATACACTAAAATTATCATTTTTATCACATTTTACCATTACTTTCCGGGCTATTTGGCATTTGGGCTCACCACTTGCAAAGATAATGATATATTAGAGGGGACAGTTCTGGTGGTGAGTTCAAAATGAGTTGCCTTTTAGTATTAAATACGGAGTATAATAAACCCAATTGCTTGTATCGCGTCAACAATTTATAGTATAGCAAATTAAACAGGAATACCTACTGTCATAATTAGCTTTGACTTACATCTAGATTTGCTTGAAGCTCTGCATTAGCCTCTGGTACTGGTCCTGCCCTATGAGATCGATCCCGTGTTCGAGTCCTTTTGGTCACCTCTCCTTTGCCCTTTGCAGCACCTCGTAGCCTGAATAACAATAATACGCAAGATAGAAACATACATGAATGATCCAGTAACAAACAATTAGACAGATTAATTCTAATTCTATATGTTACTCTTTTCATGTTGAGGCAACTCTTAACTGACCAATGAAAGATAATCAGCAGCAATTGAAGCAAGATTGCATGTGCCTGTGTGAGTGCACAAATATGCCCGTGTAAGTTTGCAAAAGCATTCCAGACTGGACTCCACCACGTTGATGGTCTCAATTTCTAGGTACTAGCTAACTCCTAGTAGTAAAAAAAAAAGCCCTAACTCCAAACCCAAACAGAAAACGGCCGGAAAGTGGCTGCTTTGACAGTTTGCAACCAAACACAGGCAGTACCATGAGTTAGCAATGATTCCTCCATTTTTTTCCCAAAAGAATTACAGAATAATATGGTTAACTAAACAATGATGTGAATACCAAATGTTGTTCAAAAACTCACTGCAAATCATTCATAACTCAGTCTAAATAGCCAAATTTATCAATTCATGCAACCATAAAGCAGGTAAGATGAAATATCATAGGTGGCTAATCAACTGGTCCGTACAAGTTTACAAACAGTGTGCACATGACCACATGCATGTGATGCACCTTTCTAATTTACTTCTTTTCTGGGATGGGAGTTCAAATAAGCTATGGAATTACTGGTACTGGTGGACTAGCAAAGATTTGACATAAAGTAAATTCACTTCTACACAAATTGATGAAAGTGCAGAAAGTCAACAATGCACTGTCATAACATCATTTGCATACAAGTTCTGCAAAAAGGGAAACGGGTAGATGCAACACACCTTCTAGCTTCCTCGTCTCTTAACCTAGCATCCATCTCCTTGCTTGGCGGATATGTCGGCAAGCTTGATGGGTCACATGCATATGGCTCAGTTGCAAAGAACTACAAAGCTCACGGTATGAACAAATTAGTACATAGTGACTGTTAGACATGTAGAGGTTGCAGGTTATCACATTGTATAGGGGTTCCTTGCATATTGTCTCATGTATATATTTGGTCTCTTGGCCTATTGGAATATTAAGCCCACACTCATAACATGGTATCTGTCCACGAGAGGGCTAGGGTTTCCCAACCCTAGCCACCGCCGCCGCCACTGTCGCTGGCCGCCGCCGCATCTCCGCCTCCCGGCCACGCATCACGCACCCGGTCGTCCGCGCGCCCAGCATCTCTCAGACGCGGGCCACCGTGCACGCGCACCACCCCCAGAAGCGCTCGCGCCCTCCCGGTCGCCGCCAAGCCCTGGGTCCAGGCGGTGGGATCTTCCCCGCTGCTGGATCCGCCAGATCGGGGCTCCCCACTGCCGGATCCGTCCAGATCTGGTCTCCCACCGAGCTTCTCTGTTCTTCCCCGCCGTCGCATCGCGTTGGGCCGCCTACGCCTCCGGCCATCGCTCACGCCCGCTAGCGCCTGACACCTGCACCTTCGGCTGCCTGCATCTCCAGCCGTCATCGCCCGCCCGCGCCCGACGCCTACACCTCCTGCCGTCGCTCACGCCTGCCCACGCCCGATGCCACCATCACGCCACCATCGCCTGCGCTGGCAGATCGCCGGTCTTTTGAGATTTGGCGGGCCAAAAGGGAGCAAGCCAGCCGAGTTGCGTGAGAGAGCAACAGCACAGCAGTTGGTCCTTAAAAAAGAGTCGTCTCCCGCACGTGATGGCCACCCACACTGCTATTCCATCTCCAAAGGTCATCTTCGATGGGATGAACTATCGTGAGTGGGCCATGCTCATGCGGATTCATATGAGTCAGCGTTTTTGGGGCATCTTACAGGCGAGAGGCGGTGTCCACCTTGCCCTCCACCGCTGGCTGCCCCTCACATCCCTGCATCTGCTGACGAAGCAACCCAGAAAGCTGCGATCACTGCCTTTGAGGAGGCCATGGAGGTGTACCAGACTCAACTTCACTCCTATGAGAGGTGGCAGGACAACAAAGCTCGTGCTTCTACCATCCTGATAGGTAGTCTGACTGTCGCTATCTCCATGGATGTGGTGGAGCTGCTGACATTTCATCTGATGTGGGAGTGTCTTCGTGCCCACTACGAGCCGACGAGTGATGCTATGTATCTCTTGGTCGTATATTAGGCGCACTCTCTTCAGCAGCTTGATGCCACGGTGGACTTCTACCAGCAGATGTCCGCGGTGTGACGTCAGCTTGACTCTCTGGGACCGGACATCTGTCGGGCCTATCCCTACTGTGTGCATCAGCGTGCTCACCTAGAGACTCACCATCTCTACAAGTTCCTAACATGTCTTCGGTAAGAGTTTGAGCTTGTTCATGCTCACCTCTTGACTCGTCAGTCGTGTTCGTTCGTGCTAGAGGCTCTCACCATTGTTTGTGCTGTGGAGACTCGTCTTCGCAGCATGGGTCAGTTGCAACCCACCTCTGTTCTGGCTGCTCGGGTGTCTTCTCCAGCACCGGCTCCCATTACACCTGTGCCTTCAGCTGCACCGGTGGCAGCGGCTTTTACTACGGGTCTTCACTGCACCTTTTGTGATCGTGAAGGTCACACGTTTCAGCAATGCTACAAAGCGGAAGAACCAGGGCTGCAGGGGTAGTCACCCTCCTAAGGGCACTGGTGGCTCTTCTTAGTTAGGGTCATGACAGAGCTCCGCTACTGAGATTCAGCAGGAGATGCTCACTCTGCTTCGATGCTTACTGCCTCAGCTTCGTTCGGTTCTGCTGGTTTTGCTGCTCAGTCTTCTGGTATGGGACTGTACCTCACAGTCCCATACTTCATGACTTGATAATTGCCTTTTGTTTGTTCTGGAGTGAATTAAAGTACACTGTGGAGAGCCAGAGTCTCATGTATGGGTACCTCACGGTCATGGGTCCATGACTTTGTTTCATACTAACATTTCTGATTAGAATGATAACGAGGAAAAGGATATGGACTTCACTTTGCAATGCAGATGTTGCAGTTTGACGCTCAGCTGGATCAATTGCACAGAGTTTCAACCAATGGCAGGGAAGATGGAGGAAAATCTTTAAATGTCTCCCTGATGCAACGTTTATAGGGCTGTTGGGTTTTAAATTCTGTAGCACGTGGCAGTTTTGACTTCTTCCAATACTCCTCTGAGGGGAAGCCACACAGCTTGAAAATCTTGTGCAACTGGTGTAACTGAAGAACACAGTGTATATTGCAATTTTTAACATTAGGAACCAAGTAGTTACCTTTTGTAAGCATATGTAGCAAGGCAAAACATAAAAAAATAAACATCATGAGTTCACCCTAGACTCTACTCAAATTATGATCAGAAGATTATGAGCATGGAATTATACAAAATATATGATAGTTTGTTCACCTCAAGCGACAAACATTTCAAGACAGTCCGTGGTTGTGGTGGTTTGATCACTCTGGCTGAATTATGTCATGGGCGTAGTCATTATTAGAAAGTAGAGATTAGTTTTGAGTTAGAGATTAGTTTCCATTTGTTAGATATATGATTAAGGATATGATATTAGTTTCTATTTGTTAGAGATATGATTGAGATTAGATTCTATCTGTTAGAGGGACCTATCTATATAAGGGGCTATCGCAGGCTATGGAGGCAAGCAAGAAATAACAGAGCCATTCTCATCGATAATCTCCTCTCTCTCTCCATCTACGCCAACACCGCTCGGCCATCCTCTGGGCGATGTTTACCCCCTATGAACTAAGATCCATAACAACTTAGTATCAGAGCCAACATCATGGTTCCAAAAGCGCACGCCAGCGCAGCCATGCCGACCTCTGTCGCATTCGGTTCCTCCGCTGCCACGGGCTCTACTGCGTCCTCACCCTTCTCCTCCACCGACCACTAGCCATGGGCCGCGTCCGCACCAAGACCATGCAGAAGACCTCACGGCAGATCGACATCTCGCTCAAAATGCAGGAGGAGCGCGAGCGCCACTTGAACTTCGTCCTAGGAAAGTTGGCACTCTAGGTCGAGGAGATTCGCGTTGACAAGGAGACCATCAAGTAGGTGGCGGCGCTCACGACAACCTTGATGAACTCTCTGCCGACGATGCCGGCCTCTCCGCCACCGAGCGCGTGGTAGGCCAGGCTGACCTCGCTGCGCCCTCCGCACCATCGCCGCAAAGGTCTGCACTGGATCTAGCGTCGCTGCCTAGCCTCGGGTTCTTCCCCAACGCCAGGCTCTTCACTGACGCCACCTCTCGCTGGACCCCGACGCCGGATCGACGCCTCCGCCTCGGCCCGCCTCAAGCGGTAGCGAGTGGATCGGGCGACCGCTGCCATCCTCAACATCCGTAGCTTGTCCTCGTTCATCTCTTCTCCCCCGCAGCAGCTTCGGTTTTTCCCCATGCCGTCGTCACGGAGGATGAAGGCGGCAAGGGTACAGGCGACCTTGCGGGACGACATGGCCTCTTCTTCTCGCCGTCAGAACGGATCTACGATCTCAGAGGAGTTTTTTGCTATTATAGTACTCCTCAAATGCGGTTTCGACGAAACGGTATCTACGTCGTGGGCTTCTCTAAAATAGTATCTATTTCGTGTACTCCTCTCTATAATAGTATTTTCAGAGATTTAAAGTCATTTGAATTTGATTTTCGAATTTAATCTTCCTCATATGACTAAACTGCCCTTGCTCATTTTGTTTAACCCTGATAACTCTTATTTTCTTCCTTTCACGTCGTTTCGTGTCCTTGGCGACGGCGGCACGGCGACTGGCCGGATCGCAGGACTCGACGGCCGTCGCGCCAGGCGAGCGCGCAGCAGCGTCGCGCCGTGGTCGTCCCTGACGTTGACCAACCGGGCGAACCCCCTGCCAAACTTCGACAGCAGCAAATGAACAGTCTTGCAGACGAGACGACAGACAGTCATCACAAGCATGGGGCAAGATCTCACCATGAGTCGGCCACCGGCGTGGTCTGTGCAGCGGAGAGGGTGGCCTGTAGGCAGTCGACGTGGCCGTAGTACGCCGCGTGGTGGATGCAGGTCCTTGCGTGCACTGAATCAAACATCAAGATCTGATGCACAAATCGAACGAATCGATGATTAGCGACTTCTGCAAGCGGAATTGTACAACAAATTTGGAGGCTTGCTCACATTTGCGCCGGCCTGGAGGAGATTGAGCACGCAGTCGATCTTGCCGTGCATGGCCGCAAGCATCAGCGGAGTCTGGAGCAGCAGAAGGCAGCCAAAAAATTGAAATTTTTAAGCAGGGGTAACATCAGTAAGTTGCAGCAAGAAATTTCTTTTATTTGAATCCAGCACCTGCTTATGCCGATTCACCGCGTCCGGCTGCACTCCGCGATCCAAGAACATGGACAGCACCTGCGAGAAAGTAGCAAAAGAAGGCTCAGAGACCAAGAAGAGGAGGGGATCCATGGCGTGAGTGTGGCGAGTGAGAAGCGGTGATGGGGGTCTCACCTAAGAGTTATTAGGGTTAAACAAAATGAGCAAGGGCAGTTTAGTCATATGAGGAAGATTAAATTCGAAAATCAAATTCAAATGACTTTAAATCTCTGAAAATACTATTATAGAGAGGAGTACACGAAATAGATACTATTTTAGAGAAGCCCACGACGTAGATACCGTTTCGTCGAAGCCGCATTTGAGGAGTACTATAATAGCAAAAAACTCATCTCAGAGGGAGGCACGAGAGGTGTAGGCGCACGAGGCAGGGGTGCGCATAGCACTGTTGGGGCCCTCCTCTCCTTATGCGACCTTGGGTAGGGTCCACCTACAGGCTACGGCCGTGGCGAAGCAGCAAGAACCTCCAGCATCTGGTAAAAGGCGTGCTCGTCTTCAACACTTTGGGGCCCCTTTCAATTGCTTATGGGCTCTGAGGGCTTCAAGGATGCTTTCAACCCACCCATTCAAGTCTAGGGGTTGTAGGATAATATACACTCTTCAAGCCAAATTTCTTCACTGCTGAGGGGTCGTCTCGCCAATGCAAGCAATGGAGTTAACTTGAGAAATGAGTGTATGTCAGGTTAGCAGCTCAAGGACAAGCTGCATGTCCGAAGGGGTGTACTGTCATGGGCGTAGGAAGTAGAGATTAGTTTTTATTTGAGTCAGAGATTAATTTCCATTTGTTAGAGATATGATTAGGGATATAATATCAATTTCTATTTGTTAGAGATATGATTGAGATTAGATTATATCTATTAAGCGGAGCCCATCTATATAAGGGGGCTGCCGCGGGCTATTGGAGGCAAGCAAGAAATAACAAAGTCATTCTCATCTATAGTCTCCTCTCTCCCTCTACGCAGACGCTGCCCGTCCATTCTCTCGCGGTGCTTACCCCCTATGAACTAAGGATATACAAAAATAAACAAAATACATAGATGCCCAACCATCCTCATCAACACCATCAAGTAGTCCCACATTCATATCAATCTCCTAGTACAACAACAACAACAACAACAAAGCCTTTTATCCCAAATAAGTTGAGGTAGGCTAGGAATGAAACCTTCTTAAGATCAAAGAGTTAAGAACCTTGAAATAAAAACCTACAATACTAAAACCCTAAGCCATACATCCTGTTATCTGAGTTGAGAGACTAAAATACTGCCCCTGTCAGGGGTGTGGGCCTTGGGGCCAAGGCCTAGTCGGTCTATTATTAGAAGTTAGAGATTAGATTCCATCTGAATTAGAGATTGGTTTCCTTATGTTAGAGATATAATCTTAGTTACTATATCTGTTAGAGATATGATTGGGATTAGATTCTATCTGTTAGGGGGAACCATCTATATAAGAGGGCTACCGCATGCTATTGTAATCAATCAGAGAATTATCATAGTCTTCCTCGCCTAAACATCTAGTCTCTCTCCCTCTCGTTCTACGCCGACGCCATCCGGCTATCTTCTTGGTGGTGTTTACCCCGGTTCATGACAACTTGGTATCAGAGCAGTCGATCCTTTCCCACGACTTCTGCTACCATGTTTCCTGCGACTCGTCCTCTCGTCGAATCAATGGCCATAATAAAAGCCAACGCTGAGAAGGTGGCCAGCTACGACAAAGAGAAGGCGGACTCCTTCCTTAACATGTATGCCTTCTTCGAGAAGCACTTGAAGGATCGGGAGAAGGCAAAACAGGAGGCCGCTTGTAGAGCAGAAGAGGCGGCAGACATTGGTTTGTCAACTGCTAACGAAGAGGAGGAAGAGGTCTCTCTCGCCCCCCTAGCTGAGATCGCCTGCCGGGAGGAAAACGGCGGTCAGACCGGGAAACTAGGGTTTCCAGCGGTCAGACCGCCGCCTGCTCTGTTCCATGGGACTGCGCAGCCGTTGCCGCCTGGACCCACAGTCGTCGCCGTTGCTTTTCGTCGTCGCCGCCGTAAGGCCGCGGGCGCCCGAAGCCGCGCCGCCGTCACCGCTCGAGGCCGTCTCCTCCCACGCAGCTGCCGTCGGCCGGGCTGTTCCCATCCGTGCCGCCGCCGTTGCCTGGGTCGTCTCCGTCGGCGCAGCCGCATCCGCCCGAGCCACATCTGCCCGCTACGCCGGACGCCCGTCCGCCGGCTGCCGCTCCTCGCGGCTGCTCCGCCGGTCGCCGGTTCCGTGCTCGGAAACGGCCGTCCACCGCCGCTCCGGCTGCTGCTCCGCCGGCTGCCGCTTTCCGCAGTCGCCACCTCCGTCGCGTCGCAGCCGCCGCCGCTCGGTCCGTCTCCGCCCGTGCTGCCGCCGCTCGGTCTGCCTCCGCCCGAGCCGCCGACGCCAGTCCGTCTCCGCCGAGCCGTCGCCGCCCGGTCTGTCTCCGCCGAGCCGCTGCCGCCTGCCGCCGCAGCCCGGGCCTCCTCCGCCGTTCGCAGACGCCGCCACAGCCGCTCCGCTGGCCCGAGGACCGCCGTCGCCGTGGGCCGCCGGAGCCACTGCAGCCGGACCGCACCGTGGGACGCCCGGAACCGCCGCCGCCGCCGCTCCTTCAGTCACCGCCGATCGAGTCGTGTGGGCTTTGTGAGGTGTGGTGGCCTAGGGGTCTCGGTCGGTTTTAACCGACCGGTTGATTAGTGAAGGCCAAAAAAATAATAAAAAATCAAAAAAATCAAAAAAATAAAAAAAAAGTCGAAAAAAAAACTGGAAAAACAAAAAAATTTTTGCAGGCATTATATAACCGAAGGCGCTACACGTCGCCTAGCCTTGTTCCGCTTCGATCTGGCCGGTCGTCTCCATCTGCTGCAGCACCCCGCCACCGTTCGTCTTCTACATCGGCATCGAATGTCTTCCATTGGCCGCCGTCTAGCAGCTCGAGGACGAGCTGCATGTCCGAGAGGGGTGTAGTGTCAGGGGTGTGGGCCTTGGGGCCAAGGCCTAGTCGGTCTATTATTAGAAGTTAGAGATTAGATTCCATCTGAATTAGAGATTGGTTTCCTTATGTTAGAGATATAATCTTAGTTACTATATCTGTTAGAGATATGATTGGGATTAGATTCTATCTGTTAGGGGGAGCCATCTATATAAGAGGGCTACCGCATGCTATTGTAATCAATCAGAGAATTATCATAGTCTTCCTCGCCTAAACATCTAGTCTCTCTCCCTCTCGTTCTACGCCGACGCCATCCGGCTATCTTCTTGGTGGTGTTTACCCCGGTTCATGACAGCCCCTAACTTTCTTATGGTTTCGATACGTAGATCGCTAACTTCATGCGTTCCTATCCAAAGCTAATTCTTTAGATACATTCAAATCCCTCAAATCTCTTTTAACTGCTTCCTCCCACGTCAGTCTTGGTCGACCTCTACCTCTTCTTACGTTTTCAGTACGGCTTAAAATTCCACTACGTACCGGTGCCTCAGGAGGCATTCGTTGGAGATGTCCAAACCATCTCAAACGATGTTAGACAAGCTTCTCTTTAATTGGTGCTACCCCCACCCTATCACGTATATCATCATTGCGGATGTGATCCCGCCTTGTGTGACCACAGATCCACCACAACATTCTTATCTCCGCTACACTCATTTTCTATATATGTTATCTTTTAGTCGTCCAACATTCTACCCCATATAGCATCGCGGATCTGATCGCCGTCCTATAGAACTTACCTTTTAACTCATATCAATCTCCTAGTAAATATAAAAAAAATATTAAATTCAAGATTCATCATGTTGCTGGACCATATATTGCTGCGCAGATAAATACCGGCTCATGATTAGTTCTGTCCCATATTCATATCGATCTCCTAGTAAATATCAGAAGATTAAATTCAGGATTCTCTATCATGTTGCTGGACCATACATTGCTGGGCAGATAAATACTGGTTCATAATTAGTTCTGATTGGTTTCTGGCAGGTTAGGGTTTTAGTTTTAGACCAAGCCCACAATTCAGCCTAACAAATGATTTATTTCCTTTACTATTTCAATAAGCCAAAACCTTCATTCCATTGAGAAGCTGAAGTCTAGGGAGGGTGGTTTATGGGATCTACAGGTTTGCAAGAGCTTATAAATTGGTTTTACCAAATATTTCTACAGTTGAACCAATAGGCAACTTATCTGCTTTACGAGGTATAAGCGCAACAAGTGAGTTTAGCAGTCGCCAATACTATATGTCTGTAAGATTCAGCTAGTCAATCCAAATTATTCATTCATTTTTCTATTCATTTTGGGCAATGATGCGCTGAAATACGGGAGTATTATATTAACAGAGACAGTTACAAAACATTCAGTTGATTGATGGTGTCGTATGTTTTATGTTTTTGGATGCTACTGACATATAATTCATAGAACCACCTAATCGAAACAAAAATCATCTAGACCAACTGTTTGGCAAAACAATAAGATTATTATTAGTAAATTCGAAAAGTATTGCGACTACCTCAAAACACATTTGAAAAAACAAAAACTTAACCAACTCTAAACGGCTGTCATATAAAGAAAGCAAAGGTACCCACCAACAGGGAGCCAAACCCTAAACCGCAAAACTCAGCTACTCTAAATGGCTGACAAATGAAGAAAGCAAATGTACCCACCCAACAGGGAGCTAAACATTTAGCCTTTAAAAGTCTAATTATGAATTGAACATGTTCATGGAGTTCCAACTAATGGTGGTGTGAGCACTCCACTTGTACTAGTTACGTCACTTGAGTACTAGGAACACCTCTTATTTGGGGGGGGGGGGGGGGGGGGGGGTTCAATAACAGACATAATCACACGAACATCTTATTTTAATGCTAAATGACACAACCTGTTTTTCAACAGAAGTTTTCCTTAAAGTCATGCTGGTAACCACTGATGACAGTACCCTATACAGAAACAAAGTCATGCATATACAATGAAGTCAACAGATCATTCAACTCTTTCAATAAATGACAAATGGCTGGTTTGGCTCCACTTTGGCTTTTGCTTATCACTATCTGCAAACTAGTTTTTAAACGGTACGTCTACAAGTTGATTGTAGTAAACATTATACCGAGTTCAGCTACACTGGTCAAAATCACATGCGATTGTTTCCCTCTTCATACTGTCTCTCGCGAAGGGTCAAAATTCAAAAGCCATAAGCCAAAAGTCACAGCCATAGCCCAAAATAAGCCAGACATAGTCATGAATCACTATTTGCCAAAACATAAAAAACGAATAAACATAAAAGATTAAACAAAGTAGACGCACCATTGTCCACCGGAGGAAACCAAGTATAAAAAGTCAACATTTTCAACAGCCACCACATAATTCTTTATAACGAGTACAAGTCGAAATTTTTCCCTACCTAACAAGGTTTTACCACAGGTTTGATACTGACAATATGATCCCCAGGATTACCAAAAAATAACATACAATAAAGAGTTAGACATTGTTCTAACTCACCTCGGTGCGCCCAGGCATGATAGGCTTCCCATGCAAGAGCTCTGCCAGAATGCACCCAGCACTCCACAAATCCACACCCACACCATAATCCGTCGCACCCAATAGCAATTCAGGTGGCCCGTACCACAGCGTGACCACATCGCTCGTCATTCGACGCTTGTGGAGTGGGCCAAAGTATGTCGCCAGCCCAAAATCCGCGATCTTAAGAATCCCATTGTTATCCAACAACAAGTTCGACCCCTTGATATCCCGATGCAACACGTTATTGTTATGACAATGCTCGAGCCCCGACAACAGCTGCTGCATATAACATTTTATCTGCAGCAAGTACATTAGCATCAAATTCACATAACTCCACCAAGTAACTGCCCAAAAAAGAAGGGAGCAAGCAAGCCTCAAACACCTGTGGCAGAGTAAACTTGACATCAGGGCTTGCTGCGAGGCCAGCAAGGTCATGATCCATGTACTCAAACTCCAGGTACAGGCCACATGACATCCTCGAGGTGACCAAGCCCTCTAATTTGATGACATTGGGGTGGTCAAGCCTCGTCAGGATCAGGATCTCCCTGGCCATGAACTCGACGCTCTCGGGGTTGAGGTTGTCGATCCGGACCTTCTTCAGCGCCACGATGCGGCCCGATACGGTGTCCCTCGCCCGGTACACGTTGCTGTAGGTGCCCGACCCTATTGGGGGGGGGGGGGGGGGGATATCCCCCTATACCTTGTTGAGCTTCTCGAATGTGTCGGCGCAGCGGGGCGTCCACCCGCGGAGGGCCTCCCCGGCGACGGCGACGAGCCAGGGCGGCCACCCGGCGGCGAGCTGCTCGGCGGCGGCGGCGGGCGCGGGGACGCAGCCCTGCCTGGGCCCCGCCTTGCGCCCGAGCCGTCGCCGCTGCCTCCCGGGAGACCTATCCCCGTCGCCGCCGGCAACGGCGGCTGCGGGGGAGCCGGCCGAGGGCGCGGGCTGCGGGGACGCCCTCTGCTTCTTCTTCCTCCCCCTCCTCGGCGCGGCCGGGGAGCAGGACGCGTGGCCGAAGACGCAGCCCATACCTCTCTCTACACTCCCGAGGCTTCTAGAAGCATCTAGGCTTCCATTAGGGCCTCTACCCTCGGCGGGCCTTCTAGAGCACGCGCGGGCACGGCGAGGCGGCGGCGAGGAGCGAGGCCCGTGTGGCCGTGGCTGTGCGTGGACGAGTATTTATACCTCACGTGCCTGTGGGGCTGACCGGTGGGCTCGACCGGGGTCAGAGGGAGTCAACAGATGGCGAATTGTAACCCATACCATAATGCCACTGCAGTGCTGCGTATTATTAGGGCGGGGACCCACCGGTCATGAGAGCGGGGTGTGAATGATAAAGGTAGTTTTAGTCGTTTTGCGGTTGGCTTCGGGGTTTTCCGGTCGAGACGCCGAAGCCGCTATCTGGCCAATGTTTACTCAACGGGACGGATTTTATGTCGGGGCATCGAATCAGAATGCGCGGTTGGTTGCACGGCACGGCACGTGCACGAATAACGTTGGGCTTTGGCCTGTGGCGGTATGGCCTACTTAGAGCAACTCCAAGACATTAGCCAAAAGAAGTATCTAAATTTAGTGATTTAGCTATTCTCTAAAATGAATCTCACCCAAAAAAAACAAGAGTACTCCAACAGGCTATCTAAACTAGAGGGCGCGCGGTGGGTCGCGTACGCGCGAGAATGGGGCGCAGCGTGCGGGAAGGAAACACCGACCGCGCCAAGAGGCTGGATGGTGAGCGAGGTAGGCTATCCAAAAATAGAGAGCGAAGGAGGAGGGATGGAGAGCTACTAAATTTGGAGAGTCATTTACAGAGTCTATTGGAGACGTTTTTTCTCCAATAATAACCAAATTTACCTTTAGAAAATGATTTAGCTCTTCTCTTGGAGTTGCCGGTTATCGGTTCACAAGCTTCGATTTCTGTTCATTGAATTCGAGATGTCTTTGGAAGTTGCACCAAGACTCGTTCAGTCATATTGGCTGAAGTTAATATAAATATTTGATTTTTTAAAACAATAAATTGCTTAATGATCTTAATTCGTGCTAATATAAACAGGTTCCTAATGTGAGTATAATCAGCATCAATTATATAATCATGATCATCGCACTTGTTAATTGGAAAGAACTCTTAAATGACAACAAATTATCCAAAAGGAGTTGGAAAGCTTTAAAGCACTGACTTAACCACTAGCTTCATGTCAATCGAGCCGGTTTGATAGAATTCAAAAAATATATATTTTAGTTACTTATAGCTTAAGTAAATAAAATCTAACTTGGATTTCAATTTTCTTTCTTGTTTCATAAGGAAACAAAATATTTTTTTATTTTTTCGCACTGTAGCAACCGTGGACCTGCAGCAACCCATTGCGTTGTAGCAAGTCAGTTATTGTATCAACCAACTTAAAAATTCTATATAAGGAGGGGTGTTCTCTCTTGTAATAAGAAGGCTTGAGTTTAATGAATGGTACTATACTGTTTGTATGTTTTCCTCCACTGGAGTGATTATTTGTAGGCTTTACCACCATACCTATAGGTAGCATGGTGTGATGCCAATTTTTCTACCCGCATATGTGCTCTTACAACTTCCTTGTGAGGTCATATAAGCCGCCCGGTCGAGGAAAGCTAGTATGTGCACCAGCTCCATGCTTGGCTGTATAGATTGGATTCTTGTGAAGGTTGTGATACGATTGTGGTGGTTGTAATCTTGTACTTGACACTAGTTTACTTCTTTTATCAAATTCGTTGCTTCTTTGAGTTACCTTGTGAAAGTAGTGGTGTGATTGTGGTTGGGGTATTCTCATCTCAGTTATCAATCATGTTGCTTTCTTCAAGTTATTATCTTCATCATCACCGTGAAGATCAGGTCGTCCCCTATCGGTTCCTTTAATTAATTAATCCCTAAATTAAACCCGATGGGTTCTTTGGCTCCTCGGTGATTTGGTTCTAGTTTAGGAATGTTGTTAGCGTGCCATCTGTCCCATAACACAATTAGTGGGAGAAACAATGTTTTTTGCACCTGATAATTCACTTGTTTGTACACCTCCCAGTGTGACCCATCTCACTTGTTTGCTACGCCTGGTCGCTACCCACCGGTTGCCTTCTGTGGGAGGGCGCCGAAGTGCGGCCTGTCCCCCTGACTACAACACGTGCACAACAACAGTGGGCCCATCCTACAGAGACGAAGGCCTATCTTTTGTGTTGGGTTACAGATAGACTACATTAGTGCAAATTAATAATTCTAATGCGTAAACCAGGGTGTCATATGAGTAAGAGACCGGCCCTGTTCTTTTTGGCTTTTCAGCCAACTTTTGGTTTTGACTTTTTTCAGTAATCGCTATTCATTCGACTAATAAGCTGCATCCCAAAAGAACGCCCCCATCATAAATCGTTATCACAAACACGTTATATAGTGGAAGAAAAGTTGAAGCAGCCCAGTTCAACGTGGTGCATGTTGATCTAGTGGAAGCAGTTAATCGTCCAACATCTTGATCAACATCCTCAAAAACCGATCCTCGAAAGCCAATATCCACAAGCCGATTGTTTTATTCTTGGATTATCCCAATCAGCACTGCAATCGTAACATTGCGTCTATTGAAGTCCATGCATCTACAAAAGGAACGTCGTATGCTAGTGTGCTTGCACCAGCATGGACAACAGGACTTTTGGAATGGGCTGCTAGGGTTATGGTGTGTTGTCCGATTTTACTATCTCACCCCCTTTATATAGAGCCTCTAGCTGGGTATTTTTCCAACATGAGTAGGCACTGTATCCCACTCAGAGAATCTCTGATTAGACCCTTATCCAATATGAGAAGAGATCGTATTCGACTCGGAGTCTATCATCTGGATTCTTACTATTCCAACTCGTTAAATATGTGGCCATGTAGGTTTATGTATACTTGGTTGCAACTTGGAAACACTTTTCTAATCACTGGTCGACAACGTTCCCTAGCAGGATATATTGACCCCCAAATATACATAAAGATCAATCTAGATAAACATTATGCAATATGATCTATAATCAGTCCTAGTCACTCACGATTAATTCATAAGTTCTTACAACCATACCATATCTGGTTACAACCAGTCATATCCCCATATGATTAGTTCATAGACCAGTTTGTGATATGTCTGACCAGCTCACGATCAATCAGTATACCTATACACCAGTTCGTATCTGGTCGAACTAAATGACCTATTGACCTATTTGTGTTGGGCTAATAAGGATGTAAAGTCCAGGTAAAGAATTTGTGGCGCAAGTTCCTAGTCTCTCAAGCAAAAACCACAGCACACTAGTTTCGGTTTTGGAGGAATTGGATTCAAACACAAACTCCTCCAAGTGGATTCGAAATATGACTCTAGCAATCTGTTCAGATAGCTAAGAATTTGGTTCCACTCCACTTTGACGACCAAATTGTTTTGGCCACTCCCTCTTTCTCACGGCCAAGTTGGTGCAAGGCATAAAGGGGGTGTAGTTAGGGCTTGCAAACCAAGCCAAGCAACAAGTTGTGATCAAATATGGTTTGACCAACCCTAATCACAGCAAAGATGGCATAGAGCAAGGGTTATGAAGCTAGGGGTTTGCAACTGAAAGTAAATGCAATTTACTTTTTGGGTGTTGAATTGAGGGATTCAACCAACAAATTTTTAAGGTTTTTGATTGGACTCAATGATCAAGCAAAGCAAAGGAACACAAAGATCAGCACCTAAACAAAAATCTAATGGGCTAAAACATAACAAAATATGGGCTAAAACATAACAAAACTCATAACAAATAATATATTAAAGCTAGGGTTTAGAATTTTTGGTGCTACAATTTTTGGTTTATTGGACTATAGGAAATAAAAACAATAAGCAAAAAAATAGCTAACTAGGGATAAGTAATTCTGTTGAGTCAACCGTACTCTAATACCAAGATGATACAGGGGATGCCCAATTTTCTCAACATAGGATCAAGATAATTAGTTCAACTTGATGAGTCTGGCATGGCCAACTGTTGCTTGCGCAATGACCTGCGACATATGACCCCATCCAACCACACTCTTGATTGTTCTTCCACTCGACCACGAGGAAGTGCAAGACGTGCCTACAAATTCCGTGAGGGGATAGCATGAACACATTGTAGACATCACCCAATTATCTTCTAGTTGTTGTGCAAAGTTAGGAGAAGAATAAGTGTCAAAGGCAATTCTAAAATCAATATATTATCTGTGGTCTAAGGGATACAATGGGGGTGCTAGTGTATTTAAGGGTTCTCTCACGCACACATGCAGTAGGGCCTAAGGCCGAATCTGATATTGTTCAACCAAAGAAGCCGAGTCAATCTTCAATTCGGCCTTGTGACAGAATCTATTACCCCTAACCTAGAGTTTGCACTCAATTACAAAACAAACTAGTTCGAACTTAGGTGGAAAACAAAATTACATGACCAAGTTCAAGTGATTTCAGTTAAGAGCTGGACATGTAGGCTGTGGGAGTCTTCTTGTGTGCAATGCTTTCGGTATTGTGGAGGTTCTCTAGAATACCAATTGGGTTTTTGGAAGAACTCCCCAAAACCAGATTCTTTCTTGATATGCAAGGCAACCTTGGTGCGAATGGCTTTAGCTGGTTCATGGCTTACTTCATGGACCGCATGGGCCCTTCCTCCTTGGGCCAGCCGCATGGATTGCCTAAGCTTTCCTTCTTCCACCGCATGGGCTTCTCCTCTTGGGCTAGCCACATGATCTCTTCTCCCTGGCAGCATGGGCTGCCCCCTTTGCCCTTAAGCTGCATGGGCCTTGGCCGTGTGGGGCTCCCTCCCTTACTCCAAGCTACATGTGTCTTCTCCTCCCTTGTGCTTGGCTACTTGGCTACAAGTAGGACAACCTCTCCCTTGTTCTCCTCCGTTGCTTTAGCCCCGGCCTCCCTCTCCTCCCTCTCGGTTCCAAAGTCTTCACACTTGTCAAGCCTAAGAATACACAAAGTATTGGCATAAGGTAATATCCATTCTCATAAAAAAACACAAGGAAACTCATTACAAAACAAATGCACTAGCTGGTTTAGAAGTTTGGCTCTTGTCCTAGTCATTGGACCTTTAGGCACATTATGAGCATTGCCCTCATGTACACTTGGAGAGTTGAAAGGTGTAGTAGTATAGGGATGTCCTCATCACTAACTTTACAAGTACCTAGTTACGGAGTTGTCGGTGTTTTAATACCGATCTTCCATATGATTTCTTGGATCTGGGTGAAGTTTTCAAGACTCGGCACGAATCATGCAGAATAGAGACACAAAAATTTTTATATAGGTTCGGACCTTCTCCTAAGAGAATAGCAACGCTACTTCCTGTGTGGTTATTACTCAAAAGAACTGATTACAAGTGAGCGTAATGAAGAAGTGTCTAGCACTATTGCTATTTTCTCAGAGGATTCGATTCGATCCCTTTCTTCTCTGACGTTAACCTTTATATAGTTGGTGAAGCGGTGGCCATTATCCTGCGTCAAAAAGACATCTTAACGCTTGAGGTGCGGCATTGGAGCGACTGCCAACATCTGAATAGAACACCAAGAAGGTGCAACCGAAAAACCCACAGGTACTGGCTCCCACTTAATGATGCTAGTGGGATTTTGCCGACACACCAAAACCTTGTGGCCCACTTGGCCACAAAGATGACAGCTCCCTGACCAGGAGCACTCAGAAACATGGTGTCCATCACCGCACTTGAAGCACATCAGGCTCTACCTAGGAATAGGGTGCATTGCATGAGAAGCTGAAGGAGGTTGTGGTTTCAAAGAAGAAGGCAACCTCGATTGAAAAGACCTAGATGACGATGGGGGACACTGACCCCCCTAGAACATTTTTGGAACGGGTCACTGAGAAGACCTACCGCCTCCACTGAAGCTCCTCTTCAGGCCAACCCTAGAAACAACAGAACCTCCTGGTGAGCTCCCTCTCAAACCCTATACCCTTGGTCTAATCAACCACTGAGTTGAAGTCACACAAACATGTCACTCTCAAGACATGGCCGTACAAGTACTCCTGGTTAAGTCCCCTACAGAGCCTCTTAGCCTTCTCACGATCATACCAGCCATAGTTGGCACGAAGCAGACCAGGTTATTGAACCCCGCCTCGTACTCGACGATAGTCATCTTCCCCTAAATGAAGGTCGATAAGGTGTGCTCCATCCCCTCAAGAAAGGACTCTAGGTAAAACTTCACCTTGAACCGCTCGACGAAATCCTTCTAGGTGATCAGTTCTTGGGCAGGGGTTCTAACTAAAAGAACCCCTTCCCACCAAATGCTCGCCTAACCCTTCAGCTAAAAGGCCACAAAACGAGCCTTCAACTGTTAGGTCATCTCCAGGGCCCTGAACTGTCTCTCTATATAGCATAGCCAATTTGCTGCTTAGACTGATTTGTTCGCTTCGTCGAAGGTATCCAAACGGAGAGTCATCCACTCGTGAAGGCTCATCCCTACCTCTGGTGGGGCCGATGTAGCAACAGGTGAACTGGCAATAGGATGAGCTGCATGCACCTGTTGACGAAGCTCATGGACCTCCCTCTGAAGGTCCTAAAGCAGGGTAGACGACCCCGCTTGAGCACCAGTGGCTAGTTGAACAACCGAAGTGACCTCCTCACCCACCTCACCAATGTTCTCCTCAGCCAGGGGCGGTGGCACCAACGGGCCATGCCCACGACCACGACCACGACCTCTACCACATCCATGGCTACCCCTTGCCATAACTGACCACCAGAAAGAACCAAAAACTCAGTTCAAGAATAATAATCTCAATTGTACAACACCAGCAGTCTTTCCAAAACCATAACTTCTAATCTACCCAACCAAAACTTGTGTTCTTGGACTCTATGAAATCCTTAGACAATTATCTACAAATTTTATGTTATGCACAGGTTATAAAACAGAACACAAAGACCCTAACTAAGCCCTAATCTCTGGTAACAACCTCAACGAACCACGACATCAACAATTTACCCCCAACGTTGATCCTCTACTCTAATCTAGCACCAACATTACCCCGAAAAGCATCTACTAGACCAAAATAGCGGCGAACACGATCTAGGGTTTTACCTTTAACTTGAAAGTCTTGAGAAGCTTTCAAAATTGATGATACACCAATGATCTCTTCTTGAATTGTCCCCGGGAATGATATCCAAACCTTTCACGTCTCATCCTTCATGTTCCTTGGCTGCCCCTACGCAATGTGATATGGTTAGACCTTGAGAACCGTGTGAAACAAAGTGAGGAACGATGACGGCATGCTCTCGAGCGCGCACCACTGCAGCTAGGAGCATCACTGGTAGTGGCTTACCCAGCGGCAAGTAGGGCGGTGGCTAGGGTGGCGGCCAAGCAGCAGGGGGTGGTGCGGTGGCCTTCTCCGGTGCGATGTGGCCATGATAGGAACCAGTGGCGGCTGGGGCGGCACCAGGCAGTAGGGGCGACGCGGCAAAGGCTAGATGCAGCGCCAGGGGAGGAACTCAGGGTGGTGGTTGGCGCTTGACCCCCTCCCCCGAGCCCCCCTTTTATGGTGAAATAGGCCCACAACACGGAGACTGAGTCCACCACAGCTCCTGCACAAACTGGAGTCAGTTTGAGCCGACTAACCTCCTCGCAAATCTTTGCTTCCCCTTTTTACTTACATTTTTTTCTCTATTTACGCAGTGGTCCCTAGGAGGGTTTAATTTTCATATATATATATATCATTACTATTATAAAAGAACAAGTTGGTGGTCGTACGTCCCTTCTCTTTCGCGGCTCCGCCCTTGCCGTCTCGCTCTCGCTGAGTCACCACTCGCCAGGGCCCGAGTGGGTGTCGACGTGCCATCTCGCCTCTCACGTGCTTGAGCCAGCTGAGCCCGAAGTTTTTCTATTTTAGCCCTTTTTTGAAAAATATTCACATTTAGACCCCTGGTAGTTTTAATTCCGTTTTTGGACCCAGGGGGTCGGCGCCGTGACCCACGGTGCCGAGCTAACACGTCTCGGCGCCGTGGTCCATGGCGCCGAGGTCCCAGGCCCACTACAGCGTGGCGCCCTGCGTGGCGCCGACGTGGCAAGCACCTCGGCGCCACTAGTCACGGCGCCGAGCTCGGCGCCGTGGATCTTGGCGCCGAGCACGCGGCTTCTGCTGGGACACGGCACCGAGCACGCGGCCTTCGTTCATTTGCATCTCTCTCCCTCTGTCTTGCCCGCCTCCCCGCCGCCCCGTGGTGCCGTCGCCTCCCCCCCCCCCCGCCCGCCGCGGCCGCCCGCGCGCCTCCCCTCCCCGCACGCGCGTCCTCCCCGCCGCGGCCGCCCGCCTCCCCTCCTCGACCGCCTTGGCCACCCGTCCGACGTCCTCCCCGCCCGCGCGTCCTCCCCGCCGCGGCCGCCCGTGCGCCTCCCCTCCCCGCCCGCCCGCGCGCCTCCCCTCCCCGCACGCGCGTCCTCCCCACCGCGGCCACCCGCCTCCCCTCCTCGACCGCCTCGGGCGCCCGTCCGACGTCCTCCCCGCCCGCGCGCCTCCCCTCCCCTCCCGCCCGTGTCCCCGCCAGCGGCCGAGCCCCCACCGCCCACCTCCCCGCCCATCCACGCCGCCGGCCGCCTCCAAGCCCGCCTCCAGGTATGACCCCACGGTGTATGTTACCATTGCCATAAGCATTAAATTTCTGGATTACATACCAAACTAAGTACTGAAACTACTAAATTTTGAAAGCTGGTCTCTAGAATTGGTTTACAAAACATAAGTATAAAAGATGGAATGAAGTCATCACAATTAAAAAAATAGAAAATTGCCGATCATGCAGTCAGGAGAGATTTGGATCAGGTATGGTAATAGACTAATAGTCTATAAATGCATTTACGTATTAGTTTAGTTTGCACCTGAAATCGAAATGTTTGCCACAGCCAGTCAAGCAAATCACGAACAAAAGGGCTGTTTATCTCTTCAGACACAGAAGTTGGATCATGCCTTGGCTTTGGAAGGTAGCATTTAGTTAGTGATTAGGTACTTATTAGGTAAAATTGACTATGCAATTTAGTTAGTTAATTAGCATCAATTTTGAATAAAGGTAGCATTTAGTTAGTGACTAGGTACTTATTAGTTACTATCTAGTATCTAATTTTGATTAAAGGTATTAAGTTTGGTTTTCTGTATGTTCTAGATGGACAACCTAGTCACCCTATATCATGGAGGCAGTGTGACAAGTGATGATTATGGAAATGTTCGATTTGTTGAAATGCAAAGGGTGCCTCTGATATTCAGTGATCGGCCGTCGTTTAGTGAGTTGGTTGCTAGGGCCCGGGAGGAGCTACATTGTCATGCAAATGAGGAGAGCATCACAGTTGAGGGGTTACTTCACTTCGGTTCGAAATACACAATTCTAAGGCGGTTGATCTTAATTGGTTGTGAGGATCAGTGGGACAAATATGTCAAATTGGTTATGAGGAATGAGTTCCAATGTTTGGACCTTGTTGTGCGGAAGGTGTCCATTGATCCCACCCCTCATGGTTATTCACCAGAACTAGGTGATCAGGCACCCTTTGACCCTCCGTTACCGGACCTTGCGGTGGATGTGGAAGAAGTGCCTGAGGTGCCCGATGCTCTATCTGCCCCGAACGAGGTTCAGATTTCTCAACCAGTTCGAGTCGAATGTCGGACTGATGATATCGTGGCGGCCCCTCAGGAGATCCCTTTGACCCAGAATCATCCCAGTAAGAGTCGAGCAACACTTTAGCCTTTTCCTGTCATTCCATTCTTTTGTCTCAATCCCATCGTTTTCGTGCTTATGATGCAGGAGACATTCCTGATAATGTGGGTGTTCCTCCCGTTGCTCCATCTGGCAACGTTGAAGAAGTCTGCAGGGACTTCAACAGTGTGGATGTTCAAATTGTGGATGATCTGGAGCCTTACGAGATCGCAAGGGCCGTTGATTCTGATGATGACCACCCTTTTGGAGAGCTGACCGAAAGTGATATTGAGCTGATCAGGCGTTATTGCCCTGGCTGGGATCCATCAGTTCATGAATTCAGCGATCTTAGGCATTCCCATGAGGCTTATGCAGAAGGAAGGGATGACGAGTTGCTAGATGCTCCTGAGGCCGGGTCAAGCATGACAATTGAGAAGGGCATGGTGTTTGAGGACTTGTCAGCATTGAAAAGGTGGCTGCAGGAGTATTCAGTGATTCGTAAAAGGCCATTCAAGGTGAGGCATTCTTATGTGGAGCGGAGGTACACAGTTGTGTGCGAGAAGGAAACATGTGAATGGAGGGTTTGTGCTAGGAAGCAGAAGAACACGGGAAAGTTCAAGATCACAAGAATAGTTGGCCCACACACTTGTGCCGAAGCAGAGCTCAAACAGAAGCATCGGTAGTTGACCTCTACCATTATTGCCAAGTCACTGTGGCACATAGTAAAGGGAGAACCCAATATGAAGGTGAAGACACTTGCTGGGATTGTTAAGGAGAAATTTGGATACGAGATAAGGTATGGGAAATCATGGAGGGCAAAGCAACGCATCTGGAAGATGATATATGGGGACTGGGAAGATGGGTACTTGCAGTTGCCAGCACTCTTCAATGCAATCAAAGCGGTTAATCCAGGCATGCATTATGAGTACGTCCCGAAACCAAATGAATGGACACAAGATGGGATGCCGATATTCTTCCGTGCTTTCTGGTGCTTTGCTCAGTCCATCGAGGCCTTTCGGCATTGTCGTCCCGTCTTGTCCATTGACGGTACGTTTCTTCTTGGCAAGTATCAGGGCACACTTCTGATAGCCATTTCCTGTGACGCAGACAATGCGTTGGTTCTTTTGGTGTTTGCTTTGGTTGAGAGAGAGAACAAAGACAGCTGGGGATGGTTCTTGCGGCTCATTCGGAGGCACGTGGTCGGCCCTGGTAGGGCGGTTGGGTCATATCTGATAGACACCAGGGCATACTTGCTGCTGTACAGGAGCAGATACCGGGGTATCCAGCTTTGCACCACCGTTGGTGCACTCGGCATCTTGCCGAGAATCTACTCCGTAAGGATGGTACGAAGGATAACTTTCCTCTGTTCGAGGAGGTCGCTCGAATGCTTGAGGTCAAGTTCTTCCAGGAGAAGTTGGAGCAGCTTAATACTGCAACAAACGCAGAAGGTAGACAGTGGTTGACGGGATTGATGAGAGATGTCGACAAATGGACAAGGGCTCACGACGATGGTGGCTGGAGGTACGAGTTTCAGACAAGCAACATGGCCGAATCCTTCAATAATTTGCTTAGGGGTATACGTGGTATGCCCGTCAATGCTATCGTATCCTTCACCTTTTACAAGCTTGTTGCCTGGTTCAACGAAAGACACGCACATGCAATGGCGCTACAGAGTAAACAAGAGAGATGAGCGCCAAAACCGAAGCGCCACCTTGAAAAGGCAAAGGCGAGGGCTGAGGCACATGAGGTACATTGTTTTGACAACGCCACGGGCACTTACGAGGTTGTAGAAAGGGGTGGTACAACGACTGATGGAGAGCTCCGGCCGACGAGGAGGCATAAGGTTGTCCTTATTGCTTTCTCATGCACATGTGGTAAACCGAGGCAGTACCACTTTCCGTGTTCTCATTATGTGGCAGCAGCAAGGCATCGCAACTTTGACTACGAGAGCAAGATACCTCAGGAGTTCAGTGTTGACAACCTTGTGCTTACGTGGTCTCCCCGTTTCGAGCCTTACCGGGATGAGGGAGAGTGGCCACCATACACCGGGCCCAAATACATTGCGGATCCGGGTAGCCGTTGGAACAAACGTGGAACCAGGAAGAGGACGAGACACAAGATGGTTATGGATCAGCTTCCAGGAAGAACGAGGCGAGGGAGAGCAACCCCTTTTCTTACTGACCCCGAGCAGAACCAATGTAGCAGATGTGGTAGACTTGGCCACAATTCACGCACATGCCATTGGCCACTTAGTCAGGTGCGAGTGCTTGTTGTTCGTTATGTTTCATAGTTCGTCTAGTTGTTTTCCATATGCAATTTGCTATGTTTCTTGTTTAATTTATTATTATTTCCATATTTTATGCATGTTCAAGTTTTTGTTTACTTCTATGTTGGACTGACAAATTCAATTTTTTTTGTAGGATGGCGCAATTCCACCTGCTAGACCCGTACTACGAGGAGAACCACCGAGGACGGCTCACCGCGGAGGGGAGGGTACTGCCTTCATCACTTCTTGTACAATTAATTATTTATGTTGATGCATTAACTAAAAAAATTGGTGTATTCTATACAGGAGCTGCCCATCCTTCGTCCTCGAACCCATGACGGGTTCCTGGACATGCGGTACGACGAGAGGTACACTCCCTTCCTGGAGAGGGCTGGCCTAGACGCCATCTCTTACCAGGTTCGCCGTGGGTTGCCCACCTTCAACCCCCGGCCATCACTGCACTGGTTGACAGGTATTCTCCTAAACCATTGCTCCACTTGCATGTTCATTGTTTATCGGCTATGTGCGCCTCAAATTATCTTACATGTAGTCATCTTTTTGTATCATGTAGGTGGAGCCCGGAGACTCACAGATTCCACCTCCCTTTCGGGGAGATGACTATTACGCTCGAGGACACTCAGAAGATGCTTGGTGTCGCCATTCACGGCCGTCCAGTGATTGGACCGTGCGTGGCTGCTGGTTGGAGAGCTCGAGTAGAGGCCTTCCTCGGGAGAGAGCTTCCTCCTGAGGCAGGCCTTCGCACTTCTGGAGTTCCAATCACCTGGCTCCGGCAGTCTTTCGCAGTGTGTCCTGAAGGTGCGGACAAGCAGACAGTTGCCTACTACTGCAAGTAAGGGTGGATATCGAGCCAACTCGTCGTCTTATCGAGCTTTTTCTAAAATTGACATGGTTTGATTTAATATCATTTTACATATAATTGCATAGCATGGATCCTTCACTTGTTTGGCTGCGTTCTCTTCCCCGACGGAACGGGGGACAGCGCGTCGTGGATGTACATCCACTTCCTCACTGACTGGGACACGTAGGGGCAGTACAGCTGGGCTTCCGGGGTGTTGGCGTTCCTTACCGCCATCTCTGCGAGGTGTGTCGTCGGACTTCGGCGAACTCGTCAGTAGGTGGTTGCCTCTACCTACTCCAGCTGTAGATGTGGTGTCGTCTACCAGTTGGTCGTCCCATGGTTTTGCCTCCTCGTCCATGGTTCGCAGAGGTTCCTCTTCGTCGACGTCCAACAGTTGCATATCTTTGGGACGAGGTCTCAGTTCCCTACGCCAGGACGAAGCGGGCCTACCTAGAGTACACGAACGAGCTAGATGCGCTCACGGCCTCCAATGTAAGTTAATTCCATTTGGTATCGTGATTTTCATTTGTTAGTATAGTACCTTACAAGTAAATTGTTGCTATGCAGGTTAAGTGGGAGCCGTACGCCGAGCAAGAGGTGGAGGCCATTCAGTGCAGCGCACTGTGCTACATAGACGAGGCCCTCTATAGGATGAGGTGTCCCCTAATCTGTTTCTATGCTGTTGAGTATCACCTGCCACATAGAGTTGCACACCAGTTTGGTATGAGGCAGCTGTGGCCAGTAGCGCCGTTCTCGACGTCTGTGGCTTTGCACAAGTAAGTGCTATGCAATTTCAATTCTAACCTTGGAATCCAATTGCACAGAGTTTCTACTAACTTTAACTATTGGTTTACGTGACATGCAGATTTGATCGTCAGCGATAGAAGAAGGTGACAGACTTCGAGCAGCACCACCACGTGTACGTTGAGGAGTGGGGACACTTTCAAGACAACGTGGACGACAACGACGAGCCGCACACCAACGAGTACTTCCGGCGGTACCAAGTTTGGTACCAGCGTGCGACGCGGTCCAAGCTTAAGGGACAATGGACTCAAGATGACTATGCCGACATTGAGTCCTCGGACGACGAAGACACGCCGTACGACCAGTCTACTCACCTTGGGACGCAGGTGGAGATAGCACCAGTCCTGGACCGTGTGGTAATGTTCAATCTCATTGCTTATTTTCCAATAGACATAAATACCACTACATATAGCAAATTATCCATTCTTTTGCTTGTTTGCAGGGCAACACCCTGAAGCAGTCCGTACAGGACATAGAGCGTTTCTCCAGGACAGTCGGCGACGTCAGGACGCGTAGCTTCCTAGAAGTAAGCTTCGACAAATCCACTCACAAAATTAGTACATAATATCTTCGTATCTTGTTGGTTAACAAAATGTTGGATGACAGAGGCTAGCAGGTCGGCTACGTCGTGCGGCTGGTCGTTGTGGTTGCAGCACAGGCGCGGCGAGGGACGTAGACGTGCCTTTGACACGACTTGCAGACCCGACGCGGCGAGGGTCGTACACGGGACAGAGCTTGTCCCCCACGAGAAGCGACACTTTCCCAGCCCAGAGCGGTGAGGACGACGACGAGGACGAGGTGGAGCACACTTACGATGAGATAGGCCCGTCTCAGCTCGTAGACGCTCCTTCGACTCAGCCTCTACCACGCAGACGCCGCCGCGAGCCTAGCCGTTACACTCCAGGCACCGACGCACTTGGTAAGGGTAAGGCTAGGAGGCAGTGACGGAGACTTGTCGTTTCACTTGTATGGACTGTTATAACGTTATTGGCCTATTTGTACTTTGTTCGTATGGACTGAGATGGGTTTGTAATGAGCTACTTGTTGTATATATGTGTATATGTTATATTCATGTGATATTTGTGTTTAGAGTGGCTCCAAAAACAGGGCAAACTTGCCGAAATTTTCTGACGTCCACGATAAAAGTAGTTGATATGCCGACACGTTTGCAATGACACAACATGAGAGATAGACTAATGACGCAACAATTAGCTTTCTAGGTTTTTCAGGCTTCCGTCGCTTCAACAAAGTAATGCCAGTACACATATAAGGGCGTAGGCCTTTAGCCTTTACAGGAATTATGATTACTGGCATCTGAAAAGGCTACGATCTATGAATTTATTACGAGACTACAGGCTTTGAAAAGCCTACATAGGGACATTTATTGCTACACTGGAATCCTGTAAAAGCGAAAAGATTCGCATGTCGTCCTCTCTATGGACTATGCCCACTGCACCAGATAACCTGCCTACATAAAGGCCTACATCTCCTCAAGCCATCACAATACTACTCCACAACAATGTCTTCCTGGAGGTCCGACCCATTTGGAGTGCCAGAGTGGCATGAGCGCCCGAAGTGCCATTGCGGCTTTAGGACGATGTTGTGCGTCTGGACGGATCTAGTACAACGAGCCAACTATGACCGTAGATTCTTCAAGTGTCCAGACCTGGATGACGACTTCATGGTAACGACGACAACTAAATCCCTTGTTTCTTGTTAACGTTTTTCAACTTGATCCGTGACATCTACCATGCCACACATAGCATTGCGAGTTCAGCGAATGGGTGGATCGGGTGCCACCGGCATGGCCACGGAACCGCCCAATGGAGGTGGAAAATAAAGGACAATACTTTGTCAAGATGACCCAGGCTCGCGAGTTGGAACGACAGATGCGGCTTGAGCAAGAGCGCCGCGTGAGGGTGGACCAAATCCGTCTAAAGGGCAAGGAGGATGAGCTGCAAAGGAGGCAGGAGCAGTTAAGACTGCGTGAAGCAGCCATCAAGCGTCAGGAGGAAGAGCTTCAAGCTCGTGAGGCAGCTCTCAAGACCAAGAGTGACAGGACGAAGGATGCAGCGGAGCCATCTTCAGGGCACGAGAAAAAGGGGAAACAACCACGCTACACCCAGTAGACAAAATGTAATAGACCTAGCAAATTATATTCCCTAAGGCATGTTAGGACTAGTGGTCGAGTTATGAACATTAGAAGTACAGAGTTCCACGTGCCACGTGCTCAGAACGTTCTGCTGAATTAGGGAGAAGCCATGGAAGTCGAGAATTAGACACCCACGTTGCATTTCTTTATGTTATCTACGGTCTATGTAATCCTATTATTATGCACTCTATTGTGTTTGCCTAGCTGTATCGACTGCACTTGAGACTACCGGTATGACGGTATTGCGTATCGGTGCTTCACAAAACTACAATTTAATGGAGTGCATAATGTTGCCCACCCATGCTTGCTCCAAAGAATGTCTCAAACAGGTCGAATGGATTAGTCTGCATATAGAAAAGAACAGGGAAATCATGACTACTCAGTTCAAAATTGTAAATCATTACATGAAAAATTCACATTTTCAAGCACATAAATGTCTGCAAAAGAATAATAAGACATTAAACTATATCCTCAACTTCGCAGATTATACCATGTGATTTGAGATAGCAACATAATTACTTAAGGGAAATATAATGGAAAAGTCTAAGGCACATAGGTTCTTACCTTGTCCCATTTTAGCTCTTTTGAATTCCATGAATAAGCAACATCATTATCCCCTTCTCTAACAATTAGTGTTTGACCATCGGAGTTCCCTGCTTAGGAAAAAAGTTACAAACATTATTACCATACTAGCACCCGAAATTTTCAGATTGAACACGACAACATCAAAAAATTAATAGAAAATTGTGTTTCACACAGTTGATCAATTTTCTGAATGTTTCTAAAAGCTAGGGATTATTTTGAAGGCGCCGAGCTGGAGCGCCACCAGTCACGGCGCCTATCCAATTTCTGAATGTTTCACACCTCGGCGCCACCAGTCACGGCGCCGAGCTCGGCGCCACTACTCTTGGCGCCAAGCTCGGCGCCACGATCCACGGCGCCGAGGTGCCTGCCACGTCGGCGCCACGCAGGCCGGCACGCTGGAGCGGGCCTGCGACCTCGGCGCCATGGACCACGGCTCCGAGACGTGTTACCTTGGCGCCATGTCCCACGGCGCCGACCTCTGGGTCCAAAAACGGAATTAAAACTACCAAGGGTCTAAATGTGAATATTTTTCAAAAAAAAAAGGCTAAAATAAAAAAATTCGGCCGCTGAGGGACCTGTGCCTTGTAAGCTGAAGCTCTAATATTCTACATTCTGAAGTATCATGACCTGTGCAATCTCTCTTCATGCGTAATGGAAATTGCTTAATGCCAAACAATTTTTTCTCTATTAATTTTTCTGATTTCAGTGGCTTCATTAGTTTCCACTTTTGGGCCAGATTGGAGGACCACAACAGGACTGCTGATTTCTTCATTATGCAGGTCTGTGTCCTTCCAATTTGTTCATACCTTTTTAGTCGTTGAGGAGAACTTCAGGTGTACTACTCTTAAATCTCAGACTACATGAAGGTAATATATATGAAACTGAAACGCAGACTTCAATTCGTTTTAACTCTGATGCTTATTAGGAAATATGTACTAAACACTAAAGAAGGCACACAAAGTTGTTTATGATGTAGTATGTACCAATTTTCATATACTTTCTTTATTGTGATTTGTGTTGAAAACTTAAACTCCTCAAGTATTGAGCATTAAGCAAAATTTTTATATCAGTGATACATTTGTCATCTATTTTTGTTATATCATAATATAGTTATCAACTTATGATATGTTAGATTGTTACTTAATTAAAATTTAGCCTAGAGCGTGCTTTAATCCTGGATCCGCCACTGCCAGCATCTATGAGCTCCCCTTGTCCATGGGAACATTCTGATTCCTGACACTTTAATCCTCGATAAGAAAAAGGAATTAAAGTGTCTTCATTCCTGACTTCCTTCCCATGCACTAAAGACACTGACAAAAATTCGTTGCGTGTATGCATGTATTTGGTATCATCTCAGATAGTCAGATCCAGTTGCCTCTCTTTGGCACGGAAGAAGCAACACCTCCACAATCCATACCACACCGCGCACACACCTCTTTCTCTGAAAACAAGTTTGGAACCAGTGAGTTGTGAAGAAAGAATTGAAGCAGCAGCTTCGGAAGCTGCATCCCAACATTGGTCTCCTCTGAAGACAACACGAGAACCACCGCAGCAAAGCTGCACGACGTGTGATGGACCAGCTGCGCCAACAAGAGTCCATCAACATTACGGAGGCAATGAAGGCTCTGTCCCCGTGGCTAAACAGCCCTCGGCAGACCGTCATCCAGGCGGAGGCTTCCACGGCAGGGATCATCATGCTGCTGCTCCTGCAGCTCATCCTCGGTTCCTACGGACGGCAGTCGAGCAGATTCCTCGTCCAAGCTGGTACGTGGGTGACGTACACGCTGTCGTTCCCGCTCATCGCCTACACACTTGGCTTGATGCAGTCCTCTCCGGTCAAGAATGTCAATTACCCAATCTGGGCTGCCTTATTGCTGCTGGCCGCAGGGTGCACAAACGCCGTTAAGGTCTACGAGCTTGACGACAACAAGCAGTGGAAGACGAGTCTCTTTGATCTCGTCCAATATTTTATCTACTCTGCCCTGATTTCTTATCTGCTTTTGCCTTATGGTTTGACAATCAAGGAGTATTTCCACGACTACTTGAAAAATATAAGACCAGCGACAAACTTTGCAATTATGAAGTCTCCTGCAACCACCGTCCTTTTTCTGGCTGCGGTTGCCCCGTTCACGAGTAAAGCCTATGTATGTTGGTGGGTTGATTTCTGCTATGGCGACAGAACAGTTGCCAAGTTCATGAAGGACCAGGCCGCTGTAAGTAATGATGATGGGTTCGATCCTGTCAGCATGAAGGGCTACAAATACCCGGTTCGTTTACAAGCTCAAAAGGAAAAACGCCGGCTTCGCTTTTGTGCAATACCCCATGAAGTAAGAGGAAGTGTGGACATCATCACCATTGAAGAGATCTGGCAGTGTGAAGGCAGGCTCTTCAGCTTAGATCACTGCACAGGACTGAGGGATATGTGCCTGGCGAAGGCCTTATATGAACTATTGAAACGGCGCTACTACGGGATGGCCTGCACTGAAGAACGCCATCCTGAAACCCATGATTTTGTTTTCAAAGGACTGCTCCGGACAGAAGATGACTACGAAAGAGCATTCAGGATACTTGAGGTGGAGCTGGGGTTCTGCCATGACTACTTCTTTACTAAATATCCTACTATCTTTGCGCTGGAAGGACCATACTTCATTCTGTTCCTCGTGAGGATTATTCTCGTTGTCATAATTGGAGTTTTTGTCCTGAAAAATTCACTGTCTGTCTGATATGTTGGACATGGTGAAGAGGGCAATTTCAAGGTACCTAAAATCGTGTGACGGTCACTTAACTAATGGAGAAGAATCATTAAAGCAGAATGGTGTGCTTGGAGAGTTTTCTTGGGCATTGCAGGGTCAATCTCAGGTAGACATCATGTTAATTTGGAACATTGCAACAGATTACTGCAGTATTGCTCAGACCGCTACAAATGAACAAGAAACGGAGATCCACCAGCAAGTTTCAGTTAACCTATCAAGATATTGTGCATACTTGATGGATTCCGCCCTTGAATTGCTTCCAGGATACTTCGGAGATACAAAATTTGCCATAGCTGATGTACAAAAGAAAGTGTCAGAAGTTGCACCATCCCCAGATGTTCATAAGAAGTACCAGGCTATGACGCGTTTGAAAGTGCAGGAAGACAATACCATCTTCATGAGAGGTCTGAAGCTTGGGAAGCAGCTCGAGCTCATGCCGGACAATGCTCTTCGTTGGAAGGTAATGGCAGATTTCTGGGCTGAGAAAATTCTCTACATTGCACCATCAGAGAATGTTAAAGGCCACATGGAACGTCTTGCGAAAGGCGGAGAGTTTCTGACCCATATCTGGGTCCTCCTTACTCATGCTGGCATCCTGAAGATTAACAGAGAGGACGATCAGAGAACCATGCCCAGCCAACCGGCCCAAGCAAATGTTTAACTTCAAGCTGCTTGCTTCCAGCCTCTCTATCATGCATTCTTACTTGCTCGCCGAGACGGTGAGATCGCCTCCTGTTGTTCCCTTTAATTTACTTTAAATATTTGTGTGTTGTGTGACATCTCGTGTAATATTTCTGTGATGTGTGTCACCTGTACTATTATGTATTGTTTCAGACTCAGTATTGAGTGACCAATCTTTAGTTGTCCATTGGTTCAGTTTTGTTTGAAAAAATCAGATTCTACTAGTCAGCAACCCCTGTATTCGCACTGCCTAGTTTCTTAGATAAAGTACTTAGTCTCCATCTCAAGAGATAAAATAAGTAAATCAAAAATTTTAGATTATGAAAATAGTATTTAATATAAAATTTATTGAGAGTATATTAAAGTACAATCTAATTTCGAAGTTAACTTTAAGTACCAAAAGTCAGAATTCAAACCTGATGGCTGCCAGTCCTACCACAGAACACACGGATTTTAATTAGAGAAAAAGTGCAAACATTTCAGGGTTCAGGTCTAAATAAGGTTCTAATATGGGAAAAAATGCATTCCTTTAAGTGGAGAGCAAAAAATCTGAAGTAAAGCTACATGAGCACGTTTGATTCCAAACTCTTCTGCATTTTTCAAAGCAAAAGTGGTTGAACACCAGCACAGAACACCCATGTAGCAATATTGTTATCAAATCTTCTGAACTTCCTGAACTAAAGTCTGAAGTTTGGTCGTTTGGTGTTAAGTTAGAAAGACCAAAGCCTACTTTTAGTACCAACGATCTCCAAAACTCCAAATAACTACCATTTACTGGACTGGATACAGTTTAAAAACCCTGGATAAAATGGTATATGCCAATAGCTTAGCACACTAGATGTACCATGCATTTTCAGAGGCAAAAAGGGCTACTTACTTTCATATGTGATAACAATGTGAAGTTGTTATTAGTACACTGTTGTTGCAGTCTTTTGCTTATGGGGATCGTGAGTTGCCTTTGCCTATATTCCTTCTATCAGGCCTCTCGTCTTCATGTGGAGCAGCGATATCTTGAGTAGCATTTTCCTTTATTGTTGGATTGGACATCTTTTCTTTAGTTTATTTTCCACCACACTTTGTGAAGTACCACTAAGATCATAGTGCTTGGTCACCTCACCTAGTAAAGTCGAATTTTTTTGAGCAACCCTCCCTCTAGCACAAGACACCAAACAATTGGGCAAAAATCAGATAACACACCTCTATTGCTTCCAAGCAGCACTACTAATTTTGAGTTATCGCATATCATTTGTGGTTTAATTCTCATATGTAGTAACTAGATCTGAAACAGGTGGTACCTTAGAGTGCAATGGGGTACCATCGGGATGTATGATACAATCAAGAACAGCCAATTGCAGATCATATTCATTCAAATTTAAGCAGCAAGGACTATCTAACTAGAATTACAAGGCACTCTCATCCACCCCTTGTCCATGATTGCTCAAATACTAGCTAAGGCAGATAACTGATTGCCAGTTGTTGCCAAACAAACAACTATTAAGATTTATGATGTCATTTACAGGCTATAGTTCAAACAGGCATATATTAAAATAAAGGAATAAGTCTATTTTACCCCCCCCCCCCCCCCCAAATTAACCCTTACATAGAAAACAAGATATTTGACACCCGTTGTCAGGCCCCTTGGACCTCAGGGCGTAGTGGTGGCTAACCGGTTGAGGGATCTTGCCCTGGCGATGGCCAGGACCTCCCTTCCCCGACGTCGCCAGCAGGAGATTAGGGCAGATGAGAGGTAAGGTAAACTAACTCTAATATTATTACTTGCTTGCCTGGAAATCCCAGATTACAACTATATATATAAGAAGCTAATACAATCCAAAACCGAATCCTATTACCAATCTGAAACTAACTCCTATTTGGAGCCTGAAACCGACTCCTACTTGGAGTCTTTATACGGCTAAGCCTAAGAGATGTAATAGACTAGGAAACAAACTGCATCCAGAGCTAATCCTTTGGCCGACGCTTATAGACTATAACATCTCTCCCTTCCTCGCGAAGCAGCTCGTCCTCGAGCTGATAATTTGGATAATTCTCCTGGAATTGAGATAGCGGAACCCAAGAGGCGTCGGCCACAGCAGTACCCTCCCATTGCACGAGAACTTGTTGGTGGCCCTGTCGGTTGGCTGATTTCAGTACCCGCGATGGTGTAGGCAGAACACGGCCCTGATGAAGTGGTGGTAATGGTGGCGGAGTGGACGGCGGGTCACCTTGGAACTTCTTCAATAATCCAACGTGAAAAACATCATGAATTTTGGCAGCAGGTGGTAATTCCAAACGATATGCAACTGTCCCAATACGTGCAAGGATCTTATAGGGTCCAAAATATTTCGGCCCCAGTTTGCCACCCATGGAAACTCCGAGAGAAGCAGCTGGACGATGAAGAAGACGTAACCAGACCAAGTCTCCGACATCAAAAGAAATGTCGCGATGATGGCGATCGTAGTGCTTTTTGGCATACTCTTGGGCTTGAAGGAGACGTTCTCGAATGTCCCGAAGAAATTGATCACGAGCCAACAAAGAGACCTCCACAGCTTGAACTGCAGCTTCTCCCTTTTCATAAGAGCGCAAAGAAGGTGGATCCCGGCCGTAAACCACCTTAAAAGGGGTCTCCCGAAGCGCTGAATGGAAGGATGTGTTATAGCAATACTCGGCCCATGGTAGCCATTCCAACCATTGACGCGGGCGATCACCCGTTAAACAACGCAAATACATGGCAATCACTTTATTAACTGCTTCGGTCTGTCCATCAGATTGCGGGTGATAAGCTGAACTGAAGTGAAGTCGAATTCCAACTAGGCGAAACAGGTCTTGCCAAAAATGACTCGTGAAAACCGGGTCGCGATCACTGACAAGGGAGGAGGGTATGCCGTGGAGACGCACAATCTCATCAAAGAAGACTCTAGCAACTGTGGTAGCCGAGTAAGGATGAGCCAATGGGATAAAATGCACGTATTTGGAGAAACGGTCAATGACGGAGAGAATGACCGTTTTACCGTGAACACGCGGAAGTCCCTCGATGAAATCCATTGCAATATCAGACCATGGTTGTGAAGGAACATCTAGGGATTGCAAGAGACCCGCTGGATGTAAATGCTCAACTTTGTTGCGTTGACATACCATGCAGTTCCGCACAAAGTCCTGAACCAACCGCTTAGCTATGGGAACATAAAAATCATGACGCAGGCGGCACAGGGTTTTCTGAATGCCTTCATGGGCTGCGTGAGCCGAAGTGAGGATGGACTGTAAGGATGGTGCCGCTGCAGGCACATAGACCCGGCCGGAATGAAAAATCAACCCATCACGGACAGACCATGGAGCGCCCAGCTTGCCCTCCTCAATCTCAGATCGCAGCTGTTGTAAGACTGGATCAGTCAAGACTGCATTGCACAGTTCTGGAAAGAGTGCAAAAGCCGGAGATGAAATAGCCATGACACAGGTTGTGGAGTAGTCACGACGAGATAAAGCATCAGCAACCGTGTTGAGCCGTCCCGGCCGGAATTCTACCGAGAAGTCATATCCGAATAGTTTGCTTGCCCAATGGTGTTGTGGAATTGTGGACAATCTTTGGTCCAACAAGAATTTGAGGCTATAGTGGTCTGTGCGGATAAGAAAGGTGCGTCCCCATAAATATGGTCTCCAATGACGGACAGCTTGGACAAGTCCAATCAATTCGCGCTCATAAGCTGGCAGCTTAGTGTGGCGAGGAATGACGGGTCGACTGAAAAATGCAATGGGGCCCGATCCTTGATGTAGAACAGCCCCAACTCCAGTTCCGGAAGCATCGCACTCAACAATGAATTTTTGCGCAAAATCTGGCATATGTAGGACCGGGGCCACCATCAAAGCGTCTTTAAGAGCCTCAAAAGCTTGTTGAGCAGTGGGTGACCACCCAAATGCTTCTTTCTTCAAAAGGTTGGTAAGAGGTGCAGCTATTCTCCCGAAATCTTTGATGAATTTGCGATAGTAGCCGGCAAGACCCAGAAATCCCCGTAAAGCTTTAAGTGTCTTCGGTTGAGGCCAATCGGAGATTGCTTGCACTTTGGATGGATCCATGGCCACCCCACCTTCAAAGATAACATGGCCCAGATATGATACTGAAGATAGGCCAAAAGAACACTTAGTTTTCTTGAGGAATAGCTCATCCTGACGAAGGAGCAGAAAAACCATGCGGATGTGCTGCAAGTGTTCGGTCCAGGTGGAGCTGTAGATCAATATGTCGTCAAAGAAAACTACGACGAAGTTTCTCAAATAAGGGCGGAGAACATCCTGCATCAACGCCTGGAATGTGGCCGGGGCGTTAGTCAGCCCGAATGGCATAACCAAGAACTCAAAAAGGCCTTCATGAGTGCGGAATGCCGTTTTGAAGATGTCGTCAGGGTGCATACGGACTTGATGATATCCCGAGCGAAGGTCGAGCTTAGTGAAAAACCGAGCACCTTGTAGTTCGTCCAAGAGTTCGTCCACCACCGGAATTGGGAACTTGTCCTTAATCGTCAATTCGTTGAGGGCACGATAATCTACACAGAATCGCCAGGTATTGTCGTGCTTCTTGACTAATATGACCGGAGACGAAAAACTAGAATGACTGCGCCGAATAATGCCGCGAGTGAGCATGTCGCTGCATTGACGCTCCAATTCGTCCTTCTGGTGGTGTGGGTACCGGTATGGCCGGACTGAAACCGGAGATGCTCCAGGGCGTAACCGAATCTGATGATCCTGAGGTCGGGTTGGAGGCAGTCCAGTAGGTTCCAAAAAGAGATCATTGAATTCATCCAATAACGGCTGCAGGAGTTCTGGTCCTGTGTGGAGCAACACTCGCATCGGACGGTTTTTGGAGAGGCCCTGCCATTGGATCCTGCGACCTTCCAACCAAAATGCCATCGTCAAGGCATCAAAATCCCAAAGGATAGGGCCCAGCGTCTTCAACCAGTGGACCCCGAGGACAATATCAAATCCGTCCAGCTGAATCGCATAAGTCGGGATGGTGAAAGGTGTCTGATGAACCGTGAGTTGTAAGTTGTTGCAGACTCCCTCACAGGCTAGCTGATCTCCGTTGGCAATCTTGACCCTCAGGCCTTGGCACGGGCGTAGCTGCAGGGCAGCCGCCTGGACCACCCGCTTACTGACAAAATTATGCGTAGACCCTGAGTCGACGAGTGCGACGAACTGCTGTGCGCCGATGTTCACCGCCAACTGCATGGTGCCTCCGGTGGAAACGCCCGTGACAGCATGAAGGGAGATTTCTAGGGTTGGCCCTTCCAGCTCTAAGGCGTGCAGCTCTGACGATTCATCCCCTGGCTCACCATCTTCATTCATGTCAATATATGTGAGGAAAGGCTGCTTACAGCGGTGCCCCGGCTGGAATTTGTCGTCACAGTTGTAGCACAATCCTTTGGCACGACGATCCGCTAATTCCGTTGGTGTGAGGCGCCGAAACGGCTTTGCCGGCCGATGTACAGGTGCCGTGGTCTGTGATGTCGTCTCCGGGGCTCGGCCCGATGTTGGTGCAGACGCTGCCGGCCGCTGTGTTTGGTGCCCTGGCCTTGTTTGTGATGTGAAGTCTCCCGCGACCGTTTGTGCGCGCCGTTCGTAAGCCCGAGCCAAGCTCATCGCCACCTGCAAGTTGCTAGGTTGCTGTAGTTCCACATCTGTGCGGAGAGGCTCCATGAGACCAGCTGTGAATATCTGGACTTGTTGCAGCGGCAATAACCGATCGGCGCGGCAAAGTAGTGCCAAGAACTTGGTCTGATAATCACTTACGGAACCCATCTGGTGCAAGCGCGTCAATTCTCCCAATGGATTACTCCTGATTGGCGGTCCAAACTGCATGTGGCAGAGTTCCTTGAATTGCCCCTACGTCGGCTGGCCGTCATCTCGTTCAAGCTGAAAGTACCATTGTTGGGCAATCCCGGTGAGGTGGTACGACGCAAGCCAAACTTTATCTCCTTCTTCGGTGCGCTGCCCGCGGAAGAACTGCTCACAACGGTTTATCCAGGGAAGGGGATCTTCTAGCCCATCGAAAGTTGGGAATTCCAACTTGTGGTATCGTGGTTGGCTAGGGTATGAATTGGGGGCGGTAAGGTAGCGGGAAGGCATGGTGGTATGCTGTGGGAAAGAGGGCTGCGGTGGAAAAAAGTGCGGCATGGCGAGGGGTTGGCGACTAATGTGGTGGATGGCGGAGGCTTCCTGGTTTGGGGCTGATGCGGCTGGCAGCCCGTAGTTGCTGGCGAATGGATCTTCCGGCGGAGCAGATGAAGCGGTGTGGACGGATGGAAAGGTTCCCGGTGGTGCTGGTACGATTCCTGGCGCCGAGACGGGCAAAACACCCCCAGATTCCAGTGCCGCGAACTTGGCGTCGGTGGTGATGCTATGCCGCGTTAAATCCGCCAGCTGGGACTTCAGCTCAGTGTTCTGCTGCGCGATTCCGGCCATCTGATCCTGGAGTGCCTTGAGCATTGCCGTAGTGGAGTTGGCCTCCGCGCTGGACTCGGAACCCGGCATCCCTGATACCAAGTTGTCAGGCCCCTTGGACCTCAGGGCGTAGTGGTGGCTAACCGATTGAGGGATCTTGCCCTGGCGATGGCCAAGACCTCCCTTCCCCAACGTCGCCAGCAGGAGATTAGGGCAGATGAGAGGTAAGGTAAACTAACTCTAATATTATTACTTGCTTGCCTGGAAATCCCAGATTACAACTATATATATAAGAAGCTAATACAATCCAAAACCGAATCCTATTACCAATCTGAAACTAACTCCTATTTGGAGCCTGAAACCGACTCCTATTGGAGTCTTTATACGGCTAAGCCTAAGAGATGTAATAGACTAGGAAACAAACTGCATCCAGAGCTAATCCTTTGGCCGATGCTTATAGACTATAACACCCGTGAACTCTCAAAACCAGTCCAATTAGCCCCCTAAGGCCAATCCAACCCAGTTTTTATCTAACATGGCGGCATTTTTTGGTCCACCACAGCGAAATGGACACGCATGCGCTGAGTCAGCTAGCTCTCTCCCTTCTCTCTCCTTCCTCTTCTTTCTCTCCTTCACTCTCCTCTCTATGCACACCCATGTTCAACAGTACAAAGGCAAGCACGAGTGCAAGAGCGGCACCTGGAGAATGGCGCACGCATCCTGGAAGTTCTTGAGGAGGCTGAGGCCTGGGAGATCGTCGACCCCTGGTGGACTCGACGGTAGCGCAAGCTCCATCAACCCCTGCCAAATGTAATGGAGACTAAGGCTACAGAAGATTTTTTCAGTGTGGAAGCTTGTTTTCTTGAATTGAAACGTGTTATTTGATCGATTCAGTGGTAAGAGAGGCAAAATTTTGCTCGATTCGGCCAATTGGTCCCAGCACCAGTCAATTGCTCCTGCTCAGATGAATCAAAAATTAAGAAATCATCAAACAAACCAATGAATTGGAAGTAATAACCTCTCTTTTTAGATCAATAGCGACTACTAGTTAGTTACAGAAGGCAGCAATTATCCTGAACCAAACTGTACATTTGTGTCAATCCGCCATGTGTACTGTGTGGGGTGGCGCTTGATGTCCCACGGAAGAGGTGTGCGCGCTCTGCTTACGGTCCACACATACACAAGCCACAGTGAACCTGCCGCGCCCACCTGCGGTGTGTGCGCTTTGCTGCGATGGCCTCGGCGCGGCTAGCAGTTACGGCCCAGTGGCATCCAACCTGAGGTATTGCTAGACTTGGGGATTCTGCTTGGGGGATGAAATCTGGGGGAGAGGGAGAGAAGAGGAAGAAGGGGCAAGAAGATGGAGAGGAGGTGGGGTGGATGCTCACAGGTGGGCCCCACTGCCACATGTCCATACCATTGCCACGTATGCGCCATGTCAATTGAAAACCAAGTTGGAATGGCCTCGAAGGGTAAGTTACCTGGTATCGATAGTCGAGAAGGTATCTCATTTCGCCTATTGATGGTTGAAAACTAGACTCATGCAATAGTTGAGGGAAATTAAATGGGCTTATTCCTAAAATAAATAGGCTCTGCTCCAAGCGGCTTCAGCTTATGACTTTTTTTTGTTTCAGCTTATTTAAGTTAAAAGCCACTTGGAATGCATCGGCTTCTAATTTTACCTCTTTTTTTGCTTTTTTTCTTTTCTTTTTTTATCTTATTCCTTTATATTGTCTGTGATGATATAACAATTTTTCTCAATGTTTTCTATTTTTTCTACAAAAAGCTAACAATTACTATTTACTACAATGCAATTTCAGTCAAAAGCGTTAGTGATAATCTTAGGGCCCGCTCTCCATTCGGCTGGCAACTTCGGAAGCCGGCTTCGACTGGTGGCTTCTAACTGAAATTGCATTGTAGTGGCTGTTAGCTTTTTCTAAGAAAAATTGGAAAAAAAATGAGAAAAAAATTAAAAAATATATTATATCGTCATAGACAATGCAAAGGAATACGGAGAAAAAAGTGAAAAAAGTTAAAATAAACCGAAATTAGAAGCTAATACGTTTTAAGTGACTTTTAGCTTAAATAAACCAAAAGTCAAAATAAGCCAGAAGCTGAAGCCGTTTGGAATGGGGTCTTAAGCCATAATAAGATAGTTGGAGCGGGGCCATATATAGGCTGCATTTGTATGCACTTGAAGCACATTGTATGCTAAACATGAATCCAGACTAATCATAGGCTGTGGGCAAACCAAAGGAATAGGCAGATCAATGTAATGCAACTAATGGCACATGAAGCACAAATGAATGAAGAAAGGCAGCAAATATACAAATGTTACGTGCAGCCCGTTAGTAGTGCAACGTAGAACCACAGCAAAAAGTTGAGCAGAACCACAGCAAAAGGCTCCTGAACAAATCTGAACCACCTTCGCAAGTCGACAAGAACCCAATTTCATTAGAACAATAACACAAGACGGATTGTCAATAACACTAGGATCAAATTAGATGAAATGGAAAGCATATTGTGTACAATAACAGTAAATAAAACCAATTTACTATGAGCAAAACCAGCAGATAGCTTAAAACCAATGTCAAATCAGTAATGACTTTGACATTTGAGCAAATATATTGCATTCCAATCATTAATCAATTGTCAAAAAGGAAAGCACCCAAATCCATCTAAAATGGTTACCTGAAGACATATTACTCTAGAAAAAATGATAAGGTGCCATGGCTCACACATTTCATTCACTAGTTCAGATTGGCGGGTGAAAGCAAATAAGAAAGCAACGAAAATTGACAGCAAAAGTAAGTGGTTGGTAAAAATTATCACTCTACTACGGTTGATTAGGTGAACAGCTGCACAGCCTCATCTAGGCAATACCACAAACACCTTGTGTGCATCAAAACTGAAGCTAATTTAATAGAACCGCACACACCAATTCTCGCCGATTGGACCTGTAGGAGCTCACCATCACCGATAGGACTTGTAGGAGAGGCAGCACCGTGAACCACGAACAGGACGGCTTGGAGGAGACGAGTACCAATTTGGCTGGTCACACAAACTCAACCAAGACCCTAGACAAAAATCTCTGCAAGGAAGCACACAAATTCAAATCGAACCAAACAAATCCGCAATAAGCACACAAAACATGCGAGCACGTAAAGCAGCTGAGCAAATTTGAGCAGAGGAGTGGGGCTAGAGGAGCTCGCTGCTAGGGCGTATAGGGTTCCGTGCACGAACGACCATGAGTAAAGAGAGGATAGCGGCGGCGGGTGTCGGTCGCTGGGTGGTGGACGAGCAGGATGTTGGTGGAGAGCAGAGCGGCGTCAGCTGCGCGTCTCCTCCTCTCGCCGCAGCTTGCTGGTGGTCGCGAATAGGTTGGGAGCGTGCCGAGCGTCGGCGGCGGTGAATAGAGAGACGACACCGCGAACCGCCAGCAGGAAGAAGGTGGGGCTTCGAGGCTCGTCAATGGCGGGGAGCCCTGGTGCAGTTCAGACGGGATGGGTGGAGGGGTTCATAAGGAGAGGAGATATGGGAGAGGGGGTAGTACGACTAGTCCAGATGGAGATGGGGGAGTGGTCCATAACTAGACATTAAACGCTACCAGGTGTTTTTCTGCAAATATGACTTAGTATTTTAGTCGTTTTCCCAGTAACGTTACTATATTGGCAAAATTCATCATATTCTCTCTTCATAGATAAAAATCTAGGATATACCCTCCTACACATCCAAATTGATAATATACCCTTCTCCAATCTATTTGCTTTACAAAACACCCTATTTATACTAATCTGTGTAGGTACAAGGTATAAGCATGTATTGTACTGTATTTTGGGACATTAGGTACCGTATTTTGGGGTAAAATGGGTACCGTATTGTACCATATTTTGGGGTAAAATAGGTACATTAGGTCCCAAAATACCGTATTTTGGGACATTAGGTACCGTATTGTACCGTATTTTAGGGTAAAATGGGTACATTATGTCCCAAAATACGGTACAATACATGCTTATACCTTGTACCTATACGAGAAAATTGATAAAATGCCACTCCTTTGGAGTGGCTTCGATAAAATACCACCCTCTAGATGGCAATTGTTAACATACCACCTAATATATGATTAACTCTATGATTTGCCCTTTTAGGGGTTTTAGCCATTTCTTTTTTGTTTTTTATTTTTTTCCACCAAAATTGTATGCAAAATGACCCTAATACCCTTCTCAAAATGGTCTCAACTCTCAACCCGTTCCACTCTTTTCCGTGCTTTTCCAAAGACGAGAGGCGAAGGGCGAAGGGAGAAAGGTGATGAGGCGATGGGGTCCCGATCTTCCGATAGGATGATAACTTTGATTTGGAGGAAAACGACTTTGACGATGCAGGCTTCTAACCGTCCACGACCAGAACACCAAGCAATCGCTAAACCACACTCCAAGTCGTTATCAACCGTGCCAAGAACGCGGTTGACCTGACCACGAAGGTCTATTCCTGCATGCAACCGAAGAACACGCAAGAACAAGATAACAAGCAATCTAAAATTGCAAATATTTAAATTGAGTTCACAAAGGTGGGATTCCGCTGAGGTTTTTTACGGTTGGTCTAGTCGACACAAGCGAAGAACAAAAGTTTTCACAATGGAAAAACTAAGCAAACGAATCCAAGCAAACTAGAAGGGTGTAGCCTCCTTAAATAGGGGAAGAAAAGTCGCACAAAACTAAAACAAATGAGGTGGTACTATTTATGGTACTGTTCATGTGAACAGTAACCATGAACAGTATGGGCCTAGGGGGCGCCTCTCCTTTGGGCCTAAGCATTACAAGGCCCGAGTTGGCCCAAACAGGTGAAGCACCTTCTTTGAGTGATTGTGACGTGCACAGAAGGAATTTGGAGGTGAGGCTAGATCCATTAGAAAGAGGACGAGAAAAGATTTCCATCGAGTACTCATGGGCCTCAAACGGATTCCGTATGTGAAAGTTATGCACGTTTGAAATTGGGCCTATCAGGCTGAATCCGAATTGATCTGGAGGCCGAATTGGCTTCCAAAACCTGTCCAACTTGAACCCTTGCTTCAATTGGTTCTAAAGTGATGTGGTGCTACAAAAATATATATTTTCATCATTAGGTAGCATCATATTCTTATTTAAAGTATGTTGAAGTTGAGGAAACGAATTCACGTTTAGTTCAATCTTGATATTGGCTGCTATGATCGTATGTGTTGGTGGCGTGGTCACATCAAAAGGCGAAGGGGCGAAGGGAGAAAGGGCGCCGCCGCTCCGCCTCCGGCACGGGACGCCGCCGCCGCCGGCAAGGCCCGCCTCCACCGCCGCCCGCACACGCACGGACTCACTACTAGATTTTCGGCCTAATGCCACGAAAGAAATTGCAACGCCACCAATTTGGTTGTAATAGGTAGGATTTTTTGCAACGTTATTCCAAAACGGTGGCAATAGGTGGACTTTATTGCCACTATTATATTGCATTGCGATATTCGTGAATGTCGTTGCAATAGGTAGGTGTTATCGCAACCATTTTGAAAAGTGTTGCAATAGGTTGGATATATTGCCACGACACTCTTTTGTTGCGTTAGTGTTGATTTTCGTTGCAACTATTTGCTCCTATTGCAACCATATACAATTTCGTTGCTATTGGGTGATACTATTGCCACGATGTTTTTTCGTTGGGATAATCTTCAGCGGCGTTGCAGTAGGTAGGTGCGTATTGCAACGAAAAACTAAATCGATGCAATAACATATTTATATTGCCACGTGTAAATTTTGTTGCTATAGAGTAGTGTGTTTCGTTGCAATATGGTATTCTATTGCAACTCTTTTGTTTCGTGGGTTTTTGTTTAGCTATCCAGTTATGCAGCAAAAAAATTATGAAAATTGAAAAAATGGGAAGCCACCTAGGAATCAAAGTAGGGACCTCTTGATTGGTAGCCAACGCTCATACCACTAGGACACGAACACAGTTGTGATTATACGTGGAAAATTTTGTACCTAAACAATAATAAGTGTAGTCTCCGTGTTGGAGTTGAAAAGCCTGTAAGGCTTACGGCCGTTTTCTTTTTGGAGTTGGTGTCCGTGTAGGTGACCGGCTGTTGGTATGGGGTGACAGTCGGTTTTCTTCGTATGTATAAAAACATGGTGCAGGGGCTGCTAGAATTGTGAAGGCGTGCTGTGATTGAGCGAACAAGTAATGAGGACATCACGACTAAACCGATTACGCGAGCACGAGATATAAAGATTAATCAACAGGTGAACTCGCTCTTAATTAAATTTGGCTTTAATTTATATGAGAATTGGCTAATACCTAATTCTAGTATTTTAATTGTTCTCAGGTTTGTATGGGAGACAATTAACAAAGGGAGCAGTGCAGAGAGGGGCAGCATGCAGCATCAAAAGTTTTAATTGAAAAGCAAAGGAAGAAATGTCAAGAAAAAAAAGAAGGAACATGCATGATCAAGCCAATGCATGCATGTACCTGGACGTGTCAACTTCAAGCCAAATGAGTAGTTCGGCCATATCTGGACGGCATGTGAATTGAGAGGGAAAAAATAAAAAGAGCATGCGCAGGGAACTATTCTAAACGGCAAAGTCATGCACAACCCCATGAAGACTTCTAGTCGGTTGAGTACTTGTGTTATCTAGTCGGTCACGCGTTTTTGTTATTTTTCCTTCGAGTCGGACTGTGATTTGTTATGTTAACCGAATACAACTAGTTTCCTGCGTACGCTCGGTGGAGTCGGCTGGGGGATCCAGTCTCTATTTATTTTTGGCGCCATCAAAAAGATTGAAGAAGAAAAAGCGGAATTCAGAAATTCAGAATCCAGAATTAATATATGCATGTTGTTTGTTGAAGAAGAAAAAGATTTAAAGAAGGCGCATCTAAAAAGCTACGCATTCAGCAAGTAGTGTTCAAAGCCATCACGTGAAGGTAGTAGCACAAGGTATTTAATTTTCTAGTATTATTTATTTTGTTGACTAATTCTAGACCTATCCAAAAAAATGCAAGCCAGAGGCTAGTATACAATTCAAGCTAGGGAATTCAGGCAAACTCGCTCATTAGCTCTTCATCAAGTAGGATTTCAGACCAACTGGGCAACAGACTAGTGCTGCCATCGCAGTTTGAGGTGCTGATAGTATTACAAAGGCATCTGGTTATGAGGCACCTGCCCAGCTAAGTCTATGCCACCAATACCCTCAAGAACACTTGGAGAAGGCATCTGCAGAAAGCTCAGGAGGCCGATCTGCTCTAGGTCAGTGGTGAGGGTGTTGAGGCTGTTGATGGTAGTGGGGCTGGTGGCAATGGACGCTGCAGACTGAAGCAGTGACTGCATGTACTGGAGCTTGGCAGCCTGGACTGCCTCAGTCTCGTTGTCTGTCCGTCCAGGGAGATGCTTTGCAATAGCTGACCACCTGGTTTGGTTACAGATTAGCCAAAACACATGATGTGAGTAGTATGCAATGGTAGGTTGGTGCAATTAGTACTTGTTGCCAAGGATGGAGTGCAGCTGGAGGATGGTTTGCTCTTCCTCCTGGGAGAACTTCCCTCTCTTGATGTCTGGCCGCAGGTAGTTGGCCCATCTTAACCTGCAGCTCTTGCCACACCTGTTCAGGCCTGCAAGAAAAATATGCTGAACTACATTTTCCGTGAAATACATGTGCATGTGGGAGAGAGTCAGAGAGAGATGTATGAATACCAGCAAGTTCAGGTAGGGCCTTCCAGCTTCCATGGCCATGCTTCTGGATGTAGCTCGTGAGCTTCTCGTCTTCTTCAGGAGTCCAGGGGCCTTTCTTGAGGCCATTCTCATCACAACAAGGGGGCCTCCCCATTGATGGATAAGACTAGGATAGGACAAAGCCGTTAGCCGGTAGGAGGGGTAAGATGATCTGCCTCCCCTTCATCCTTGGGACTTCTTGTCTTTCAGATGGCTGCTCGCCAGAACATAGCTTTCATATATATAATGGCTTGGTGATCCCTATTTCCTATAGGAACAACACCATGCCAAACATAAGTTATTCAAGTAGAAAATACTGATATGCCCTTTGTACCATTTGAGTTCACTTTATGATAGATAGCTTGTTGCTGGTGCCTGCAATTGCATGAGCATGGTCTTGGGCAAGGGTCTTGGCTGTGTCCATACTAAAATATACATAGCCCTTGATTCTGTTGACCTGAGAATGCTGGGTATTCAGGCAATCAATAAAAATACACTGAGGTGATAGAAACCTCACCTGCTACTTTTTTCCTACCTTTGTCTTGTGTTCCTAGTTGTTTTCTGTGTGTAATGTTGTGCTTGGTCCTGTTAGATATAGATATTTAAGAAGTGTCATTAGAGCAGCAAAATAACAGAGAAGGAATTAGAGTCACAAGATAACTTCATTTCATCACAAGAGGAAAACTTTGTTTTCCAGTCATCATATAAGGAAAGCACTAGGTGCAAATCATCGAAAACTCATGGTAATGGATACTTGGCGTACTATCCAACACGAAGGCAGCTATACAATGAAAATTTGCAGATGCAAGCCCAACATTCTGCGGAATCCCATAGGACAAGGTTAGAGCTCCAGTCTGAGGTTCAAATGTTAAAAGAACAACTTGCAAACCAAGTTGCTGAAAGGGCCAACGAAAAGGAAGAAAGCAGGCGTCAGATAGAAGAATTGTTGAATTCAAGGGACAGAATTAAAGAAGAACTCAGGCAAGAGTTTATGCCCATGCTAGGAACACAAAGACAAGGAGCCTTCCAGGAGGTAATAATTTTGAAACAAATTTAACTTACAGTTAATAACACCCCCCCCCCATGGTTCCAAAGAGCTATTTGCATTTAAAATCATTTCTTGCATGACGAATCGTTCTTCATGATGTAATAACACCCCCCAACACCCCCAGGTACGTTCCTTACGTATGTCCTCCTTTAATATTGATGCAGTGGTTTGATTAATCACCCGCGCGCTAGCTTAATTCCAGAGAGGGGACAACATATACACACAAAGCCTGCACACAATGCTAATTTTAGCTAGTTAGTGAGACAAGCATTGCTTCCTTTACTTAATCAATCTTGCACTTACATACTTCATTTCTTGTCCCGATGCGCTTACTGCAGTAATAAGAGCATCTGATTGACGCAGATATGCTCTACGACATATTCCCCATCTACATTAGTTGAGATGCTGTGCCACTAGTGTAGCTAACTGCATATATGTGTATGTATAGGCACTTGTTATCTCTCCCTAGCTACTTTTTATTTGTGTCACCAAAAGCTTCCTAGTAATAGATGGTATCATATATGTACTGCTACAAGATGTCCTTTTGGTAAGTGATCGACAGTAATATGTCTGAACTAGATATATCCTGGTTGATCTTTTGATACTGGTATGTGGTGTTCGTGTGTTGTGAAACTAAGCACCAAAGGGTAAAGAGGCAGAAGTGCCAGCCAGCCATTGGATTACAAGTAGCAATGCATAAATTCATGAGAAAATGACTATGTTCTGTTTCACTTTCTTTACTGTTATTTGTTCTGAGTTTTCAGTAATTCAGTAGACTGCTACCGTCTGAGCAAAAATAATTTGAAGATAATTTTTCTCTTTGTTTTTTGGGTTTATCGTGTATCTCTGTTAAAAACTTTTGAATTTTAAAATATTTAAAATCCATATGATATTTGAAATCCATGGCTTTACTATTGAATGACTGAGGGAAAAACATAAATTATGGCAATTTATTAACGATGGCAGGTCTGCATTTTGCCAATTTCTTTAACAGGGATACTGTAGTTATCTAATGTCAAATTTTGCTGATTGCTAGCTTGACTAGATGTGGTTCGGCGTTTTATTCGCATGCAGGTCTGTTCAAAATTGGTATCATGTGACAAAGATCCAGCTTTTTTATTTTTGTTTCAACTTATACAGTCAGTTTGCGCTCGGCTTTTATTTTGTTTGACAGCTATCCTGTTGCATGTACACTTGTGCTCCTGAGTTGTTCTTTTTCCTAGATTTCAATGTAATATTAATCTTGAATGCCTTCAGTGTTCTTTTTTCTTAAGTTTCAAGTAGCAATGCATAATTTCACTGGAAGAACTAGTAAATGCATCAAGGACGAACAGTGCTAGCTCATCGAGACATCGCTGGCTAGATCGTTCCATTAAGTGGGGTGTTAATAACTTCAAAGAGCTAACTATTTGAAAACTAAAATTTAAATGCAGGGTAACCAAGCTGCCAACGAAACAATACATGTTCCTGCTGCCCCAACCGAACGAAATGACACAACTCCACGAGGTGAAGAAACAACTCCGCAGGTAATAGCAGTTGCAACATGTTTACAGGCAACATGGATCACTACACTGTATGAGCCCTGAAATGTTTTCTCGAATTTTTTGATAAGCAGACTAACCCAGATAGCAACCTGGAAACACAACATGAAGCTAGGCGAACTGCAGAAACCAATACTCGCACCCCTAGAAGTAGTGTTCTTAACCGAACTCTTCCCCAAAACAAAGACGGGAATGCGTCAGTGAATTATATTACTACAAAAACACTAAAGGCTGCTGTTGCTACTAAACGTGCACGCACAAGGAGTCAACAGGTATGCATTGCAGAGGGATTTTTTTTATAGCTGTAATGCCTATCTACTACAACATTGCAAATTGTTAATCAGTGCGAGTTTTTCACTATTGTATGGTATGCTTTGAATGAAAAAAATCTGTGGAGAATGTCTCTTGTTAGTGCACTTCACTTCACTGTCAATGTGATGTTTAACATCCGAAAGAGGATGGTTATGGTACACACATATGTAATTTATTTATTTTTGCACACCATCCACTAGTAATCGATTGCATGGTCTACTGCAGCTATCAGTTTCTTCTTGTACTTTCTTTTGGCCCTTGGTGTTGTTTGCCAAACCGAACAACAGTGACGTACCATTTTTCTGGTGGTTCTTGAGCTCTACATATTTTGACAATCATGTCTATATCTCTAGACAGTTGCATTGATGCAGTAATGAACATATGTATTCATGTTATGAAAATTTATTCCATTTACAATGTGTTACTGTCATGATGAGCTGAACAACTGATGCATATGCCATTTTGAATGATTTTATTCAGGAAGGAATAAATTGAGTGCAGTGCTCGAGCCATGGGAAGCTAAGGTCAATTCAAGCTATTTAGTGAGGTCAAGCCACGCTTCAATGCAGTGATAGCTAGGGACATTTTAGTGATGCTTGTAATACAACTTCAAATTATTGTCACAAACAAAGTTGGTTTCATTTCAGATATGTGTAGCAGCAAATTCTATTTTTGATATAATGATTTTACTACATCAGTTGATTCTTGTTGTGACAAACATTAATGGCGTTGCAATAATTCTTGTTGCTACTAAAGCAATGCGTTGCAATATACACTATTCCCTTCAACTTTTGGCGTGGCAATATATGCTATAGCAACGAAAAAACAGCGTACCAAAAGAGTCTATAGCAACAACAGATCAAGCGTGGCATTAGAAGCTATGGCAACGAAAATATCAAGCGTGGCAATAGAGGCTGTTGCAACCAAAGTATGTGCGTGGCAATTGAATCTATTACCACGAATTCTTTGCGTGGCAATATCATTATGTCCTATTACCACAAATTCGTTGCATGGCAATAGCACTCTGTCCTATTACCACGAATTCTTTGCGTGGCAATTGAATCTATTACCACGAATTCTTTGCGTGGCAATTGAATCTATTACCACGAATTCTTTGCGTGGCAATATAGTCTATTTCTACCACCAGTTTTCATTGCAATTTAACTTATAACCACGAAATCGGTATGTTGCAAATGCTATCTACAGCAACGCCTAATTGCGTGGCAATAGTTGTTATTGCCACGCAATACATTGTTGCATAAACTATGTATTGCAATGCTTTATTGCATTGCAATAGGTAAACGTTATTGCAACGAACCGAAATACCGTGGCCCAAACTTTAGACCACGCAACTTCTTGCCACGCCTCCCAACGAAAATTTAGCGTTGCAACAGGTGCTATTGCAACCATTTTAGGCCTATTGCAACGTTTTGGCGCCGTTGCAATAGGCCCAAAAATTAGTAGTGACTTCTCCGCCGCCGCCGCCGCCTGGAGGGCTTCGCCGCCGCCCCCGCCGGCACGAGACGCCGCCGCCGCGCCCGCGCGCACGGACAGGGTGCCGCCGCCTCAAGCACGGGGTCCCGCCGCCACAGGAAGACCCCGCCGCCGCCCGCACTGGGTAATTCTTTACCCAGTAGGTTTTCAGTAATTCTTTACCCAACACATAAGATCTATGGTTTTCAGTAGGTTTTTTGTGACCATCAATTCATCACATGTGTTCTTAATTCTTTACTCTGTCAGAAAGAAGACATTGGGAGAAGAGAAGCTGGTTGGAACGAATTGACACCATGAGCAAGGACGTGTCCTCAGGGCAAAATCTTCCACTGATATTAGCACATTGTGGTTGCATCGAGTTAGATGGAGCTAACTCGATTTTTTTGTTGGTTCAATTCGTTTAGGTCGGATTCAGAACAACGGTCTAGAGTAGATGCTAAATTGGTTGATTATGTGACAAGTTCAAATTCAGTGGTTTCAGTTGTAGATAAAGAACATCTAGATAGTTGTACAAGTGCACCTTTATTTATTGAGTATGGGTCCATTTCAGAAGCAGCTGTTCGAATTGAGCCCAATTCACAGCTAGTTCAAATTGATTGGGATAACTTGGAGATAGAGCAAACACAAGATGACGAGGGAAGGATTCAGGTCATGAGTGATGACCAATTGTTTGCTCTTTTAGGCTTGAGGGATGGAGATGAAAGTGCAAAGAACTCCACGCAAGTTGATAGATCTAATAGTGCTATTGAAACAAGTGGTCCTGCGGTTATTGAGGGCACTGAAGGTGCAGCTCTTCCTGTTGATGATGCAATACCGGGTGAACTTGTGATAAGTTATGACAAGAATAACCCTTGTATGGATCTTGGCAGTAAGTACCCATCAATGAAGGATTTTAGGTTGGCTGTGGGATAGTTTGCAATTAACAAGGAGTTTGAGTTTGACATAGTGAAATCTGACCAAAGCAGATTTAGGGTAAAATGTGGAGTTGAGGGGTGTCCGTGGAGTCTTGTTGGGCGTAGGCAGAGCGATAAAACTATAATGGTACTAACCTGATATATACTCTTGACATTACGTAATGGTACTATATTTAGGGTATAATGGTTCTAATTGATTTTATTTATTTGGTATTGCAGGTCACAGTTCATAATGCAGACCAAATGTTGTATAGGTGGAAGGAAGAGGTTCTTAAGAGATCACCTGGTACTGTTGTGGAAATTGACATCAAAGTAGTTGATGGGAGGGCATACTTTCATAGGTTTTTCTGTGCACTTAGACCTTGCATTGAGGGGTTTGTGGATGGTTGTAGACCATACCTTAGTGTAGATTCCACTGCACTAAATGGTAGGTGGAATGGACATTTAGCTGCAGCTACATCAATAGATGGGCATAATTGGATGTATCCAGTTGCATTTGGTTTTATAGACTCTGAGACTGAGGACAACTGGGTTTGGTTCATGACACAGCTCCATAAGGCAATAGGGGATCTAGAACCTCTTGCTATTTGTTCATATGCCTGTAAGGGGTTAGAAAATGCAGTACAAAAGGTGTTTCATCAAGCTGAACAAAGAAAATGCTTTTATCATCTTATGAAAAATTTCCAGAAGAAGTTCCATGGTGACACTTTTGGGAATATGTACCCTGCAGCTAGGGCTTATAGGGAGATGGTGTTCCAAAAGCACATGACCCCTATTATTAATGGAGCTCCTGAAGTTTGGAAATATTTGACAACATATCATAAACTGAAGTGGATGAGATGTGGCTTCAACACAGCAATCAAGTGTGACTATATCACAAACAATATTGCTGAAGTTTTCAATAACTGGATTAGTGGTATCAAGGACTTGCCTGTTGTTGATCTAGCTGATAAGATAAGGGAAATGATAATGGTTCTATGGGATAAGAGAAGGAGGATTGGAGAAAGGCTGCATGGTCGGATCCTTCCCGCTGTAATGCACCAACTAAAGGCAAGGACCAGAGGATTAGGGCATTTGAAGGTTGTAACAGCGAGCTTACATACCGCAGAGGTGTGGGACAATGGCAAGGATTTTGGTAGGCATGTTGTTGCAGCCACGGCGAAGACATGCACATGTGAGGAGTGGTAGCACACCGGGCAACCTTGTGGGCATGCATTGGCTTTTTTAACAACTCAAAAGAATGTGAACTTAGAAGAATATGTTGACTATGGGAGAAAGGGCTTGTGGAGGAATAGGAGACACTTTGGGAGCAAGTAGTTCTTCTATCCCCAAGAAGAAAAAAATGACTCCTAAGAAAATGAAGACATGATCTATCTCCTGTAGCTATCTAAAAACCAAATGAGATGTGAACTCAATGTTTTGTGGACTCATTTTGTATTGAGATGTGAACTCAATGTTTTATGGCCTTATTTTGTACTGAGATGTGAACTCAATGTTTTATGGCCTTATTTTGTACTGAGATGCAAAAGCAGCACTCCATATGTTATTGCTGCCTGCCATACAATTGTCCATATGCAGGTTCATATTTTTCATGCAATTCCCAGAAATTGTTCTCACTACAATTCTCTGATTTTTCATAACATTACAAGCAGCTCAGCAATGTTTGTTCTCATAACACAATCTTTGATTTTTTTTATCTGCTTCATGTTCAGTGATCTGCTTCATGTTCAGTGACTTGATCTTGAACGCCAAGGGACAGATATCTGCTTCATGTTCAGTGACTTCATGTTCAGAGACACAATCTGAAATGCTTCTTGCACTCTAAGGGACAATCTGAAATGCTTCTTGCACAATCTGAAATTACTGCAGAAATGTGTTCCTTCAAGTTCTATTAAATCCATAATATTTTGCTATTAAGCTCATTAAATCAAACCACCAACCTTAGATCCAAAACTAAATAGAATACCCTGAACTATTACATTGCAACTTCATTGCAGAATACCCAGTTCTTTAGCATTGTACTGCAGCATTTTTGGATAAAACGAACACTAATCCAGCACATATATCCATCTAATCTCTAAATGCACAGGCTCAAATCCCCCACGCCCGGGCGGGCGTGCGGGCGGCGGCGGCCCAAGACCTCGAGCGGGAGCGGCGGCCCTGTCCGTGCGCGCGGGCGCTGTGGCGGCGTCCTGTGCTGGCGGCGGCGGCGGCGGAGAAGTCCGTGCGTGTGCGGGTGGCGACGGAGGCGGGCCTTGCCGGCAGCGGCGGCATCCTGTGCCGGCGGCGGCGCCCTTTCTCCCTTCGCCCCTTCGCCTTTCTCCCATCGCCTCTCGTCTTTGGAAAAGCACGGAAAAGAGTGGAACGGGTTGAGAGTTGAGACCATTTTGAGAAGGTTATTAGGGTCATTTTGCATACAATTTTGGTGGAAAAAAAATAAAAAACAAAAAAGAAATGGCTAAAACCCCTAAAAGGGCAAATCATAGAGTTAATCATATATTAGGTGGTATTTTAACAATTGCCATCTAGAGGGTGGTATTTTATCGAAGCCACTCCAAAGAAGTGGCATTTTATCAATTTTCTCGTATAGGTACAAGGTATAAGCATGTATTGTACCGTATTTTGGGACCTAATGTACCCATTTTACCCTAAAATACGGTACAATACGGTACCTAATGTCCCAAAATACGGTATTGTCATCTCCTCTCGCCGCAGCTTGCTGGTGGTCGCGAATGGGTTGGGAGCGTGCCGAGCGTCGGCCGCGGTGAATAGAGAGACGACACCGCGAACCGCCAGCAGGAAGAAGGTGGCGCTTCGAGGCTCGTCAATGGCGGGGAGCCCTGGTGCAGTTCAGACGGGACGGGTGGAGAGGGGCAGTACTACTAGTTCAGATGGAGATGGGCGTTCTTGGAAGTAGCCTTCCAAACCCCAGAATTTTTTAGGCGTTCTTGGAAGTCGCCTTCAAAACCCCAGATTTTTTTATGTGCTCTCACTGAAACGCCTTCTAATAAAAATCGCCTCATAAGATGTATTTTCTAGGCATTTTATCAAAATCGCCTTGAAAACAAGGTAATCTAAGGTGTTTTAATAAAACACCATTAAATCATCTCCGTGTTGTAGTGTTAGAGCATCTCCAGCAGGTGCTCTAAAAGTGGTGCTTTAAAACTAATTATAAAGATCCTGTAAACCTCATTTTTAGAGATCCAGAGTGTCGTGCTGCAGCAGGTGCTGTAAAACTGGTGCTTTATAATTGATTTCCATCCAATTCTCTCTCAGATCTCTCGCACGAGGCGAGCGAACCATGGCGGAGCAGCTGCTGGCGGCGGGGCTGCTGGACCTGCGCCCCTGCAAGCTCTCCCCGAACCCCCCGCCCCCGCCCCCGCTGCAGCTGCCGCTGCCCATGCCCTCCCGCGGCGCCCACTCGCGCTCCCACGCCGCCTCCGCCGCATCACCTCGCCGCGCCGTCCCCGAGGTCCACTCCACCACCGGTAAGTGATAGCTCGCGCTCGTACTTACGTGCTTGCTTAATTTCCCCCCTCCTGATTTGGTTCGCTTCGGCTTGCCCCTGCTTTGCTGCGGCCGCAGAGCTGGCGGACGGGAGCACCATGTTCCGCTTCGCGGACTCGCGCGAGGAGGAGGAGGGCCCCGAGCCGGAGGCGGCCGGAGGGTCCTGCCCCGACGCCGGACGCGCCGCTGCCCCGGGCTCGCCAGGGTCAGAGCTGGGCGTCGCCGGCGCGATGTTGGGCGCCCCGGCCCGGGTCGAGGAGCCGCACCCGTACTCGGCAGCTGCGGCCGCTGAGGTTTCGCCGGCCGGAACTCGCGCGGGAAGGGAAAAAGCTTTCGCGCCAGGGGGAAAAGGAAATACAGCACGCGGATACAGCACGGGCCTGGTGCTCCAAAAATAAAGCACCGATGCTGTAATTTACAGGATCTCTAAAACTTTTTACAGCACGAGCCCGTTTTAAAGTATCTGCTGGAGTAATCCTATGCTTTATATTCTCAGATTTTAAAGCACGAGGCACTTTTAAAGCATCTGCTGAAGATGCTCTTACCAAATTTCAACTTGAAACGTCAGATACCATGTTCTATTAGAACTTTCTATGGTTGTAGTTGAAACTGTAACATTGAGACTTGCTCGAAGAGTCATCTGCCATCATGTCTCCAGCGGGCTCGAGAGTGCTATTGCTGCCCGCCTGCCCCCAGCAAGTGTGTTGAGTAACCTTCCTTTCCTGCAAAGCTGGATCCGGCCTGCCATTGTCCATCAAAGGACCCTTCTTCGTCAATAGATTAAATATTTTTAGTTGTCTATAGCTCCATTTTTTTAGCTTGCGACGACGACTTCTCCATCACATTTTAAAGCGACTTATCATGACTGATTTTTCAAAGCGGCTTACCCGTGGTCATGAACATCGTTGGTAATACTCTAGGTTTAAATTGGTTTTAGGAATGGTATGGGTGGAAGGAGTCCATGTTAGAAATATTTTGATAAAAGACCGTTAAATATTAATATTATGGCAAGGAATAACCAATTCTTTACAAAGTACAATTATGATTATTATTTACTATTTCTTATTAATGCCATTTGTTCTTACAATTTGCTCTTTACAAATTATTAAGTCTATTGCAAATGAAAGTTCGCTTTTTGTGAAACAAACTAGTTAGGCAGACTCTCCTTTGATAAAGCTTGCATGTATTAATATCCTTGCTTGAAGTCCTATGGAGTACAATTTTATATTCATAATTGCTTGTTGGACACTATCAGAGCAAGAGGAAGATCCCCTCAGTTGGCTATTTTTTATACAGCGGGATTTGGTGATAAGGATGCCGAAAACTAGGGCATTAACCTAGTCATTTGTCCATGGGTTTATGGCATACAACCAGGGTTCTTTTGTTTTACTTATCATTTATTTCTGCTATAAGTATTTTTTTGCCTGAAATATTTGGCCAATTGGCCCATTTGTATAAAACTTGGTCATATAGACCTATATTGAACCACTTGATATTATGTGCTACTTCATTTTATTTACTCATGTATGGATATGATGTAATGATATACTATGTATGTAATAGCTACTGATTGTGAGACTAGCACGGTAAACACATAGGATTCAGAATCGGATTCCCGGGTCCAACATAAATCCTATATAACTTTCTCACCTTTAGACCCTTGCTTGGACCCTTTTTAAAATCATGCAAAGAGATGGTTGATTTATTTTGCCATATGTCATGAGATTTAAATGGTTTAATAAGGATCTAATTATGATAAGATCTCATAGGATTTTCTTTCCCAAATGCTAGGCTCCGAACCTAGGTGAATATCGTGGTATGCATATGTTGTGACCCTATTGTCACCACCACCATCGCCAGTCACCACCATGAGTGGAGGACGTACGGCCCACTAGTGGATGTCGAAAGGGACATCATGGTCTTATGGGGGTGTTCGTATTGGCTTTTACTTCTGACTTTTGTTTGGAGAAGTCATAAGCCAATATGAATATCTAGCTTCTTGAAGCGACATTTCCACTCTTCTCATTTCCATCTCGCTTCGATGATATAGCAGAGGATCACGGGTGCATCATGCATCCTACTCCTCTCACTCCCGTCTTACGCACACATCTCTCGTTTACTTTTTCCACCACTCGCCCCTCGTTCTAAAAGCCACTTCTTTTATCCACCACTAGTTATTTTCACTCAAAAGCTATCGACCGCAGCTAATACGAACACCCCCATATGTCAGAGTTAGCACACCTACCCTCAGTCCCCTACCTTCCTCTAAAAAAACACCCTCGGTTACCTACTTTTGGGAAATGTTAAGCAGCACTATAGACATTTTTGTGTGCCTTAAGGTAGATTTTCGTAAGTTTGATGAGGGGAAATCCTAGAAGGTGCAAGGATAGGTGTGAGGTGTATTTCAATGTTTAAGGTGTGTCACAACATATGTGGGATAGGCTAAATTCGGTGCGATTGGTGACCAGTGATTTGTCTAGGTCATTGTCGCGATGGAATGTTTTCCATCTAAAAAAACATATATGGGTTGGGTTGCCACATTATATTTCACTTAAAATGCTGCATTATGGCTGCAAATCTATGAAGCATTGCATCATATAGAAAGTTGGGCTTAGCTCTGTGTGACAGTTCGTGCAAAATTTGGGCGTGATAGGTCCCGAAGGCATATGCAAGAGTAGTAAAATCTTAAGCAGGTAAGTGAGGTGGTGTTGTACCGTGTTATGCATATGGTGTAAATTCATAATCATGCCATAGATGAACCATTCTTTGTTACAAGATTTGCTGATTGACTAAAGATGCGATAGAAGCAGCTATAAAAATGCACAAACCAAGGTCTATCGACCTGCCCTCACTTTCGGTCAAACGCAGCAAGTAGTGTAATCAAGTACGACGAAGAATTATCACAAGCCAGCCATAGTAAAGCCTAGCGATGTGGCACACTATCTCTCTGTTGATGATCATAGTTCGATTTGCACTAACCATAAGTTGGGTGGGTTATTTGTGTGAATTTTCCACTTTATTTGTCCGAGATTTGAATCCGTGACTTATGGGTCATGTAACATCCCGAAAATTTTGAATTTGGAATTGTGTAGTCCTTGAGTTATTCTGGAGAATATTTCCTAAAATTTGGATTTTATGGTGTTTCTTTAAATTTTGGTTGAGGTTCCAATAAATGAAGAAATTTATCAAAAGTAAAACAAATAATACATCATGAGGGAAATGTAAAAATAATAGAAATTCATAATTTAAAAATTGAATATGAAAAGATGATCCATCGAAAGGGAGGAGTGTAAATGGAATCAAAAACTTAAAATTTCACCTTGGGCTTAATAATAATAATAATAATAATAATAATAATAATAATAATAATAATAATAATAATAAAGTAAATGAGTATATATACATACATGTATGTATGTACGTACGTACAAGCCATAACAAATAAATACAAAGAGGAGTTTAGCAATAAAGAAATAAAATAAGAAGGTAAATAAATAAGTAAGCAAATAAACAAAAAGTAAGAAAACAGATATATGTAAATATGTGCATGAGTGTATGTATATGCATATATAAATAAATTAATTAATTTAAAAAAAGAAAGAGGCGCATTCGGCCTGGCCCATTTTCCTCCTTGCTTCAGCAGAGCCGAAGCCACGGTGTCGCCGCCCGCCTCTGCCCGCCGCGCCCCTACAACCCTCGCCGGCCACCGTCGCCCATGGACTCCGTTGCCACGACCATAGCTTCACCGAGTTGTCGCCTTACCTCGGTCGGCACACTAGCGAAAACCGCCGCCGCCCACCGTATCCGCGCCACTGCCCACAGTCTACCGTCCTATCGCATCTGCCCAGCGTGGGCGGCGCAAAGCTACAGCTCTGCACTGCGATGTCACGCTCGAATCCACTGAAATCTCGTCGCGGCCGCTGCCCTGTCACCGCCGCCTGACACCGAAATGATCGATCGGCCGCCCCGCCCATTGCCGGCCTCTCTCTGCCGCCTATAAAGCCTATACGGCCCTCCATTCTCATCGCCACACCCCTCTCTGCCTCCCACCCCAAGTAATCGAGCTTCCGTGCACCGTAGTTCGCCGGCAAGCTCATTCTTCCCCAACTCCGGCCATCCGGCAAACCGTCAATTAGAGCTACGCTGGGCCGATTCCATCGAGCCGGAGCATCCTCCAGGCATCGCGAAGTCACCTCCACCCTCAACCGAGCTTCTCTCCAACTCCTCTTCACCGGCGCCGTGCATCCCCTCCATTCGCCACCGTCGCACACCGCCAGACCGCCACAGCCATCCCCGAGCTTCTCTGACCCCCAAGGTAGCTTCCTGAGCTCGCCATGATGCTCTCCTATGAGTTAATTGGATTCTCGTGTTGTGCGCCGCCGTATTACCTTCTCCCCTGTTCCGCCGCCGCCCTCGGTCGCCGCCAGCCGCCGCCTAATTGGCACATCGCCGCCGTATTCCCATTTTTGGAATGCTCATGGCCGACCGCCGCTTCCTCCGCCGGCGGCGAGCTCGCCGTCCTTCGTCCGGAGGAAGAAGATGCATAGTGAACTGCGTAATTAAAACGGATTAGGACAGTCATTAATTACCGTTAAGACAACAGTTAGAGCTAATGATTGGTAGTTAAAGTGATGAGTCACTAACATGTGGGACATATCCCTCTAATTAAAACCGAATCGGCCCCACCTGTCATAGACACAGTGGAAAAGAAACAAAAGAAAAAGAAAATTTTAAAATTGGAAGAGGGACCCACCTGTCAGGATTTATTTATTTTCGGATTTAATTAAACTAAGAACTTAAAAAGGGCACAACTTATTCATTTTAACTCCAAATTGAGTGAAACAAATTTCTAAGTTCATCTAAATTCAACCTCTATCCAATGGAACCAAAACCATAATTTTTGAAACTCATTTGAATTTTTGGTGAAATTTTGTTTGGTTTGCTAATTTTTATCTAAATTTTTGTGCATCGGAAAAATAGCGTACGAGGCCTAGGAGGTAGAAGCCGAAGCCGAAGCAAACCTCGATGATCAATATTTTGATCATGTCGAACCTACATTTCTGCTAATTAAATTCTGTTTTAAATTATCAAATTGCATGCTGTTATTTTATATGCAAATTTATGTTCGATTTCAAGCTGCTAGTTATATACCCAATAATGCACTTGTTAGTATTACTCCCTTTGAAACCTTGAATATCTGAGCTTTGTCACCTTAACGAAAATTATGTTAGAACTTTCGAAAATAAGTCTACAATTATTCGTCATGCTTAGTAATGCTTAGATATTCGGGGCCGCCAAGAATGCCCCAAAATATCACTTTCAATTATGAGAAACTGGTTTAGGAAGTCATGGTGGTAATGACTGGTGTAGTTTGGTATGATTATTTTATGCTTCCAAAAACCCCAAAATTGCTTAGCTATCTGGGCGGATGGTTCGGGGGTATGGTGCAGCGGTGCACGAGAGTGTGGTTAGTGGTAGAACCACCCAGATAACCCTAAGGACTGAATCTTGTCATGTCCTCCTGTGTAAAACAAGGACAACCACAAGTCTGTAAATTATAACTTGGCTTAGTAGATTTACTGAACCCTGAAAGTCATATCATCGGTGGAGGAGGTGAGGTAGTGCAAGTGGCTATCTGTGTGACGACTTGAATAGGACACTCGCAGAGGGTGAAGTTTACCGCGGTGCGCTAGTAGTGTAGGTAGCCAGCTGCTAGCCGCAAAGGGGTAGAGCATCCCGCACAACTTATGGAACTTGCCGCTAGCGGGATAAGCCCATGTGGGTGAGATGATGGAAGGAGCAAGGTATCTTGAGTAGTTATTGTGATGGTTTACTCAACCGCACGACTAAGGAATCGTGTGGGGCAACGAGCGAACTATCTCTTGTGGATAAAGTGTGCAAACCCTGCAGAGTTAAAACTATTCGAATAGTCGTGCCCACGGTTAAGGGCGGACATGGGAACTTAACTTGATATAGTTCTGTTTCAAATAATCTTTGTTGGTGGAATGGGAAACGTTGAGGGTGGTGGTAACCATGATTTGTGTTGTCCTGGGTGTCACCTCAGTGATATGTAAGCGGTTATAACGCTAAAGATTAGCATATGGTGCAGAGGCTATGTAACGGTGGATGGCATTTGGAACACTATTATTATTGCCTTATTTCACACATTATGATTTAAGTTCAAACAGCTAGGTCTTAGGGAATTTTCTATGAAGAATATTTAAAAGCAAATTATGGCAAATAAAATTACCCGAGCCTTTCCTTGATAAGCCATACATGTTAATTATTGCATCTTGTGTATTGGCTCGCGGAGCACGGTGGATTTGTGCTCACACTTGCATTACCAAAAATCAGAAATAGGAACTCAGGGCCATTATGCTCATGAAGACACCCCTGCCACCGATGGAGGAAATAACGAAGGAAATTATGGCGACTTCTACGTTTTCGGGTCCTAGACAAGTAGACTAAATGGAGATTGTGTGCACATATATTACCTAAGTCCAGACAATATACGTGGCACACTTTTATCCCCAGTCACTTGTCTGTGGATTATGGTCTTACTTATGCTTTTGCTTCCGTTGTTATTTTGTAATGTAACATTTGGCCTGCTTGGCCCTTTTGTAAACTGTCGCCCGATGCAGTGTAATTTAAACTCTGATCTGTAATATTATGGTTTATGCGATGTATGATTTGATGTAGCAATGTACCTGTGAGCACTATCTACTGATCCAGAGAATAGTGCAGTGTATCACAGGGGATTCTGGATTGAAAAATCTGGGTCTAACAAAACTGGTATCAGAGCATACAATGTAGGGTAAAAGCCTTAGGATGGTCATTAGAAAGGGGCCAAAGATCACAATTTTGAAAATTTATAAAAAAAGGGTTTCTAAAAATATAGCATACTACTTCCTTTCTTATTCTTCTTAGATCTAATCTCCTCCACCTTTCATTGGTATTTTGAAAAGATACTAACACTAGTGATTTAATTTACAGATATCGGGAGCAGCAACTGAGGGCCATTGGGACTATCTCGCTCACGGACTGCATGAGGGGGAGTTTGCGTGCATCTTGCGCAAACTGCTGCACTACCTGGGCTACAAGGACCAGCCTATCTACCGTGGGCGTAAGGCCACTGATCGAGGGGAGGAGTCATGGACTATGGAGGTTTTCATCTATGCTAAAGATGAAAAGGATCCGCCCCTTATCTTCAGGACTTTGCACCCGAGGAGCACCCTGGCAACAGCCCTCCAAGATGCCGCTCGCTTAGCCGCAGCCCGGCTATGCGACATACACGGGCCCCCACTTCAGTAGTTGCCATTTCGCTACTACCCTTCTGCCCAGAGGGAGCCAGATACAACGCGACATTCATGCTAACGGCAGAAGACAACCCGATGCTTACACATCAGCTGCACCTCACCTGCGCCATGGGGACTGCTTACACCACTGCCCTTGAGGAGATTTTTGAGCTTAGGCAGCACCAACTCACTCGCCATGGTGAGGTGGAGACCCTTTGGGAGAAGCTCGCCATACTAACAGGTCATGAGCCTTGAGATAACTACGTTAGCCAATTGTCCCCATACTCTTTAAAAAAAGTCCATTTTACACCCTAAATTTTGTAAAAAGGTCCACTTAACACCCTTAACTACAAAATTGGATATTTAGCCTTGAAACTTCCAAAATCAAGCCAATTTACACCCTAAGGCTTGTTTGGATGGGCCAAAATCCCAATCCATCCACATGGATAGGTTGTGATTTTAGTTCAAATTTTTAGCCAATCTACATGGATCCTGCCCCCATCCAAGCAAGCACTAAGGTGGTTTCAGAGGGTGATTTTGCTAACAGGGATCCAACTTAGGGTGGGTTTTGCCATGTTGGCAACTGTGTCATCAGTTTTTGCATGGATCCATGAGAGAAGGGAGGATGACGAGAAAAAAAACATAATGTAGAGAGAGGAGTAAAAAAGAGATCGATGATGTGGATTTCAACATCCTTGAATTAGATTCTCGTTAGTAAAACCCAATGATATGACTACCAATATGGCAAAAACCACTTTGAGTAGGACCCACATCATTAGAACCTTCTTAGTATGTAAACTGACCCGGTTTTGGAAATTTGGGATTGTTAAATACTTGACTTTATAGTTGAGGGTGTTAAGTAGACTTTTTACAAAGTTTAAGGTATAAAATAGAGTCATTTCTTCCATGTAATACTACTTTCCATTCTTCCCTACGTAAACCCCATTTTTTAGTTCTATGTGGACAACAACTTGTTGGGAAACCTGGGCTTGGGCCTAAGGCCTTGGCCCATAGTGGGCACTTCACCACTTAGTCTATAAATAGGGGATCCCAATCATTGTACTTGTACTTGGAAGAAAAGCAATAAAGAAAGGAGTTCCCCTCTCATCTCTCTATGTTCAATCTATTTTGTATTTGCATTATTCTGTATTTGATACATCTCTCTTACCTAGGAGGAATCATTCAGACTAGACTCACCTGCGACAGTTCCTCAACACGTTATCAGCACAAATAGCTTGAGTGGATCGAAGGTAATCATCGAAGCACTCGCAGAATGAATCGCTTACCTAGATCACTTTAAATTTCATAAATTTTGCTTTCTAGATGTTTTCTATGGTGCAAATCTGCTCTAATCTAGCGCGAGCAGACTGGAACTAATTAGAACTGATTGAGAAATCCGTTGCATGCCTAAGTTTACTCGCCTAGCAAACTCTATGACACAAACAAGTAGATAGCTCTGAAATAAAAAAACCAAAGACCTCATGAGAATCCACAAGTAGTATACCTATCTTGATGTTGGGACGGCCCATGGTCTGAGGGGTAGGCATGGCATAGACCCCAGGTGGCATTAGGTAGCGAGAGCCCCGACCCTTGGCGGTGGCAGTGCAAGAGCTGCCAAAGGTGCAGAGATCTGAAACAAAGCAGTCGGTGCAGGCTGCTAGTAATACCCAGAAGGTGGCGCCCACACTAGAGGATGATGCGGCATTGGAGCAACTACCAACATCTGAATAGAACACCAAGAAGGTGTAGCCGAAAAAGCCACAGGTATTGGCTCCCACTTAATGATGCTAGTGGGATTTTGCCGGCACACCAACACCTTGTGGCTCACCTGGCCACAAAAGACAATAGCTCCCTGACCAGGAGCACTTGGAAGAAGGTGTCCATCACCGCACTTGAAGCACATTAGGCTCTGCCTAGCAACAGGGTGCATCGCTTAAGAAGCTGAAGGAGGGCGTGGTGTCAAAGAAGAAGGCAGCCTCGTTTGAAAAGACCTGGATGACGATAGGGAGACACTAACCCCCCTAGAACATTTTTGGAATGGGTCGCTGAGAAGACCTACTGCCTCCACTAAAGCTCCTCTTCTGGCCACCCCAAGAAACAACAAAACCTCCTGGTGAGATCCCTCTCAAACCCCATACCCTTGGTCTAATCGACCACTGAGTTGAAGTCACACGGACATGTCACTCCCAAGACATGGCCGTACTCCTGGTTAAGTCCCCTACAGAACTTCTTAGCCTTCTCATGATCATACCAGCCATAGTTGGCATGAAGCAGACCAGGTTATTGAACCCCGCCTCGTACTCCACGATAGTCATCTTCCCCTAAATGAAGGTTGACAGAGTGTGCTCCGTCCCCTCAAGGAAGGACTTTGGGTAAAACTTACCTTGAACTGCTCGACGAAATCCTCCTAAGTGATCGGTTCTTGAGCAGGTGTTCTAGCTAAAGGAACCCCTTCCCACCAGATACTCGCCCAACCCTTCAGCTAAAAGGCCACAAAGCGAGCCTTCAACTGTTAGGTCATCTCCAAGGCCTTGAACTATCTCTCTATATAGCATAGCCAATTTGCTGCTTAGACTGAGACAGAGAGTCATCCACTCGCGAAAGCTCATCCCTACCTCTCGTGGGGCCAGTGTAGCAACAGGTGAACTGGCAGTAGGAGGAGCTGCCTGAACCTACTGATGAAGTTCACGGACCTCCCTTTGAAGGTCCTAAAGTAGGGCAGACGACCCCGCTTGAGCATCAGCGGCTAGCTAAACAGCCGAAGCAACCTCCTCACCCACCTCACCAACATTCTCCTCAGCTAGGGGCGGTGGCATCACTGGGCCATGCCCACGACCACAACCACGGCCTCTACCACGTCCATGGCTACCCCTTGCCATAACTGACCACCAGAAAGAACGACCAAAAACTTAGTTCAAGAACAATAATCTCAATTGTACAACACCAGCAGTCTTTGTAAAACCATAACTTCTAATCTACCCAACCAAAACTCGTGTTCTTGGACTCTATGAAATCCTTAGACAATTATCTACAACTTTTATGTTATGCACAGGTTATAAAATAGAACACAAAGACCCTAAAACTAAGCACTAATCTCTGGCAACAACCTCAACGAATCACGACATCAACAATTTACCCACAACGCTGATCCTCTACTCTAATCTAGCACCAACATTACCCCGAAAAGCATCTACTAGACCAAAAATAGCAGCAAACACGATCTGGAGTTTTACCTTTAACTCAAAAGTCTTGAGAAGCTTTCAAAATTGATGATACCCCACGATCTCTTCTTGAATTGTCCCTGGGAACTGCATCCAAACCTTTCACGTCTCATCCTCCATGTTCCTTGGTAGCCCCTATGCAATGTGACATGGTTAGACCTTGAGAACCTTGTGAAACAAAGCGAGGAACGATGACGACATGCTCTCGGGCACGCACCACCGCAGCTAGGCACATCACTAGCGGTGGCTTATCTAGCGGCGGGTAGGGCGGTGGCTAGGGTGGCGGCCAAGCAGCAGGGGGTGGCGTGGTGGCCTTATCTAGTGCTGCGTGGCCATGGCAGGAACCAATGGCAGCTAGGGCAGCACCAGGCAGCAGGGGGCGGCGCAGCAGAGGCTAGATGCAGCGCCAGGGGAAGAACTTAGGGTGGCGGTTGGGGCTTAACCCCCTCCTCCGAGCCCCCCTTTTATGGCGACATAGGCCCACGACACGGAGACTGAGTCCACCACGACTCCCGACGAACTGGAGTCAGTTTCGGCCGACTAAATCTTTGCTTCCCCTTTTTACTTATCTTTTTTTTCTCTATTTACACAGAGGTCCCTAGGAGGGTTTAATTTTCCTACATATGTGTGTCTATATATATATATATATATATATATATATATATATATATATATATATATATATATATATATATATATATATATATATATATATATATATATATATATTGTGGGAGATAATTCTCCTGGTCAATACGTAACCAAGAGCGCGATTGTGCGGGCAACTTGGCTAGTTTCGTATATGTTATCAACATGAAACGCTGTTTTACATTATCATCCAAGTGCTATCTAGTTGCATGTGAGCTTCTGCTGCATGCCAGCATCTATGAGCTCTCCTTGTCCATGGGAACATCCACTTTAATCTCGATAAGAGAAAGGAATTAAAGTGTCTTCATTCCTGACTTCCTTCCCATGCAAACACTGACAAAAATTCGTTGCGTGTATGCATGTATTTGGTATCATCTCAGATAGCCAGATCCAGTTGCCTCTCTTTGGCACGAAAGAAGCAACACCTCCACAATCCATACCACACCGCTCACACACCTCTTTCTCTGAAAACAAGTTTGGAACCAGTGAGTTGTCAAGAAAGAATTGAAGCAGCAGCTTCGGAAGCTGCATCCCAACATTGGTCTCCTCTGAAGACCACCACAGCAAAGCTGCACGACGTGTGATGGACCAGCTGCGTCAACAAGAGTCCATCAACATGACGGAGGCACTGAAGGCTCTGTCCCCGTGGCTAAACAACCCTCGGCGGACCGTCATCCAGGCGGAGGCTTTCACGGCAGGGATCATCATGCTGCTGCTCCTGCAGCTCATCCTCGGTTCCTACCGACGGCAGTCGACCAGATTCCTCGTCCAAGCAGGTACGTGGGTGACGTTCACGGTGTCGTTCCCGCTCATCGCCTACACACTTGGCTTGATGCAGTCCTCTCCGGTCAAGAATGTCAATTACCCAATCTGGGCTGCCTTATTGCTGCTGGCCGCAGGGTGCACGAACGCAGTCAAGGTCTACGAGCTTGACGACAACAAGCAGTGGAAGACGAGTCTCTTTGATCTCGCCCAGTATTTTATCTACTCTGCCGTGATTTCTTGTCTGCTTTTTCCTTATGGTTCGACAATCAAGGAGTATTTCCACGACTACTTGAAAAATATAAACCCAGTGATTAAGTCTCCTGCAATCACCGTCCTTTTTCTGGCTGTGGTTGCCCCGTTCACGAGTAAAGCCTTTGCATGTTGGTGGGTTGATTTCAACTATGGAATAATTGCCGAGTTCATGAAGGACCAGGCCGCTGTAAGTAATGATGATGGGTTCGATCCTGTCAGCATGAAGGGCTACAAATACCCGGTTCGTTTACAAGTTCAAAAGGAAAAAGGCCGGCTTCCCTTTCGTGCAAAACCCCGTGAAGTAAGAGGAGGTGTGGACATCATCACCATTGAAGAGATCTGGCAGTGTAAAGGCAGGCTCTTCAGCTTAGATCACCGCACAGGACTGAGGGATAAGTGCCTGGCGAAGGCCTTGTATGAACTATTGAAACGGCGTTACTACGGGATGGCCTGCGCTGAAGAACGCCATCCTGAAACCCATGATTTTGTTTTCAAAGGACTGCTCCGGACAGGTGACTACGAAAGAGCATTCAGGATTGTTGAGGCGGAGCTGGGGTTCTGCCTATTATTGCTGCCCCCCTGCAACCCAGTAAGTGTGTTGAGTAACCCTCCTTTCCAGCAAAGCTAGATCCGGCCTGCCCTTGTCGATCAAAGGACCCTTCTTCGTCAATAGATTATAGGCCATTATGTTTTTAGTTCTCTGTAGCTTTATTTTTTTAGATTACAATTTTTTCTAAACAAACAAACGTGACAATTTTTTTATCATCTTTTTAAAACGACTTATCAGGACAGCTTTTTCAAAGCAGTTTATCTCTGGTAATGAACATCACTGGTAATACTTTGGGTTTAAATTGGTTTTAGGAACGGTATGGATGGAGGGAGTCCATGTTATAAATATTTTGTTAAAGGAGATATAAAGGAGATGAGCTCTTACATGGAGTCAGAGTTTGAAATTAAAGATTTGAATAAAATCAAATATTGCCTAGGCTTGCAGCTTGAGCATGTCTCTGAAGGAATATTAGTACATCAGTCCGCATATACTCAAAAGGTGTTAGAAAGGTTCAGCTTTAAAAAGGTGTACCCATCGAAAGTACCGATGATCGAGAAATCTTTACAGCAAAACAAGGATCCATATCGACCTAGAGAAGAAGGGGAGGAAGTCTTGGGACCAGAATTACTGTACTTAAGTGCAATAGGAGTACTTATGTATTTAACAAACTATACTAGATCGGATATCATATTTGCTATAAACCTATTAGCAAAGTATAGTGCAGAACCTACCAAAAGGCACTGGAAGGGAATAAAGTATATCTTCTGATACCTTCAAAGAAGCAAAAACCTTGGACTATTCTACACAAAGAACCAGGATGTGAATATTACTGGCTATGTAGATGCAGGGCACTTGTGAAACCCGTATACAACTAGGTCACAAACAGGCTATGTGTTCCTATGCGGTGGAATCACAACTTCATGGAAATCGTCTAAGCAAAGCCTTGTATCAACTTCGACGAATCACTTGAAAATCATAGCACTGTATAAAGCCATACGAGAATGTGATTGGCTTCAACGAATGATTCACCACATCCAGCAGTCATATAGATTGAATATCATACAAACTCCCACAATTATCTATGAAGATAATATAGCTTGTGTTGCATGAATGCAGACGGGCTACGTGAAGGGTCATCTCACAAAGCATATCAACTTCAAGTTCTTCTATGTTCATGAATTACAAAAGATGGACGAAATTAAGATGTTGCATACTAAGTCATGTGAAAATAAATATTCACTAAATCACTTTCAGTATTTAACTTTGAAAAGTGTATAAGTGGAATTGGAATGTTGAGATTTAGAAAAATGCATAATTTAAAGTGATATTCTTCTCGAGTTCACTATTAAAACTTGATCATAAAGATCGAGTACCCAAAAAATAAATCATGTAGATTAAATGAAATTGGGTGGATTGTACTCTTTTCCCCTTGACAAGTTTTTCGAAAGTTTCTCGGCTATGGTTTTTAATGAGGCGCTTCATGCAACACAATATAACATGTATCATGTACTCTTTCTCCAAATTTTTTCCACTAAGTTTTTATAGAGTTTAAATGAGGTATGAACGTGTTGGATGAGTACCCAAGGGGGAGTGTTAGGAAACCTAGGTCTGGGCCTGAGGCCTTGTCTCATGGTTGGCACCTCACTGCTTGTCTATAAATAGGTGATCCTAATCATTGTACTTGTACTCGAAAAAAAGCAATAAAGGAAGGAGCTTCTCTCTCATCTCTCTATGTTCAATCTATTTTGTACTTGCATCATTCTATATTTGATCCACCTCTCTTGCCTAAGAGGAATTGTTTAGACTGAACTCGTTGACGACAGTTCCTCAACACAACCAAGGCACTTAGGTATCTTTCAGGCAGTCAGGTTGATGTGCTTAATTTGGAACAGTGGCTGCAAGAACGGAGTGAGATGTCGAAGCTGATGCAGCGGCAATTGCTTCGAGCCCAACAGAGAACTAGAAACCAAGGAGACAAGCACCGCCCAGAGAGAGAGTTTAAGGTTGCGGAACTTCAGCCACACGTACAAACTTCAGTGGCATCACTATCTAATCAGAAACTGTTTCAGGTACTTTGGTCCCTACAAGATTGTGAAAAGGATGGGTAAGGTGGCATACATGTTGAGTTTGCCTACGTCGGACCGTATCCATCCAGTCATATATGTTTACCGATTAAAGGACATTTATCATGAGAAATCCTAAGTGTTGATCTCCCTTTGCATTGACTTGATACTGATATATTTATCAGAGATTGTTGATTAGCAAAGAGGCGTAGCCACGCCATTGTTCAAGTCCTGTTACATTGGGCCGGCATGCCGCTAGATCGATCTACTTGGGAATATTTGTAGGCATTGCATCATCGCTTTCCACCTCCAGTTGCTTGGGGACAAGTGAAGGTATGGATGCATCCAACAAGGTAGCAATGGTGGATATTGAAGAAAGAAGCTGAGGAGGCTGAAGAAGGAAGCTTTTGTATCATCTATTTCGGTCTTCGGTATATGACGGTAATCAATTGGGCCAAGTTTGAGTTTGCAGCATGTGTATGGCTCAGAGAGCGAACTCGTATGGAGGCATGGATGACATGAACTATCCCCAAATTCAATTCTATCTTGTTCGTCTCAAGTTATCTTGAAATCTTGCTCCTTACAAGTTGGTCCGTGAACCTCCTTTGTCAGTTGTCACCCAAAAATTTGTTACTTACTTCCAAGATGTGGTATTTGGCCCATCAGTTAGTCCAAGTGCACTAAATCTTCCCCATAGAGCTTTTATGAACCTCCTTTGGTTTCCTTCCCAAATTTCTTTTTCTTTGGAGTACTTCAAAGTTGCTCTAATGTGATATCCTGTGTCTCTGTGACCCAAATATGGACAAAATCAACCCCTAATACTTTGATGACCAAAACCTTGGGCTCCATTTTCTCTTCCTTGATTTCATTAAGGGAAAACAAAATATCCTTGGTACATATTCTTGTGCTTAGATTCACTTAAACATTAGACCAAATTTGTTCTTAGATTCGACTTAGCTTGAGAGCACATTCAAGGGCAGATTCTCTAGACCACATTCACTCAAGGGCCTCTTCTTGAAAAAAAAACTCAAACGAACTTAGGCCCCGTTGCAAACTTAGGCCTGCGACATTCCTCGAAAATCATACGTTCCAATCATAGCCTTAGTTTACATGGGAATGCTCTTGCTACCTAGATCGAGTAAAAGCAAATATAATCCATGAAATTCACGTAGATCATCTCCTGCAGGCAGAGACAATTCGATGCACCAAAACACCAGCCAATAATTCCACTGAGATGCATGCATTGTCCGAGTATATACAGAAGAAAGAATACTCAATATATACAAAAGGACAACTGAATTGTCGTAACGAGCTTAAATACAAGGGTGGTAAACCCATAACGTCTCGTATTGGACAGCAATTTGTTCAGAAGCACCTGAAATGAAGAGGAAACACTACCACATATAATCTGGAAGAATTCTCCCTACAGTTGCAAGTAGCAACACCTGTACTTTCTTCCCAACCACCATAGGAACAAAACACAACCAAAGAATATTCATCTACAGACCATGTAACCCATTTTTGGGCATGTAAAAATTTCTTGGAATGGAGGTTCAAACTCCTTTTTAATTCAAATTTGTTCAATCAAACTTCAACCAAATTTCAAATTTTCAAAGACATTTCAAATTTCCAAAACCATCCTTGGGCTTAGCCCAGCCTAGCTCTACCTTTCTCTCTCTTTGGCCTAGCCCGCAACACCCTTGGCTCGGCTTGCAACGGCCCATGCTGCCTGGTGTCGGGACCCCGGATTTCCGAACCCGGACCCTCTGTGTATTACTGCACTAGTCCCAGATCAAAGCTAGTGCACACAGTTAAACAGAAATGAATACATAACCAGCAACGCTTTATTACAATTTTAAAGAGTACAGACCGAAAGGTCTCATTATTACAATTGAGGTTTCAAGACCTCGCACACATGAAACACAGCGGAAGCAAAAGATAAACTCGGCGAAGACCTATCAATACGCCACAGGCAATTGACTGGGGAAGCGCGACCTAGTACTCCGGGGATCCTTCGTCGAAACCACAAGCGAAGTAGTCGTAGTCACCTTCTTGAGCTTCATATTCTTCTGAGATTTATTTTTGAGTGCAGCATGTGAGTACATAAAGTACTCCGCAAGTCTTGGGAAGAATGCAATAGATGCAAGGCTTGATAAAGGAAGGCTATATGGTTCTTTTGCACAAAGCAATGTTTTAATTTCAATTACTAATTATTTTCGAAGGCATCAATTTCATAAAGTAAATGTTTTAACAGAAACTATTAATAATTCTATAGTGAAGGTTCCATCTACCAACACTAGTTAATCTAGTCTATCTGACCAAGTTTAAAATTGAGGGTTCCATCCACCCTCTCTGGCTCCAACTGCCAGGATACCCTTCCGAGAGTTCCCTTCACTCTCGGAGTACAAAACTTTGATTTTAAAACCAAAACCAGAAATCTACCATGTGAATGCATTCCTTGCCCGCCCTTGACTGTGGGCACGGCTATTCAAATAGTTTTACACTCTGCAGAGATTGTACAACTTTACCCACAAGAGATAAATTATCCTAAAAGTCAACACGCTTCCTTTGGCATGAGACCCAGATAAAATATCACAAAGCCTTTACCTTACTCTAATCTAGCTAGATACCACCCGCTGAGGTTTCACCGTAGGTAGGCTAACTGCCCGAACCGAAGCCCCCTCTTGCGCCATATGAGTACAGTAAATCTCTGTCCCTCACTGTGAATAACCAGTCCATCCCTGGCACCCACTTTCCACTGGTGGCACTTAAACTAGACTATCATAAGTTAGTCAGCTAGGTCGTACCCATATAGACTTGTGGTTGTACGGTTAATGCTCAGTCTGGACAAACACAAGCGTCGGTCCTTAATTGACTAGGGTGGAACATACACTTTACAAGATGTCGTGCTTACTGCACCAACCCAAACCAACCATCCACCCTAATCTAAACCAATTTCCACATTTTATTTTATTTTAAAAGAACAGTGGCAACTCCAATTACCACTAACTTTATAAACACAAGGGTATTACAATAATTCATAATTTCCCATTTTCCAAAATTCCAAAGGTATTAATTAGCATGACTAAGCATTATACTACCATTCTATTATTTATCAAAGATTTAATAATAATCTCATTATTGAGACAAAGAAAATTCTAGGGTTACAAAGGTACATGGCAATCAATATCAATTGAGGGCATAACAAAGTTGGAATAACTAATTCCTAAAGATTTAACTAATGTTTATGTAAATAGCAATGCACATAATTTAAAATAATTAAAACATTTCAAAATCATAGGTTCAAGATGATCAAAGGAGACTTGCCTTCTTGCACGCTCTCGGGGTCTTCTTGCTGCGGAGTGGATAGATCGTTGACAACGGTGTAATCTACGCGCGAAAAGGCGAAGCAAACAAAACAAATAAATACAAATAAAATTCAAATAAAATCCAAAATTCAAATAGAGGCCATATTTGGATAGATTGTGATTTTAGACGAATTTAGGAGAAAGATTCAGCGGATTTGGGGTTCACACGAGGGAGAACGAATATCTAGAAGATCGGTTGGGAAACGAAATTACTGAGACAATATTTGGACCAAGGAAAATAGAATGGATTTTATGAAGATTTTGCAAGATTTGAATTTGAATTTTGAAAGTGCACAGAAAATTTGGAATGGAACTGAGGCTTTGAGATTAAACTGGGCATTGGAATTTGAAATTTAAATTTTGAAATATCAAATAAATTTAAAATATTTTAAAGGATGGAAGAAATGGATAGTTTGGAATTTTTGATGAATTTAAAAATTTGAATGGGCTCAAACGGAGTTAAAACGAGGGAGAACGAGCTCCGGGAAGTTTGAAATCAGGAAAAAGGAAAAAGACTGATTTCTGGAATTATTTTTCTACTGAAAAAGGATTTATGACGTCAGCAATGCGTCAGCACTGAGATTTATTTTTCAGGCGAATTATTTTTCAACTGAAAATTCGATTTTCTGCGTCAGCATGACATCAGCCCCGGGGAGTCATGCTGACATGTGGGCCCCCGGTCCATGGACCGAGCCCACGGGAAGGGGAAGACACTGAGGTGGCGGGGTGGTGCTGACCGGGCGAGGGGCGCCGAGGTGGGCGGGGACGTGGCGCCATGTCAGCCGCCACGCAGGCACGGGTGCTGACGTGGCCGGCCAGTGGGGGTGGCTCACGGGCACGGCGTGCTCGCCAGCGCTCCGGCGGGCGGCGGCCGTCGGTGAGGGTGGGAACGGGTAGAGGGGAAGGTGGGGAGCACGGGGGAGGGGCGCGGGCTCACCGGCGGCGGAGGGCTCGGCCGAGGGGTCCCTGATGTGCGCGCGGGCGTGGAGAGGGCGACGGTGGGGTCGGCGAGGTGTGGCGCGGCTCGAGCTGGCGGCAATCGCTCGCCGGAGTCTGAGGCGGCGGCGGAGGCGAGTGCGCACGACGCGAGGGCGGTGGAGCAGTCGGGAGGGAGAGGGGAGTGGAGGGGGAAGTGGTGCGGAGAGAGGGGAGGCCGGAGGAGGGTTTTTATAGGGGCGGAGGGGAAGCATAGGGGCGGAAATTTCTCGTCGGAGACGGCGGGGATTGGCGGCGATTGCGGGGAAATAGGGGGGAAGCGGCGCCGTAGAAGGAAGGGAATCGGGGGAGGAAGAAGAAGGAAAGGCGCGGGTCGCACGGGCGGCGGAAAAGGAAAGAAACCGAGCGGGCGGCGGAGATGGCGGCTGACAAGCGGGCCCGGTCGGTCAGAGAGAGTGGGGGCGGGGAGCGGCTGACGGGCGGGGCCTGCGGGGCAGAGAGGGGCGGAGGGAGTGGCGCGCCGACAGGTGGGGCCGGAGAGAGAGCGCGGGGCGCGGGCGAGGCTGAGATGGCGACGCGTGGCAGTGTGGGGAAATCGGGCGGCTGGCGCCAGGGGTGCAGTGGATGGCTGGATGGGCCGGATGGCGGGGAAGGCGGCTGATCTGGGCCGGCCAGGTGGCAAGCGGGGAGGAGGGGGAGGCGGGATCCGGGCGGCGGCGTGGGTGGAATTCGGCCGTCCACGTGGCGGCCGGAGGAGAGGGGAGGGGATTTTATTTTAAATTTTGTTTTTTTGATTTTCAAAAAGGCCTAGAAAATCCAATAAAGCTCAGAAAAATATGAAATAAATTCCAAAAATTCCAGACAAATTCACAGAAGTTCCTGGATAAGTTTTGAACTTAATAAAAATATTTTCAACTACTATTGATATTTAATTTTCATACTTAAAATACTTTTTAATTTCAAAAATACATTTTTAAATTCCAGAAAATCCAGGAAACCAAATAAAAGCCAAATAACTCCAAATAATTAATTTGAATTAGGATTTTTATAGAAATTCAAAATATCTTTTTATTTAACAATATTTTTAGGTTTTACTTAAAATACTTTTCAAATCTAGCTTTTTCAAAAACAGAAATTCAGGGCAAATCTAAATAAAACTCAAATACTTTAAAATAATTAATTTGAATTTAAATTTTTCAGAAAGCAAATTTTTGGGATGTTACACCTGGCACGCTAGAGCGCACACGTGTCCACATGCCGCGCTCGCCCAAAGCCTGCACCACCTCGGCCTTCACCCGACGCTGCACCTCTCACCTCGCCTATGCGTTCCGGGATTCCAAGTTTTGTGCCATGCCTGCATCACCCTTTCTCCGCTGCTCCACTCACCTTCCCTACGCTCCAACGCCTCTATTCTCCCCGCTGCACCGTCTCAGCCAAGCCATCCCATCCTGTCGCGTGCCAACCATGTCTTCCACTAGCCCTTGAGTTGTGTGCCCACGTGTGCATTCAACAAAGTGTTGCGCCAACCCCACTCACCTCCGCCCCAATTCTCAGATGGCACCATTGTCTTGGCCGCAGCCTATGTAGCACGGACATGCCGCAAATCCGCCGTATCCGTGTCCGACACCGTGTCGGACACGGATACGACACGGACACGTCTTGGACACGTGTCGGCGACGTATCGGCCGATTTTAGAATTAATTTTAATTATTAAAATTCTCGACACGTGTCGGACACACTAAACATACGAGTCGGACACAGCCGGCCCAGGAATGGCCCAAGACACGGCCGGCCTAGGCCGGCCCATAACGCACGCACGGGTGTTGCCCTAACCATAACCTCTTAGCTCCCGAGCGTGTCATTCCCATCACCCGCTTGCGCCGCCGCCCACTCCCGCTTGCTCCCGCATCTTGCCGCCGCCCGCTCCTGTTAGCTCCCGCACCTCGCCGCCACCGGCTCCTGCACCTCGCCGCCGCCGGCTCCCACACCTTGCCGCCGCCCGTTGGCTTTCTCCCCACGTGCCGCCGGCTTCCTCCCAGCATACCGCCAGCATCCCCGCTCCATCGAGGTATCATCTCCCCACTCCTATCCTATCCTATGTTGTGATGTACCTTGACGTCAGGATTAACAAAACAATTCATGAGGTACATATTCCAAGTATACACTTTACAAATTACAAGTTTACAATTTACATTATTTTAGTTTAATAAGCATGTGGAAACATAGAAAATAATACATATATATGATTTATTTATTATTTAAATATATATAGCTGTGTCGCCGTATCGGTATTTTTGGGAAAACGGCGAATTCCCGTGTCGGTGTCGTGTCGTGTCGATGTATTCGTGTCCGTGCATCATAGGCCGCAGCAAGCTATCGTGGTGCACCAACGGCACCAAACCTCTCCCCCTCTATAAAGCAGCGCATCGTGCTCCTCTCTCCCCTACTCACCTCCCTTTGCATTCAATCGACCCGAGAGCCACCAGAACCTTTGTCTTCATTATCTCCGGCCAAAGCACCACCGTTAGCGCCAGCAAAGCTTCATAGCACCTCAGCCAGATTGACCACGCCCGAGGGGGTCTAGGTGTGGTGGACGTAACCACCCTCAGATGAAACCTTAGAGCAACTCCAACCGGTTCTTTATCCTGCTTTTCATTGTATATTTACCTAATATGACTCAAGAAATGGACTCCAACCGGTTCTTTATCCTCCTCTTCATTTTTATCGAGTCGCTATTTTCTCCCGGCCGCTAGCTAGATTTGACGAGCGCCTCCTCACTCGCTTCTCAAATAGCTAGGCCATTGGAATGCTAACTCAAATAGAGAGCTGAAAATAATAGCTAGCCACTTCATCCTAGGAAATAGAGAAGGAGAAATGACTACTGGGATGGAGTTGCTCTTAGTAGGTGTAACATATCCAAGAAAATATGTGAAACATAACAAGTTGATTACTTTTTGTGGGTAAAGTGTATAATCTCTGCAAAGTTTGAACTGTTTGAACAGCGTTCCCACGGTCAAGGGTGGGCATGAGAACTTGCTCGAGTTAGTTTATATTTCAAAAACCTTTGTGGGTGGGATGAAAACTCATCAGGTGGATATAACCCTGAATTTGTTTTTCCCCTGAGTGGATATAACCCAGTGCTGATAGTTGGGTGGATGTAACCCTTGTAGTAAAAAACTAGCAATGGTGGATAGAACCATGCAATAGGTGAATGAAACCTGTACCGTTATTAATATTACACACTTTTACTCCCTTTAACAAAATACGGTTTAGTTAAAATGCTAGGACTTTCTAATTATTAGTAATTTACAAATATTGCCTTTAGCAAATAAAAAACCCAAGCCATCCTTGTTAAGCCTTGCATGTATAAATATTGCATTCTGTGTAATGCCTTGCAAAGCACTGTTGCTTGTACTTACTCTCGCTCACAAAATTCCTCAGAGCCTCTAGACCAAAAGCATTACAACTTTACAAGTGCTAGATGTTCCAGGAGCTGATGGTGAAGAATATGGAGAAGAATAGCTTGTTTTCTAATGGTCTAGATCTCACTCCATACTGGTTAACTAAGATATTGCTCTCGTGTACCAATATTATCCAAATACCCGATTGGTACACATTATCCAAATACCCGATTAATATTAGCTGCACACAAATCTTCCCCAATCGCTTGTTTGTGGTGAGATATACCTTCCTCTTTTGCTTCCGCCATACTTCTGCATTTTATGTAATGTATCATTTGCCATAGTCGGCTCTATTGTAAACTTGATCCAGTGCGGTCTATTTGAATTCTAATGTTATAATATTATTGTATGATATAGTTTACGTCCTGTATGAAATAATTCAGTGATATATCTATAAACATTATCTACCGATCTAGGGAACAGTATAGTGATATTTACAGAGGTTTCTGAATTGCTAAATATGGGTCCGACAGGCCAGCTATGAAAAATCTTTCACCCAAACTCAATAAAAAACATGTTGTAACAGAAACGATGTTTTGACATTTTTATCATGCTCGTATAGTCGTATCCCTCCGTCGTCCTTTTGGAGCTGTTTTAAGTCACGGCCTTTGCATCTAGGGCAGTCTGCTTCCTCCGCCTCGATTGCCTAAGAGCTGCTGGATCAACCAACGGTCCAGACCATGTTTGTGTGGTCCCGTTCTCGATGGGGACTTGGGTACTGAAGGAAGCATCCTGGTGCTCATATGTGGGCTCCATATGACGACAGGACCCTAACGGATTACCCATATCTCCATCCTGATGCGGAGGAGGGAACTTCTCACTTTTGCTCTTGGCATTTGCATGGGTTATCATACGTCGCCTCTGCTGTTATTGAAAATACTAAATACTGAGTACTGCATCATGCAATATGTGTAAATTTTGAACAGATTAATGATTAAAATCATGTTTCAACTTACAATTTTAAAGAACAGTTAAAAGTTGTGAAATGCGCAGAAAACAGCACTAATTTACTTTCACCACATTGGTTAAGAATCATTTACAATAGTAACTAATTTTCATGGTAAGGAATCATTAATCCTACAAAAAAATATATAGTTTTTTACACCCGCATGAAAATATAGTTCGATCTGATGTAAACAAACATGACTAGTGACATTTCGTAACCTGAAAACAGAGGTCTTCCTCTTAACTATGCTTCAAAGGCTTTGTTACAAAATACATGTCAATGATGGTGAGTGGTGACAAACTATCCAGAGGTGCCATGATTATACACTAAAATTATCATTTTTATCACATTTTACCATTACTTTCCGGGCTATTTGGCATTTGGGCTCACCACTTGCAAAGATAATGATATATTAGAGGGGACAATTCTGGTGGTGAGTTCAAAATGAGTTGCTTTTAGTATTAAATACGAAGTATAATAAACTCAATTGCTTGTATCGCGTCAACAATCTTACATCTAGATTTGCTTGAAGCTCTGCATTAGCCTCTGGTACTGGTCCTGCCCTATGAGATCGATCCCGTGTTCGAGTCCTTTTGGTCACCTCTCCTTTGCCCTTTGCAGCACCTCGTAGCCTGAATAATAATAATACACAAGATAGAAACATATATCGTCATGAATGATCCAGTAACAAACAATTAGACAGATTAATTCTAATTCTATATGTTACTCTTTTCATGGTGAGGCAACTCTTAACTGACCAATGAAAGATAATCAGCAGCAATTGAAGCAAGATTGCATGTGCCTGTGTGAGTGCACAAATATGCCCATGTAAGTTTGCAAAAGCATTCCAGACTGGACTCCACCACGTTGATGGTCTCAATTTCTAGGTACTAGCTAACTCCTAGTAGTAAAAAAAAGCCCTAACTCCAAACCCAAACAGAAAACGGCCGGAAAGTGGCCGCTTTGACAGTTTGCAACCAAACACAGGCAGTACCGTGAGTTAGAAATGATTCCTCCATTTTTTCCCCAAAAGAATTACAGAATAATATGGTTAACTAAACAATGATGTGAATGCCAAATGTTGTTCAAAAACTCACTGCAAATCATTCATAACTCAGTCTAAATAGCCAAATTTATCAATTTCATGCAACCATAAAGCAGGTAAGATGAAATATCATAGGTGGCTAATCAACTGGTCCGTACAAGTTTACAAACAGTGTGCACATGGCCACATGCATGTGATGCACCTTTCTAATTTACTTCTTTTCTGGGATGGGAGTTCAAATAAGCTATGGAATTACCGGTACTGGTGGACTAGCAAAGCTTTGAAATAAAGTAAATTCACTTCTACACAAATTGATGAAAGTGCAGAAAATCAACAATGCACTGTCATAACATCATTTGCATACAAGTTCTGCAAAAAGGGAAAAGGGTAGATGCAACACACCTTCTAGCTTCCTCGTCTCTTAACCTAGCATCCATCTCCTTGCTTGGCGGATACGTCGGCAAGCTTGATGGGTCACATGCATATGGCTCAGTTGCAAAGAACTACAAAGTTCACGGTATGAACAAATTAGTACATAGTGACTATTAGACATGTAGAGGCTGTAGGGTTATCACACTGTATAGGGGTTCCTTGCATATTGTCTCATGTATATATTTAGCCTCTTGGCCTATTGGAATATTAAGCCCACATTTATAACATGGCATCTATCCAAGAGAGGGCTAGGGTTTTCCAACCCTAGCCACCGCCACCGCCACTGTCGCCGGCCGCCGCTGCATCTCCGCCTCCCGGTCACGCATCGCGCACCCGGTCGTCCGCACGCCCCAGCATCTCTCGGGCGCGGGCCACCGTGCACGCGCGCCACCCCCAGACGCGCTCGCGCCCTCCCGGTCGCCGCCAAGCCCTGGATCCAGGCGGTAGGATCTTCCCCGCTGCCGGATCCGCCGGATCAGGGCTCCCTGCTGCCGGATCCGCCCGGATCCAGTCTCCCATCGAGCTTCTCTGTTCTTCCCCGCCGCCGCACCGCGTTGGGCCGCTTGCGCCTCCGGCCATCGCTCGCGCCCGCTAGCGCCTGACACCTGCGCCTCCAGCTGCCTGCACCTCCAGTCTTCGTCGCCCGCCCGCGCCCGATGCCTGCACCTCCTACCGTTGCTCGCGCCTGCCTGCACCCAACGCCGTCGTCGCCTGCCCGCACCCAACGCCATCGTCGCCTGAGCCGGCGGATTGCCGGTGCTTTTGAGATTTGGCGGGCCGAAAGGGAGCAAGCCGGCCAAGTTGCGTGAGAGAGCAGCAACACAGCAGTTTGTCCTTAAAAAAAGAGTCGTCTCCCGCACGTGATGGCCACCCACACTGCTATTCCGTCTCCAAAGATCATCTTCGATGGGATGAACTATCGTGAGTGGGCCATGCTCATGCGGATTCACATGAGCAGATGTTCGCGGTGTGGCGTCAGCTTGACTCTCTGGGACCAGACATCTGTCGGGCCTATCCCTACTATGTGCATCAACGTGCTCACCTAGAGACTCACCGTCTCTACAAGTTCCTAACAGGTCTTCGGTCAGAGTTTGAGCCTGTCCGTGCTCACCTCTTGACTCGTCAGCCGTGTTCGTCCGTGCTAGACTCGTCAGCCATGTTCGTCCGTGCTAGAGGCTCTCACCACTATTCGTGTTATGGAGACTCGTCTTTGCAGCATGGGTTAGTTGTAGCCCGACTCTGTTCTGGCTGCTCGGGTGTCTTCTCCAACACCGGCTCCCGTTGCACCCGTGCCTCCCGCTGCACCGGTGGCAGAAGATTTTACTACAGGTCTTCACTGCACCTTTTGTGATTGCGATGGTCACACGTTTCAGCAGTGCTACAAGCAGAAGAACCAGGGCTGTAGGGGTAGTCGCCCTCCCAAGGGCACTGATGGCTCTTCTCAGTTAGGGTCACGACAGAGCTCCACTACTGAGGTTCAACAGAAGATGCTCACTCTACTTCGATGCCTTACTGCCTCAGCTTCGTTCGGTTCTGCTGGTTCTGCTGCTCAGTCTTCTGGTATGGGACTGTACCTTACAGTCCCATACTTCATGACTTGATAATTGCCTTTTGTTTGTTCTGGAGTGAATTAAACTACACTGTGGAGAGCCAGAGTCTCATGTATGGGACTGTACCTCACGGTCATGGGTCAATGACTTTGTTTTATACTAACATTTCAGATTAAAATGATAATGAGGAAAAGGATATGGACTTACTTCACTTTGCAATGCAGATGTTGCAGTTTGACGCTCAGCTGGATCAATTGCAAGCAGAGTTTCAACCAATGGCAGGGAAGATGGAGGAAAATCTTTAAATGTCTCCCTGATGCAACGTTTATAGGGCTGTTGGGTTTTAAATTCTGTAGCTCGTGGCAGTTTTGACTTCTTCCAATACTCCTCTGAGGGGAAGCCACACAGCTTGAAAATATTGTGCAACTGGTCTAACTGAAGAACACAGTGTATATTGCAATTTTTAACATTAGGAACCAAGTATTCACCTTTTGTAAGCATATGTAGCAAGGCAAAACATAAAGAAATAAACACATCATGAGTTCACCCTAGACTCTACTCAAATTATGATCAGAAGATTATGAGCATGGAATTATACAAAATATATGATAGTTTGTTCACCTCAAGAGAGTGTGCGACAAACATGTCAAGACAGTCCGTGGTTGTGGTGGTTTGATCACTCTGGCTGAATTATGTCATGGGCGTAGTCATTATTAGAAAGTAGAGATTAGTTTCTATTTGAGTTAGAAATTAGTTTCCATTTGTTAGATATATGATTAAGGATATAATATTAGTTTCTATTTGTTAGAGATATGATTGAGATTAGATTCTATCTGTTAGGGGGAGCCTATCAATATAAGAGGGCTGTCGCAGGCTATTGGAGGCTAACAGAGCCATTCTCATCGATAATCTCCTCTCTCTCCCTCTACGTTGACACCACTCGGCCATCCTCTTGGCGATGTTTACCCCCTATGAACTAAGATTCATAACAACTTGGTATCAGAGCCAACATCATGGCTCCAAAAGCGCACGTCGGTGCAGCCATGGCGAACTCTATCGTGTTCGGTTCCTCCGCCGCCACGGGCTCTACTGCGTCCTCACCCTTCTCCACCGACCACTAGCCATGGGCCGCATCCGTAGCAAGACCGTGCAGAAGACCTCTCGGAAGATCGACATCTCGCTCAAAATGCAAGAGGAGCGCAAGCGCCGCATGAACTTCGTCTCGGGAAAGTTGGCACTCGAGGTCGAGGAGATTCGCGTCGACAAGGAGATCATCGAGCAGGTGGCAGCGCTCACGACAACCTTGATGAGCTCTCTGCCGACGACGCCGGCCTCTCCGCCACCGAGCACGCAATAGGCCAGGCTGACCTCACTGCGCCCGTCCGCACGACCGCTGCAAAGGTCTGCACTGGATCTGGCGTCGCCGTCTAGCCTCGGGTTCCTCCCCAACACCAGGCTCTTCACTGACGCCACCTCTCGCTGGACCCCGACGCCGGATCGACGCCTCCGCCTCAGCCCGCCTTAAGCGGCAGCGAGTGGATCGGGCGACCGCTGCCGTCCTCAACATCCGTAGCTCATCCTCGTTCGTCTCTTCTCCCCCGCAGCAGCTTCGGTTTTTCCCCATGCCGTCGTCGCGGAGGATGAGGCGGCAAGGGAGGCAACCTTGCGGGACGACATGGCCTCTTCTTCTTCTCATCGCCAGAACGGATCTACGATCTCAGAGGGAGGCACAAGAGGTGTAGGCGCACGAGGCAGGGGTGCGCATAGCACTATTGCGGCCCTCCTCTCCTTATGCGACCTTGGGTAGGGTCCACCTACAGGCAACGGCCGTGGCGAAGCAGCAAGAACCTCCAACATCTGGTAAAAGGCGTGCTCGTCTTCAACACTTTGGGGCCCCTTTCGATTGCTTATGGGCTCCGAGGGCTTCGAGGATGCTTTCAACCCACCCTTCAAGTCTAGGGGTTGTAGGATAATATACACTCTTCAGGCCAAATTTCTTCACTGCTGAGGGGTCGTCTCGCCAATGCAAGCAATGGAGTTAACTTGAGAAATGAGTGCATGTCAGGTTAGCAACTCGAGGACAAGCTGCATGTTCGAGAGGGGTGTACTGTCATGGGCGTAGGAAGTAGAGATTAGTTTCTATTTGAGTTAGAAATTAGTTTCCATTTGTTAGAGATATGGTTAGGGATGTGATATTAGTTTCTATTTGTTAGAGATATGATTGAGATTAGATTCTATCTGTTAAGGGGAGTCCATCTATATAAAGATCTATATAAAGGGGCTGCCGCAGGCTATTAGAGGCAAGCAAGAAATAACAAAGTCATTTTCATCTATAGTCTCCTCTCTCTCCCTCTACGCCGATGCTGCCCGTCCATTCTCTCGCGGTGTTTACCCCCTATGAACTAAGGATATACAAAAATAAACAAAATACATAGATGCCCAACCATCCTCATCAACACCATCAAGTAGTCCCATATTCATATCAATCTCCTAGTACAATAACAACAACAAAGCATTTTATCCCAAACAAGTAGGGGTAGGTTAGGAATGAAACCTTCTTAAGATCAATGAGTTGAGAGTCTTGAAATAAAAAACTACAATGCTAAAACTCTAAGCCGTACATCCTGCTATCTGAGCCGAGAGCCTAAAACACTGCCCCTAAGTTTCTTATGGTTCCGGTACATAGATCGCTAACTTCGTGCGCTCCTATCCAAAGCTAATTCTTTAGATACATTCCAATCCCTCAAATCTGTTTTAACTGCTTCCTCCCACGTCAGTCTTGGTCGACCTCTACCTATTCTTACGTTTTCAGTACGCCTTAAAATTCCACTACGTACCGGTGCCTCAGGAGGCATTCGTTGGAGATGTCCAAACCATCTCAAGCGATGTTGGACAAGCTTCTCTTCAATTGGTGCTACCCCCACCCTATCACATATATCATCATTGCGGATGCGATCCCGCCTTGTGTGACCACAGATCCACCATAGTATTCTCATCTCCACCCTATCACATATAATTTCAGGTTCTTTGCCACCTTGTGTGAATGATGAGATGGGACATTACTTCCAAACTAGGAAAGGATTAAGGCAAGGAGATCCTCTTTCACCGATCCTTTTCAATCTAGTAGTAGATATGTTGGCTACTCTTATTTCTAGAGCAAAAACCAACGGGCAGTTTAGGGGTCTGGTACCGAGTCTGGTGGAAGATGGACTTTCGATTTTACAATACGCGGATGATACTATCCTTTTTATGGAGGATGATTTAGAGGAGGCAAAGAACCTGAAATTAGTTCTATGTACTTTTGAAAAGTTGTCAGGTCTCAAGATCAATTTTCATAAGAGTGAGCTCTTTTGTTTTGGGACTGCTAAGGAAAAGAGCTTAGACTATGTGGAGTTGTTTGGGTGTAATGAGGGAATTTTGCCAGTTAAATATCTTGGAATTCCTATGCACTACCGCAGAATTTTGAATAGGGATTGGAAGTTAGTTGAAGAGAGATTCCAGAAAAAATTGAGTAGCTAGAAAGGCAAATTGTTATCGGTAGGGGATAGGTTAGTTCTGATCAACTCGGTGCTATCTAGTCTCCCTATGTTTATGATGTCTTTTCTGGCAATTCCTAAAGGAATCCTTAAAAAACTGGATTATTACAGATCTATATATTTTTAGCAATGTGATGAACATAAAAAGAAATATAGGCTTGCTAAATGGAGCATACTTTATAAACCTAAGTGCATGGGAGGTCTGGGTATTTTACATTTGGAAACTCAAAATCAATGCCTTCTAAGCAAGTGGTTGTTTAAGCTCATGAATGAAGATGGTCTTTGGCAAAATTTGCTTAAGAGAAAGTATTTCAAGAATAAGACATTGTCACAAATACAAAAGAAACCGGGGGATTCTCAGTTCTGGGCTGGGCTTTTGGATGTAAAAGACCGATTCTTGGCAAGGGGTAGGTTCAGAGTCAACAATGGTCGTCAAACTAGATTTTGGGAAGACCTTTGGTTAGGGAACGAGTTGTTAATGGATAAATACCCCTTGTTGTATAGAATCGTTAGAAAGAAGAATGCCACAGTTGCACAAGTACTAAGTACGACCCCTTTGAATGTTTCGTTTAGATGAGCTTTGAAGGAGGAGAAACTGGGGGGCTTGGCTTGAGTTGGTCTCTTTGATAGTGCCGATTGCCTTGAATGAAAATGAGGATGTCTTTGTTTGGAATTTACATAAGAGTGGTTCTTTTTCCGTTCAATCTTTATACAAAGATATTATGAAAAGAGAAGGACTACCAGAAAAAAATGTCTTTTGGAAGTCTAAGTTACCTCTCAAGATTAAAGTTTTTCTTTGGTATTTGAAGAAGGGAGTGATTTTAACTAAGGACAATTTGGTTAAAAGGCGTTGGGATGGATGCACTAAATGTTGTTTTTGTAACTCTGAGGAGACAATTCAACACCTATTTTTTGACTGCCATGTGGCAAGGTCCATTTGGAATTCAGTCATGATTGTTTTTAGCTTTCAACCACCTAGTAGTGTATCCCATTTGTTTGGTTCTTGGCTTGGGAATTTTTCTTTTAAGCTGAGAGAACAGGTTTTAATTGGGGTCGCGGCTCTATGTTGGGCTGTGTGGTTGAGTAGAAATGACACTGCTTTCAAAAGGACTACATCTCTCTCATTCCTGCAGGTCATTTTCAGGGGGACTTACTGGATCAAGCAATGGTCGCAGCTATCTAAAGAGAAAGAGAGAGACTCATTAAAGGAGGGATGTCGATTGATGGAGATCATGATGCTGGACCTCTTCAACAAGTTTGGTTGGGGAAATAGAAATAGGATAGAAGCTTGAGTTCCTTCGTTGAGTAGTATTCTGAACTTATGTATCACCATGTGGTGAGGTGTGGTCTAAGTGCTACAAGTGTGTTTGTTGAACGGCTGTACTCATTCGCGTGTGAATGCTGGAGGCCGGAATATCGAGTATTCCTTAATCTAAAAAATATATGTTGTCTTTTAGTCGCCCAATATTCTGCTCCATATAGCATCGCGGATCTGATCGCCGTCTTATAGAACTTACCCTTTAACTCATATCAATCTCCTAGTAAATATCAAAAATAATAAATTCAGGATTCATCATGTTGCTGGACCATATATTGCTGGGCAGACAAATACTGGTTCATGATTAGTTCTGTCCCATATTCATATCGATCTCCTAGTAAATATCAGAAGATTAAATTCAGGATTCTCTATCATGTTGCTGGACCATACATTGCGGGGCAGATAAATACTGGTTCATAATTAGTTCTGATTGGCTTCTGGCAGGTTAGGGTTTTAGTTTTAGACCAAGCCCACAATTCAGCCTAAGAATTGATTTATTTCCTTTACTATTTCAATAAGCCAAAACCTTCATTCCATTGAGAAGCTGAAGTCTAGGGAGGGTGGTTTATGGGATCTACAGGTTTGCAAGAGCTTATAAATTGGTTTTACCAAATATTTCTACAGTTGAACCAATAGGCAACTTATCTGCTTTACGAGGTATAAGCTCAACAATTGAGTTTAGCAGTCGCCAATACTATATGTCTGTAAGATTCAGCTAGTCCAAATTATTCATTCATTTTTTCTATTCATTTTGGGCAATGATGCGCTGAAATATGGGAGTATTATATTAACAGAGACAGTTACAAAACATTCAGTTGATTGATGGTGTCGTATGTTTTATGTTTTTGGATGCTACTGACATATAATTCATAGAATCGCCTAATCGAAACAAAAATCATCTAGACCAACTGTTTGGCAAAACAATAAGATTATTATTAGTAAATTCGAAAAGTATTGCGACTACCTCAAAAAACATTTGAAAAAACAAAAACTTAACCACTCTAAACGGCTGTCATATAAAGAAAGCAAAGGTACCCACCAACAGGGAGCCAAACCCTAAACCGCAAAACTCAGCTACTCTAAATGGCTGACAAATGAAGAAAGCAAATGTACCCACCCAACAGGGAGCTAAACATTTAGCCTTTAAAAGTCTAATTATGAATTGAACATGTTCATGGAGTTCCAACTAATGGTGGTGTGAGCATTCCACTTGTGCTAGTTACGTGACTTGAGTACTACTTAGGAACAACTCTTATTTTGGGGGGTTTCAATAACAGACATAATCACACGAACATCTTATTTTAATGCTAAATGACACAAGCCTGTTTTTCAACACAAGTTTTCATTAAAGTCATGCTGGTAACCACTGATGACAGTACCCTATACAGAAACAAAGTCATGCACATACAATGAAGTCAACAGATCATTCAACTCTTTCAATAAATGACAAATGGTTGGTTCGGCTCCACTTTGGCTTTTCCCTTTGCTTTATCACTATCTGCTATAGTAACTAGTTTTTAAACGGTACGTCTACAAGTCGATTGTAGTAAACACTATACCGAGTTCAGCTACACCGGCCAAAATCACATGCGATTATTTCCCTCTTCATACTGTCTCTCGCGAACGGCCAGAATTCAAAAGCCATAAGCCAAAAGTCACACCCATAACCCAAAATAAGCCAGACATAGTCATGAATCACTATTTGCCAAAACATAAAAAATGAATAAACATAAAAGATTAGACAAAGTAGACGCACCACTGTCCACCGGAGGAAACCTAGTATAAAAAGTCAACATTTTCAACAGCCACCACAGAATTCCTTATAACGATTACAAGTAGAAATTTTTCCTTACCTAACAAGGTTTTACCACGGGTTTGATACTGACAATATGATCCCCAGGATTACCAAAAAATAACATACAATAAAGACTTAGACATTGTTCTAACTCACCTCGGTGCGCCCAGGCATGATAGGCTTCCCGTGCAAGAGCTCTGCCAGAATGCACCCAGCACTCCACAAATCCACACCCACACCATAATCCGTCGCACCCAATAGCAATTCAGGTGGCCGGTACCACAGCGTGACCACATTGCTCGTCATTCGGCGCTTGTGGAGTGGGCCAAAGTATGTCGCCAGCCCAAAATCCGCGATCTTAAGAATCCCATTATTATCCAACAACAAGTTCGACCCCTTGATATCCCGATGCAACACATTATTGTTATGACAATGCTCGAGCCCCGACAACAGCTGCTGCATATAACATTTTATCTGCAGCAAATACATTAGCATCAAATTCACATAACTCCACCAAGTAACTGCCCAAAAAAAGAAGAGAGCAAGCAAGCCTCAAACACCTGTGGCAGAGTAAACTTGACATCAGGGCTTGCTGCGAGGCCAGCAAGGTCATGATCCATATACTCAAACTCCAGGTACAGGCCACATGACATCCTCGAGGTCACCAAGCCCTCTAATTTGATGACATTGGGGTGGTCGAGCCTCGTCAGGATCAGGATCTCCCTGGCCATGAACTCGACGCTCTCGGGGTTGAGGTCGTCGAACCGGACCTTCTTCAGCGCCACGGTGCGGCCCGATACGGTGTCCCTCGCCAGGTACACGTTGCTGTAGGTGCCCGACCCTATCTTACGAGTTAATTACCGACAAAACACCACCACCACGAAATGGCAAAATCAGTACTCGTATGTCAGGTAATATAGCGGCACGTCGAATTTTGCAGATTTCGCGCGGGGGGGGGGGGGGGGGGGGGGGGGGGGGGGGATACCCCCCTATACCTTGTTGAGCTTCTCGAATGTGTCGGCGCAGCGGGGCGTCCACCCGCGGAGGCCCTCCCCGGCGACGGCGACGAGCCAGGGCGGCCACCCGGCGGCGGCGGGCACGGGGACGCAGCCCTGCCTGGGCCCCGCCTTGCGCCCGAGCCGCCTCCCAGGCGACTTATCCCCGTCGCCGCCCTCAACGGCCGCCGCGGGGGACCCGGCCGAGGGCGCGGGCTGCGGGGACGCCCTCTGCTTCTTCCTCCCCCTCCTCGGCGCGGCCGGGAAGGAGGACGCGTGGCCGAAGACGCAGCCCATATCTCTCTCTACACTCCCGAGGCTTCTAGAAGCATCTAGGCTTCCACTAGGGCCTCTACCCTCGGCGGGCCTTCTAGAGCACGCGCGGGCACGGCGAGGCGGCGGCGAGGAGCGAGGCCCGTGCGGCCGTGGCTGTGTGTGGACGTGCATTTATACCTCACTGCCTGTGGGGCTGACCGGTGGGCCCGAGCGGGGTCAGAGGGAGTCAACAGATGGCGAATTGTAATCCATACCATAATTCCACTGCAGTGCTGTGTATTATTAGGGTGGGGGCCCACCGGTATGAGAGCGGGGTGTGAACGATAAAGGTGGTTTATTCGTTTTGCGGTTGGCTTCGGGGTTTTCCAGTCGAGAATTCGAGATGCCGAAGCCGTAAAGGCCCATCTGCCCAATGTTCACTCCACGGGGCGGATTCTATGTCGGGGCATCGAATCAGAATGCGCGGTTGGTTGCACGGCACGGCACATGCACGTATAATATAACGTTGGGCTTTGGCCTATGGCGGTATGGCCTACTTAGCTTAGGGGGTGTTTGGGACTGCTCCGCTCCACGTTTTTCAGCTCCGCTCCACGTTTTTTAGCCAAACGGTTTCAGCTCCACGCACCCTGTTCGAGGAAAAAAGGTGGAGTTGTGAGAGCACCTAAAGAGGTACTTCACAAACTCCAGTTTTTTGTGGAGCTGCTCCACGGTGGAGTTTGTGAAGCAGAGTTTGTGGAGCAGTCCCAAACACCCCCTTAGACTAGTAGGCTGTTTGCCGGTTATCGGTTCACAAGCTTCGGTTTCTGTTCATTGAATTCGAGATATCTTCGGAAGTTGCACCAAGACTCGTTCAGTCATATTGGCTGAAGTTAATATAAATATTTATTTTTTTAAAACAATAAATTGTTTAACGATCTTAAGGTCGTGATCATTTTGGCTTCAGCTTTTATCTTCCGGCTTATTTTTCACTATTTATAAATTTCATCTTTTTCTGAACTTTTGGCTTTTTGTTGAGCTTTTTTGCCCGTTCTTTTTTTCCCGTATTTGTTTGTATTATATATAATGGGCTAACATATTTTTTAATTTTTTTAAATTTAATTATACTAAATACGCCTCCGTCAGCTACAATGTTTTTTCAGCCAGTTACAATGCTTTTCAGCCATAAGCCACCAAAAAAAAGCCTAAATGAGCACCACTAAGTTGTGCTAATATAAACAGGTTCCTATTGCGAATACAATCAGCATCAATTATATATTCATGATCATCGCACTTGTTAACTAGAAAGAACTCTTAAATAGCAACAAATTATCCAAAAGGAGTTGGAAAGCCTTGGGTTTAACCGCTAGCTCCATGTCGATCGAGCCGATTTGATAGAATTCAAAAAATATATATCTTAGTTACTTAGAGCTTAAGTAAATCAAATTTAACTTGAATTTCAATTTTCTTTCTTGTTTCATAAGGAAACAAAATTTTTTTTTCGTACTGCAACAAACGTGCGCACTATAGCAGCCGCGGATTTGCGGCAACCCGCTGCACTGTAACAAGTCAGTTACTGTATCAACCAACTTAAAATTTCTATATAAGAAGGGGTATTCTCTCTTGTAATAAGAAGGCTTAAGTTTGATGAATGGTACTACATTGTTTATATGTTTTCCTCCATTGGAGTGATTATTTGTACGCTTTACCACCATACCTGTAGGTAGTATGGTGTGATGCCAATTCTTCTACCCGCATATGTGCTCTTACAATTTCCTTGTGAGGTCATAAAAGCCGCCCAGTTGAGGAAAGCTAGTCTGTGCATCAGCTCCATGCTTTGTGATACGATTGTGGTGGTTGTAATTTTGTACTTGACACTAGTTTACTTCTTTTATCAAATATGTTGCTTCTTCGAGTTACCTTTGTGAAAGTAGTGGTATGATTGTGGTTGGGGTGTTCTCATCTCATTTATCAATCATGTTGCTTTTTTCAAGTTATTATCTTTGTCATCACTTTGAAGATCGGGCCGTCCCCTATCGGTTCCTTTAATTAATTAATTAATTAATCCCTAAATTAAATCTGGTGGGTTCTCCGGCTCCTTAGTGATTTGGTTCTAGTTTAGGAACATCATAAGCGTGCCATCTGTCCCATTAAACATGATTAGTGGGAGAAACGATGTTTTTGCACCCAGTAATTCACATGTTCATACGCCTACCGGTGTGACCCACCTCACCAGTTCGCTACGTCCAGTCGCTGCCCGCCGGTTGCCTTCTGTGGGAGCGTCAATGCACGGGGTGCGTCCTGTCCCCCTGACTACAACACGTGCACAACAACAGTGGGCCCATCCTACAAAGACGAAGGCCTATCTTTTGTGTTGGGTTATAGATAGACTACACTAGCGCAAATTAAAATTTTTAATGCGTAAACCAGGGTGCCATATGAGTAAGAGACCAGCCCCGTTCTTTTCGGCTTTTCAGCCAACTTTTGATTTTGATTTCTTTTAGTAATCACTATTATTTCGACTAATAAGTTGCATCCCAAAAGAACGCCCCATCATAAAGTGTTACCATTAAACACGCCGTATAGTGGAAGAAAAGTTGAAGTAGCTCGGTTCAACGTAGTGCATGTTGATCTAGTGGAAGTAGTTAATTGTCCAACATTCTGATCAGCATCCTCAAAAACTGATCCTCGGAAGCCAATATCCACAAGCCGATTGTTTTATTCTTGGATCATCCCGATCAGCACTGCAGTTGCAACATCTTGTCTATTAAAGTCCATACACTAGAAAAGGAATGTCGTATGCTAGTGTGTTTGCACCAGCATGGACAGCAGGGCTTTTGGAATCGGCGACTAGGGTTTTGGTGTGTTGTCCGATTTTACTATCTCAAACCCTTTATATAGAGCCTCTAGCTGGGTATTTTCCAATATGAGTAGGCCCTGTATCCCACTCAGAGAATCTCTGATCGAATCCTTATCCAATATGAGAAGAGATCGTATTCGACTCGGAGTCTATCATCTGGACCCTTACTATTCCAACTCGTTAAATATGTGACCTTGTAGGTTTATGTATACTTGGTTGCAACTTGGAAACACTTTTCTAATCACTGGTCAACTACGTTCCCTAGCAGGATATATTGACCCCCAAATATAAACAAAGATCAATATGGATAAACCTTATGCAATATGATCTATAATCAGTCCTAGTCACTCACGATCTGTTCATAACTCCTTATGACCAGATCGTATCTAGTTACAACCAGTCCATATCCCCATATGACTAGTTCACAGACCAGTTTGTGATATGTCTGATCAGCTCACAATCAGTCAGTATACCCATACACTAGGTCATATCTGGTCGGATTAAATAACCTATTTGTGTTGGGCTGCTAAGGATGTAAAGTCCAAGGTAAAGAATTTGTGGCGCAAACTCCTGGACTCTCAAGCAAAAACCATAGCACACTAGTTTCAGTTTTGGAGGAATTGTATTCAAGCACAAACTCCTCCAAGTGGATTCGGAACAGGACTCTAGCAATCTATTCAGACAACTAAGAATTTGGTTCCACTCCACTTTGATGACCAGATGGTTTTGGCCACTCCCTCTTTCCCACGGCCAAGTTGGTGCAAGGCACAAAGGGGGTGCGGTTAGGGTTTGCAAACCGAGCCAAGCAACAAGTTGTGATCAAATATGGTTTGACCAACCCTAATCATAGCAAAGATGGCACAGAGCAAGGGCTGTGAAATGCAATTTACTTTTGGGTGTTGAAATGAGGGATTCAACAAACAAATTTTTAAGGTTTTTGATTGGGCTCAATGATCAAGCAAAGCAAAAGAACACTAAGATCAGCACTTAAACAAAATTCTAATGGGTAAAACATAACAAAACTCATAATAAATAATATATTAAAACTAGGGTTTAGAATTTTTGGTACTACAATTTTTGGTTTATTGGACTATAGGAAATAAAAACAGTAAACAAAATTTTATCTAACTAGGGATAAGTAATTCTACTGAGTCAACTGCGCTCTGATACCAAGATGATACGGGGGATGCCCAATTTTCTCAAAATAGGATCAAGATAACTAGTTCAACTTGATGAGTCTGGCATGGACAACTGCTGCCTATGCAATGACCTGCAACGTATGACCTCATCCAACCACACTCTTGATTGTTCTTCCACTCGACCACGAGGAAGTGGAAGACATGCCTCAAATTCCGTGAGGTGATAGCAAGAACACAATGTAGAGATCACCCAATCCCCAATAGTTGTTGTGCAAAGTTAGGAGAAGAACAAGTGTCAAAGGCAATTCTAAAATCAATCTATTATCTATGGTCTGCTGGTGTATTTAAGGGTGCCCCCAACTCTCACGCACGCATGCAGTAGGGCCTAAGGCCAAATCTGATCTTGTTCAACCAAAGAAGCCAAGTCAGTCTCCAATTCGGCCTTGTGATTGAATCTATTACCCCTAACCTAGAGTTTGGACTCAATTATAAAACTAACCAATTCAAACCTAGGTGGAAAACAGAATTACATGACTGAGTTCAAGTGATTTCAGTCAAGAGCTGGACATGTAGGCTGTGGGAGTCTTCTCGTATGCAATGCTTTCAGTTTTGTGGAGGTCCTCTAGAAAACCAATTCGGTTTTTGGAAGAACTCCCCAAAACTAGATTCATTCTTGATGTGCAAGGCAACCTTGGTGCGGATGGCTTTAGCTGGTTCGTGGCTTCCTTCATGGACCACATGGGCCCTTCCCCCTTGGGCCAGCTGCATGGATTGCCTAAGCTTTCCTTCTCCCACCGCATGTGTGATGGAGATGAGGTGCCCAATCTTTCGATGAGATTGATAATTATCGATTTTGGGTGGAGGTGACTCTCACGATTTGACTACAACCGTACGACGACGCTTGCGCCTTAGCAATAGTTGAACCAACTCCGAGATGTTATTGATCTAGCTGGAAGCGCGATCAACCTAAACACGAAGTTCAATCCCTGCGAGCATCGAAGAACTAGCAATAATAAGATGTAGGCAATCTGATATTGCGAATAATATTGAAGCATAGATGAAAACAAAGTTGGGATCCCGAAAAGCTGTCTTGACAGGTGGTCGTCCGACACAACTGAAGAACAGAAGTTTGCACAATGGCTAAATCTAAACTCAACGAAATCTAAGTCCTAGCAAGGGAGGCGGTGGCTCATATATAGAGAGAACGACTAGGGGTGGCCTCCCAAGTGCACGCCCTAGGGTTACAAGGCCCATGGGCCCAAGTGGTGGTGGCGCAGCACCCTTTTGACTCGGACTCAGAAATCAATGTGAACTCTTTTGACGATTGCGGCCGGCTTGGATGGAATTTGAAGATGAGGTTGGATCCATTGTAAAGTAGACTTCATAAGTTTTCCATGAAGTACAAGAATGTCCCAAACGGAGTCCGTATGAGGAAGTTATGCCTGTTTGAACTTGGTACCATCGCAGCAGTCTGAATCTGATTCCAGAACGAGTCCAACTCGAATTCGTGCTTGACTTGGTCCTAAGTGACGTGGTGACCTCCATTATTCCTTCCATGTATGTCCATGACTCCATGTCCCTTTCCTTCGTCCTTTCCTAGGTTGCTAAGCACAACTAAATCACTTGCATTAGGTAGCGGTCTATTCTCAGTAACATATAAACCTAGGAATGAATTCACCTGGTAATTAAGTTGACGAGCACGAGCTCAAGTAAGTGGTCCTTGCAACACTTGCTGTGGATGAGTTGTATCCATGGAAGGGATGTCCTCATCAATGTGCTTCTCCTCTTGGGCTAACCACATGATCTCTTCTCCCTGGCAGCATGGGCTGCCCCCTTTGCTCTTAAGCCACATGGGGCTCCCTCCCTTACTCCAAGCCACATGGGTCTTCTCCTCCCTTGTGCTTGGCTACTTGGCTACAAGTAGGATAACCTCTCCCTTGTTCTCCTCCATTGCTTTGGCCCTGGCCTCCCTCTCGGTTCCAAAGTCTTTACACTTGTCAAGCCTACGAATACACAAAGTATTGGCATAAGGTAATATCCAATTCTCATAAAAAAACATAAGGAAACTCATTACAAAACAAATGCACTAGCTGGTTCAGAAGTTTGGCTCTTGTCCTAGTCATTGGACCTTTAGGCACATTATGGGCCTGTTCTTTTTGGATAAGGCTTATGGCTTTTGGCTGCGGCTTGTGGCTTTTGGGTTGTTCATGCGAGAGATTACAGAGTAACAGAAACTCACGTGTAGTTTTTGCTAATATAAATGAAGTCGGCACAGTATGTACTACAGTTAACTAGTAAACCCTTTCTTGAAAAGACACTCTATTTAAAAGTTAGTTACTGTAGAAAAGTCAAAAGCAGAAGCCAAAGGCTAAAAAAGAACAGGGCCTATGAGCATTGCCCTCATGTACACCTGGAGAGCTGAAAGGTGTAGTAGTATAGGGATGTCCTCATCACTAACTTTATAATTACCAAGTTATGGAGTTGTTAGTATTTTAATATCAATCTTACATATGATTTATTGGATCTAAGGGAAGTTCTCAAGACTCGGCACAAATCGTGCAGAACAGAGACATGAAAATTTTTATTAGAGAAAAACGCATGTTCTAACCGCCTTGTCAGATGACCCCACGATCTAGTAGGACATGGTTTAGACAAGTCGATCGGAGATACACGACTCGTGGGAAGTTCTACGACCACGAAGTGATCGTAGGATGCCTTACAAGTATGTGATCGTAGAAAGACTTATGACTATGTAGTCGTAAGAAGACCTATGACTATGTGGTCATAACAAAACTTATGACTGAGGGATGGTCATAGAATAGCTTACGACTACCCCCATGAACTTTCTCTCTTATTGATAAAGGGTATATTTGAGATATATAATAACATAATAATTATGAGAATTATTTTATTCTCGTCATTTAGCCCCCAACTTTAAGTGAAAGTAACTTACTTAAGCAAGTAAGGTCGTAGACAAAAAAAGGTCGAAAGAAAAGCCTTTTCGACCCTTATCGAACAGGAATATGCATGGTCAATAGGGTAATTTCACTTGAGTTGTGAAGGTAGATAGACATCAGACATAGATATTCCAATTGATTTCCACAATCTGTCCATCGAATCAGTTCCCAAGATAACTGTTCAGTTCTCGAGACGAGTGACCGCCGCGCAAGATTATAAAAACTTACCGAAACTCATCTAGAGGTAATTTTTAGTCTTCTACTTTCCCCATCTTCTCCAAATGCTCAGAGCTTTTATGTTGCTAAGCAAATCTTCCTCTTCTCAATCTCGCCTAAATCCGTTCCAATCACCTGAGAGAATGACAAGCAAAACGTCTACCTGGGCCCTGTCGAAGATGGATGATGCTAAGCTGAAGGCATTGGAGAGCACTGAGAAGATTCCGCCACAGCGATTCATCAAATGGATTGAAGCCACCAGACAGCATTGGCCGTCAGGGCAGATCAGAGAAATTCTGGCGTTCCAAGCTTATTGTGAGTGTGGTCTCCGCCTCCCTGCTCATCCTTTCCTCATAGATATACTCGAGTATTTCAGGGTCGAATTGGTGAACTTGGTTCCTAATTTGATCATGATGCTCAACATCCTCGTGTACTTTTGTGAGGCATATCTAGGTATCCCGCTGGATCTCGAGCTCTTCCAGTACTACTACAAGATGAGTCGGCAAACTGGGATCATTGGGAGCTATGGTGATGCGGGGGATTGCCCGATCTTCACAGCGTAGGATCGATGGAGATAAGTTGAATCCGTGCAACCTGACGAATCGATGGCGCCAACCACTGTTAGAACAACAACCTGCAACAAATGAATTCGCACAACCACATGCTCATGATCCCATCTACTCGATCACCAAGTAGACATGTCGTCGCTCTGGCCAATCACAAGGAAACACAAGAACGACGGGGAAGAACGCCCGATTCCCCTCTAGGTTGCAATCGTATGCCAAACCCTACGAAGAACAAGCGCATAGCTCTCTGAAAATAATAGATTAATTTTCTGTGGTCTGCCCAAATAGACTCACGTACATGAATATTTAAAGGCCAAGTAGCCAACTCAAACGTGGGACTTGGATCGGACTTGAAAGAAAAAAATAAAAAAACATTACCAATTCCTAAATGACTCGGCCAAAGAAAAGGACACGTAGGCCCATGGGAATGCAAATCAAATTCGTTAACTGATTCCTTCCTGTGCAAATCTCTTTCCTTATTCCATTAATTTACGTGTTTCAATAACATGCCTTCTCATTCTCACAAGACATGCAAGAGCTTCTTTTTCATTCTTTCTTGTGCTAATAATTCTTTTTTTCCTTGATCTTCCCATGCACGGCTCCTTTTCATGCAACATGGATGCTGCATGCATGATCCTCCTGTGTTGTTCCCTTCACATAAACCTAAGAACAACTAACATACCAGTATTAGATAGTAAGCAGTTCTCATGTAACTTAAAACCAAAATCTACTAGGAGCGAGTTCACCTGTTAATTAATCTTTTTAGCTCATGTTTGCGTAATTGGTCCAGTCGTGATGTCCTCATCATATGGTTTAAAGCTCCACAACAGCAAGACAGAGCTCTACATCCAGATGTTCACCAAGTCTTCATGGTTGGGATGGAAGAAGAGGTGGTTCTACTGGGAGACGACCAGTGATGAAAGCCTTTCTTTCGTCGGGAAGGCTGCGGAGAAAAACAGTCTTTGGAACTCAGCCCCAAGACCTTACACGCGTAGCCCCTTACATCTCAGTGATCAAAGCGTTGAGGGAAAAGGGTCTTACGGGCTAGCACATGGTGAAAGACTACATCACGCGCCGAATTAGTCCCCTGAAGCTTCGAGCACATCCCATGTGGATGTACTCGGGAGTTTCAGATCCGACTAGGGACTACGAGAATGGTAAGTATCACTTGTACTCATATTCATAATTAGATTACATTTTTCGAGTACTATTTATCGATTATTATGCATGTACGTTCAGACCTTGATTTGGAGGAAATCAGCTCCCGGGTCAAGACCATCTGTGAGAAGGCTCCATCGCTTGAGGTGGAGACCCTTCGTATTCTGGCGAATGTTTTCACTGAAGAGAAAGAAGAATGCCTAAAGGTAATCAGGTAATCAAAAAACTGGCTTTGCCTTTTGGCTTACTGTAACATCCTGAATTTCAGAGCCTTTTTGAAGCTTTCGAAATAAAATTCACCATTTGAATTTTTCTGGAATTAATTAAAGCTTAAATGGAATTTTTATGAATTAAAAGGATTTAATATGATTAGGTTAAACATTAAATTGTGCCAAAAGTATTTTATTTGAGTTCCCTGAGCCTCAAGAGTTTTTCTGGCATTTTATGTGATTTTTCTGGATTTATTTGCTATTTTCTAGAGCTCAAAATGATTTAATTGAATTTCTGGAAAAAGAAAAAGAAAAAGAAAAACTAGTCGGTCGAGCCGCAACCGCTTCCACCCCCGCCGCGTGTCAGCCATCCAGAACCCCGCCCCGCATCGCAGCCGCCCGCTTTTAGCAAGTCGTACTCGTATGCGAGTGGGACTCTCAGGTCGTATCCCACCCGGACTCGTACTCGTGGCCGACCAGGACACCTCTACGACCGGGTATAAAAGGGCCGAACCCCTGGTGTCTCCCTCGTCCCAAGTCAAGCCTCGCCTCCGAGTTGAGCCGCTGTGGTCGTGCGCCTCGCCAAAGCCGTGGTCATACGCGTAGCTGCTGCCGTGGTCGTGCCGGAGCCCGAGATCGTGTCGTCCTCGCCGTCGTTCCGCCGTCGCCGGTGAGTCCCGCCGCCATCCGTGGTCGTAGATCCGTGTGTGGTAGATCCGTGTGGTCGTAAGGTTCTACGACTACGTTGTAGAGCCTTAGTCGTAAGTCGTAAAGCCACCGATAAGTTCGATCATGTGGTCGTAAACGACTTCATGGTCGTAGGTCTGCCTGAGTAGTCGTAGCCGCTGTGCAGTCGTAGCCGGCCGTGTGGTCGTAAGATCCATTCGAGTAATCGTAGACTCCATCCGAGTAGTCGTAAGTCTAACCGAGTAGTCGTCGGTTCGGCTGTGGTCGTAAATCGACTACGTGGTCGTAACCCTCCGATCGCGTTTGCCGTGGTCGTAACCCTCCGATCGCGTTTGCCGTGGCCGTAACCCTCCGATCGCGTTTGTCGTGGTCGTATTCCCCTTTCCGACCACGTTGATTCCCGAATATGACTTGTTTTCTCTGATTTAAAACTTCCCAGAGCCCGTTCTCCCTCGTCCTAGCTCCGATTGACCCGATTCTTTTTCCTAAATTCATATAAAACTGAGCTCTATCTTTTGGTTCAAGTTTGAGAATTTTTGGAGTTCATTTGAATTTTATTTGATTTTATTTTGTGTTTCGATTTGTGTTTTCTCTCGTTAGATCACGCGTTCGAGGGAGCCGCCGTTGGATTTGAAGATCAAGACCCGTCAACTGAGCAAGGCCAAGGCAAGTCCTGTCCTTTGATCATGTTGATCCCAGTTTGCAATCTATTATTTAAATATTTTGTTTCAAATTACATTGCATCGCTACTTTTATACAAACCTTGTAATTGGTAGTTATCACCTCAATTGAGTAATTCCCTCCTTGTTAAATTTGAATGCCATGATGCCATTGTCACCATAGGTTGGGAAACTTAGTAGTGATGCTATGTTACGATCACATTTGGGATGGCACGATTAGTATGCTTAGCTATGCTTTTAGTATCGTTTGGGTTCATCATCACATGTGATTAAATAATTTGACTTAATGATATATCGAATCGTGGTTGGTGCCACCAATATAAAATTTGTGCCATGGCATTGGTGTGTCGTTGGCGTGGTTATACAAAATTGGTTTTCACTCGGGCGAATGATCGTGCAGTAAAGGGGGTGCAGGTTGCACATTGGGATGTGGATGTTTCGCCTGGGTATTACTTAAGGACTTAACTTTGCACGCCATTGATCTGAGCTTTACCGTGCAAACCACATGTCTAGTATGGGATAGACCTGGCATAATAATTTGTGAAGTCTCAACTTTGGTTACACTACTGATGTTGTTGTGGCGCAAGAGGGGGCAATTATCGACTAGGGGGATTTACCCTACTCGACGGCGAAACCTTAGCGAGTGGGATCGGGTTGAGATGGATCATTGTAAAAGCCTTGTTGTGATTATCTTTAACATGAGGATTATCACATCGTGTGGGTACAGTTGTGCAACCTCTGCAGAGTGTAAAACTATTCGAATAGCCGTGTCCTCGGTCATGGACAATGCTCGGTGATTTCACACGAGGGGTAGAGTCTTTATGAAATCTGGTTGGTTTGAGCTGGGAAGTGAATGGTTAGTTCACTTGTGGTTTTATTCAATTCCTTCGATTATTTATTTAATGTCTTTTGTTAAAGTTGCTTTTCAATCTAATTATTGTATTTACTTTAAATCGTTGCTTTATGCAAAGTTAACCTTTCAGCCATCCATTGTTAAGCCCTGCACACTATATTGCATTCATTTGTTACAAACGACTTGCTGAGTACCAATGTACTCACGGCTTCATGCCCCTGTTGCTCAGTTGAGGAGGAAGGACCAGATCAGCAGGAGTTGCTCGAAGGAGGCTACTATGAGGACTTCACGGATTAGGACTTCGCTCCCCAGTCGATTGCCTGTGGGCATGTCGAGTGGCTACTACGTTAAATTTTGGATTTCCGCTGCTAGTTTCTTAAAAGCCCTTCAGGCTAATAATTGTAAGCTTGGCCATAAGGTCGTACTCTGATGGTTATTAATATAATTTGGATTTCCTTTAGAATATCGTGATGTGGATGATATTTGTCTTTGTTTGCGCTGTGTGCACTGGCGTGATCCTGGACTAGTGCAGAATACACAAGAGAGTCCGGATTTGTATATTCGGGTCTCGACAGAGATGGTATCAGAGCTATATCGACTGTAGGACGGAGCCCTAGTTAGAATGGCCGAATTAGTCAAGTTTTCAAAATTTATTTTCTAAATCAAATCAACCAAATGATTATCTAGTAATTCTTGATTCTTACCTCATTCTTAAGATTCTTGCTCCTTGTCTCCTCTGAGAAATTGTTTTCGAAACTAAATTTGACTTCTTATCCCTATAACGTCCATAGATGTCTCGAGTGTCCCTCCATCAAAGTGAAAGTTGGTATGGAATTCTTCAAGCTGTGCTGTGAAGTTTGGATCAAGGAAGCACCCAATATGTCAAGACAAGATTGGAGATTTCCGGGAAGATTAGGAGCCATTAGCTTTGAACCTTGTTATAGTTTTAGTATCGTGTAGATCGTCTTGCTTCTTATTTGCCGTTGGGTGTGATGTGAGCTGCAGTTTTGCTTCTAGCATTATGATGCAGTCATGTCAAAAGTCTTTTTGTGGAGTTTATTGCTTCTTTTGTTAGCCTTTTCGGCTAAGTGTTTGCTTAGTTTTAGGATTGCCATTAGTTACCCCTTTAGACGAGTTTACCACTTACCTTTGCTTTTCCCTCTTACCTATTGAGCCTTGAAGGGTCAGTTCTCAACAAATGGTCTTTTCCTTCAGAACAGAGCAAAAATGGTTGACACCCGGAGCTCCGCAGGACGCGGTCAAATGAACCAAGATCCGGAAGGCAGTAATCGAAACCAAGCAACTCCAGAGCAGCATGCGAATCCGGCTGGTTTAGATCCGACCTTGAGTCAGTTCATGGCTGCCCAGACCCAATTAATGAATACCATGATGCAGAATATGAACGCAATGATGAATCGGCAGAATCGAGAAATGGCAATGCCCCAACCAGTTCGTCAACAGTCTAAATTTGCAGAATTCATGAGGACAAGGCCATCCACTTATTCACGATCTTCGGAGCCTTTGGAAGCCAATGACTGGATGCGCTCAACAGAAAAGAAGCTTAATCTTGCCCAGTGTACGGACCGCGAGAAGGTTTTGTATGCCGCCCACCAGCTAGAAGGCGCTGCAGCTGAATGGTGGGAAAACTACTGTGCTGCTCATGAAGATCAAGATAGCATCACAAAATGAAAGACTTTCATATCTTTTGTGAAGGAGACTGCCACGACAACAGATCCTGTGATCGAAAAGGAGGCTGCCCTCCAGGTGGTTGAAACTGGTTTCAACCATCAAGCGAGGTAGGAAAGAAAAGGAGCAGCAGCTCTTGCTTTAGACCTTCGATCAGACATGGTCGAAGGAGTTCAAGACTCTCGACCAGGCATGGTCGAAGAGGTTCACATTTCCCCACGACCAGACATGGATGCAGAAAAGAAGTCGAAGAAACCGCTCTCTAGGAGGCTTCCTTCTAAAGAAGGCAATGATACTAAGGTATGAAAATACAAGTACAAATACTGCATTTTACCTTTATGTCTTCTCGAATATTGATTCACTTGTCACAATGGCACCAACTGTCGGTGTTTTAATATAGATCTTACATATGATTTCTTAGATTCGGGAGAAGTTCTGAACACTCAGCACAAATCATGCAGAACAGAGACATGAAAATTTTTATACAGGTTTGGGCCTTCTCCTTAGAGAATAACAACCCTACTTCTTGTGTGGTTATTGCTCAAAAGAACTGATTAAAAGTGAGCATAATGAAGAGGTGTCTAGCACTATTGCTGATTTCTCAGAGGATTCGATCCAATCCCTTTCTTCTCTGACGTTAACCTTCATATAGCTGGTGAAGCAACGACTGTTGTCCCACGTCAGAAGACGTCTTAACGCTTCCAGTGACAACTATCTATCGGAAGTTATTGTTAGAGAAATGTGGTAGCTGTTCACTGTGCAGCGGTTGTTGTCGAAGAGAGATCGTGTGCAGTTATTAGAGATAAACGCATATTCTAACCGCCTTGTCAGATGACCCTACGATCTAATAGGACATTGTTTAGACAAGTCGATCGGAGATACACGACTCATGGGAAGGTCTACGACCACGGGGTGATCGTAGGACATCTTACGAATACGTGATCGTAGAAAGATTTACGACTATATGGTCATAGGAGGATCTACGACTATGTGGTCGTAGCGAAGCTTACGACTGAGGGATGGTCGTAGAATAGCTTACGACTACCCATGAACTTTCTCCCTTATTGATAAGGGGTATATTCGAGATATATGATGACGTAATAATTATGAGGATTATTCTATCCTCGTAGGAGTAATGTTTGACAATCCCTAAGTGTACTATTACACATTTGAAAAATATGTTGATCTCATGTACACGGATTATACATCATCATTACTTAAGACCAACTGATAACACATAAAAATATAACAATCTCAATAGTGTCTAAAGGTGGGGTCAATTCAGCACCATGTTCTCTAATATATTTTTATTTAATATCCCTATATCTATAACTAGGGAAACGTGGTAATCGATCAATATATGTGCTAGTCATTAAATCACTAGTGTCCTAACTGGTAACATCCAACTAAGGATCTTTTAGAATAATATCATACAACAAACAAAGAGCTTCACCAATAAGTCACGTACTTGCTAATCTTTATAAATGATAATCGTTTAAGAAACATAATAATATTTATTCAAAAGATCATAAATATAAAAGTGATATAATCATGTCTATGATTGTCTCTAGAGCATACAGGGCCGGTCCTGGGATTTTAGGGGCCCAGGGCGAAAATAGAAATAGGGGACCTAGTATAAATATCTAAATATAAATGTACATACACACATATATATGTATCTAATTTCTTGAACTGCTCGTATTATTTGAGCTGCTCGTATTACTTTTAAAAATTTTGTCAATGGATCCTCTCTGTGATTCTATCAACTCATCTATTCGTTTCCTCTTTTTTCTTTTTTCACTGCTGGATGCATATTTTCTAGATGACATGGTACTGAAAATTTAAAGAACAATAGTATAATTAGTAACTACAAAGTACTAATTATTGATTAAAAAATTCCTAATATGCAAACTACAAGAAGCAATGACAAAGTGATGCAGATGTGGACCTGCTGGTTTGGGAATTCCGCGGCTGATCGCTCGCTCCGCTCGGCTTGCCTGTCGCGGTGTCGCCTCGCAGACGAGATCGTTCACCGTCGAGATGGCACTAGCACGGCGGACGGGCGGAGAGAGAGAGACGGGCACCCTCCGCGGCTCGGCGCGGTGTGCGGCGTGCCCTAGACGACTAGACGGAATCACGGAAGAACTAAGAAGTCGGAAAGTCAGATTTCAGAAAGAAGACCGAAGATGAGAAGTCGGCCCGGCCGGGAATTTGGAAGACGGATAGACTCATAGACGGATAGTATACATAGTATATATACTATGTATATGGGGGATTGGGGGCCCCTGAATTTTGGGGGCCCGGTGCGGCCGCCCCGCTCGCCCCCCTCAGGGCCGAGCCTGAGAGCATACCACTACCATTTTAGGCTGTGACTGATGGCTTTTGGTTGCAACAGATGGCTTTTGCCTACAGTTTTCGAGACAACAGTGAACGGCGAAGACGCCGACACAGACGGCGCACACGGTTTTGGGGCTCAAGAAGCCGTTTAGAGAATCCCCTTCAGGAAGTCGTCCCATTTATTTTGACTTTCAGATATGCTAAAACATAAAAGACAAGCCACCCCCACCCTCACCCCCAAAAAAACATGACCGAAATTTCCCAAGCCCTCTATGTCGCGTCCCCTCTCCTCCTCTCGCTCTCCTTCACATAGGCAGTCAATAACTTGCAATGGTTTGCTTTCATCCTTGTTCTAAGTGCTTCTTAGTTAGGGTGGGTTCTTTTAGCCTGTGGCATATGGCTTATGGCTTAAATTTTTGAATTCTAGCTATTTGTGAGAGGCAGCACACATAGGAAAATAGTCGCATGTGATTTTGGCCGATACAACTAAACTCAATATACTTTTTACTATAATATTTTTGTTGACCCCGCTTTGAAAAAATACATCGTTTAAAAGCTAGTTACTATAATCCGTACAAACATAAACCGGATGAGAGTGGTACCGAACCCAGCAACTAGGTGCTCTTTTTTTTTTTGGTCATATGCTCCTTTTTCAATATCGTGGCTTACTTCTATTATATGTTACATGTAAGCCAAATGTTTTGCGACGGGGGCTCACGGTGTTTAGACGATCTTTCCAAGTGTTTGTATACGAAGAGGAACCATATGGTTTTGGTCCAGTGAGCACGCCATTCGTGTTTTTTATTTGCCGTAAGCTAAATCTTGATAAGATTAATACTACCCCTGCAGAAGTCAGTGTTCCAGAAGACAGCGGTTTCATATGTCCAAAGCTGAATGATGTGCTTTTTCTTTTTCTTTTGCGGTTGAAAAATTGGGTACGGATTTTCTTTTTTTGCACTATTCAGGTTTCCATGCATTACGCCTGATGATGGTGCTTGATAATTTGATATGACCAGGAAAGATTAGGAGATGTACTGTTTACAATAGCACTGGAAGGAGGAAAAGTTCATCCACAAAGATGGCGGCTTTCTTATGTGTACAAAATTGCCAGGTATATAAGAAATTCGACAGTAATAACGGTTGCCTTTTCGTTGGTGAGAAAATATAATATCTCTTTGTGATTGTAACTGTACGCAACTATGCACGCTGTCTTCTATGGTACTGTAGAATGTTTATTCCTGTCCTTTCCGTCGAAAACAATATGAGATGTCATGTCGTGACATCTGAAGACTAGTGTGTTGATTTTACATGCTTCATTAGTTTAGAGTTCATTACATTGCTGCACTTCACATAATGTTTGATCTGAGTATGGACCTACACCTTACCATATTTCTGTACTTTATTTATCAACTAAATAGCGCGGTTGCATAATCAAGGAGACAAGGATTTTAGTCACTATTCATTGCTTTGCGTTATAAGATTTTACTCAACCAAAATAGTCTTCCCCCACTTCTGTCAACTGAAATGATAAACGTTTATATAGTTGGGACCAGAATCAGCTATTGATCAATATATGTAGTTACTTTAGTTCTTTCTCGCTAATGTTGCTGACCTCTGTGTTGCAGCATTTCACATCCTATTGTAACTGAATTGTTTGCAAGCATTGTTAGTTCCAAGTTTAGGTCTGGAGTTCCAGATGTAAACAGCGGTTGTATCCTAAGAAGAGTAGAGCTGCAACATCATCTGCACCTACTTGGCTTCACTGAAGCTTTCCAATTCTTCTTTTTATACAGCTATCTGACGATTATCTATTGAAAGAGGCAATACTGTCGAATATAAAGAATAAAGCAACCAGCTGTTAGTTGTTACTGTTATGTTTGTCTTCCATCTTAATATTGTCTTCACCTTAAATTTCCTGCACTGTGCACTGCCATTTTTACTCTGTACAATTTATAATTCCATACGTTCTATATCCACCGTATTTTAATGATTGCAGAGGTTCTTTTTCTCATTATAATCTTGGGTCCTAAATCAAGATCTCAAAGTTATCAGCTTCTTGGTGTCGTCTGTCGCGGTATGCGGAGTGAAACAAAACTGAATTTCAAAAATAATTTGAATTTTTGTTTGATTTTGATTTCTATTGAATCCTTGGCTTAATCCTGCACCAATCTTAGCCATTCACGTGGTGATTTCACTGCCGAGCCATCTCCTCCATCGCTTCGTGCGTAGGCACTGTTCACTGTCCAAAAATTCATCGCCGTCTCGATATTTCCAACCACCGTGCCTTCCTGGTGTTTCCCTGTTCCTAAGAACCAACCACCGTGCCTTCCTGGTGTTCACTGTCCAAAAATTCATCACCGTCTCGATATTTCCAACCACCGTGCCTTCCTGGTGTTTCCCTGTTCCCAAGAACAAAGGCATTACACTGAGTTTTACTCTTCTTTTTGTTTGGTTGAATAACCACTATCGAGGAAAGCTTAGAAGCATTTTTAATGTCGAGTAATGATTATGTACTTTCCTCTCTATCAAAATATAGCACTAATTTCAAAGTATATAAAGTGGTAAGTAATATTTATCTATCATTTATTGTACTTTAAATTTTATGCTAATCACTGTCAGAAAAGTATAAGAAGTACCTTTAATGTCTTAATCTTAGGCTGTGATTAATATAACTTTTTTGGTGCCTTATGGCTGAAAAGCACTGTAGCTGGCTGAAAAAACACTGTAGCTGACAGAGACTTATTTAGCATAATTAAATTTAGAAATCAATATAAAACAATTTTCTTACTGCTCTCGTTTTGGGATAAAGACGCATCACAATACTTTACTCTCTCATCCTCATCTTATGTATATATTATTTCTCTTACTTTTTTTTTCACATCTATCTCTCCTTTCTAAAAGACACCTACGTGAAGCTATCGGCCGGCGGTGGGCACGTATCCAGACTGGAAAAGCATTTTATTCCAATAGGAGGCGGGACACAACCAAAATCATTTACCCAGACAAGAAAAGCATCTTATTCCATTCGAGTACTCTCTCAGCACGTACGCCACCCCTCCCATACGTACACGTGCGACTCGACGACAAGTTCACATGTACAGCAACACCTCAGAACAGTAAGCCCAGAACACGCGCACACAAAAGTCCACTGATCCACGTGGCCGCCTCGGCGTCGTCCACGTCACTTGCTATCTTCCCCTGCGGGCGCCTCCTTGCGGTCGGCTTGGACCTTGGCGGCGATCATGGCGGCCTCGTGCTCAGCGGCCTCGAGCAGGAAGCTCCCGCCTTCGTCGTCGACGGCGATCTGGAGCGGCTGGGAGCCGAGCCCGTCGGCGACGGCGAGCATGATGCGGCGCATCTCGTCGCGGAACTCGGCAAGGTCAACGGCGCCGCTGTGGTCGGCGTCGAACTGCTCGAAGACGGCGTCGTAGAGCGCGGCGACCTCGGCGGGGAGCGGGGGCGGCTCGGCGGAGCCGAAGCCGGCACCGTCGAGGAGGCGGAAGGACTCGAGCGAGCGGCGGAGCTCGGTGCGGGACAGCACGCCGTCTCCGTTGACGTCGAGCGCGGCGAAGCGAGCGTCCACGCTGCGCTCGAAGGCGGCCTCGTCCGCCACGAAGGAGCGCACCGTGGAGCCGTCGAGGATCACCACGCTCATCTCGCTGACCGTTCTGGCCTCGGCTTCTTGAGCTGCTGTGTGGATGGTTTTGGGTTTGTGATTGATGGGCGCTGTGGCCTTGCGCTCAGGGAGTGTGATGTTGATCTTATCTGCTTCGATGGTGGGTGAACCAGTGAGGTGATGCTTTGGGATATTTTTCTTGCGTGCGCGCGTGTGGTGAGATTACGCTTGCACCCTCGATATTTGCTCGATTTAATATTATATGTGGACCTACCCGTACTACCCTAAAGACGCTAGCGGTTGGTACAAACCTATCATCTGTGTGCAGCGCACACGGTTTCTTCATGTTGGACAGGTGAGGTGAGCGCACCTTGCTGCTTGCTTGAGAGAATCTTTCTACTTCTCTGGGAAGATGCTGAGGCCGGAATTTAGACTCTTGCCTTCTTGAAAGATAAATAAATTAATCAATTATGGCATATCTGGGCTTGTTTTTTCTAGCTGTGATTTATTACTATCATTTTTAAATTTTGGTTGTTTATGAAAAAGTATAGAGCGAGAGAGTCACATGTAATTTTAGTCGGTATAACTGAAGTCAATACAATGTCTACTATAATCAACTTGTAAACTCTACTTGAAAAGATATTTCATTTAAAAACTAGTTAATGTAGCATAAACCAAAAGCTAAAAAGCAGGCCCTCTATCTCAAGTAACTATCTCACGTGTAATTTTGATCGATATAGTTAAAGTTGATATAATATCTTTACAATCAATTTATAAACTCTACTTAAAAAGATACTTTATTTAAAAATTAGTTGATGTAGTATAAACCAAAAGAAAAAAAAAGAAGTCCTTTATCTCACGTAAGATCCATGGACATGGCGCAGTTTCCTGAGAAGGTAGCAGCAATGGTACGGTGAGAGGAAACAGTGCCTGAGCTGATTGGGAGAGGGGGGGACGGTGGTGATGGCGTGGGTTGTGTTGAGGAACCGTCGCTGGCGACCAGTCTGAGCGATTCCTCTGTTTAGAACAAGAACGAATCAATCACAAAATCACAGAAGAATAGATTGAACACACAGAGAGATAGAGAGAACCCCTGGTCTTTCTTTATTTCTTTTCTTTCATGTGTACATAATATGCTGACATGGCTCCCTATTTATAGACTACAATGAGGTGCCCACCATGGGCCACGGGCTGCTGGCTCAGGCTTCTTAACACTCCCCCTTGGGCACTCATCCGACACGTTCATGCCTCACTAAAACTCCATAAAAACCCAGTGGGAAAAATTTAGAGAAAGAGCACATGATACATGTGATGCTGCGATGCACAAATTGCCTCATTAAAAACCTTGGTCGAGAAACTTCATTGAAAACTCGTCAAGGGAAAAAGAGTACAATTCACCCAATTTCATTTGGTCTTCAGGATTTTATTCCTTTGGGTACTTAATCTCCATGATCAAAATTTAATAACGGGCTTGAGAGAATTCTCCCCCTGAATTCTGCACTTCTCTAAGTCTCATCATTCCAATCCCTCACACGCACCTTTCAAAACTAGATGCGAGGAGTGACTTAGTGAACAAGTCTACATGAATTAGTGTGCAGTACTTTAATCTTGTCCATCTTTGCAATTCATGAGCATAGAGAAACTTGGGGTTCTGCACTTGTGCAACGCAAGCTACATTATCTTTATGGATAATTGTGGGGGTTTACACAATGTGCATTCCACATGACTGCTGGATGTGGTGAACCGTTCAGCGGAACCAAGTGCACTCTCGTGCGGCTTCATACAGTGCTATAATTTCTGAGTGGTTCGTCGAAGCAGCTACAAGGCTTTGCTCAGACGATTTCCAGGAAATTGCAGTTCCACCACACAGAAAATACATAGCCTGTTTGTGACCTTGCGGTATGTGGGTTTAACAGATACCCAGTGTTGTCGGGGTGGCCCCCACCTAAACCCAGCAGGCCTGGTAGAGGGTTGTAAGGCCCAGAATAGGCCATGTGCAATGACATAAATGCCCTTGAAGGGTATACTCAGATGTAAGGGTATAATTGTAAAAGTACTCCCCATGCATATATGTATGGAACACAGGCCATGGGAAAGGGCTAGGCCATTACTCACTCTCCACTACCATCTCTCTCTCTGTTTGGTCTGTAACCACAACAGTTGGCGCCGTCCGTGGGGAGGGACAGCAGCAAGCCCAAAGTTCGAAGGAGGATGGCACCGAAAAAAGCTTCATCGGCGGCGGCGAAGGGGAAGAAGACGGTCGGGGCGGAGCGTCGCATGAGTACCAGGGCTTCGGCATCGGCAGCGGCGAGCGCGGGTGGCGACGCAGGCGCGGTGGCCGAAGACGTTGACGTTCGCGCGGCGATGACCAACCCCGTCACCGGCACCGCGACGACCAACCCCTCACCGGCACCGCGACGACCGACCCCGTCACCGGCGTTGCGGCGACGAACCCCGTGGTCGAAGACGTCGACGCTGCCCGCCGACGCGACGGCAGCCGACCTCGCCGCCCCCGCCATAACCCTCGCCGGTAGCGCGGACCGGGCAGTTCGAGGTAGCCACAACGGAGTGACCGGCAGCTCGGGAGCTCGCGACGCGGTCGTGCCCGCGCCGATCCGTCCGTTGGGCGTACTGGCGACCCCGCCCGCACAGGCGGTGGAAAGCACCCTGCTGGCGGCCCTCAAAGTGTTCCAGCAGGAGCTGGGGGATCTTCGCGGGGCTGTTCGAGACATACAAGAGGCTCGGAGCCAACAGGCCGCGCCGGTGGTCGCGCCAGAGCCCACGCCGGAAAGGGCGGATAGCCGCGACGCCCCCACATCCAGCCGCGTCCCGCTGCGGCGCGTCGATCCAGAGTCCCCGCTTTCGGCGGGACTTCAGCAAGCGGCGTGGCCCGAAGACTTCAAATACCCCCAGCGTCATCGAGCCCTACAAAGGTGACACGGATCCCCGCGAGTTCGTGCGCGTGTATGAAACCGCAATCGAGGCCGCGGGTGGAGATGACACCACAAAGGCGAAGGGACTCCCCCTCGCGTTGCAAGGAGTGGCACTCTCCTGGTTTTTTACCATAGAGCCGAACTCCATCTACGCGTGGGAGCAGATCCGCGACCGCCTTCACAACAACTTCCAAGGAAATTATGTCGAGCGGGTCGACGCGGACCAACTCTTTGCCGCCAAGCAGAAGCCCTCGGAGAAGCTCCGGGACTACTTCAAGCGCTTCGCGAAGATACGTTGTCAAGTCGAAGACGTCAATAAAACCACCGTTATCAATGCAGCCATACAGGGCCTTCGCCCAGGCCCGATGGCCGAGTACACTGCACGCAAGTCTATCAAGACGGTTGCCAAGCTCTTCGACACAGTGGAAGGGTATGCGTGGGCCGAGGAAGATGCGCGAAGATGCAGCACCTCCGCCCCTGACCTCGCCCAAACGAAGCGCTCACCATGCGGGGAGGTGGATGGTGATTCCCCGCAGCAGGACCGCAGTCGACAATCTCGGGAGGCCAGTCCCGGAAGCAACGGCCCTGCGGAGCAGGAAGGCTCGCTAGGGGACAAGCGCAAGCCCCGGCGTCACTAGCGCAGACCACGCAAGGTCCGCCATGTCCTTGGTATCGGGAACACCCTTCAAGGACCGGCCCCCATGTTGTGGGAAGGGGGCCGGGGACGCGGGGGCGGACCAGGCCGTGGCGAGTAACCTCGCGCGGAGCAAGAGCTTCGGGACTGCGACAAGTGGTGCGAGGTGCATGGTTACGACGACCATTACACGAAGGCATGTACCGCAGTCACAGAGCTGCGACGGGTGATGGCCGAGTCTCGAACCTCGTCCCCTCGGCCCCTCGCCGAAGTCCATGAGCGGTATCCGAAAGGTGGTCCCCGGCAAGCCTCCGGCAGGGAAGACACGCAGCACCGCACGGTCAGCGTCATCACCGGAGGTTCCCTATTAGGGGCCCCCGTGGAGCGGTCGCCACCATGGGTGCCGCCCTGCGACATCACCTTCACCTTGAATAACGCCAGGGGTGTGGCGTTCCCTCACCAAGACCCTCTAGTCGTTCAGGCCCAAATCGCAGGCCACGACGTCAGGCGCGTCCTCGTCGACGGGGGAAGCTCTGCGAATATTCTGTTCGCAGGGGCCCTTGAGCGTATGGGAATCCCCCAAAGCTGCCTGGAGCAGTCCGGGACTCCACTTCAAGGCTTCGAAGGCCAGCAGCTGGAGGCCATGGGACACGTGTCCCTTCCAGTTACGTTCCGCCAAGGGAGGAACAGCCGAAGCGCGCACGTCATCTTCGATGTCGTAGACATCCCGCACTCCTACAACGCCATATTGGGACGACCGGCCATCAATTCCCTCGAAGCGATCCCGCACCACGCCTTCCTGTGCATGAAGCTCCCCGGCCCGGAGGGCGTGATCACCGTCTTCGGCAACAAGGACCTCGCCAGACGCATCGAACTCAGCAGCCGGAGTCCGCACCGCCCGGTGCACGCCCTATCGGGTGCGCCCGATGACGCCCCCTCCGCTCCGGGGTGGACGCCTAAGCCTCGGCCCGAAGGTGGAGTTAAGAAGGTGCCACTCCGGACGGAGGGGCAGTTTGTGTCCATCGGCGAGGGGCTCCCCGCGGAGGTGGAGCGAGATCTGCTCCAAGTACTCCAGGACAACGCCGACATCTTTGCGTGGTCGCCGGAAGACATAAAGGGCGTAGATCGCGCGGTAATCGAGCACCGCTTGGCGGTTCGCCCTGACGCCAAGCCGGTCAGGCAGAAGCTCCGCCGTATGTCCATGGATCGGCAGCAGGCGGCTAAGGCAAAGGTAGCAAAGCTTCTCCGGGCCGGGGTCATTCGTGAGGTCCACCACCCAGAGTGGCTTGCCAACCCCGTGCTAGTCAAAAAGGCCAGCGGGGCCTGGCGTATGTGCATCGACTTCACGGCGCTCAACAAGGCGTGCCCAAAGGACAACTACCCCCTGCCACGCATCGACCAATTGGTCGATGCAACCGCCGGATGCGAGCTAATGAGCTTCCTCGATGCTTACTCCGGCTATCATCAGGTTTACATGGCCAACGACGACGAGGACAAGACCAGTTTCATCACACCAATGGGGACCTTCTGTTTCGTCAGAATGCCCTTCGGCTTGAAGAATGCGGGCGCCACGTTTACCCGCCTCGTCGCGCTCGCCCTCGCCGCTCAGCTTGGGAGGAATGTGGAGGCCTACGTCGACGACGTGGTGGTCAAAACCCGGCAGCTCGCTCTACACGGCCGGGACCTCCAGGAGACCTTCGACAACCTCAGGAGGGTCGGCATCAAGCTCAACCCCGACAAATGCGTCTTCGGCGTCCAGGCGGGCAAACTGCTAGGCTTCCTCGTCTCCGGACGAGGCATCCAGGCAAATCCCAAGAAGGTTGAGGCCATCCTGGGCATGGAACCGCCCAAGACGACGAGGGAGATCCAGAGGCTGGCAGGCCGCATGGCGGCCCTAAGACGCTTCCTGTCTAGGGCGGCGGAACGGGGTCTGCCGTTCTTCAAAACACTCCGCGGGTGCGACGGATTTCAGTGGGATAGCGACTGCGCTGAGGCCTTCAACGAGCTCAAGAAACACCTGGCGAGCCTCCCTACTCTGGTCGCCCCAGCACCAGAGGCTCCCCTCTTGCTCTATCTAGCCGCATCAGCTACGGCAGTCAGTGCCGTCCTCGTCTCAGAGGAAGGCGTCGTACAACGACCCGTGTACTTTGTCTTCGAAGCCCTCCAAGGCGCCAAGACGAGATATACGGAGCTAGAAAAGCTAGCTTACGCATTGATCATGGCCTCCAGGAAACTTCGACATTATTTTTTGGCTCACCCGATCACAGTGCCTTCCTCATTTCCCCTGGCGGAGATGTTACATAACAAGGAGTCCACGGGGCGCATTGGCAAGTGGGCTGCCGAGCTCGCCCCGTTCTCCCTCACATATGCCTCACGGACGGCAATCAAATCTCAGGTCCTCGCCGACTTCCTCGCAGAATGGACCCCGCCGGCTCAGCCCGCTCAGAAGCACGACGACCCGGTCTGGACCCTCACCGTCGATGGGGCTTACGGCGTCGCGGGCGCGGGCGTGGGCGCGGTAATCGTCACACCTGAGGGGCAGCGCCTATCGTACTCGGCGCACCTCGCGTTTCCGGCCACCAACAACACAGTGGAGTATGAAGCGCTACTCTTCGGCCTAACCAAGCTTAAGGCAATCGGTGCGCGGCGCGTACTCGTCCGCACGGACTCGCGTTTGGTGGCCGGCCACGTAGACAAGTCATATCAAGCCAAGGACCCCGAACTGGCTAAATACCTCGCCGCCGTAAGAGCAAGGGAAAGGCATTTCTTGGGCATCACAGTCAAAGCCATCCCTCGTGCGGAAAATGAGCAGGGCGACGCTCTCGCGAAGGCGGCCAGCCAGCAGCTGCCACCCCCTGATGAGGCGTTCTACGAAGTATTGCCGCAGGCGGCGATTGCGCAAGACAATCGGGACGCGGCCCTCGTTCACCACGTTGCCCAGCAGGGCGACTGGCGAGAGCCCATCTTTAATTTCCTACAGGGCATCGCCGAGCCAGAGGACCACGCTGAGCTCCGGCGTCTGCAACACCGTGCCAGATCCTTCCAGGTGTTTGAAGGGACGCTCTACAAGCAGGGAGTCTGCGCACCACTCCTGCGCTACATTGGTCGGCAAAGCATTCAGGCAAGGCTTTTACTGGCCGACGGACATCACTGACGCCCAGGACCTCGTGCGCCGATGCTAGGGGTGCCAGTGGATGGGGCACATCATCCGCAGCCCCTCGACACACCTTAATCCTATTCCCCCGGTGTGGCCGCTGGCACGTTGGGGCGTCGACATAGTGGGACCGCTCCCTCGAGCCCCAGGAGACCCGCGGTTCGTGGTAGTCGCGCTGGAATACTTTTCCAGGTGGCCGGAGGCGGTAGCCCTATCCAAGATAACCTCGGCGGCCATGCAGCGCTTCCTCTGGCAGAACATCATATGTCGCTTCGGCGTGCCCAGGGAACTCACCGTCGACAACGGCCTGCAGTTTGATGCCGCCCCATTCAAGGAGTTCTGCGGCGACATGGGCATCACGATTCGGTTCACCTCGGTTGGGCACCCCCAGTCCAATGGAGCAGTCGAAAGGGCGAACGGTGCCATCTCTGTCGCCGTCAAAAAGCGCCTAGTCGGGCTACCGAAGGGCAGGTGGCCGAGCGAGCTTCACAGCGTCCTCTGGTCTCTTCGCACAACGGTAACACGCCCGACAGGTTTCACGCCCTTCAAGCTTCTTTTTGGCAACGAGGCGGTCACGCCTGAAGAAATCAAGGCTGGATCGCGGAGGGTCCTCGTCCAAGCGCCCGACGAGGAGCGTCACGTGTCCTTGGACCTCCTCGACGGGGCGCGCGCGAGCGCAGCCCAACACGTCGAAAAGTACGCGCGGCAGACAGTACGTACTCGTGACCGGTCTGTATACCCGCGAAGGTTCAAGGCCGGGGATCTCGTCCTTAGAACGGCACTCCATGCGGAGACCGTTGGCAAGCTGGAATCCAAGTGGGAAGGTCCATACATTGTGGTTGAAGCATTGCAGAAGGGAGCGTACCGCCTCGCCACACTCGAGGGACAAACTCTCCGCCACACATGGAACGCGGACAGGCTGCGACAATATTACGCCTAGAAGCGAGACGCATGCTATAATGGCATCAGCGTCTCCTTGTACGGTGCTCGCCCGCGCAAACGGGTATTCAATAAAGCTCGTTGTTCCCACCAATAACATTGTCTAGCCGCAATGTGCAAAGGTTCGCCTCCGCACGCGAGAGTCCACGGACTATAAATAAGACGTAGCATCGAGGTTCACCTCCGCACGCACCAGTCTACGGACTTTAAATAAGACGTAGCGTCGAGGTTCGCCTCCGCACGCGAGAGTCCACGGACTATAAATAAGACGTAGCGTCGAGGTTCACCTCCGCACGCACCAGTCTGCGGACTTTAAATAAGACGTAGCGTCGAGGTTCGCCTCCGCACGCGAGAGTCCACGGACTATAAATAAGACGTAGCGTCGAGGTTCACCTCCGCACGCACCAGTCTGTAGACTTTAAATAAGACGTAGCGTCGAGGTTCGCCTCCGCACGCGAGAGTCCACGGACTATAAATAAGACGTAGCGTCGAGGTTCACCTCCGCACGCACCAGTCTGCGGACTTTAAATAAGACGTAGCGTCGAGGTTCGCCTCCGCACGCGAGAGTCCACGGACTATAAATAAGACGTAGCATCGAGGTTCACCTCCGCACGCACCAGTCTGCGGACTTTAAATAAGACGTAGCGTCGAGGTTCGCCTCCGCACGCGAGAGTCCACGGACTATAAATAAGATGTAGCGTCGAGGTTCACCTCCGCACGCACCAGTCTGCGGACTTTAAATAAGACGTAGCGTCGAGGTTCGCCTCCACACGCGAGAGTCCACGGACTATAAATAAGACGTAGCGTCGAGGTTCACCTCCGCACGCACCAGTCTGCAGACTTTAAATAAGACGTAGCGTCGAGGTTCGCCTCCGCACGCGAGAGTCCACAGACTATAAATAAGACGTAGCGTCGAGGTTCACCTCCGCACGCACCAGTCTGTAGACTTTAAATAAGACGTAGCGTCGAGGTTCGCCTCCGCACGCGAGAGTCCACGGACTATAAATAAGACGTAGCGTCGAGGTTCACCTCCGCACGCACCAGTCTGCGGACTTTAAATAAGACGTAGCGTCGAGGTTCGCCTCTGCACGCGAGAGTCTACGGACTATAAATAAGACGTAGCGTCGAGGTTCACCGCCGCACGCACCAGTCTGCGGACTTTAAATAAGACGTAGCGTTGAGGTTCGCCTCCGCACGCGAGAGTCCACGGACTATAAATAAGACGTAGCGTCGAGGTTCACCTCCGCACGCACCAGTCTGCGGACTTTAAATAAGACGTAGCGTCGAAGTTCGCCTCTGCACGCGAGAATCCGTGGACTATAAATAAGACGTAGTGCCGAGGTTCGCCTCCGCACGCGACAGTCTACGGACTATAAATAAGACGTCGTCGGCCCAAAACACGGCTTGCAACAGTAAGAATAAATGGTGCACCGTTCCATTGCAAAAATATGAGGTGGAATGGTTACAGGAATGGGTGCACAAGTGGGAACCCCCCTCTCCCCTTGATATGATCAGCACCTCAGTCTTCGCGCGGCGCCGAGGGGCCCGTGCCGCTGCTATGGCCTCGGGAAACTTCTTCGAGCCAACGGAGGAAGTCCCCTCCCCCGCGCAGCATTTGCTGTACTGCAACCCTCGCCGCATCCTCCCCGACACGACCCCAGATCCGCCGGTGGAAGTTCCGAAGGCTAGGCTCGATGGAGAGAATAGCGTCCGGCAGCGCCTCCGGCCGGCCAGGAAGATCCAGGTGCGGGTTCGCCAGCTCCTGCATGTGCCTACACCCGCGGGTGTGGAGCAGGCCGAGGGCAAGGCACGCGCCAAGATAGCCGCAGTGCTCCCCGAAGGTCGTGGCGCTGCGAAGCGCGATGCCCGCCCCCTCCTCGATCAGCCCAAGCGTCTCCATCAGGTCCTCCGGCCCGTGGGTGGCATCGGGCACTTCAACACACAGATCGTGGAGGTCCCGGTTCAGAGACTCCATGGCCCCCCAGGCTGACGTGGACGCATCGTCCAAGGCACGGGTCTTCCCTGCAAGGGACTCCTCCAACTGGACCTTCTCCGCTTCGAGAGTAGCGATCTGCTGCAAAAAGGAGGTACGTTCCTCCGCCGCGGCGTGCTGGACCTCTGCGGTCTCCTGCTGCGCGGCCGCCAGGGTGCCCTCCAGCAGATGAAGCTGTCCGTCCTTCGCGGCGTGGGCGTTATCCGAAGCACGCAGCTCAACCTCCAGGGCCCTCCGCTCCCGGATGCGGGCCTCATCTAGCGCGTGGCCAAGGGCAAGCGTCTGGAAATGGTAGAAGAAGTCAGCAGGTGCTCGACGGTGCTCCCACAGCCGCGAGCGCATATACTTACCCTTATCTCCGAGGCCCGCAGTGCAAGCGCCAGGAGTTCCCCCTCGCACGACACCAGCATCTGTTGTTCAAAACCATCGCGGGCGCGCTCCGCGGTTGCATTAAAAGCGCGAAGCGTCTCCGGACGCGGGAGGAAGTCGGAGAGGACGAGCCCCGCCCCCGTCACGTCGGGGGCCGCACAGACTTCGGCCGCGTCGACGGCGGCAGCAGCCTGCAGGGTACCCTGTTCAGGGTCCGACGCGTCGCGCACACCCCCGTTGCTCGATCCTTCACCGCGTGCGGGAGACTTCGTCTCGCCTGATGTCGACGGAATGAGCGAGCAAATCGGGGGGAGTTTCGCGAAGTCGTGCGAGGAAAGGGAACTGCGCCTACCTTCTGCACCGCCCGCTGCGGCAGGAGGGTGTGCTTGTTCATCCGCTAGTCGGGGAGCGAGCACCCCGGTGGGTGGTCAGGAAGACCTGTTGGCCACGCCGGCTGCGACGGGCGCCGCGCCTCCGAGCACGGGGCCGGCAACGATATACCGACCCCTCGAAGGCGAAGGGGGCTGGACGCGAAGGCGTTTCGCCGGGGGCTCCACAGGGGATTCTTCCGTGGCGTCAACCGCGGTAGTTCCCGCCGCGCCTTCGGTCATTCCCGCTCCGGGCGCGTCCTCGACGGCCGCCAGGGGTAGCTTCCTCCCCTGGGTTGGCAGGATCCGGCACAACGGGGGGCGTCTTCACGGGCTCAACAGCGCCGGTGGGAGATGCCACCGATGGGCTTGGGGCGCCACGCTCTCCCGAGCTGGTCCGACCGAACTCATCACTGGCCGCGCGTCCTGTCCCACCGATGCCAGCCGCCGAGCTGGCTGGCGCATCGGACGCGGCGACCTTGGAGCAGGCCCCCGCTTGGCTACCGCCACCACGACGGCTCGAAGTCCCTGCGGGCGCCTCCGTCGGCACTGCGCACTCGGGCACAGCAATGCCCAGAACCTCGCACGTGCGATTTATCCGCCCCTGCTTCACCGCCTTGGTCGCAGCCTCGCGCAGCCTGTGCTCCTTGAGCGTGTACGGGCCCAAAAACGTCGCAGCCGTGTGCTCTGCATCCTCTAGCCGAGCCACTGCAAAAAAATAAATAAATAAAAATAGCAAAGTTGGGTGGGCAAGGGCTACGCAGTCACAAAGGGGTGCGCACCAACGCGCCGCGAGACTCACAAGGGGCGGAAGGCGGAAGCAGGCAAGACAATGACGGGAGCACCCCGTCCTCTCGGTCATCGCCCCGTCGCCCGTACTTCCACCGGGCGTAGAGTGGAGACACCCCGTACATCGTAAACTCTTCAGCCAAGTCGCGCATACTTAGCCGGCGTGCTACACCAGCAAGCCTCCACATCCTCCGTGCGTCGTCAACTTCCGGCGTCACACGTGGCGAGCGATCGAACGAGATTAGCCCACCCCGGCACAGCAGGCCACTTGTGCTGGTCACGACGTAGTAAAACCACCGCTGCGTCCAGCCGGATTCCCACCTCTCCAAGCCGGCCGGTGCGGGAAATAGCGTCGAGCAGGACCCTCGCAGCACGAAATCGACGCTACCGAAGTTGGATACAGCCCCCTCAATCTTTTTGGGTCGGCAGCGCGCGTTGTGCAGGGTGGCGAACAGGCTCGCGCTGTGACGCCGCCCTTCCGTCCGCGTAGCCCACGTAAAGATGGCCAGGCGGACTATGGCGTTGGGCGTCAACTACGCTAACTCCAACCCGTAGGTCCGCAGGACTTCGCCCACAAACGTCGTGGAGGGCATTCGAAGATCGGCGTCGAAAAACGCGACGAAGACGATAGCCTCCGAGTCCTGGGGCTTCGGCTCCGTTTCGTCGCGGCGGGGTAGGCGAGCCCCATCGCGTTCCTCGATCTTCCCCTCCAGTACAAGCCGCTGCAGCATCTCTTCAGTCGCGCGGCTCTTCCCCAGCACACGGGAGCAGTGACCCCCCGAGTTTTCCATGGCGTCCCACCGCTCGCCTCCATGCGAACGCCCCCGCAACACCAAGTCGTAATCCTCGGAGCGGAAGGACGACTCGTCCCGCCCAGGCAAGGAGCTGCCGCCGGCAGGGCGGGGGGCACCGTCACGACTGGCCATTGTGCTCTAAGATTAGAGCACCAGGGCTATTAACACGAAAAAGCGGAAATAGACGGCAGGCGAGACAGAGCGCCCCCACTACAGCGAATGGCGCCTTATAAAGCCCGCTCGCCTCCCCCACGACAACAAGCGCAGCCAGACTCAAACCCCCAGCGGTTCGACTACCCACGACTGGAAATAAGAACCGCCGGCACTTGGGGCGGCGCGCCGGGTAGGTGGCCAGGCAGCGCGCAACGCTAAACTGCGCCCGACACGCGTCCTGATCGCCTAGGGAAGAGGCGAACGGCCGTGCTCACGCAACCGCTCACATCCCACGACGCGCCAGGCATAAACCACCACGTGCCCCACCCACGGAAGGCAGACTGCACGACGCGAAAGCCTTCTCCCTGACAGGCCAGACGCCGGCACGATTCCAGCCGCCAATAAAAGCGCACTACCAGGTCGCGGAGTCACAACGGCTCCGAGGCATACCAACGACGCGAAAGCCTTCTCCCTGACAGGCCAGACCCGTTCGAAGGGTAGGCGACGGAGCGCGCGCGTCTACTTCGCCTAGGCGCCGGCTCCGCTGCCACCCGTTCGAAGGGTAGGGGACGGAGCGCGCGCGCGTCTACTTCGCCCAGGCGCCGGCTCCGCTGCCACCCGTTCGAAGGGTAGGGGACGGAGCGCGCGTGCGTCTACTTCGCCCAGGCGCCGGCTCCGCTGCCACCCGTTCGAAGGGTCGGGGACGGAGCGCGCGCGCGTCTACTTCGCCCAGGCGCCAGCTCCGTTGCCACCCGTTCGAAGGGTCGGGGACGGAGCCAGCTCCCCGTTCGAAGGGTCGGGGACGGAGCGCGCGCGCGTCTACTTCGCCTAGGCGCCAGCTCCGCTGCCACCCGTTCGAAGGGTAGGGGACGGAGCGGGCGCGCGCGTCTACTTCGACTAAGCCCCAGCTCCACCAACCCAGGCGGGGGGTCCGGCTACGACCTCGGCCCCCGGTCAAATTTGGAATAGTTCACAGGCCGCAGGGACGGAGGGGGCCAAAGGACTCGGCAACATGGCTTCGGCCCCGTGAAGCCCTTTACCATGAGAGGCTCCTGTTGTAGGGGTGGCCCCCACCTAAACCCAGCAGGCCTGGTAGAGGGTTGTAAGGCCCAGAATAGGCCATGTGCAATGACATAAATGCCCTTGAAGGGTATACTCAGATGTAAGGGTATAATTGTAAAAGTACTCCCCATGTATATATGTATGGAACACAGGCCATGGGAAAGGGCTAGGCCATTACTCACTCTCCACTACCATCTCTCTCTCTGTTTGGTCTGTAACCACAACACCCAACATCTGCATAGTCAATCAAGTTCAGATCTTGATTCTTTCTGTAAAACAATCCAATGTCCTTCATTCCTTGGAGGTATCGGAAAATATCCTTTATGCCCTGCCAATGCCTTTTGGTGGGCTCTGCATTGTACCTTGCTGAGAGGTTCACGGCAAATGCAATGTCCGGTCTAGTGCAGTTTGCTAAGTACATGAGCGCTCCCACTGCACTCAAGTATGGGAATCCCGGTCCCAGGACTTCCTCCCCCTCTTCCTTAGGTCGGAAAGGATCTTTTTCTTGCTGTAAAGACCTACTGATCATCGGTACTTTCGAGGGAAATGCCTTCTCGAAGTCAAACCTTTCAAGCACCTTCTGGGTGTAGGTCGACTGATGTACCAAGATTCCTTCAGGGACGTGCTCAAGCTGCAGGCCTAAGCAAAACTTGGTTTTGCCCAAATCTTTCATTTCAAATTCTGACTCCAAGTAGGAGCTTGCTTCTTTTATGTCTTCAGCTGTCCCGATGATATTCAGATTATCTACATACACAGAGATTATACAGAATCCATTCTGGGATCGCCGTATAAATACACAAGTACAGTCTTCATTGTTTGTGTAGCCTTTCTTGCAGAGAAAGTCGCTCAAGCGATTATACTACATTCTTCCAGATTGTTTCAGTCCATACATTGACTTTCTGAGTTTCACACTGTACAGATTTCTATCTGCTCTGTCTTGGTTCGGGACAGGTATTCCTTCAGGGACTTTCATATAAATCTCTGAATCCAAGTTACCGTAAAGGTATGCAGTCACAACATCCATCAATTTTATTTCTATGTTCAAGTTCACTGCTATTGAGATCAAGTATCTAAAGGTAATTCCACTCATGACTGGGGAGTAGGTTTCTTCATAATCAACTCCAGGACGTTGAGTGAAACCTTGGGCTACTAGCCTTGCTTTGTATGTCACCACTTCATTTCTTTCATTTCTCTTTCGAACAAATACCCACTTGTGCCCAACGGGGTGTATATGGGGAGGCGTGCGGCATACGGGCCCAAACACCTCTCTTTTGTTCAGAAATAGCAATTCAGTTGCTATTGCCTTTTTCCGATCTTCCCAATCTGATCTTTTCTTACATTCAGCGAGCGATGCAGGCTTGGGATCAAGATCGATGATGGTGGCAATTTTCTTCGTGAAGTAGATATCGATATTAGCTGTTGTCCTATTCAGGGACTCTCCCGTATGCACATAATTTATAGCTATTTCTTCATGAGTTGCTTCTTCTGGAGCGATTGCTTCTATTGGAGCTTCACCTTGCGCATCGCTTCTTTCAATTTTTTCGGCTCTGATGTGTGCGCACACATCCATGCCGATGGGGATATTCAGATCCGGTATGCTCTTTTCCGAAGGTGTCATACTTGTGCCAGGTCTCAACTGGCTCCCCTTCTCATTCTGGGTGACTTCAATGATCGGCTGTGATAAGTCCTTCTTATCCTTCTTCACCAGGTGTCCCCGGTTACTATGGATTCGAGGAGCTGGAGTTCTCGTCCTCTTTTTTTTCTGAGGCCTCTGGACGAGATTAGGGATACCTTCTGCTTTCTTTGGTATTTCAACCCTCTCCGGTGCAGTGCGTGCAGGCACATGCGACTTAGTCGCACTCTTCAAATCACTAAAGTGATCAGGCAGTTGATTTGCTAGTTCTTGCAAATCGATTTTCTTCTGGACTTCTCTTGTGCGCGGGTCATCTGCATGGATTCCCTTGGCTTGCCACGCAATTTCCCAACATTCTTCATCAAGGGGTTGATTTCCTCCCCCTAATGTTGGGAAATCTTCGGTGCTGACCCTTGCGCTAGTTGCATAGGTGAATGGATGTTGTAAGCCGAAAGTCTAAGGTTGACGAGATTCGCTGCATGTAGGATTGCGTGTCCCCAACATGTAGCAGACAAATGACAATTATGCAAGAGGGGTCGGGCAATAAATTTAATTCTCTTAATTAAAGCCTCTGCCAAACCATTCTGGGTATGGACATGCGGCACCGAGTACTCGACTGCAATTCCCATTGCCATGCAATAATCATCAAATACCTTCGAAGTAAATTCTCCAGCATTGTCCATTCTGATGGACTTGATATGATGATCTAGAAACATATTTCTAATGCGAATGATCTGCGAGATCAATTTTGCAAAGGCGTGGTTTTTTGTGAACAACAAACCCACATACGACCACTTCGAAGAAGCGTCAATGAGCACCATGAAATACTTAAATGGCCCTGAGACGGGCTGAATGGGACCGCAAATGTCTCCCTGGATGCGTTCCAGGAATGCAGAGACTTCATCCTTCACTTTCAGAGTGGAGGGTCTAGTAATTAATTTCCCGGTGGCACATGCAGGGCGCACAAAATCTTCATGATTCGGGAAATTCTTCACATTAATATTATGCCCTTGGATTATTGATTATGTTTCTCATCATCCTAAGACCTGGGTAGCCTAATCTATCATGCTAGAGACAGAAGAGTTCAGAGCTTCTAAATACTGTCTTCAGGGACAGTGCAGGCTGCGGGTGCCTTAATGTTGGTATAAGATAGCTCAGTTTCTAGTGAAGGAAGTTTTTCTAATGCACTTTTCCATTCTCTTCGCGCTTCGTAATGAGTAGGTATTCCTTACCGTACTCTTCTTTAGTCTCAACATGGAAACCGTTGGCGCAAATATTCTTAAAACTTAGGAGAGTTCTAGTCGATTCTGGGTACAATAAGGCTTCTTCAATGACCAAAGTTGTGCCCATTGTGGCTCTTCCTGAACCAATTATACATGCATTGCTTCTGGCGATTGTCGTAAGGCTGCCAGTGCTCTTTACGAATTGACTGAAAATACTCAATCTCTCTTAAGATGATATACGTTGTGCCGCTGCTAGCTAAGCACACTTCCTTCATAGGGCGCTACACGTGTTCTAATATAGGGTATTTATTAACATGTATGAGAAGTCAATCAACACATAAATAAAATACTCCAATATCAGAACATATCATGCCATCATAAACTGAATAAATGAATGAATTCTTCAAATATCATCCAACCATCACGAGAAAAAATTCTTATGTACCATCCATGCAAATTCTAACACATTCTTCCACACAAAATAAATGGCAATTAAAGTCTAAATGTATTTTGTGCACTAGACTTCTTCTGCTATTCTCTCGGGGGTGACATTCTCTTCAAGAGAAATCATGGCGGTGGCTGTTGCTAGGTCGATAGGGAGTGCTGCTGTCGTGATGGTTTCAACATTCACCAGTGCAGGCAGCTACTCCGAACTCTCCCCCTTAACCGATGCAAAGTGGGCTTCATAATGCCCTTTGCCATCCCGCTTTGGCTTGCTGGCCTTATTCTCTCGTGGAGCATCTGATTCGCCTTTCTGGACTGCGGCCTTACCCTTCCTTCCCCTTTTCTCTATCAAGGGCTTTCGCATCTTGTTGCTCCCGGCGTTGGTTTCACGGCCAGTGGAGCTCCCAGATGGCTAAGTGAATTAGTTCTTGCGGAGAACTTTGTCCTGAGCTTCCGCCACTTGCATCATATCAATCAATTTAGCATGTTCCTCATAGCCGTCTTGACAATAATTGCGTGCGGATTATACTGCATTGGGGTGGAAGAATTTTCTCAATTTTGTGTACGGGGGTACAAATCTTGTGCAAGGCAGAATTGTTTTCTCTGACCGTCTTAAAGTCGGCAAACCTCAGTCTGATCCACTCCTACTCTACTTGAGGAAAAATGGTGTACTTTAGCCTCTCAAACCTGCTTCTTGAGTGCGGGCCAGAGTGCTAGTGTGCTCTTCTCTGCCATATACTCATTTTTGAGAGTGAGGCAGAGGTGGTGCCTGAGAAAAATGAAGTGCTTGATCATTCTCTTCAGGCGTGGGTTGGGCGACATGTAGTCTGCCAATCCCAATAGCTACGCGGAGCTTCTTGGCTCCAAGCACAATCTCGACATTGGATGCCCATGTCAGATAGTTTTGGCCATGCTGGGCCAGCTCCTCGAACTCCTGGTTCGTGATGTTAGTCATCTATATGTGTATATGAGTTTACTGCTGGTAAACATGCACGGAATAATTTACTGCGGGTAAATAAATGGTACAATAGATTCTCGTAATGTTTCATAATTTCTGTGCATTTTCTATCATTTTACTGCTAATTTCAGTGATTAAAAGCAATTTTCAGCAATTACAATTTACCAAAACAGTAAATAAATACAGAAAATACGGAGAATAATAATGACATAAATAAATAAGCTTCAAATGCTAAAAATAATTCAAAATTTGGATTCCCAAGACCCTTTTATGCTAAAAATATGAAATTTCAGCAAATTCTGCATTCTCTAGGGGTTTCTACGCAAATATTCAGTTCAGAGAAAAATTCGCGCAATTTTCTAATTTACAGAGGGGTTTTCCGCAAAATTCTGGACCCGCTCGTAAATTTGAGGGCTTATACGTAATTTTCGGAACTACGAGGCCTTTTCTGCAAACTTTGGGACTTACATGCAATTTTTTAGGGGCCTTTCGGTAATTTCTTAATGCTTCGGGCAGCCTTTTGCAAAACCGTCAGCGCTCCCCCAGGCCCTTTTGGCCCGACCAGCCTGCTTCGGCTAAACACCCTTCGGCCGGCCCATTTGGCCTGCTGGCCCACAAGGCCAGCTAAAACCCCCTCCTTTCTCGGCTGGGCTTCTGGCCCATGGTTCTCCAATCCGGTCCGGCCCATCCGACCGGCGCGCATAACTCGGGTGGGGTTAGGGTTCCCTACCCCTGTGCAACCAGTGGCGGCGGCGGCTTATCCGTGCGGCGCGGTAGGATTGCAGGGGCCGGTAGGGCAGGCGGCGGGTCCGGTTACAACTTGATGGATGAAATGGAGGAATGAACTGTTCTTATGCTTGTTCAAATTGCTATCATATCATCATGTGTATTCCATGAATTGCACGTTGTTGTTACTTATGTAGTTATGTTGTGATCGACTATTGAGTATATTTTCATTGTGGATGAAAAGACTATGCTTGTTTAGATTTCATGAATGTTTTGACAAGATGAACTATTTACGTATTTTCGTTAATTTTGGATGTATAGTTTAAGAGGTTTTCATGTTCCGATAAATATTCGCAACCGTATTCGTTTCGATTCGTATTCGATCCGTATCTATATTCGATATTATTAGTATTTGTATTCGTATTCGAGTTATCCGTATTCGTATCCGTATCCGAAAAAATATGAAAACAAATATGGTAGAGGCATTATCCGTCCGTATCCGATCCGTTTTCACCCCTAACAGCAATGAACCAATAAAGATTGATATTGGGCAGGAAACCGTGTAGATTCTCCAAACACATAGAGGAGATTTACAGTGGAATAAGATAAAGCTCCAGGCAGGTTGCACAAGAAGGAGAAAAAAAAGGGGGACAAGCTAAAAGTTAAACATTTGCATCTACTCTTAAGTTCCTAACTCTCATGCCGATTAGCAAACTGAAACTGGTTCAAAGATAACTCCAGCCTGACTCTTCCCGTTTTGCATAAGTAGAACTTCATTCAACATCAAATCCCTTCTCTTGGAGTTCCTGTACAACCTCATTCCTCATCCGAAACCAGAGCCTCTGCGCTTCCTGCTCAAACTTTTTCGACTGCAATTGCTTCTGCATGTTATCGGAGTCCATGTTGGCATCAGCGAAACCTTTGGGTCCAATCGTGGTGCCTAGAGCACCTCCACTTTTTATGAACTCCTCAACTGCCTCTTCATCACCTGGATAAGGAAACTTCCTGCGCTCATAAAGATGGGCCATTTCTCTTTCTTCCTGAAAAATTATTGAAGATAACCAGTCAGAAAGGATATACTGAACAAGGGCAGCAATAAGATGAAATGGCAAGTATTAGCAGAGATGGCCAAAGTCTACTTACCACAATGTTGCAAAAAAGAGATTCACCTCATTGCTAATGGATATTCATATTTTTCAGAGATCATCATGGGAATTATTTTGGTGCTACATAAATATAATTTACATTTGGACAATTAAACCTTCCACAGTTTTTTTAACCTACTTTTTCATGCTTGGGAGTTTGAGATGGATCTAGCCGACATATCAGAAAACGCTTATCAATTTATAACAGAACATCCATATTTAGTTCAGTAAAGCCTAATGAGGCGCTATGATGCACGGACACGGATACGTCGACACGACACGACACGACACGACACAACACCGACACAGGAATTCGCCGTTTTCCCAAAAATACCGATACGGCGACACGGCTATATATATTTAAATAATAAATAAATTATATATATGTATTATTTTCTATGTTTCCACATGCTTATTAAACTGAAATAATATAAATTGTAAACTTGTAATTTGTAAAGTGTATACTCCGAATATGTACCTCATGAATTGTTTTGTTAATCCTGACTTTAAGGTACATCACAAACATAGGATAGGATAGGAGCGGGGAGATGATACCTCGGTGGAGCGGGGATGCTGGCGGCACGCGGGGAGGAAGCAGGCGGCACGTGGGGAGGAAGCCGACGGGCGGCGACGAGGTGTGGGAGCCGGCGGCGACGAGGTGCGGGAGCGGGTGGCAGCGAGGTGCAGGAGCCGACGGGAGCGGGCGACGGCGAGGTGTCGGAGCTGGCAGGAGCGGGTGGCGGCGAGATGCGGGAGCAGACGGCGGCGCAAGCGGGCGATGGGAATGACGTGCTCGAGAGCTAAGAGGTTATGGTTAGGGCAACGCCCGTGCGTGCGTTATGGGCCGGCTGTGTCCAGGTTGTGTCTGACTTGTATATTTAGTGTGTTCGACACGTATCAAGAATTTTAATAATTAAAATTAATTCTAAAATCGGCCGATACGTCGCCGACACGTGTCCAAGACGTATCCGTGTCGTATCCGTGTCCGACACGGTGTCGGACACGAATACGGCGGTTTTGCGGCGTGTCCGTGCTACATAGATGAGGCGTATGCAAGATTTGAAGACCACAATATTATCAATGCATGCTCAACCCTCCAAAAATTCCCTGATTTGCATCTCATCAAAATAATGCTTGCAATCAATTGCTTGGCCAAAATCACTTCTGACTAATTCAAAGCTTGTGAAGTTGATTTTTTTACTGCATTTCAGCATTAAAGATGACATAGCAATGCAACTATGCAAGGATGCTGTACAAACAAACTTCTAGTAGAATTAAAGAGGCCAGGATTCGTTTGTCTGAAATCACAGTAAGCAGTGGATGACATTAGCTATTAGCTCCAACGATCGAACATAAACAAGGATTAAATTATTATTCTGAACAGAAATCTTGCAGTGAAACAGGTCGCCGCAATTTATTTCCACCTCTTCTGATAAAGGAACTAAGGGTTCACTTTTGTTATGAAAAAAATACCCCACAGCTTAAATTCATTACAAGATGACATAATTTGCACCACAACTAGTGTTTTTGCAACAAGAATCGGACTGGAATACTGATGTAATGTGAGCTATTTTCTTCCTATGTGATCTGATGATTAAGCCAGGGAATTGAAGGAGCTAAGGATATGAAGTCCTGTCAGAAAAAATCACATACACCAGCCCCCTTCATGAACAGCAATTGGTAATTATCTCAAATGTGAAAATGGCATTTCCTACTTAGAGTAAATACGACTTACGAAATTCCCTAAATATAAGATGGAAACTACATTATCAAGGCTCAATATGCCCTTAAGGTGTTTAGAAGCTGGGGAAGTGAACTGAGAGAGTATGAATTTGCCGGCACTCTTATATAATTATATTACTCTGGTGTTATTGTGATCTTACAGTAATAAAGGAAATATGCACATAATTATATTACTCTTGTCTTATTGTGATCTTACAGTAATAAAGGAAATATGCAGATTGATCATACCATCAACATTACAAAACTTTATGCAAAAACAGCTAATCCTGTCTGCTCAATTTTTTGTATTGAATAATTTAACATTCCATTCACAGGGAAAAAAGAAAAATCTGAAATATAATCCAAAATTACCGGCCACATTCCAATTAATTCATATTCTAAACTATACCTCTCCAACTGCGAGGAATTTATACAACGCAAAGATCACACATATCTATCCATATGTCTAAGCTATAACGGCTGAAATAGAATTATACTTGGAAAAAAGATCAGCTGAAATAGAACATATGAAAATGATTCACCAACACACAATGAAACCAAATGGCTTTGCAATCCAGACAGCGGGCTCCAGAACACAGAGCACAAGACATCTGATCTAATTGCACACAAATAACTTTGCAATCCAACGAATAAAAATGTGGTAGGGTCATCGGGTGCCATACCTTGGGGCGCGGCTTGAGCGTCCACCAGCCAAGCGGTGACGTCTCGTTCCACAGCCAGGCGAGGCCGAAAAGCGTGTAGGTGCAGAGCATGCCCTTGCCCATCTGCTTCCAGAAGTAGGCGTCCTCCTTCTCGAACCCCATCCTCCTGAACCCCCAACGCAACACGAAGAGATCCAGCATCAAGAATCAATCCGTACGAACAGGGCGAGAGAACGAACCGTGGAAAGGTAGGCTCGCGCTCACCTGAGGAGCCTCCGGGCCTGAGGGAAACTGCGCAGCATCGTGCCAACCTGCAGGAAAAGAGCAAACGGTGAGGCGGGTTTCGGCGCGGCATTTCGTCGAACAGGTAGGCGTACGTTAGCCAGTAAATTGAAACCCAGACCATACCACCACACTACTCACAGCACTATGTGTGATTACTAAGAAGCGAAGCACCGAAGAACACATACTAAAAGAATGCAGGAACATACTAAAAGATGAAGAAGAGAAACATAAATTACGAAAGGTAATTTACCAAAGAATTCCAGAATCGGTTACTGGTAGGGTTCCTCAAGTTTGGAGATGATGGGCTAGGGTTAGGGTGACGAGAGAGAGAGAGAGAGAGAGAGAGAGAGAGAGAGAGAGCAGCCAAGCAGGGTTCGTTACCTGGAGGCAATCGGGAGAGGCGGCGCGGGGGGTAGGGACGGACGCAGGCAGCCGCGCCGTTGCGCGCGCCGGAGGAGAGGATCCTGTGAAGCCCGTTATCTGCTCGGTCCTCCCCACTCCTCTCTTTTAAAATTCAGAAAATTGCTTTCTGAGTCAAATTTGTAGAAATCAATCCATTTTCTCACTATCAAATGTGCTTGAAGATTTATGCGCCGCTACTTCTTCGGCTCCAGTAGCCTTACTGCCGATGACAAATAGCCCTGTATTGCTCCATGTATTAGGATTTCGTAGTTCATTTTGGCGTCAATTCTGTCGAAGGCGGCGACTTGACGGCCCTCATAGGAAAATTTCTATTGTATCACAGCGGCATAAAATGGTCTGTATCACGAGCCAATTAGAAGATGACATGCGGTATAACCGCATATAAACACATCTGCTACAGTGTTGCTACAGTGCATATGTGCCACGTGTCAGACGCTGGTTGGTTTGTTACATATACTGTTCTATGCCATCGTGATACAATAGAAATTTTCCTATCATAGGTGCCACTAGACGTGATGGCATGGGAGGAGGTGTGCCATGTGGAATGTGACAACGCATAGGAGAAAATGATAATTGACTATACGTTACTGTAATCATAATGCTACTATAATTATGTTCTTTTAAAAAAAATACCATTTGAATCGTGAAATACTACTAGAAATATCATTATGTTTAATACTAGCTGATTTTTAATAAATGCACATTCCATATTTCGATTATTTTCGTATGGACGAAATACATATCGACATAAGAGAGGTGTATTCATATAAAATAGGCTTTTATTGATGCCGTTATGATTAATACAAGCCGATTTTACATTAATACACCTTTCGTATTCCGATTTGTATTTTTGTGTATATAAATACCATCCCAATAATCTCATACTCGTATAAATACCATTATAATAAATAAAAACCCATTTTATATCATAAAAATCAACTAGTATTGAGCATAATGGTTTTTCTAGGAGTATTTCATGATTGGATTGGCATTTTTCAATAGAACACGATTGCAGTGGTATTTTTCAGACCGAACATAATTGCAATGGCATATAGTCAATTATCCCCACGAGGAAATGGTTGAGGAGGTGGTGGCTATGATTTGGAGAAGGGAGGGGATGTAATATTGTGAGAAAGGGGATCATTAGATCTAGATCCAACGATCCAAAAATCAACTAATTTGTAAAAAAGTTATTAATCGTTATCTAGTCAGTTTCAAATTATACAACTTGATGTGTATTGTCTGGGAATTTCACTATATATTCATATTATATTGTTAATAGATTTTAGTGTATACTTGTTTTGGGTGGATCTTAACGATTGTCTACAGAATCAAAAACCAAGTGGGTGAGGTGCAGCCAAAATTTAAAGTCCTATACACCATCACCAAGTAATCAAGTAGCTCAGTTGGTAAGACATCCGAATGCATGGTTTAAATCCTAGCATTTGCATATCCAAGGTTAAGTCTTGTGTTGCATGTTCAAATTTTAGTTTTAGTTGTTGGTGGAATTTGACTAAATTAACATAAAGACAACATATCTCTACTACTTAAAAGAGAGTCGGTGATGATGGCTTATCTGCCATCCCACCTCTCATCTCTAGAGAAGTTATGTCCTGACAGGTAGGCCTTCCCATATTGCAATATCTCTCCCCTCGCTCGCTATTAGTAGTTATTATTCTGTTCGCTCTCCTAGCATTACACATTTTCTGTTTGCCCACTCCCATCTCCTCTTCCCCTCCCCAACCATACATCCCCTGACTTTCCTTGTGTCTTCTTTGTTTGGAGTGTACCTTGCCTGCCCTGCCCTGGCTTCACCGTTACTTGATTGACCATTGGCATTGAATGAAAAGTCATTTTTTTTTCAACCGCGCTCCAGTTTTGCTGTCAAAATCTGAAATTCCTTTCAGAGTTCCAAACTGTAGGTTTTACAACTGTGCCAATCTTTGTATTAAAAAGCAACTACTTTATGAGTAGTTCCATTTGGAGTAGTATATCATCTCATGTAATGATTGATGTGCCAACATTAGCCAGTATCCTCTACTTGTATGTGGCAGTTTATCACCTCCAGTCAAGGTGGAATGGATTATGAAGGGACATGGAACAGATTTACTTGATAACATTAGCTAGTTTCTATGTGCTGAAGGCTATATAACTGGTAGAGGCTCTAGTGTCACATTCTTTATCTCCCAATAGGGAACTCCACAGTGATGCTTGCAATTAACTGACCCTTTTTTTCGGTCTTTGTTGCTCCTAGGGGTATCTCACGATACAGGGGCCAAGATGTCTGGCACCGACATTGTTGGCCAGAATGATTTACTGATTGTGGGCCCTGGTGGCTGGTGTGCTTGGTCGACTGGTAGCGGAGAAGTGGCAAAAGGTATTACTAGCTGTGGTTGATATATCTCAAGTTTACCTGGCCAAACAATTGCCTTTTAACTTCAAGAACCACCTTCCAACATCAGGTTGTTAAACATAATCTTTTCTGTCAAAGGGGTGACTTTATAGCATCTCTTACATTTTTGTTTTTGCTTCTATAGTCTTTGTAAGAGGAAAAATTGAAGCTATATTGTTAATGTTTCTATTACTAGCTGTGGTTGATATATCTCAAGTTTACCTGGCCAAACTATTGCCTTTTAACTTCAAGAACCACCTTCCAACATCAGGTTGTTAAACATAATCTTTTCTGTCAAAGGGGTGACTTTATAGCATCTCTTACATTTCTTTTTTGCTTCTATAGTCTTTGTAAGAGGAAAAATTGAAGCTATATTGTTAATTTTTCTAATTAAGTATACTTTTCATATTCTGTAGGAACATCCAGGTTGCAAAGTTTTTGGCCAGACTGCAAGCACAGATCATCACACTGAGCTAACCAATATGGGCATCATTCCCTCCTTGAAGGGATCCACTATTCCTCAGAAGGTTCCATATGCTATTTTCTGCGCTCCTCCATCTCGTTCTGATGATTACCCGGGGAATGTGAGGTAAATGAGTGCAATTATAATGATGATTCCATGCAATAGATTGGCTTAGGGAAAAAAAGTCCTTTTTTTTAAAAAAAACATAAAATTCTCCAAATTTATTGCTTCTAGTGCATGATAGTATAATACTAACAATATGCCTCTAGCAACATTGTCTTGGGTGCGTATTAGTTTCTTGTGGAGGGTGGGCGAGAGTTTTGCATCAGTTTTTGCAGAACAATTCTAGAGCGAACAATTTTAGGACCATTGATAGCAATACCCAGTTTGGGGTGACTGTCCCATGTCTGGGCTATTTGATTTTGAGGTTTCATATCCAGACCAAACCTACCTGTAAACTGGACAGATTGAATTTTGTCAGTTTAATGTCTGTTATAAACCTTAGGGCACATATATCTTAGTGAACATCAGTTGAGATCAGTGCCTTGACATTGATGGCGGTGGATGTAATGTATGATTGGCGATAGTAACGTCAATAGTGATTCAGGCCAGGAAGCAACCTGAGATGATGGTTGATCAAGCATTTGGGAGACCAGCATGCTGGTTCAACTGCAGCAATGATTGTGGCCAGTGATGATGTCAGTATCATACTGTCATGCAGAGAGGGAATGTGTGGTGTGACATGATTGATCCAGGACTTGCTGGGCTTTTTTATGTATTTACAAATGGATTAGGTGAATACATCTGGATGCTAATACAGTTACATGTGGCCATACAGCCATAGGACTTTACATGCTCAACTTTTGATTTTAATTAAGCAATGAATTTGCGATGTGCACCGTGCTTGAAACAACTCATCCCAATTGGCCCTTAAGGTTTTATGGTTTATTTACTAAAAACCATTCAAGGATAATGACATGATTTGTTATATGTAAAACCAAGATTGTCACGGTGCTCCGGCAAGTCACGGCGAGCGCGGGATGCCAAGACGCTTAGGTGCCCAATATGGCAAGAGTTAGACGATAGTAATAAAAATAATAAAAAATACTTTATATGGCTGAGAGTTAAATAAATGGACCTCATATAATACCTCATAAGGTAGGGAATTAAATAAATATACCTCATATGGCAAGGAATTAAATAAACATAGCACAAATTCTCCAAATAGCAACGAAGTTAACTAACATTGTCATAATATGGTCCATAATAGCACAAAAGCACAAGCACGTAAGCACAAAAGCAGAGAGCAAGCAAATGCACAGGCAGAGAGCATGTTTAGAATGAGGCTTTCTATCGATTCCAATGGGCCAAAGGCCATATGTACATGTACATGTTACAAATAGCACCCTAAGCTATAGACGTATCTAACACCCCCCTCAAACTTATGATGAATCAACAACACTGAGTTGGAGAGGTAGAAGCTATGTTGAACTCTAGTCTGTGTTTTGGTGAAAAAATCGGCTAAGTGAAACTTCGAAGGCATGTACTGAAGATCAACAACTTTGTCTTGCACCTGCGATCGCATGTACGAAGCATTACTCCAATGTACTTGGTGAGCTCATGCTTCACAGGATCTCGAGCAATGCTAATCGCATCAGTACTGTCGGACAAGAGAGGAGTCGGTGCAGAAGTGGAAATACCGAAATCCTCAAGTAGCCACCGAAGCCAGTGATTTCAGCTGTCAACGATTCTATGGCTCTCAACTTAGCCTCAACGCTTAAGCAAGAAACGACAGTTTGCTTCTTGGTTTTCTAGGCAATCAAGGAGAGACCAAGAAAAACACAATAGGCAGAAAGAGATCGGTGATCAGAATGATCGCTAGCCTAGGTCGCATCAGAGTCTACCTAAAGCCACAAAGAACTGGAGCGAGGAAAGAAAATGCGACGAGTGATGGCCCCGCGAAGATATCGCAAAACACGAAAAATGTGACTAGTGGGGCTGAGTGGGAGCAGAGATAAACTGACTCAGGATGTGAACTGGGTGAAAGATGTCGGGGCGAGTGATCCCAAGGTAGACAAGGCTCCCGACCAGATGGCGGTAGCAAGTGGGATCCTCGAGGGGCTCACTATCAGTAGGCTGAAGGTGAACACCAAGCTCTATAGGAGTATCCACCACACGTTGATCAGTGAGACAAGCGCGAGTAAGGATATCTTGAATGTAATACTCCTGGGAGAGATAGTAGCCCTCAAGTATAGAAGTGATCTCAATCCCAAGAAAATAATGAAGAGGATCCAGACCAGACATCAGGAACTGCTCACTGAGATGCTTCACAAAGGAAATGTACTAAAAATCATCACCAGTAATAATCATATCATCGACATATAGAAGGAGGAGCGTCTGACCCCAAGGAGAGGTGTGAACAAAGAGGGCAGGGTCGTGATCACTAGCAGAGAAGCCAGCGCAGTGACAACAGAGGAGAAGTAGGCGAACCAAGCACGAGGGCCTTATTTTAACCCATAGAGAGAGTGACGAAGGCAATAGACCATACCATCAGGGACAATACTTAGAGGGTGGCTGCATATAGACCTTCTCACGCTCGCCATTGAGAAAAGCATTCTTGACGTCCAACTGGGGGATGGGCTATTATCGAATAGAGGCCACAACAAGGAGAGTGCGAATGGTGGTCATGTGAGCGACAGGAACAAAGGTCTCATCGTAGTCACAACTATGCTTCTACTAAAAATCATGTGCCACAAAATGAGCCTTGTAGCGCTCAAGGGAACCATCCGAGCGGGTCTTGATCTTGTACACCCACTTGCACATGATGGGAGTGACACGCGTAGGTAGAGGCACAAGATCCCTAGTGCCAGTACGCTTCAAAGTAGCAATCTTCTCAGACAGCGCAAGCTGCCACTCAGGGTGAGCAGTAGTCTGACAGTGTGACAATCACGAAGATCGTATCTAGGAGAAGAAGGCGGAGTGGGACCCAACAAGGACATAGAATAAGAGCTGGGAATAGGGCCCAGCAAGGATGGATGCTCGACTGGAGAAGGAATAGACCGAGGATGACAAGAGTAGTGCAGAGGAAAGGGTGAAATCTCAACAAAAGAGTGGGAAGGAAAACTCCGACGGAGGTGGAAGAGGTGCAGTCAGAGAAGAGGGAGGTGAAGAAGGTGGAGAATGACGCGAAATAGTAAGGAAAGACAGAGAGTCAGGAAAAGTTAGAAAGAAGAGCGACTCAACAAGAGAATCGGACCGGATTGTGGGGGAACAAGGGTAGTAAGGTTGGGACTCGTCGAAAGTGACATCCTGAGAGATCCTCATCCTGCATCAAAAGGGTTGTAGTAGCGATAACCTTTATGTTCAAAATTGTACCCAAGGAAAATACACTCAACTGACTGAACAGTTAACTTGGTGCGCTCACAAGGTGGAAGAAGGACGAAATAGACAGCTGAAACTGCAAGGTGACTGTGCTCTAGGGCTCGACCATAGTGACGCTCGACAGGATTAGACCCCCTGAAGGGTAGTGGAAAGCTACATGTTGATGAGAAAAACAGTAGTGGAAATAGTCTTAGCCCCGAAGTGAGGGGGAACAGAAGAGGCAAGCATGAGAGCACGAGCGGTCTCAAGTAACTGACAATGCTTACACTCAGAGACACCATTTTGAGCATGAGCACCAAGACAAGAATACTTGAGAAGAGTATCCTGCTCAGCGAGAAAGCGACAGAAAAATACTCACCAGTAGAGTCGGCACAAAACACACGAATGGGCAAATCAAACAGTGCAAACCATGGTGGTGAACATTTGGTAAATAGAGAGAACCTGACTGCGAGAGGATATGAAGTAGATCCAAGTATGGCGAGAATAATCATCAATAAAGATCACATAATATCAATGACCCCCTTTCGAAACAAAGGGAGTTAGGCCCCAAACATCAGAGTGTGCAAGATCAAAAGGACGCGTAGAAATAGAATCACTAGAGGGATAGGGAAGCTGCAGCTGCTTGCCAAGTTTGCAACCCATGCAATGTAAAGACGTGTCCCCTGAGACAGACCCAAGAACACCACGATCGACTAGTGATGATAGACGTGATCCGCAAAGATGATTGAGACGATGGTGCCACCGAGCAAAGGAGGTAGTGGAGGACGTGGCAAGGGCAGAGGTAGTGGCAGGGGCTGACTGGCTGGTGGAGATAACAGAAGGCAGATGGAACCGATCGAGTTCCCAAAGACGTTGCGAATCACGACGCCGAGGGTCAGTACCAAGTAGAGTCCCTGTGCGGCGGTCTTGAACAGAACAAGAGTCAGACTCAAGAATAACATGATAGTTATGATTAGTGATCTGACCAGTCGACATAAGCTGCATAGTAAGCTGAGGAACATGAGACTGCATGAACATGAAAAGAGGAAGTAGACAGGGTGCCTCGACCTGCCACATAAAGAGAGGTACCATCTGCAGTATGAATAGTGGAAGTGAAAACTGTGGGATGAAGCGAGGTGAGGTAGGTAGAATCTGGTGTCATATGAAAAGAAGCATTAGAGTCAAAGATCCACGGAGACAGGATACCTAACAAGGGAGGGGGCGGAGGCATGGAAGACAACTGAGAAGCAAGAGCCAGATGAGCCGATCCTAAATAGTCTGAGGACAAGCCAACACCAAGGCGCTGTTGGAGTGAGAGCAGACGTTGTGCGAAATCATCGGAGGAGCCCTGGCGAGAGGTGCCAGCTCATGAGTAGGAGGATCCGCCAAAGCCCTTCGGGGGACGTCCACCTCGACGACCCTAGTCCCTCCACTTGTAGCAGTCCTGATACAGGTGATCATCATGCTGGCAGTAGGTATAGTGAAGACCCACAGTAGAAGCACCAACCACTAGTGCACTGGGAGCTAGAGGAGAGATCACGGCCGGTGCTGAAGGAGCAGGCGAGGTGGCAGGTGCTGAAGCAGAGAAGAGAACCTGCATCTGAACCATGCCATGATGGCAAGCCTTCTTAGCACGCACAGTCGTGAGAGCCTCCACTAAGCTTAGGCGTCGGTGACGAGTCAAGAGCTAAGCCTGGACAATCTCAAACTCGGGTCGGAGACGTGTCAGGAAATCGTAGAGACGGTGAGTCTCCTGGTGAGCGTGAAGCCGCACACGGCAGGGACAGGTTCAGCAGACATCCGGCTCCAAAGAGTTAAGCTGACATCTACTAGTACAAGTCATCGACGGTGGCATCAAGCTGCTAAAGAGAGTTTGCCTGGTGCACAATGGAGATATATATAGCATCACTCGTTGGCTGGTAGTGAGCTTGTAGGTGATCCCACATGAGCTGTGTCATCGTCAACTCCGCCACATCCATGGAGATGGCCACAGGCATGGTACCCACCAGGATGGCGGTAGCACGAGCCTCGGCCTCCTGCCGTCTCTCGTAGGTATGCAACTCAGACTGGTAGAGCTCCAAGGTCTCCAGTGCAGTAATAGCCGCCTCCTGAGCCGCCTGATCTGCATCAGCAGGAAGAGCGGGTGGAACGGGTGGCTTTGGCTGAGGCGGACAGGGATGCTCACCAGCAAGATAACCCCATAGACGCTGGCTGTTGAGGTGAATCCTTAAGTGAACAGCCTACTCCCGAAAGTTTGTCCCATCGAAACGAAATGAGGGGAGCGGGATGGCGAAGGAGCCATCGACGGTAGCCATCCCAAGCAATGGAATGATCTGGAGGGCCAGCTGTAGCAGATCAGACCAGATATGGGGCCTGGGCAGCCTGGAGGTGGTCGGCCGGGTTGCTGGGGCAGGGCTAAGCTAGAGGAGCAGGGTCACCTGGGAAGCTAAAGGTAGCAGCCAAGCCCACTGCCAAGCCAAAGGCAGCAGCAAAGCCCAATGCTTTCGCCAAGCCGGTTTTCAAACCCAAGGCGGTAGCCAAGCCGAAGGCCGCTGCTGTGACTAAGACGAAGGCGACCTCTCTGCCGGCACGGTCCCGCTCGACGAAGGTAGAAAAGACATCGGCCAAGGATATGCCTGGGAAGAAGGCGCTGACGGCGGCCAAGAAGCCCGTTGCGGCGATGTCTGGGGCTGTCGGAGGCGCATAGGTAGGTGGTCGGGCGCAGGGGAGGCTACGGCGGCATGTCAGGCCGTAGGAGGCACACAGGGAGGTGGCCGGGCGCATGGGAGGTCATAGGCGACATCGGCCTGGGTGGTGGCAGAGATGACGCGGCCCTCGGGGTCCTTCCAGGAGCGTGGGGGCAAGAGCAGGGGAGGCGAAAGCAGGGAGAAGGGGATCCAGCGTGGGGACAACAGCGACGGTGACTGTCGGGAGCCTGCAGCGAGAAGGCCAGTGCGCGTGAGAGGTGGCGCAACAGACACGGCGAAAGATGAGGGGGGAGTGGAAGGTGGAGAGAAAGGGGAGGGCAGCAGCGGTGGCGGCAGCAAAGAAACCCAAACCCTAAGCTGGCTCTGATACCATGTTTAGAACTATCGATTCCAATAGGCCACAGGCCATATGTACATGTACATGTTACAAATAGCACCCTGACGTATAGACATATCTAACAGAGGAAAGCAGTGGTAGAGGCAGAGAGCTGAAGCAGACCAAATCGGAGTAAGAACCAGAGCAAATCAGAGTAAGAAGCATAGTAAAGCAAATCAATTAGAGGAGGAAGAACAGAGGAGAAGGGAGAAGGACACTGGCCTGAGCTGGGGGGGCGACGGTGGCAAGCTGGAGAGGGAAGATGTTCTCCAAGCAGTAGGAGGCGGCGGACAAGAAATTATAATGAAGAATTTCAACTTTGCAGATAAGAAATAATGGACTCTGTTAACAGAAGTGGAAAATTTGACACAAAGTTTCAATGTTTTACTGGTTAGTTTTCTACCTGCTCCGATGTCTCATATTTTAGTGCACAGGCATTAGTATCTCTTGCACAATCTTTGAACTGTCTTAACTGCGGGTACCGATGGTCCATTAGGGAAGAGGATGGAGAATTCGAAAACTCGGGCTGAGATCGGGTGTGAGGCCGAGTACCCAAGCCTCACAGAATTCCTTGGTCTTAGCAATTAGCATTCTCTCATATCGTAAAATTCTTCTGGCTCCAAATGAATTGCAATAGTGAGGGGATCGTAGAAATGCGTGAGTAGTAGCGATTTCGTTTTCTTTTCTTACTATTTCAAAGTAAGCAGTCACTGTACTGTGAGACGGTGTATATCTTGTTCCGCTCGGTGCTTGCCCTCAGTTTGCCATTCTGAGTTCCTGAATTTTGAGTTGTCAGCTTTCCGCAAGTTTTTGACTGATGCTGTTGCATGCCTCCTTATTTATTGGTTCTCTTTTGATTCAGCATTTATTTTATCTTTCTTTCAAAGTACATTTGTTCCGAAAGCTTTATTACTTTTTGGTGACTTGGTTCAGCATAATCTTGAACAGACATCGTATATCTTTGTTTTCTGGTACTAATACAGCAATACCATGGTCATAAGACAGGGTTGTTGCTATCACGATTGCTTAGCTCGATGATTGTAGAACCGAAGAGTCGGTTTTTAACATCTGGTCGTACAGCCTATGTTCTAGAACAGAACTGAATTTCTCAACTGCAGGTTGCTCCCATCCAACTGAAACCGGAAGTAAGACGAACAAGCTGTCTATGTTTGTGCATTTCAGAGCCCTCAGTAGTGGAACAAATCAAACAACCATAGAACAAGTAGAGATCATTGGTATCCTCGAATGCAGTAAAATTCTTTTACTCATTCAATATTTTGGTCAAATGGACACCATTGCATATACTAATCGCAAGGACGAATGCCTAGTACCTCGGACTCGTCTAAAGTTGGGGCCAAAACTATCCATCACCTCAAGTGGAATTCCAATGGCAATTGAAAATGACATCGCAACAACTAATAATAATAAAAAGAACTTTTCAACACTTGCAACAGGAATGGAACTGAAGGAATTTTCAATGAACTCTCCTGTGACATGCGTGCTCCGCGTACCGTAGACCCAGCGTCCTTGGACTGGTCTAGTCTTCTTGGACTTGCGCATGTGGATGGTAGTAAACAAGGGCTTATATCCTCTCCTCTGGGGTCCTAAGCAACACACACCATCACAAGATTCAGACCGAGCTCTTCCTCTCTCCGAAAAGGGGTGTGGTGTGGTGTGGACACCATGGGATCCTGCTGCTGCATGGGGTGCAACGGCGGCGGCGGCGACGACAGTGGCGGGCTCGACCCCAAGGGGTTCCTGCTGGCCCTGATGATTGCCCTGGTGCTGCTCATGCTCTGCCTCTGCCAGCGGCCTCAGCCCCGGAAGTACGTCGTCTACCGGTGGTACTGATCGGACGGACCCGGCCGGTCTCCTTTCACCATGCTTCGATTCCATCATTGGTCAATCCTTTGTAGTAACAACTAGCAAGCAAGCTTATTGAGTTTTACTACGTTTTATCGGCATCGTATCACGGAGGTGATAGCCTGGATACGTAGGTGATGTTTTTTTAATGGTAATCTTGGTGTAGGCGAAACCAGCACTAGTGATCTGCATAAACGAAGGGTATATCATGGTGCTCTGTGATGTATGATTTATCCAGCTCATCAAACAGAAATAGAAATTATACGACACATTTATACATGTTTCTTTGGGTTCTGTTTGCATTTCCTCCTCTCCGTTCATTTTTTTCCTATTTGTTCTATTCTTGTTCCCGTAGATATTTTGGATTTGATAATTCTTTGCACAAGAGGCCATTATTCGGTCTGTTCTTTTCAGCTTCTAAAATCTGCTTTTCGATTTTTCTACAGTACCTAACTTTTAAATGGAGTATCTTTTTAAGATAGGGTCTACTAGTTAATTGTAGTACATACTGTACCGACTTTATTTATATCGGCAAAAATCGCACGTGAGTTTCTGCTACTCTATAATTTCTCGCACGAACAATTCAAAAGTCACAAGCTGCAGTCAAAAGCTATAGACTTCAGCCAAAAAGAACATGCCAATTAGTATGCATTAAAAAACAAGGTCTATTTTGATTCACAAACAAGCTTAGTTTCAATCTACCAACGTACTTCAAACTTGCGAAAGTTCGACTGTACGAGATCAATAAAGAATCCAGAACCCCCAATACCCGGGGGGGTTCCAGGGCAGCGAGGGCGGCCACGTCGCCCGCTAACACGCTGCGGCCGGCGCGTGGCCGCCAAAAAACGGTACGGTCGGGGAGGTAATAACCCGTGTTTTTCGGAAATTACGTAAAAGTCCTTTTTCCTCGCAAAAAGGTCCCTGTCAGTTTTTTTAACAAAAAAATATATTGGATTGCGCCCCGCGGGTTTCCAAAATTACATATAGGTCCTTATTTACTTACGTACAGGTCCTTCCAAGTCCTCGATTTTTTACGAAAAAAACCGTTGGTTTTCCCGAAATTACGCATATGTCCTTGATTTTTTTTACGAAACTCCCTGCGAATTTTCGTCTCTTTTGCTTTGGTCCACACGGTGGCTAGCGCGGCGTGCGCCGCGCTTATGCAGCTAGTAAATCAATGAATGGACGAATGAACTAACGAACAGACAAAAACAAATAATAGTAGGCTGGCAGGTGGGCCAGGTGTGTTTGTTGAAATATGTTTTGTGCTTTCAGGGTTCTTTGAGTAAATTTGTGAATAAAAGTATGAATAAAAATAGTATAGGGGCAGATATGTAAAAAATAGAGGGCTGAAATACACACATTGTTGTCCATTGACCCAATCAAGTCAAAATGCATTGTGGAAATTTTTTTGCAGGGTGTCTTCATCTTGTGTGGAGCACTTTATCTCACCGCTTGAGACTAGACACCATTTTAAGCCCTGTATCAAACGACTTCAGTTTCTAACTTATTTTGACTTTTGATTTATTTAAGCCAGAAGCCATTTAGAATACATCGGTTTTTAATTTCAGCTTTTTAGGTTTTCTCATTTTTTGCCTTTTCTTTTTGCCCTTATTCATTTGCATTGTTTGTAACGATATAATAGGTTTTTTCTTTCTTTCTTTCTATTTTTTTCTCAGAAAAAGTTAATAGCCGTTATAGTATAATTTCAACTATAAACTAAAAATTATAGTAAGAAATTTAAATCATAAGTTAGTTGGAGCGGAGCCAAAGACTACAATGCAACATACATACCACGTAAAAGTTGACGTGGTGTTTTTATTGTATGCGTGCAGCCTTTAAGTATGAATATTTGTTTGGTACCTTCCCATAGCGGGACCAAATTGCTTTGTCTAGCTAGCTTCATCGTTAGTCTATGTATATGGTCTCGTAAATCAAATTACAGCTGTCTAACTTCGACCATTGGTTAGTTCTACCGGTCTACCCCACTTGGCCTTGCTCGGTTGGGCTGAAAAGCTATGGCTTATAACTAAAATTACACTGTAACGGCTGAAATTTCACTGTAGTTGAAGGTGGCTAATTTAGCGTAATTAAATTTAAAAAAATTAAAATAGAAAAAAATATGCTGGTTCATCATGGACAACGCAAACGAATACGGAAAAAAGAACCGGCAAAAAAGCTAAAAAAAGCCAAAAGTTCAGAAAAAGACAAAATTATGAATAGTGAAAAATAAGCCAGAAGTCAGAAACTAAAGCCGAAACGAGCGGGGCCTTAGGCTTTTCAGTCAGAGCATAAAACAATTGTGTGATATCAAATATCTATAAATAGTATCATATAGAATATAAGATGACGTGAAAGAGAGAGAAATATAGAAAATTGGACTGTATCTCATGCAACAGTCAACTGTAACGTGAGAAACAAGACATATTGTGTTATAGAAGAGTTGTCTATAGAGATATGTAAAAGACAACTTAGTATAGTATCTGTCTTTGGTATTGTTTATAGATAATATAGAGTGATACCATAAACAATAGTTATCTATACCATTTTACATGACTTTAAAGATCTTATTTTGATTTCCATCCATCGCATATGAGATGCGTTATTTCTCGAGTTTTTAATATTCGATCGGATAACCTAAAAATACACACATTGTTGTCATGGACCCAATCAAGTCACCATGCATTGTGGAAAGTTTATTGCACGGTGTATGTCTTCAGCTTATGTGGAGCACTTTAGCCACCACTTTGAGACTAAGCGAAGACTACCATGCAACATACATACCATCGTAAAAGTTGACGTGGTATTTTTAGTGTATGAGTGCAGCCTTAAAGTTTTACCTGAAAATTTGTTTGGTACCTAGCTTCATCGTTAGTTTATATATATGGTCTCGTAAATCGAATTACAGCTGTCTAACTTCGACCATTGGCTAGTTCTACCGGTCTACTGCATTTAGGCTTTCCAGTTATAGCACTATATACAATAGTATGATATCAGCTATCTGTAAATATTGACATATAGGATATAGATGACTTAAAAGAGAGACATAGAGAATTTGACTATCTCTTATGTAACAGTCAATTGTAATACGAGAAATAAGACATATTATGTTATGAAAGATATATTTATATAGATATGTAAAAAAGACAACTATTATAGTAGCTATCTTTTACTATCTATAAGTCATATAGAGTGAGACTATAAACAATAATTATCTATACTATTGTACGTGTTGACTTTATTTCGATTTCCATCAATTATATATTAGATGCGTTATTTGTCGAGTTTTTAATATTCGATCCCATAGCCTCTCTTTCTTGCACTCTCGGAATAAAAAGAACCTTGTTGGTCCAAAACCTAGTAATTAATTGGCTAGAGCTGGTACGAGCCAACAAACGATCAACTGTGGATTGAACCAAACACATTCCTCACCATTTTCCCACGATTCCTAAATCTTGTAAAGCGGTGACGTTTGTTTAAGTCGATCGATACGATGGCCGACATATCAGCCATATGTTATTTCTGACATAACTTTTCTGTCTCTCTTTTGGATGAAGCTAGCTAGGTACTTGTATATAAGCCGAACATTTACATTATCTAACCGACGAATTCTCTCTTTTGGATGAAGCTAGCTAGGTACTTGTATATCAGCCGTACATTATAATAAATACAATGTTGGGGCTTCGTTTGGCCTGTACGGCCCTATGTATATGCCGATATTTGTGGGGATTGACGTTTCGCTCAGTTGGGCTTTCAGCGGCGGGCTGATGGCTTCCGGCTGAAGAAGCCTGAGGCCAGTCGGTGGATGCGGTTTCTTTCGGAACTCCGAAGCGGTATTTACACGACGCCACCCACTCTCACAAGCAGCTGCTCTTTTTCCCACCCACAGATGCCCCTCGCACTCATTGTCCAGCGATTGCGTCATCTCCAACCCCCGCTACCTGCCGTTGCGACCCCCTCCGCGGCGGGCACTTGGGCCCTCCCACCCCGCCAGCGGGCCTTCGTCCCTGTGCCCGTCCGTGGCAGCCTCGTCGTGGGGCAGTCGCAGATCGGGGGCCGCGGAGTCCCGTGACGGATCCACAATCTTCGGTTGGGCCTATGACGTGAGCTCCGCCGTCTGTGATCTACGGTGCCTCCGGTCGCGTACGCGCGCGGCCCCTCCATCGCTACCACTTACAAGCTCGGGCGAGGTCCCCGTCAGGTCGGCCTAGCACCTTGCGCAAACATCCTCCTGGTGACCACCCCGCCTCCATTAAGGTTTGACCCTTTCCCTTGCCCGAACTTTCGTCTATATCTTACTTCCTCTTATGTGGAGAGATGGGTATGCACTACCGTGTTTGCTCTGGCATGTCCACCACCTTTCCTATCGCACTTGGCCACCATGGCTGCAGATGGCCCTGGCTTCCTAGAGCGGTGAGAGTACACATGTATTCCTGCAAGTATGCGCCGAGGAGGTGGAGGCACAGAACCGGCCATATTCATGGTTGAATATGCAGGGCAAGCAAAACCTTCTCTGTAAGTTCACATAGCAAAACCTTCAATAGGCATGGCTACTCTAGTCACAATGTTCTCACCATTTGCGACTTCGATTGCCGGTTTACATTTGTGTGTGCCGGTTGGCCGGGATCGGTGCATGACGCTCAGATCCTACAACAGACCATGGCGAAGTACGGTGACCGCTTCCCACATTCCCCAGAAGGTAATACGTAGAGATGGCAACGGGCACAAACCCGCTGGGTTTTGCTATCCCAAACCTGTGCCCATGAAAGTTGGACGTGCCCGCTAAAAAACCCATGCCCGTGACGGGTACAGATTTTTGCCCAGACACATGCCCACTGGGTTAACGGGTACCCACGGGTCGCCCGTGGGGTCAGTAATGCGAGCTGCAACAATGGTTAATGGAGAGGAGGAAGAAGTTCACCGGCCATCTTCGTTGGAGCCGGAGGGCAGTGCCATGGCCAAGGGCCTACTGCTGCGATGCGCGTTGGCTGCGACGTGGGGGCGGCGGGCTGAACTGGAAGGCGAGGCGACGGCGAGGGCGTGCGGGAGGACGAGCATGCCGTGAGAGTGGCGGGAGCAGGAGCGGGAGCTGCGGGACGGGAGGGCGAGCGTGGAGACTACCGGAGACCAAGCGCGGAGCGCCAGATGCGCCGCCGCTATGGCGGCTGTTGAATCGGGGTGGGGACTGGGGAGGAGTGAGTAGTGACCGTGACCGAGTGCTAGCTAGGGTTAGCCGTATGGGTAATGGGGCATTGCTGCATTGGATTTGGGGGCTTGGGGCTAAATGGCTAATGGGCTATGGGCTGGGCTGGTTTGCCTGGGAGCCTGGGTTTATAACTCCTATGGATCGGGTTTATATTACCCATGGGTTTACGAGTTTGGGTACTATAGGAACGTACCCGAACCCGGCAGACCTGATGGGTTGGGCTTTTTGCCCATTAAGAGACCCATGGGTTAAGAAATTGACTCAGACCCATGCCCTAATAGAGTAAAAACCCACCGGGTATCGGGTTTCGGGTACCCATTGCCATCTCTAGTAATACGGCTCTTTTAATTTTCATTCCGCCATACATTGCAAGGCTTGTACTAACCGATATTTTTCGTTGTAGGCAAGCTCTACCTTGTCGACTCTAGGTATCCCAACCGATTGGGGTACCTCGCTCCATATTGCAACATGCGGTATCATCTTTTCGTGTTCGACAATGGGAGGATCCTGGTGGGGATTCAGGAGCTCTTCAACTACAGGCACTCGCAACTACAGAACACTATCGAGTGCATGTGTTGGCATGTGCAAGGGAAAATAGTGTATACTCAACAAGATTCCTAAGTATAAGTATCACAGGCAAAGCGCGATCATTACAGCTGCATGGCGTTGCACAATTTCATCATTGACCATGAGTTGCCTGCAAGGGTGGCCCCCAACCAGCTAGCCCAGCCCATGGGACCTTCTGAACCGCCCGCGTTCATCCCATCCGACCTTCCGCAGGCCACTGACACTGCACTGATGGACATGACACATGACTGGATAGCAGCGTCGTTGGTGGCATAGAGCTAGATTCGCCACTCGTATGTAGGTTGCACATGTAATCGCCGTGCACGCATTGTTGTATATTACTATGTGTTGTATGTCACGCATAACAAATGCGACATGTCCAGCTTTTTAAAAAAATGAACTTAATTGCCAACGGGTGTGCTATCTTCTACTATTCATTAAGCATTTTTTTAGCTTCTTTTCGATTCATGTTGCCAACCGTTACTTAATTGCCAACCGTGAGATTCCCCAAAGACCAATATGTCATTTTGAACTTCATTATCAAATGCACACTGTTCGTTCCTCTTGTTTCAGCCTATTTCATTAGCTTCTTTCAACCACTACAGTGCATCTTCAGCCGCTACAGTGCTTTCTTCAGCTGCAACAGTTCATCTTCAGCCGCTACCAAGCGCATTGATATCAGGTATCACTTCTTTAGAGACCATGTGGAGAAGGGTGATATAGTACTCCAGTTTGTGGAGAGTGACCACCAGTTGGCTGATATCTTTACCAAGCCTTTGGATAGCTCTAGGTTTTTAGCCTTGCGGGGAGAGCTTGTGAGGGGGAACTTCGTGCTTCATATTTTATCCTGTTTATACGCTCCTGTTTCATTCTGCTGCATTGCATAAGGGTGCATTTGGGTTAGTCCTTCTAGTATAGACTAGTGTGGTTTTCTTGCCGAGTTGGTTAGATTTCTTCCTTTCATCTTGTGATTCTAGGATGCTGCTTATTAGCTATCTCTCTTCTCACTAAGTTGAGTTCACTCACTTCGTATAGGTCTAGCAAGGGTTGGGCCACCCTTGGGTAGACAGGGAACGAGTTTACTCCTTAGTGTGTTAGAAGATCAGCTGATAGTCCTAGCGTCATAGGGGGTAGATGAGAGTTAGTCTAAGCCATAGTATCCTCTATATCTTATCTATACTTTAAGGACTACCTTTTCTGATTTTCTTGCTAGCTTCTCGTTTTTATTGCTTTGGTTTAGGGGGAGTTCATTTGGTATTTTCTAGATCTTAATATTTACATAACTCAACTTGAACTAAAAGTGCATCACATGTTGAGGGGGAGCTGGATTTTCTTGCATTTCTTTTCAGCATTCTACATTGTAACATAACTAGATGGAGCCTTGATTATCATCCTTTATGACATGTTTACAATGCATTACATCTTGCCATGATATGTGATTACTTGTTTGATTTATCATAACTTTATATGTGTAGTCTAGTCTTCGCTATGATAAGTTGATAAAAAATGCACAACTTGAATTAAATCATGTCATGTTAGCTCTTGAGATTAGTCTGTCTTTAGTTATCCTCTTATGATTCATGCCATGTGAAATAGGCTGAGTTGAGTCTTGAATCTTTATTAAGCTTTGGATTGAGCTATGCTAGTTCCTTTGTAAAGCATGAGTTACCATTAACTCCTTGTTCTTGAAATAAATTCAGCAAAAGCAAAAGATCTCTTTTGTGCGAAAGAACTGATCTCACCAATTCTTTCTCATGAGACTGCTTGTCATTGCACTAGGCATGAATTCAGGGGGAGTTTTGGTTGACCAAAATCATCTTCTTAAGCTTCTAGCTTGGAGTGGTCGCATAAGGCTTGAGATCTAGCACATGACTAAACAAAAATCTGGTTGGAAACAACCATGAGATTTTATACGGAAAAACATGTCAATTGTGCTAAATTTGCTTAATTACACAAAAAGACCAAGTATTTGAACAAATGATTCATTCTTGAACTTATAGCGCTCCAAATTGACTCAATACTAGCTTCTTGGTTCCACTTAGAATATTGACATGGCTCGCGTCATTCTTGGATACCTCTAGCTAGACTATAAGCTTGAATGACTTGACATGCTAAGCAATTCATCTAATTTTCAAATTATGACCTTTTGGTTTAGCCTGATTATACATGTCTTGTCATGATCTTGATAACATTCTTACGTGTTATGGCTTGATGTAATACTTCAAAAGTCATTTTGGATAATCTTCATGGCTCTAATTGCTTAGATTGCATAAAATTCAGCCATTTCATCCAAATCTTGCTTCATTTTCTTCCTTGCCTCTTGATGATTTTATTGCCAAAATAGGGAGACTAATAGAGAAAAAGCCATTTCAAAGGAAACTTTCTGGAGCTTTTGAAGGAAACTTTCTGGAGCTTTTGAGGAAAACTTGCTCTTTCTGCTGCTCCTTTTGTCGACATGGTCATAAGTTTCTTTGTTCTTTCTTTTAGACCATGTGTGACTTTCAAACAAACTCAACTTTATGCTTTTTCTGTGTTTGTCAATATACTAATCAAGGGGGAGATTGAGAGACCATGTGGATGTGACCCCATGTTTGTGATGAGTAATTGACACGTGTTATGAAAGTTTGAGTTTGATTTGGGTGTTTCGTGCCTGAGTTCCTTCTTCTGAGGCTAATGTATGATTATATTGTTTCGAGTGGTGCTATGTGATGTCTTCTTGTCTGTGATGGCTGCAGGACTTTGAAGCTGAGTCGTGACGAGGCATGGGATGGCCGGACTAGGCACAGGCGGTGCTGAGGTCAAAGCGGTCGGGAGATGCCGAAGACGGTGAGGATTCAAAGTGGTTGCAAGGCGTGGACAACAAGAAAAGAGGAAGCTTCCAGGAAGAAGCGTGAGAGGCAATTCGATAAAATTGACTTAGGCTTGAGGAAGCGAGTTCGGTTGAATCAAATGGATAAAGTGCTTAAGTTGGTGGAGCTATTGGGTAAAGCAATTTGTAGACCCGGTATCTTAGAGCTATAAATAGAGAAGGTGGTCTCTAGTACCTGGTTGAGAGAGCGTGAGGGTTTAGGCAGATGTGTTGCCTCCTCTTGTTGTTTTCTTTGCGTGTGAGTGGATGGGTATGAGATGGCTGTAGAACAACTCTATGTAATCATTCATATCTCTGAATCTATTTGAGTTGTCTTATGTTTAAGTTGTTCTGTGTTCTTGTTTCTTCATGTGTTTAGTTTCTGTCTCTGGTGTCTCTGCTCTGCTTTCTGCTCTTTTCTGTTGATCTTGCACTGGTTTGAGTTCTTGCTTGAGAAGTTCCAAAACTCCTTGTCTCTGAACTGGGGAGCATTCACTAGGTAATCTTGACTAGTATCTTCCCGAGAGAAAAGAGTTTAATCAATGTTTCCTTCAGAATGACCTTCTGCAGATTTCCTCTGTTTTAGTGCTTCTAGGGTTTACTGTTCTTTGTAGGCAGAGGAGTTGTGTTTTCTGGGTTCTTGTTGTTCAGAAGTTGAAATCTAGTTGTGTTTATTGTTCCATGATCAAAAGTTGCAAGAATCTCAAGTCTGAAGAAATTAATCTTGTTGGTTTTGAGCTCTGTGTTTCTTCTGTGTCGGTTTCGTTTTCATCTCTCTCTGTTCCAAGAGAGAAGCAGTGAAGGTCATGAATTTCCTGGTCAGAGAGAGAGAGTGACTTTGTCTTTTCAGTGAGGCAGCTTTGATGTGCTTTTGTTCAAAAGTCTGTTTTCTTTTTTACTTTCTGTTCAAATTTCAGTAAAGAAATCTGGCTAGTTGTGCTGCCTTGCTTTGTGTCTCTGACAGCAAAAGTAAACACTATTCCTGTCTGTTTTCAATTCTTTGCCGATTGCTTTTGTCCAAGTCTTTTGATCTTTCTCCTGAATGGAAATTGTGTTCTTTGTCTTAAATAGAATTGTCTCTCAGTTGTCTTGGTCACTGGGATGATTTCCTACCGAATCATTTGATCACTGTTGTATTCTCTTGTTCAGCCTGTTTTTAGTTCGCACATTTTCGTCAGCTGATTTCCTCGGCATCTTCTGAAACCGCCCCTGTTTTCCCGGTCAGACCGCTAGGGTTAGGGGTCAGACCGGCGGCGAACAGGCGGTCAGACCTGCCTCAAGTCTGTTTTGTTGCTGCACTCTTCACTGTTATGTTTTTCAGTCCTGCTTGTCTTCTCTGTTTTCTGTTCTGTTTTCGGTCAAGACATTCTGTAGCTCTATGTAGCACGGACACGCGGCAAAATCGCCGTATCCGTGTCCGACACCGTGTCGGACACAGACACGTTTTGGACACGTGTCAGCGACGTATCGACCGATTTCAGAATTAATTTTAATTATTAAAATTCTTGACACGTGTCGGACACACCAAATATACATGTCGGACACGGCATAGGCACAGCCGGCCCAGGAATGGCCCAGGACATGGCCGACCCATAACGCACGCACGAGCGTTGCCCTAACCCTAACCTCCCGGCTCCCGAGCGCGTCATTCTCATCCGCTCGCACTGCTTCGCTTCTCCGCATCGGTCGCTCGCGCCGCCGCCCGCTCCCGCCGGCTCCCGCATCTCGCTGTTGCCCGCTCCTGCACCTCGCCGCCACCCGCTCCCGCCGACTCCCGCACCTCGCCGCCGCCCGTCGGCTTTCTCCTGCGCGCCGCCGGCATCCCCGCTCCATCGAGGTATCATCTCCCCGCTTCTCTGTTTTAGCATTTAGGGTTGAGATGCAGACTACAGTAAGCCAGCAATATATATTTAGTCATTTAGCAAACTTGTGCTTGATTGCTTGTTTCATCATTCTAGAAAAATAGAAGCCGCTAATTCTAGTGCTAGAGAGGAGGAAAACACAAGCAACAATAGGTCGAAGCTTCTATTGTGGAATCATGTGGAAACATAGAAAATAATACATATATATTATTTATTTATTATTTAATATATATAGCCGTGTCGCCGTATTAGTATTTTTGGGAAAACGGCGAATTCCCGTGTCGGTGTCGTGTCGTTTCGACGTATCCGTGTCCGTGCATCATAGCTGCAGCTTGTAGACTTTTAGGTTGTTCGGCCAGTACAGTTCTTGGAAGCTTTCAGTTCTGAGAGACTATGTGGATGTGACCTCATGTTTGTGGTGAGTAATTGACGCATGTTTCGGAAAAGTTTGAGTTTGGTTTGAGTGGTTCGAGCCATGTCGTTGCGTGGTGCAGTCGGCTTCGGTCGGACCCTGTCAAACTAGGTCGAACGTGCTTAAGTCGTTTATTTTTTGGTTCGATCGGTTTGGACTTTGAGTATTTCTTCTGATGTTATTGTATGGTTACAATATTTCGAGCGGTGCTATGCGATTTGTTTCTTGTCTTTGATGGCAGCAGGACATCGAGGTGGAGTCGTGGCGAGGCACGGGATGACCGGACTAGGCGCAGGTGGTGCTGAGGTCAAAGCGGTCGGGGTGTGCCGAAGACGGCGAGGACTCGAGGTGGCTGCGTGGCTTGGAAGACAAGAAATAAGAAAGCTTCCTAGAAGGTGCACGAGGGGCGTTTTGGTGAATACGCAAAGCTGCACTAAAGGAAGTGGATTGTGGATAAAGCGCCATGAGTTGTTAAGAGCTAATGGGTAAAGTGGGTTGTAAACCCATTAGTGGAGGCTATAAATAGAGAGGGTGTTCTCTAGTAGCTTTCATGAAAAATGGGAGTATGATTTTGAGAGATGGCTTAAGAGAGTGGGTGTGAGTTTGTCTCCTATACATGTGTGCTACGAGTTCTTGATTTTCAAGCATGTATGGGGATTTAGTTAGTGTGAGATTGAGAGAGAGAGATGAGCTGAGAAATCCCTCATATGTAATCGTGTCATCTCTCTTCCTCTATTTCAATATGAGAATGTTTGTTTTTTGAGATGATCTGGGTATTTTAGTTCTCTCTGTGATTTTTTTGTGTTGTCTCTGTTCTTGTTCGTGTCCCTTTTTGTTTCTTGAGATCATTTCTCTGTTTGATTAGAAGTATTGATCTGTGACCCTGAAGGAGAGAAATGAACCATCAACAGCTTCTGCTGTTTTCTCTCGGCAAGCATTAAATAGCTCTTGGTGGCAACAAAAAGGTTGTGAATAGTCACCTATCGGCAAGCATTAAATTAGCTCTTGGAGGCAGCAAAAAGGTTGTTCAGCCAGAAGTTTTTCTTGGGTTAAATAAGTCAATCGGTTGCTTCTGGTTTCTGCGAGTAATTCTTTGCTCTCCTACCGAACTGCCGATTGATCGAATTTTTTTTGTTGTAGTTTGTTGTGTTCAGCTGCTGCCAATTGTTTCTTCTGCCGAATTCTTGTCTGGTGAATTCCCTGCATTTCATCTTGTTCTCGACAGTTAGTTCCCATAGATTACTTTGTCTTGGCATTTGTTTTGTTTTTTTCTTGAAGAAGATTGCTTGCAGTGTACGTTTCTTAATTAAAAGATCATCATCTTTTTGGTGTTTGATTCCTTCCTGTACTCCCTGTCCTATCTTTTCTTTTGCTGATTTGCTTTCTCAGTTTTTAGCTAATCTTCTTTTCTCTACTGCAGTACCGAATGCAGTAAAATCAGTCTGAAAAATCTGGTTTCAACTGCTGCTGTACCGAATGCTTTTGCAGCTAAACCAGCTGTGCTACTTCCTTTTGGGCAGGCTGGTATTTTCGGTCTTGCATTCTCCTGCTAGCAGTATGCTCACGGCAGTTTGTTTCTCTCAATATTTATTGCAATAATCATTGATTTCTTGGGGCAGCAAGCAGCCAATCCTTGTTTCCTTTTGAACTGCAGTATCTATTTTCTCTTTTTACTTTCGATCTGCACTTGTCTCTCCAGCTCCCAACCGAGAAGAACAAGTTGTTCTCAGTTCTCTTTTCGGTTTTGCCATATAGCTACAGAACAGCAACATGCTCTTTCTTCAATAAGATTTCTTTTTCTTCTTCATAGCTTTTTAGCTATCGGAGGAGAAGATTGTGTGCGAATACTTGGGGGCGTTTTTAAAGGCACCATTCACCCCCTCCGTTTTCGATCCTACAAGTTCAGTTCAGTTTCCATTCAGTTTTGCTCTGCCTCTTTGACTGCAGTGTTTGTGTCTGTAGTATCTTGCCTGTTCAGTTTTTAGTCAAGTTACTGTTCTCGCTTCCTTTTCCAGTGAGCATTTTTTACTTCTTGTTTCATAGCTTTCATAGCTATTGGAGAAGAAGATAGGTTGAATGCTTGGAACGATTTTTAAAGGCACCATTCATCCCCACTTTGTTGCCATTTCGGTCCTACAGCTTTTAGCTATGGTTGATAATTTTTGTTTATATTTTTTAAGACGATAGCAGACGACGTAGACGTCGATATAAACGACGTATACGTTTTTAGACTTAAAAAACTATTTTAAAATTTGAAGAAACTATCTATTTGTTTTATTTTTTAAGAAATCAAAAGCTAAAAAACTAAAAGAACGTTGCCGATATCTCTTGCCTCGAAGTTGCCAACCTTTCCAATACGAACTTGTCTTCATCAGTGGCACTTTTCTCCCCTGTTGATCATGTCATGATCATGTAGCACATCATAGAAAAAGAAACGCATGTCTGTTTCGATTTTTTAAATAAACCATTTTCTTAATATTTTTACAGAAATAATAAAAGCGGTTTATTATATTAAAAATTCTTTCACTTTCAGTAGAAAAGCAACGAAGATCCTGATCCGGGAGAGAGAGAAGGAGCAACGAAGATGGCAGGTAAAAAAAGAAAAAGGAAACAATGCAAAGCGAAAGCGACAAATTGTGGATAAACATGAGAGAGAGCCATGAATACATGGTGATCGAGAAGGTACGGGCCCATATTGTATTCGTATGAATTGCCGTACGTCCCTTTCCTCCATCCGGGGCACGCGAACGAGCGCCAACCCACGAGGAGGCTCCTCGACATTCGTTGGCCATGCCGACTCGTCGATAGCTCGTATCAGGCCATCCACAGTGCGTCCAAGACTCGTGCTGGAAGGAGTGCCAGAAGCAAAATTCCGAAAATTTTTTGGCCCTTCTAGAGAAGATATTTGCAGAAATAATTCCGATAATATTTTTTTACGAAAATAGTCCTCTGCCATGGTCGATTTGCGCGTTAGGCACCTGACGTGGCCGGTGAACGCGACAGATGCCTGATGTAGGCACTAAGCGCGTGACAGTACACGCAGGACTCTTCCTCTCCCGTAAAAGGGGTGTGGTGAGGTGTGGACACCGTGGGATCCTGCTGCTGCATGGGGTGCAACGGCGTCGGCGGCGGCGGCGACAGTGGCGGGCTCTACCCCAAGGGGTTCCTGCTGGCCCTGATGATTGCCCTGGTGCTGCTCATGCTCTGCCAGCGGCCTCAGCCCCGCCGGAAGTACGTCGTCTACCGGGGCTACTGATCGGACGGACCCGGCCGGTCTCCTTTCACCATGCTTTGATTCCATCATTGGTCAATCCTTTGTAGTAGCAACTAGCAAGCAAGCTTACTGAGTTTTAGGGGGTGTTTGGGACTGCTCCACAAACTCTATCGTGGAGTAGCTCCACAAAAAACCTGTAGTTTGTGGAGCACCCCTTTAGGTGCTCTCACAACTCCACCTTTTTTCCTCGAACAGAGTGCATGGAGCTGAACCTGTTTGGCTAAAAAACGTGAAGCGGAGCTGAAAAACGTGGAGTGGAGCAGTCCCTTACTATGTTTTATCGGCATCGTATCACGGAGGTGATAGCCTGGTAGGTGATGTTTTTTTAATGGTGATCTTGGTGTAGGCGAAACCAGCACTAGTGATCTGCATAAACGAAGGGTATATCATGGTGCTCTGTGATGTACGATTTATCCAGCTAATCAAACAGAAAGAGATTATACGACACATCTATACATGTTTCTTTGGGTTATGTTTGCATTTCCTCATTCTCTCTGTTCATTTTTCCCTATTTGTTCTTTCTTGTTCCCGTAAATATTTTGGATTTGATAATTCTTTGCACAAGATAAAGAGACCATTATTAGCATGCATTAAAAAACAAGGTCTATTTTGATTCACAAACAAGCTTAGTTTCAATCTACTTCAAACTTGCGAAAGTTCGACTGTACGAGATCAATAAAGAATAAATCAATGAATGGACGAATGAACCAACGAACAGACAAAAACAAATAATAGTTCGTTGGCATGTGGGCCAGGTGTGTCTGTTGTAATTTGTTTTATGCTTTCAGGGATCTTTGAGTAAATTTGTGAATAAACGTATGAATGAAAATAATATAGGGGCTGATATGTAAAAAATAGAGGGCTGAAATACACACATTGTTGTCATGGACCCAATCAAGTCACCATGCATTGTGGAAAGTTTTTTGCACGGTGTCTTCAGCTTGTGTGGAGCACTTTAGACACCACTTTGAGACTATTGCTAGAGAATATTCAGACAAGTGTTTGAGAGAAAGATTGATTCATCATCTCATTCTGAAACTGTACATGATTATTTATACATGATAAAAAGGTGGAATAAAAGGTGTCTATTTGTAAAGGCACCCTACATTGGGCACTGTTACTTTTGACAGTAACTGCTTTCTAACACTCCCACTTGACCAATGTATCTTCATATGATCACCTTGATTCATCATCTTGGGAAAACTCCTCCAAAACCCTGTAGGGAAAAATATGAGTAGAACCGATAGAGTAGATATGCCATGAAAAACTCCTTTAAAACCCAGTGGGAAAATTTAAGGAGAAAAATGATATAGCATATATTTGATTATATCTCTTTAAAAACCCTTGTGGGAAAATAGAGATATATTTATGATTACGTTGTCATATTGCCTCATTAAAAATCTTGATGAGAAACCTTAGAGGGAAAACTCATAAAGGGAAAAGAGTACAATATTTATATTTGAACGGGTTAAGTCTTAGGAGATTTCTCCCCCTGACATCTGCAAATCACGTAGTCTTCGCATACCAATTCCATGAACACATTTTTGAAATGTGGAAGTTGGTAATGACTTGGTGAATAAGTCTGCGAGATTATCACAAGAATTAGTTTGCAGAATATTTATTTCCCCACTCTCTTGCAATTCATGTGGGTAAAATAGTTTAGGTGCAATATGTTTTGTGATATTGCTCTTTATATAACCCGTTTGTATTTGAACAACGCAAGCAGCATTATCTTCGTAGATAATGGTAGGTGATGCAATAGCACCTATACCACACGATTGTTGTATGTGGTTAATCATTCTGCGAAGCCATACACACTCACGTGATGCTTCATATAATGCAATTATTTCAGAATGATTAGTGGATGTAGCCACTAGAGTCTGTTTCGAATACTTCCAAGAGATGGCTGTTCCACCATGTAAAAATACAAAGCCTATTTGAGATCTGGCATTATGGGGATCTGATAAATAGCCAGCATCTGTATATCCTATTAAATCCACATTGTTATTCTTCTGAAAGAATAGACCGAGATCTTTAGTGCCTTGAAGATATCTAAAAATATGCTTCACTCCTACCCAATGTCTTTTGGTTGGAGCAGCGCTATATCTAACAAGTAGATTTACCGCAAATGCAATATCCGGCCGGGTGCAGTTTGCAAGGTACATAAGCGCTCCGATGGCACTGAGATATGGAACCTCGGGTCCCAATAGCTCTTCATTGTCATCTCGGGGTCTAAATGGATCTTTGTCCCTGTCGAGAGATCGAACAACCATGGGGGTTTTCGATGGATATGATTTGTCCATATTGAATTTCTCCAATATTTTCTGGACAAAGGCTGATTGATGCACTAGGATGCATGCATGAAGGTACTCAAGTTGTATACCTAAGCTAAATTTGGTTTTACCCAAATCCTTCATTTCAAATTCCGTCATAAGATGATTACGTGCTTCATCTATATCTTGTGTGTTACCAATGATATTAAGATTATCAACATACACAGATATAATGCAAAATCCTGTTGAGGATCTTTTAACGAACACGCATGGGCAATCATCATTGTTGGAGTATCCCTTTTTGGTTAGGAACTCACTTAGTCGGTTGTACCAAATTCTACCCGACTGTTTCAAGCCGTATAAAGACTTGTTTAATTTTACACAATACATATTACGATTTGCGTTCGGATTCGGAATTGAAATTCTATCGGGAACTTTCATGTATATGTCCGAATCAAGTGACCCATAAAGATATGCAGTCACTACATCCATCAACTGAAAAGATAGATGATTTTTAACTGCCAATGAGATTAAGTATCGGAATGTTATTCCACTCATTACTGGAGAATAAGTTTCATTGAAATCAATGCCGGGTCTCTGCGTGAACCCTTGTGCTACAAGCCTTGCTTTGTATCTCACCACCTCATTGTTTTCATTCCGTTTGCGGACGAAAACCCATTTGAAACCGATAGGGAATACATTGGGAGGTGTATGTATCTCATTGGTGAATACATTTCTTTTCTTGAGCGAGGCTAACTCCTCTTGAATTGCATCCTTCCATTGAATCCAGTCCGAGCGCTATTTGCACTCTGCCATGGTCTTGGGATCTGGATCATTTTGAAGGTTGTTTGCAATTGTTGTGGAGAAATAAATGTCGACAATTGTAGTCTTACGATCGTATGATTCTCCAGAATCAGTATAGTTAGTGGAAATTTCTTGGACCCCTGATGACTCAATGTTATTTCCCAAAACATTTGAGTCGGGGTATTCCGATGTCCCAGGATCAGTAATTAAGTGCACTATTGATCTGGGTTTAAGGATCCTTTGGTGTCTATCAACTTGAGGTTGATCTGCATTTACATTCTTTTGTTTCCTTTGTCGCTTGTTAGAAGCTGTATCCGCCATTTGTACCGTACTTCTCCCCCTCTTATTTTGAACTGGGAGTTGAGTGGTATTTTGCGGTACCTCCACTCTTTCAGGTACATATTTGGCAGAATTATAGGATTTTGTGACACCCTTATAATCAGTAAATGCATCTGGCAGGTTATTTGCAATGTTTTGCAAATGAATGAGTTTCTGAACTTGAAGTTCAGTCTCTCTGGTACGTGGGTCTGAGGCAGGAATGCCTTGTACATTCCAATTAATTTCCTGGCATTCTGTTTGGTACTTATTGTCTTCCCCTAATGCCGGAAAATGTTCCTCATTGAACATGCAATCAGCGTACCGGGCCGTAAACAGGTCCCCTGTTAGGGGCTCGAGGTATTTTATGATTGACGGAAATTTATACCCAACATAGATCCCAAGTGTCCTGTGCGGTCCCATTGAGGTACGCTGTGGTGGTGAGATCGGTACGTATGTAGCGCAACCGAACTTTCGCAGATGGGAAATATCTGATGGATTTCCACGTACTAATTGTAGCGGGGAAGTGCTATGATATACAGTTGGATGCAATTGGATTAAGTCAGCAGCGTATAAAACTGCATGACCCCAACATGATGTTGGTAAGTTGCAATTCAGTAGTAATGGTCTTGCAATGAGCTTGATTCTCTTGATAAGAGATTCTGCTAAACCATTTTGTGTATGGACATATGTAACAGAGTGTTGAACTTGTATCCCAAGAGCCATACAATCGTCATTGAAGGCATGGTATGAAAATTCAGCAGCATTATCCATTCGAATTGATTGAATTCGATATTCAGGGTAATGTGCTCGTAATTGGATAATTTGACCAATTAACTTAGCAAATGCATGGTTTCGTGTGGATAAAAGACACATGTGTGACCATCTAGTAGATGCGGCAATTAGAACCATGAAGTACCTGAACGGTCCACACAATGGTTGTATAGGACCACATATATCTCCTTGATTGCGTTCAAGGAATTTAAGTGGTTCAGCTCTGATTTTAAGATAAGAGGGTCTTAAAATCAATTTTTCGGTGGCACAGGAAGTGCACACAAAATCTGAGAATTCCGGAAATTTTGTTTTGAGGTATGTATGACTAATTGAATTGCTAATAATTTTTCTCATCATTCCAATGCCTGGGTGGCCAAGGCGATCATGCCATGTTTGGAATGTGTTAGTGTTTTGGAAAATTATTTTGTACGCAATATGTTGAACGGGTTTGATGTATGTATAGTACAATCCGGAGTTTAAAGATGGAATTGTTTCTAGTACTTGTTTGCCATATCTATTGTGTTTGGTTAAGAGGAGATATTCCTCTTTGTTGTCATTTTGGGTTTCAACATGGAAACCATTCTGACGGATATCTCTATAACTAAGTAAGGTACGTGTTGAATCGGGATACAAGAGTGCATCCTCAATTTCCAATTGTGTACCCATAGGGAGAGTGATAGAGGCGCGACCAGAGCCTACTATCGTTGCATCGGGTCCAGCGATGGTTAAAACATTTCCTTTCCTCCTAGTAAGAGTTAGGAAATATTTTGTGTCCCTAAGTATAGAGTTTGTGGTACCACTATCCACAAGGCATAATTCCTCCTCTATTGGATTGACTCCAAAAATCTATATACACAAAAGAAGAATTTAATGAAATTCTTATAGTGGTATATATAGAATACATACAAACTTTATTGACAATATCGAATGTGTTCGATATATAATTGTAGCATACAAGCTTACAATATAAATGACAACATTATTTATATTACAACACTATAGTACTTATTAGCTATGGAACGAGGAGTCTAACTGAGATCTCCAAACATGTCTTGAGAATGAAATTCTTCAAGTGTGTCCTCGGTGCACATGAGATCATCCTTCTTTGGAGAAGCACATGTGTCTTTGAGTTCTTGAAGGAACTTTGGAGAACATCCGGCTGCATCATTGTTAGATGTGAGATTGAAGTGTGCTTCAAATCGCTTCTCTTGAGCATTCTTGCCGTGAGCCAAAGACTGGAGGTAGAGGTTCACAAGATGCTTCGGGGTGCGGCATTTCATGGTAGGATGGTTGTAGCAACCACACTTTTGACAAATTTCAGTTTTGTCAACTCTCTTACCAAAATTGTCTTTACCTTTCTTGAATCCACTTGGTTTTTGCTTCATGTTGCGCTTGTGTTTACCTTTAAAGTTCTTTGAGTGGTCTTTTGAACCACAGAACTTATTGTTATTTTGATTAGCATGAACTTCAGGAAGTGGAGCAGCCCCAATGGGACGTTGCTGATTATTCTTTAAAAGAAGTTCAGCATGTTTTTCTACCTGAAGCATAGTATGCATAAGATCAAAATAAGTTTGGTAATTTACAGCACGTCATTGCTGCTGTAGGACCCTGTCAGATGGGAGCATAGTTGAGAGAGTCTTCTCTATTTTGTCCGCATCCGTTGGTTCCTTATCACAAAACCGCAATTTGGAGCAAATAGTATGAAGGGCATGGTTATATTCTCCAATAGATTTGAAATCTTGGAGTCTAAGATGTGCCCATTCATGATTAGCCTCATGTAATATAACAGCTTTATGCTGTTCATATCTATTTTTGAGGGCTAACCATAATGTGAGTGGATTCTCCTCATATAGATATTCAGTCTTCAAATCCGGATGTATGTGATTCCGTATTATGTTCAAAACGGAATATTTCACAATATCCGACGGAATTTGATCAGCTGGAGGATCAAATATTACCCGTTGCAACCCATGTGTGGTTAGGTTGATTTTGAGGTCCATAGCCCATGTAGGGTAATTGGTACCATCGAGAGCGAAGGGCTCAAAATCTTTGGTAGCCATTTAAAAACCTACATGAAAAGTACACCATAAATGATTAATTTACATGAGGTAAATTAATATGTATGGTAATGGTGTAATAAAATGCAAAATATGTGGAAAACAATATGAGTATTGTAATCCGAATGAATATATACCCAAATTAAATATAACATGTGGTTATATTTATAATACCGTATAATCACAATATTGGTGGTGAACACCAATTTGTATGGCATAGCGTACAAGCAAAGTGCCATAAATTATGATTTTATGGTATTTATGGTAGGTATAATATTTTGTAAAAAATTCCAAATTAAGTACAATGGTACTCACTAAATGGGAATTTTAAATTTTAAATTTGCGAAAGATAGCAAATTTAAATATGGTCGCAATTTATATTGTAAATAAATTGCAATAAAATAATCCTAAATATGTAAAAATTATATAAATGTGATTGCACATTTATTAAATATTTACATAATTTTCAGGTCCTGTAGGGACTGAAATGCTAATTTATAATTGTAAACATTAACAGATACAATTATAAACAAGCAAAAGGATTATACTGCAAACATTACAATAGTAATTGATTTAAAAGAAAATTTCTGCATTTTCCATGAAATCTAAGGGGGGAAATGCAAATTTGCGGCAACTTGGGCTGAAGCCCATTTGGCCTTTGAGCCTATGTGGGATGGTGGGGTATTATTGGGCTAAAAGCCCATTTGGGCAGCACAATATAAAATGGAGGGGGGGATTTTAGGGTTTCCCCCAAACCCAAGCCACCAGCCGCCACCTCCATTTGAAGCCGCCGCCGCCGGCCCTAGGTGCCGCCGCCGCCGTCTGCGCCACATGCGCCGCCGGCCGCCGCCGCCACGGGCGCCTCCTCCGCCGGCCTCGGGCCGCCTCCTCCCTGCCACCGGGCACGCCGCCGCCGGCCGCCGGGCATGCCGTCGCGGGCTGCCGCCGCCGCCTGCAACGGGCGCCGCTCCGGGCCGCCTCGCGATGCCGCGGACGCCGCCGGAAGCGCCGGCCCCTTGGCGCCGTCGTCGTCGGCCGCCTGCACCGCCCGGCCGCCTCGGGCGCCGCGCCTAGCCGGGCACGCCACCGCCTCTCCACGGGCGCCTCCGGCCGCCACGGGCGCAGCCGGCCGCGAGGGTCGCCGGCCGCGGGTGGGCCGTGCTGCGCCACGCCTCCTCGGGCCTCGTCGGCCGCGCCACCACCCGGCCGCCTCCACCGACCGGGCCGCCGCCGAAAGGACGACGCCATTCGCTGTGCGTGCGTCACCGAGCCGCCGCTGGCCGTCGGGCCTGGGGCGCCGAGCGCCGGCCTCAGGCTTGGACGCCTCACGCCGTCGCCTCGGGCCACGCTGCGCCAGGCCGCGCCGGGCCACGCCGGTCGCGCGCCGTGTCACACCGGCCGCGCCGGGCCGTGCGGGCGCGGAAGCCATGGCGTCGGCACCCCATGGGGTAGCCCCGACGACGGCAGTGCCTCCTACGGGAGGGGAAGGCAATCGGCCGGCGGTTTTTGTTTTCACAATGGCCGAACAGAGATTCAAATTTGTGTGTGCTGTACCGTTCTGTTCTTCTTCTCTGAGTCACTTGCGTGCATGTGCTGATAACGTATTGCTAGAGAATATTCAGACTAGTGTTTGAGAGAAAGATTGATTCATCATCTCATTCTGAAACTGTACATGATTATTTATACATGATGAAAAGGTGGAATAAAAGGTGTCTATTTGTAAAGGCACCCTACATTGGGCACTGTTACTTTTGACAGTAACTGCTTTCTAACAGAGACTAAGCGTAGACTACCATGCAACATACATACCATCGTAAAAGTTGACGTGGTATTTTTATTGTATGAGTGCAGCCTTAAGTTTTACCTGAAAATTTGTTTGGTACCTAGCTTCATCGTTAGTTTATATATATGGTCTCGTAAATCGAATTACAGCTGTCTAACTTCGACCATGGTTAGTTCTACCGGTCTACTGCATTTAGGCTTTCCAGTTAGAGCACGTATATACAATTGTATGATATCAGTTATCTATAAATATTAATATATAGAATATAGATAACTTGAAAGAGAGAGGCGCATAGAGAATTGAACTGTCTCTTATGTAATAGTCAATTGTAATACGAGAAATAAGACACATTGTGTTAATGAAGATCCGTCTACAGAGATATGTTAAAAGACAACCTATTATAGTACCTGTCTTTTACTATCTATAAATAATATGAGTGATATTATAGATAACAATTATCTATACCATTATACGTATCGACCTTATTTCGATTTCCATCAATTACATATTAGATGCGTTATTTGTCGAGTTTTTAATATTCGATCCCGTAGCCTCTCTTTCTTGCACTCTCGGAATAAAAAGAACCTGGTTGGTCTAAAACCTAGTAATTAATTGGCTAGAGCTGGTACGAGCCAACGAACGATCACCTGTAGATGGAACCAAATACATTCCTCACCATTTGATTCCTATATCTTGTAAAGCGGTGACGTTTGTTAAGTCGATCGATACGATGGCCGACATATCAGCCGTACGTTATTTCTGACATACATTTCTTTTGGATGAACCTAGCTAGAGAATTTTTGGCATATACAATATTGTTTACACCTGTAATTACAAAAATAGCAGTACGCTTGCCGTACTGACAAAAATAACATTTTTGCCGCCCGGTGGCCGGACGGCGATGCTGGAGAGCTAACGCATGCGACCTGGAGCCCGGTCGTTGGGTGGCAGGCAACCTGCCGCCCAGTCACCTGGCAACCACGGCCTGTCGCCCTGTCACTAGGAGGCAGATGGCCTGCCACCCCTCCACCAGGAGATTAGTTGGCTTAATTATCTGCCTTAATTATTTTATTTTTTTGTGTACTGCTTATTTAAATTTTTAAATATAACAAATGAGCTCTAAAAATTACAAAATTTTATATACAACCTCCTGACATGACTTACTTCATTGTATAATTACTTGAAAATTTTATCCATTGTGAATGACTGAATGTTGCTGAAAAATTCATAATATATATATAGGAGTTGTTACATGTAGCAAACGAGATCCAAAAATTATGAAATTTTATGTGAAGCCTCCCACATAGTCAACCTAATTATGCAATGTTTTGAGAATTTTATGTAATTATTAGATAATTTTATCCACTGTAAATGTTGCTAAAAAATTTGTATGATTAGTAGGTGATTAATACATGTTTAGGCGCATTGTAATGGCTTGTCGCCTGACCACCGGATGGCATGCTTTGGAGCTAGTGGCAAGCGTTGGCACTATGGGCTAGTGGCTTATCTTTACTTGCATTGTTACCTTGTCTTCACTTGCATTATTAGGCATGGGAGTGAATGGAGTGGGCTGAAGGCCATTTGTCTGGTATGAAAAATGAGTGCTCATGCATCGTGATGAGGGAATGACCACTAAAAGTGTCACTTGCGTCGTGTCTGTTTCCCCACACATAGTTCACTCCTACATTATCGACGCGTCGTTATCGTGCGCTTCGCTATCGCTCTTGTTATAAATTTTGAGCTACGTGTAGTCACACTCTTGCAATCTCTTCGCTGACACTCCTCGTCGCCCAGTCTCTTCGTTCACACTCCTCGCCTACGCTCTTCGTCCGCTTTCTTCACAGCCGATTAAATATTTTTAGTGCCGTTATTAGCAGTCATATTAACAGGTATTTTTTGTCATATGAAATGTCTTTGTTAAATGTGTACATAATTAGTTGTAGTTATTTAGGTGTAATTAATTTAGTCATAATTATTTAGGCATAATTAACTAATTTTTATATTAATTATTTTTTGTTTGCAAGCAAATGTTGTTTAATTATATATTTTTATATGCTTTTATGTTGACTTCATTAGACATTAATATCATAGCTACTAAGTATAGCAATTAAGCTATGATGCCAGAGGAAAGGTTATATTAGAAACATAAAAAAGAATCTCTAGCAAATTTCATGTTGCCTACTATTATATGTGCGTACCCTGTCAGCCTGTCATGTGAACCTAGGCTAGCTAGCTGGGTAGTGCTACTCCTAGTTCATTTTAATTCTCAATTAATCACACACAAACATGCTTTATCCTTGTGCTCCAAATTTGCAAGAGTTTTACATGTGTGCATTATGTAATGCTTTTAGATAGCTAGATAGGACCATTCATTTAGTTATGTCGAACTGCATTTATCTGTTGCTGTGGAGTATGGAGTATCCATTAGTACTAATATGCATTTGTGAGGCAGAAAAGTGGTGCAATAAGCTGTATAGTATAAAAAAGCTGGCTTTATTATCACATTATCCATGCTTGTATAAATAACAGGGGCATTATGGTGCCCAGGCTCTATGATTGAGATTTTCTATTCATGATTAAGACTTTCCATCCATGATTGAGATTTCTATCCATGATTAAGACTTTCCATCCTGATATATTACATATCCTTGCGCTTGCACGCATCTAAAAGCAATCCAAAGACGGGGAGGCTTGGTGCCCAGACACCATGGTGTCCCATTTCAGTGTCCTATATATATATAGAGAGAGAGAGAGAGGGAAATTTTTTTCTACTCCCGGGTGTAATTACTCCCACATCTGATATACTACCTAAACAAACATGACATACTCCTGTATCACTTGGGTATACTCATATACTAATAATAAGATACTTCAATGTGAACTACACAAAAAACTTGCAAGGGAGTCTATAGTTTTTAGCATATTTTACAAACACCTTCATATACGCATGTAAAAAGGAGTATGTCTAAAAAATATACATACCACCTCTGAAAGATGTACGTACTACTTAGATGATCTTATATACTTGTATACCACACGTAAATACTCTCCGTTACACGAGATCTCCCTTCGTTGTACGATACGACATAGGAAGTAACTATACCCAGGAGTAGAAAAGAGGCTTCCTATATATCTATCTATGTATATATATATATAGAGAGAGAGAGAGGAAAAATACCTTTTACTCCCAGGTGTAATTATACCCACATCTAATATAACACCTAAACAAACTTAAAACTCTACTCAGACGATCGCATCGAAAAATGAATAACACGCAAACAAGAACAAATGAATACCAAGGTAAATTCAAATGAACTCCATATTAAACATAAATAGCATCATTAGATAGATCTTGATTTTAGAAATAAGTTTCATTAAATTTGAAGATAAAACGAGTGAGAATGGGCTCTTTAAAGTTTAAATTTGGAATTACATCCAAAAATAAATAGAGGAGAGAAAATTCTCTCTCTCTGACAAGTGGGGCCCACATTTTTAAATTAATTTTTGAATAAATTTATATGGAAAAGCCACACAGGTTGACAGGTGGGGTCCCACGGGCTTTTTAAATAAAATCAAATTATTTTTAAAGGGGAAAGACAGAGGCAGACATGTGGGGCCTTGGTACTATGCAAACAGTGCGTGGGGCCATATGTCAGTGATTCACCCTTTTAAAAGCTGGTTTAAAACATTTTAAATGACTATAGGCTTATTTGTCAGTAGGACAAGGTTACAGATTAAAGTGGGAGGGCCTACATGTCACCGGCTGATTAACCCAGCACTAAGCATGGCCATTAACGGCTAATTAAATAGGATTATCACTAATGATGTCGCTACATGGACTTCTTTTGGTCGTGAGGTGGTGAGGCTCGTCGACGGCAAAGGAGGGGTGGTGGCCGGCGGTGATGGCCGAAATGAGTTCTTTGGGCCTGTGCGCACCTATAGGCGAGGTGGCATGGCTCACTTTAGCCTTGGCGGTGACCGGCGATGAGTTTAAGCGGCGACGGAGATGGCAACCATGGCACCATGGTAGAGCAAGGCACTCAAGGCCAATTACGATAGGGAAGAGCAACTAGAGGAGGAAGGGAGCTCATTGGGAGATAGAGGGAAGCTCGGGAAAGGTGGATCTAGGCTGGCGGTGAGAGCTAGGTCGGCAGCGAAGTGGGTGACGACATGAGATCGCCAAAGGGGAAGACGAAGCCGAGCGTGGGTCGGTGCAGCTTCAAGATGTCCGTACAGTGCTTTGTGCGCCAGGAATTGGGTGGAGGTGCAATGGTGCGGGAGGTGGCTCGACGGTGGTGGAGTAGCCTGAGAGGAGGGAGGAGGTAAATCTGGTGGTGCTCGGGTGCAACTGAGGGCAAGGGGGAGAAATTGGGGAGGAGGTGGCACTGTAGAGGAGTAGGAGGCAGCGCAAGGGCCAAAGGCAGCGAGAGCAGTGTGCAACACAGAGGGAGAAGGTAGGGCTAAGGCGCAAGAGGCCAGATGGCATGGCCGATTGTGGAGGCGTGGGCGCATGTATGCGACAAGCGAGGGTCATCGTGGATGTTCTTATCCTTTAGCAATTAACCATTTATATATATTGTGAGCAACATCGATTTGTGATGATGTGATGTAGAATTAAAGCTTTCATACTTCTAATGTGAAATGGCTACGGATATATGTATTGCCCAAATATTTGTAACTGTAATCTTTCAATTGATGGCACAAATAAACTAAGGACAAAGGGTTCTAATTTCAGTATTCTTTATCTCCAATCTTTTGTTGCAGTCGTTGAGCGAGGATGTGGATTGGGAGGATATGGATGACGACAATGATGATGGTGTACCATCTGATGAGGAGGAGGAACAAGGTCATGTTTCTGTGGATTCTTCAAGTTCAAATGATGATAAACAAGCAGATGTGGCATTGACTAAAGATGGTATTGTGTCTCAAAGAAAATCAAAGAGGGGGGCAAAAAGGCGGAAGGAATCTCCAAAGGTAACTGGGAGACAAAGATCAGATTGTTGGAAGATTTTTAAAGTGGTGACTGTTCCATCCAAGACAAAGAAAGGGAAGATCAACATAAAAGTAAAGGGTAGATTTTGCTACAAACTCATGTGTTACAAACAAAGGGGTGCTACATCACATTTGATGAGGCATAGTGTCAAAGATGGCTAATAAGTTCTTAACTGTGCCAACTAGCATTGTATCTTCGGAATCAACTTTCAGTGCTAGAGGTGGAGTACTAGATGACTATCGAAGTTATCTACGTCCGGCTATGGTTCAGTACTTGGTGTGCGTGTCTTTTGCTAGATAAGAGGTGCACATGATGACATCAAACCACCTATATTTGTGGTAGGTTATGTATTGCATTGTTCGTGGATTTTTTTCTTACATCATGGCTAACTCGAATATCATGCCTCTTTTTAGGAAGAAGATGAGGATGATGTCGAAACTATACTATTTTCTCAAGGCACCGTAGAGAGCAACTAGTGCGTGATACTACTAGGTGAGTTCTCTAACTCTTATGACCAACATTATCCTAGATATAATATATAAGGCGTTTCAGCTTCTCCTCTGCAGAAATTACAAGATTTTAGTTATCTCATAGACATCTTAATTCATAATTCAGAACACCAAGCTTAACTAATAAATTTAATATCTCCTACTTTTCAAATGACATATTCTTTATATACATACAATGGCAAGCTATACCTTCTTGCATCTTTGAAATATCATGATTATCATGTTAGCTAATGAATTTAGTACAGTTTGTGAAAGCCAAATAAACTAGATACATTTATTTCCCATAGCTGTCTTGGAATTAGACCATGGACATTCTTATTGTTGCCTACAAAGCTCCAACAACCATATGACAGTTCCTATGTAAATAAAGGGTATGATGGTTGCAAAACACATGCCAGGCGTTAATGGCTTCAAGATAATTCATGTATTCTTGTATGCTTCCCTTGACTGCTACCATACTGATGTGTTTGAATGCAGTCTTTTGGAGCAAGATAGCAGTACTACATCTGTTGAATATCTAGTCAATTTTCGGCATATTTTAATCCAAAAATTCAGCATATAAAACATGACATACAAAAGCATGAGTAATTCAACAATGATGTATTCATATTCGCTAACGAACAAGCTAACAGCAGCACCTATTAACATATTCATAGCGCACAGAAACAAATACACCAAAGAAGTTTTCAGGTTATACCCTCGGGCGGGGCCAGTGTCGGAGACACCGGATGCGCCGTTACCATCAGTCGACATGATGGTCTATTCGATGTAGTCGATCGAGGCGTGATGCAGGAAGACGTTCGCAGTGCAGTCTCGCGAACAGTTCACCACCAGGAAGTAGAAGACGTACGTCACAGATTGAGTAGTCGCGCCAAAGCGCTCCCCAAAAACTTGATCGCCCGTCTACCCGTGCAGGTACGCAAACGGACGGAGTTTCGGAGGCCTACTCGCCCAGAACCTTGCGCACAAAGTTCTGGACCGGAGATTGCAGAGAACAGCCACAAAAACAGAACCATTTTTTTTGTTCGTATGGAGTAGAGAGCCTTTTATGCTCTGTTCTTTTGTAACAGCAAAAACGAAGAGACCAGAGTAACTGCAGCCATTAGTCACTAGTAACTGCAGCCATTACTTGAAAGTAACTGCATCCATAATTCACTAGTAACTGCACCGTTACTGCCAGCCATTCGTTAATACTATTTACTGCGAGTCAGTGCGTTTCGATTTTCGAATAGATAAAGAAAAACGCGCCCGCACCCGACACGCCTGCGCGCATGCGCACGCGCATGCGCTCGCACTCGCACACGCACCGCACGGCACGGCTCGGCTCGGCGTGGCGAGGCGAGGCGAGCGAGCGAGCGCGCACGCGTGTATTAGCTCTCTCTAATTCCACAAGGGGATTACCACGTTCCACCTTTTAAAGTGGTGTAACTCCCATTCAACTCTCCATATGGGACTAAACAGTTTTTCCATGTGGGCCTAGGAATTTCATTTGATTAATTGCTAAATTAAAATGGACCAAGTCCAATTAATCCAACAATCCCCACCAAATTTCAAGGCACACGAGAAATGCTCTCAGTTCTGCTGTTGTTTGATATACCAGTGTTTCGATGGAGACTGTTAAGTTGAATATCCACCTAGGAAAGGAGTTACACTCATCCACAACTGAACAATGGACTATGCCTTAAATTGACAGTTTTGTGCGAACAAGCTTTACCCAATTCCTTTACTAGTACTAGGCTGCCTAAAGCATCCCCTCTGGTTGGAGCGTATAAGTCATACTCCATGCCTATTCATGAGTATCTAGAGGTCACCCAAATCTCATAGACTATGACCAGCAGTCGAACTCATATAGGTGTGTTCCTTCTAAGATGTCCTGTAGGCCGACATCTCTGCTTTAAATAAGCCACTCGGATCACATTGAAGTAAAAACCAACCTGCCATACAGAATAGGAGAGAAGCGCATCATTGAAGAAATGAGCCCTGTAAAGGTCTCTCCTCCCAGTCAACCAACAGCTTGTTTCACCATCCTACTTCACGGGATCTCCGATCACGTAGAACAGGTTACCACTGTGGTATGACTCATGTGGGTCTCAAGCCCATCTCACTCGATGCACTATCTATCACATTACGTGATAAACCCTTTGTAAATTGGTCGGCCAGATTATTAGCTGTCTGGACATAGTCCAGCGCTATCACTCCGGAGTTTTTCAGCTTTCTGACAGACTTCAACCGCCTCTTAACATGCCTACATGACTTCATGTTGTCCTTAGAACTGTTCACCTTGATAATTACAGTTTGATTATCACAGTTCATCAGGATAGCCGGTATCGGTTTTTCAACCACCGGCAAATCCATAAGGAGTTCGCGAAGCCACTCAGCCTCAACAGTTGCGGTATCTAACGCTGTGAGTTCTGCTTCCATTGTTGACCTCGTTAAGATGGTCTGCTTGAAAGACTTCCAGGAAACAGCACCACCTCCAAGTGTGAACACATATCCACTCGTGGCTTTTATCTCATCAGCATTAGAGATCCAGTTTGAATCACTGTAGCCCTCCAGTACCTTTGGGTACCCAGCATAGTGAATACCATAGCTCACGGTTGCCTTTAGATAACGCATCACTCTCTCAAGAGCACGCCAATGATCATCTCCCGGATTTGAAACAAATCGGCTTAGCTTGCTCACAGCAAACGAGATGTCAGGTCTCGTAGCACTAGCTAAATACATCAATGAGCCAATGATCTGGGAGTATCTCAATTGATCCCTTATTATTCTTCGGTTTTTCCTCAATAACACACTAGGATCATAAGGAGTAGAAGCAGGCTTGCAGTCACTATAACCAAAGCGACTCAAGACCTTCTCCACATAGTGGGATTGCACAAGTGTAACCCCACCATCAACTCCTCTCAGTAGCTTAATGTTAAGAATCACATCAGCCACTCCCAAATTTTTCATCTCAAAACTCTTGGACAAAAAGTCCTTGACCTCCTCAATCACATTGAGGTTGGTCCCAAAAATTAGTATGTCATCAACATACAAGCACAAGATCACTCCTTCTCCCCCACCATAGCGATAGTACACACATTTGTCGGCTTCATTCACAACAAAGCCAGCAGATGTCAAAGTTCTGTCGAACTTCTCATGCCATTGTTTAGGTGCTTGCTTTACGCCATACAAAGACTTTAACAACTTGCACACCTTTCCTTCTTGACCTTCTACCACAAACCCGTCTAGCTGATTCATATAAATCTCCTCCTCCAACTCTCCATTTAGGAAAACTGTCTTAACGTCCATTTGATGAACGAGCAGACCATGAGAGGCAGCTAGGGCAAGTAATACTCGAATTGTGGTCAATCGGGCAACAGGTGAATAAGTATCAAAGAAGTCCTCGCCTTCTTTCTGGGTATAACCCTTGGCCACAAGCCTTGCCTTGTACTTTTCAATTGTACCATCAGGCCTAAGCTTTTTCTTGAAAACCCATTTACATCCTACAGGTTTACACCCATAAGGACGGTCAACGACCTCCCAAGTTCCATTAGACATAATAGAGTCCATCTCACTCTGTACTGCTTCCTTCCAATAGTCAGCGTCAGGAGAAGAATATGCCTCTTCAATGGTTCTTGGAGTGTCATCCACGAGGTATACAATGAAATCATCACCAAAAGACTTTGCAATCCTCTGTCTCTTACTCTTTCGAGTAACTTTATTGTTATCCTCCTCAGGATTTTCCATAGGCGTTTGCTAAACATGTTCTATCGGTACAAAAGAATCAAGGGAAATTATAGGTTCTTGACTAGATGAGCTAGGTACATCACATTTCATAGGAAATTCATTCTAAAAAAATGTAGCATCTCTGGACTCTATGATTGTACCAACACGCACGTCAGGTACTCCAGCTTTTATAATTAAGAACCTATAACCCACGCTGTGCATAGCATAACCAAGAAATACACAATCTACGGTTTTTGGTCCAAGTTTGCGCTTCTTGACAATTGGCACGTTAACTTTGGCCAAACATCCCCAGGTGCGCAAGTATGAGAGAGTCAACTTCTTCTTTTCCCATTCCTCGAATGATGTTACTTCTTTGTTCTTTGTAGGAACTCTATTCAGGACATGACACGTGGTCAATATAGCCTCACCCCACCATTCCTTAGAAAGTATCGCAGTGTCTAACATGGCGTTAACCAAATCAGTTAGAGTGCGGTTTTTCGTTTCAGCAACCCCGTTTGATTCGGGAGAATAGGGAGGCGTCCTCTCATGAACAATTCCATGTTCCTCGCAGAATAAAGTAAACTCATTTGAAAAATACTCTCCCCCACGATCAGACCTTACCCGCTTGATTTTCCTCTCAAGTTGGTTTTCTACCTCAGCTTTATAGATCTTAAAGTAATTCAACGCTTCATCTTTTGTTTTTAATAAGTACACATAGCAAAATCTAGTGCAATCATCTATAAGCGTCATGAAATATTTCTTCCCACCTTTAGTCAACACGCCATTCATCTCGCACAAATCGGAATGAATGAGTTCTAACGGTGCCAAATTCCTCGCCTCTTTTGCTGCCTTGTGAGGCTTGCGAGGTTGTTTGGATTGAACACACGCATGGCACTTAGAACCTTTGACCAAAGTGAATTTCGGGATTAAACTCATATTAGCTAAGCACGTCATACACCCAAAATTAACATGACAAAGTCGTGAATGCCAAACATTAGATTCATCATCATTGTTACACACATGGTTCACAAATTTATTATAGTAATCCATCAAAGAAAAACGGAACAAGCCTCCGCTCTCATAGCCTTTACCAACAAATGTTCCATACTTAGACACGACACATTTATTGGATTCAAATGCAAGCCTAAAACCATCTCTACACAGTAGAGATCCGCTGACGAGATTCTTCTTTATGGAGGGGACATGCTGCACGTTCTTCAGCTGCACGGTCTTTCCCGAAGTAAACTTCAGATCGACCGTACCAACACCATGAACAGCTGCATGCGATCCGTTCCCCATCAACAAGGAGCAACCTCGACCGACCTGATAAGATGAAAACAAGGAAATATCAGCACACACATGAATATTAGCACCAGTGTCAACCCACCACTCAGGTGATTGACAAACAGAAAGAACTGTAGGTAAATAATTACCGTACCCCGATGTTCCTCCAACATCACTAATAACCATGTTGGCAGACTTCTTGTGCTTATCCTTACGGTCTAGACAATCCTTAGCCCAATGGCCAAAATCACCGCACACAAAGCAACTACCCTTTCCTTTCCTTTGCTTTTCTTCTTAAACTCAGTAGTAGCCTTGGGCTTGACAATAGGCTTATTTTTCTTCTTATTATGGGAAGCCTGAGGGTTCTTCTTCTGCACCAAATTGGCACTAGAACCTCCCTCAACAGCAACTTTCTTGCCACGAGTATCTTTTGCCCTCGCCTTCTCTTCAACACCACGAGTGCCAATGAGATCAGTAACACTGAACTCCTGCCTCTTGTGTTTCAGAGAGGTAGCAAAATCCGACCAAGAAGGTGGTAACTTGGCGATAATACCGCCAGCCACAAACTTGTCCGGTAACTCGCACTTATTGTTCTCAAGCTCCTTTGCCAGCGCCTGAATCTCATGAGCTTGTTCTACTACAGAACGGTCATCGACCATCTTGTAGTCATAGAACTGCTCCATGGCATACAGCTCACTGCCAGCATCAGAAACTCCGAACTTGGCCTCAAGTGCATTCCACATCTCTTTGCCCGTAGGCAAATGCATGTACACATCCACAATGTTATCCGCCAGTATGTTGATAAGTGCACCTCGAAACAAGTTATCCGCTACATTGAACTTGCGTTCGTCCTTAGCAGAAAGAGGCTAAGCGGGCTTGCCTTGTGCAACATGAAAACATTCCATGGCAGTAAACCACAGGATCGCACGTGCACGCCATCTCTTAAAATTGGAACCATCAAACGGAGGGTGCGGCTTAAGCGACGCAACAAAGCCAACTACCGAAAAAGACCTATCAAGTTTTTGGATTGTTGAATATCTAGTCAATTTTCGGCATATTTTAATCCAGAAATTCAGCATATAAAACATGACATACAAAAGCATGAGTAATTCAACAATGATGTATTCATATTCGCTAACGAACAAGCTAACAGCAGCACCTATTAACATATTCATAGCGCACAGAAACAAATACACCAAAGAAGTTTTCAGGTTATACCCTCGGGCGGGGCCAGTGTCGGAGACACCGGATGCGCCGTTACCATCAGTCGACATGATGGTCTATTCGATGTAGTCGATCGAGGCGTGATGCAGGAAGACGTTCGCAGTGCAGTCTCGCGAACAGTTCACCACCAGGAAGTAGAAGACGTACGTCACAGATTGAGTAGTCGCGCCAAAGCGCTCCCCAAAAACTTGATCGCCCATCTACCCGTGCAGGTACGCAAACGGACGGAGTTTCGGAGGCCTACTCGCCCAGAACCTTGCGCGCAAAGTTCTGGACCGGAGATTGCAGAGAACAGCCACAAAAACAGAACCAGTTTTTTTTGTTCGTATGGAGTAGAGAGCCTTTTAAGCTCTATTCTTTTGTAACAGCAAAAATGAAGAGACCAGAGTAACTGCAGCCATAATTCACTAGTAACTGTCAGCCATTCGTTAATACTATTTACTGCGAGTCAGTGCGTTTCGATTTTCGAATAGATAAAGAAAAACGCGCCCGCACCCGACACGCCTGCGCGCTCGCACCGCACCGCTCGGCTCGGCGTGGCGAGCGAGCGCGCGTGTATTAGCTCTCTCTAATTCCACAAGGGGGTTACCACGTTCCACCTTTTAAAGTGGTGTAACTCCCATTCAACTCTCCATATGGGACTAAACAGTTTTTCCATGTGGCTTAGGAATTTCATTTGATTAATTGCTAAATTAAAATGGACCAAGTCCAATTAATCCAACAACATCTTCATGCTGGTGCTGGGTTGACTCATTTTGCCAAGCTTACTTTCGTGTGGTCATCACTGAAGCTTTTTCCTAGTGTACAAACTTGTTTTCAGATGGTTGGATAATTGGATTGTTTGATGCCTTGATGGTAGCTCAGATTCAAAGGCCAGTCCTATGTTACTGGCTAGACTCAGCCATCTGATCTTTTGGCAAGCTTTGTTATGTCTTATGTGTATAATATATGCCCATCCATTTATGTCCTTTTGCATTCTTCTCTGCATTCTTATGTATATATACTTGCCTCGCCCAGCAGCAATTTTGTCTTGCCATGTGTGATTTTGCATTCCAAAGGCCTTGAGGTTGAGCTTTCTTCGTCTGAAGATAAGCGTGCGAAAGGTAGATTGGAGTTGTCTAGCTTTGTCCAGATGGTAGCAGCTTTATCTGTTCGTCCAAAGCCGGTGCATGCGTCGGAGTTTGGAAGGTTTTGGGCGGTGGCCGATGTGGAGGAGGACTCGGATGAGTTGTCGGAGGCAGACGGATCTCAGGATTCCGGTGAGGCCTTATCGACACCGGCGTTCATCGCAGAAGCGGCGGAAGCCGGGATTGAGGCTCGTGATCTTTACAAGGCAGAGGAGGAAATTGCGACCATTGGCAATGGTTCCAATTCTAGGAAGTATCCGAAGTCGAAGTTGGCAGTCAGGATCATAGAGTCGATGGTTCAAAGGAAGCTTTACCCCGAGGCCTGGATTGGTCCGCTGCCGCCGCCACGAATCTCTCCCCCTAGATCCCTAGGGGACGTGATGGAGAAGGCGCGGGAGGTTGGGCTTCGGGTGGGGAAGAAGGGTGGCAGCCGTGCATCGGGTCCTGCGGCCATGGTTTCACGGTGTTCGAAGTTGAATCAAGGAGGTTTGGCTGACAAGGCCAAAGATTTGCAATTAATGACCCCAGATTTCCCGGAACTAATAAGCCCCCGTGCGGTGAGTTACGCTTCGGAGGGCTCGAGTTCCGAAGAGATCGCTTCGGGCCCGAATGTGTTTACTGCTTTTTCTCGGGCAACAGTTAACGAGGCGGGCTGCGGCGTTTCTGTTTCTAGGGTCAGGCCGTGTCCGGGCCTTATTGCGTTATTCTCCAGAGTTGGAACACGAGTCAAGTTGTTCTCTGCTCGGAGAAGGCCTCGGTCTTTCGCGGAGGTGGTGAGAGAGGGACGCTTAGTTTCGACACCTCAAGGTCCCGGCATGGCGAACCAGTATCCCAGTGCCAGCCAGGGTGGTCAGCACCCACCCCATCTCGGCGGTGTCGGGGCATCTAATCTGGGGCAGACGGCGGGCAGGGGGGGGATATCATCCGGGCTTCAACCCCAGCTATCACCCGGGCGCTAGTCGGGGATGGCATGGAGGGGTGCGCGGGCGTCGCGGCGCTCGTGGTGGTCACGCCCCTCACGGCTATGCCGGCCAGGGTGCGTTCGGCAACAGCAACCTTCCCGGTGTAGGACGAGGGAGCGGTGGTCGTGGCATCGGCCGAGGCCGCGGTGGCCAGGAGTGGAGCGCGAACCAGCTGGCTTCCCGGTCGTTGCCTTCGAGTACGCCTGCAGCGAATGCTTCAATTTCTTCTGCTGCAAATCCGAGCCCTGAAGGTAATTTGCTGAACTCGCAGATCAATTCGGAGGAAGCTAATTTGAGGGCCATCAATCAGAGCGACAGTTTGATGCCAAGACAGAATGCGGGTAAAGGAAAGAACAAAGCGCCGTACTGCTTTCGTTGTTTAACCAAGGGGCATGTCCTGAGCGAGTGCTCAAAGGTTCTGTGCTGTGATATCTGTGACAGTGATGATCATGTCACAAAAGCTTGCCCTTTTTCAAAGGGTGCTAAACCTACTGCAGTGCCTCATGGGTTTGCGGTGGAAAAATTGGGTTTCTACTACATAGATTATACTGGGAAGCAAAAGGAAAAGAGAGACTCAAAAACTGCTAAGGTGAAAATCTCAGGAGGTACTATGACTGATCTGCAGGTCAGTACTGAACTTGAGAGGCTCATACCTGGCAATGTGAATTGGGAGGTTAAAACATTAGGGGAAAACGCTTTTACTGCTAATTTTCCTTCCATAGATGAACTTCAGCGTTTGGTGCGCGTAGGGCCTGTGGAAGCTAAATGCACAGTAGCGAAGATGGAATTTGAAATTAAAAGCAATCCTAATGTGTTTAAATATGAAATTACCAAGGTTTGGGTTCAGTTCAGGGGGCTCCCTGAGGAGCTCTTGGAGTTCCCCATTGTATGGGCAATTGGCTCTATACTTGGGGTGACTAGGAAAGTAGATATGAAGTTTGTGAAAGCATATGAAATGGGCAGGATTCAGGTGGCAGTTCTTGATGCTGGTCTTGTCCCTGATTTAGTGGACATAGTTATCGGGGACTTCGTTTATGAATTACAATTTAGGGTGGAGAATTCTGACCCTGATTCATCACCAATGCCAATTGACATGGACTTGGATTTTGATCCAAATAATGATGCTGAGGAAGAGGAAATTGATGAAAAAGATAAAGAAGGGAAAGAAAGCAACATTGATAACAAAAAGGAAGATATGGAGGAAGGGAAAAACAAAGCTGGTTCTGGCTCGGCTCCTGCTAAAATGGGCCGCCAGGCTGTTCTTTCCCCTGTGACTGATAATATTGGTACGGTGGGCAATGGGAAGGTTAGGCCCTCTGTGGCGCTTCAGGCATCTGGTTTTAGCAAAAAGGCGGCCTGGATGATGGTTCCGATTGGACCGGCTGCAGGGCAGCCCATAATTTCAGCACAGGGTACCATTCCAGTTGCAATGATGGTTGATGGCCCAATCACTCCGGTGAAAGCGGGGACGCAGCCTGCAGTAACACCTTCTCGAGCTAGCAAAAGGAATGCTAGTTTGGGGGATCAGGACGCACTGCAACGAGCTGCTAAGCTGAAGGCCAAAAGGAACTTGGAGGTTTCTTCTACGCAAGGTATTTCTTCCTCTGTTAGCTCTTTTTCAGATTTAGATATTTCAGTTCTTGCTGATAAGTGCAGTTCTTTGGGGGTTTGTTTGGATGTGTCTAAGTTCTCGTGTTCTGAGCAATTTGACTTTCTTAAATCTTTAGAAAGGAATAGGCTTAGTTGTGCCAAGAGGTCGGAGGTAGGTAAAACTTGGGATTCTGTTTCAAAGTTAGATCATTCGGAGGAACCTTGGGGGGATGATATTGATATCCTGGCTTTGAACCATATTTGTGGGGAGATGGCTGAGGGTCCATCTGATGGCGACTGCGGGGGTTCGGAGGATACCCGTGCAAAGCATCAGTGGGGGAAGCTTAGGAAGAGTAAGCAGAATTTAAGAAGGAAAAATCTCCATCAGTCTAAATGAAAGGAGTTTTTTGGAATTGTAATGGTTTAGGTGATCCGAAGAAATTTAAATTTCTTGCGGACCTGACGTTTGAAAATAATTTAGACTTTATTGCTCTGTCTGAAACGGGGAGGGGAGAGTGTTCTCAGAGGTTTCTCAAAAATCTGTGCGGTGGGAAGGATTTCCTTTGGCATGTCAAGCCTCCGAGGGGCAGGTCTGGAGGTATGCTGTTAGGGATTAATCTTCTCACCTTTGACATTGGAGAAATAGAAGAAGGAGAGTTCTTTGTTAAGTTTAAAATCAGGAACAAGGATGATGGATTTCAGTGGTTACTTGTCTCTGTGTATGGTGCTGCTCAACCTAGTCTTAAAGAGAGTTTCTTGACTGAATTAGCCCACCTTTGCGCTAAGGAATCGCTGCCTATAATTTTAGGGGGTGACTTTAACATCATTAGGGGGCCAAGGGAGAAAAGCAACTCTAATTACAATGACAGATGGCCGTTTCTTTTCAATGCTATAATAGATGCTTTCAATCTTAAGGAGCTAGTGCTTTCGGGTAGGAAATTCACTTGGGCAAACAGCCTACAAATCCCGACTTTTGAAAAGTTGGATAGAATTTTAATGTCCACTGAATGGGAATTAAAGTTTCCCAGAACGTCCGTTCAGGCTTTAACCAGAGGAATCTCGGACCATACGCCGTTATTGATGGATACAAGAAATCCTTCTTTCAGTAACTCGCAACCTACCTTCAAGTTCGAGATTGGTTGGTTACTCAGAGAAGGTTTCAGGGACATGGTCAAGGAGATTTGGGCTAGCGTTCAGATGGGTAACACCCCTTTAGAAAGATGGCAGGCTAAAATTAGGCGGCTTCGACAATATTTAAGGGGGTGGGCGAAGAACACTAGCGGGGCATACAAAAAAGAGAAGAAAGGGTTGCTGGATAAGTTAGATGAATTAGACAAAAAAGCCGAATTCATTCGTCTCTCTGCAGAAGAAGTAAATCAGAAACATGTGTTAAAAGTTAGGCTTGCTGATCTCCTAAGAGAAGAAGAGCTCAAATGGTACCAACGAGCTAAAGTCAAAAATTTACTTGAGGATGAAATCAAGACGGCTATTTTCCAAATGAAGCTTAATGCCGCCCCTGGGCCTGATGGTTTTCCAGTTGAATTCTACCAAGTGTTCTGGGAGGTGATCAAAGGTGACTTAATGGCGTTATTTGAGGACTTTCATAGGGGCAACCTGCCTCTACATAGTATAAATTTTGGAACTATAATCCTGCTACCTAAGGGTAGTGAAGCAAACAGGATAGAACAATACAGACCTATTTGTTTGCTTAATGTCAGTTTCAAAATTTTTACAAAAGTAGCTTCAAATAGAATTGCTCTTGTTGCCCAAAAAATTATTCGTCCTTCCCAGACAGCATTTCTCCTGGGTAGAAATATCATGGAAGGGGCAATAATTCTTCATGAAACAATCCATGAGATGCATAGGAAGAAGCTAGATGGGGTGTTATTCAAAATTGACTTCGAGAAAGCTTATGATAAAGTCAAATGGTCTTTTTTGCAACAAACTCTTCGCATGAAAGGTTTTTCCGAAACATGGGGCATTTGGATTAAAGCCTTCGTGCAGGGCGGAAATGTGGGTATAAAAATTAATGATCAAATGGGCCCTTTCTTTCAATCCCGGAAGGGGCTTAGACAAGGTGACCCGTTGTCACCCGTTTTGTTTAATTTAGTGGTGGATATGTTGTCCATTTTAATTGCCAGGGCCAAAGTGAATGGGCAGGTTAGTGGGGTAGTTCCGCATCTTGTGGAAGATGGTTTATCTATTCTACAGTATGCGGATGATACAATAATCTTCATGGATCATGATATTGAGCAAGCGACAAACATGAAACTAATTCTGTGTTTGTTTGAGCAATTGTCTGGCCTTAAGATTAACTTCCACAAAAGTGAAATTTTTTGTTTTGGTAAGGCAAAAGAGGAGGAAAATCTATATGCCCAACTATTCGGTTGTGAATTAGGATCTTATCCTTGTCGGTACCTCGGTCTCCCTATGCACTACAAGAAATTGAGCAACAAGGATTGGAAATGCATAGAGGAAAGATTTGAGAAAAAACTCAGTTGCTGGAAAGGAAAGATGCTGTCAGTTGGCGGTAGATTAGTGTTGATCAATTCTGTTTTGTCCAGTCTTCCTATGTTCATGCTATCCTTCTTCAAGATACCTAAAGGGGTCTTAAAAAAGCTTGAATATTTCAGATCTCGGTTTTTCTGGCAGAATGATCAACACAAGAAAAAATATAGGTTGGTTAGATGGCCTATTATTTGCCAACCCAAGGAACAGGGGGGCCTGGGCATCCAGAACCTGGAAATCCAAAACAAATGTCTGCTTGGTAAATGGTTGTTCAAGCTTTTGAATGAGGATGGTATTTGGCAAGAACTCATTAGGAACAAGTATATTAAAAATAAGACTTTATCTCAAGTGTCCAAGAAACCGGGAGACTCTCACTTCTGGTTGGGCCTTATGGGGGTTAAAGAGCAGTTTCTGAGACTAGGAAGTTTCAAGGTCTCGGATGGATCCCAAATAAGGTTCTGGGAGGATCGTTGGCTAGGGGGGGTGCCTCTCAAAGAGGTCTATCCTTCCCTTTACAATATTGCTCGTAGGAAGCAGTCGTCGGTAGCTGAAGTTCTTCGGTCGGTTCCTATTAACATCGCCTTCAGAAGAGCGTTAGTGGGAAACAAGTTGGTTGCTTGGCAGGACTTAATTGGTAGGATCGCAAGTATTAATTTACATGATGGCAGCGACTCATTTTGCTGGGACTTGCATTCTAATGGGATGTTCTCGGTCAAATCCATGTATGTGTTCCTAATAAACAATGGGATCAAAGTGTCTCAGGACATTTGGAGGCTTAGAATTCCATTAAAGGTTAAGATCTTTTCGTGGTTTCTAAAGAGGGGGGTGATTCTAACAAAGGATAATTTAGCTAAAAGAAATTGGAAGGGCAACCCAAATTGCTGTTTTTGCTCTAATCTAGAGAATATTCAGCATATTTTCTTCGACTGTGCATTGGCTAAGGCCTTGTGGCGTGCTATCCACATGGTGCTTGGTGTTAATCCGCCAACAAGTATTCGGAACATTTTTGGTGCTTGGCACAAACAAAGTGGGAGAGAATTTAGAAGTCTGTTGCTTACAGGAGCTGTGGCTTTGTGCTGGTCGATTTGGCTTACTAGGAATGATCTGGTTTTTGACAATTGCAGTCCAAAATCTTTTTCGCAGGTCATGTTCAGAGTAACGCATTGGTTGAGGCAGTGGGGGCTTTTACAAAGGAGTGAAGACTTGAAGAAGTTCATTGTCCAAGGGTGTCGGAAACTAGAGACTGCAGTTCTGCAATGCTCTTTTGTTTTTGGTTGGCCGTGTACCCTTAGACTTAGTGTTTAGTCTTTGGTTAAAATCTGGCTTTGTGCTGCTTTGGTTGTTTTGGTCAGCTGGTGGTTGTTGTTCCTTTTTGTTGAACTTGTGGCCTGATTCCTTCTTAAAGGAAGAAGTCGGTTGTTTAATATACCATTATCTAAAAAAAATGTGTGATTTTGTCTCCGCATGAGAAATTGGCTGATTCTGCAGGGATGGACAAAGTGCATTTGTTGGCACCACTACATATAGATCACCAGTCTGATATCAGACTTGCTTGCAAGTATTTTTGCAATTTTACTGTCATCTGTACAACTATGATAGCACTGCATGTTCTTGCGCACAAATAAGCAATGGGTAGCTTGTCAGCATTGTTTCTTAGTGGTTATTGGTGGCAAACAATCTAGTATCAGTTAAGATGACTCGAGCCTCTTTGCAAGTCGAGTCGGACTCATTTTCTGGCTCGTTTCCAAGCTGAGCAGAGCCGAGCCGAGCCAAGCCAAGCCAAATTAAGCTTCGAGCTTCGGCGAGCCTGCCTCGAGCCGGCTCGGCTCAGCTCGATTCCAGGCCCAGGCACATAGGGCGGCGCTAGGGGGGAGGACGGACCGAGGGAGCGGCTCCAGATCAGGTGTGGTGGGGGTTGGGAGGGCGGTGCGGCAGGCACAGGGAAGGGGAGGGAGAAGGAGGCTGACTGGGCAGGGCAGGCCAAATGGCCACGTGGGCCAAAGTCAGGGGGGAGGGGAGAAAGGTCGGGAATGGGCCAGGCTAGCCCAACAATTTTTTGAATTTTGAAAATTTTGAAAAATAGCAAAATTTGAGAAACAAAAATTTGGTTTCAAGATTTCAATTTTAAATTGCCACAAAATTTTACAAGCCCCAAAACGGGGTGTTACACCAACTAAAATTTTTAAGTAGTATAAAGATAAACTGGAAACACATAGAAATGGCGCAAAAAAATGACCTGCCTGTTGCAGAGTTTTTTTATTTAATCCATTTTTAATAATATTTTATTAATAATCCTCCAGCCAATTTATTTTCAATCTGACTCTTTTGACCACACCGTTACCTGTGGCGTGGCCCAAACAATCTGCCAGGCCGATCCTTGTCACGCCACCATGCGGTGCCATTTTGTCATACCCCCAAACATACCATTTTTTGGCTCTATGATGGACTTACCTCGTGATGTGGCAGCTGGTGTGGCAGCGTTGTTTGTCACGCTACAAGTAGTGCTGTAACTAAAAGGGTTAGATTTAGAAATAAGTTGGACGAGAGGTTATTAAAAAATAAATTTAATAAGGGGTTAAACAATAAAAAATGTTTCCTTAAAAAAGTCTTCAGGCCAACATTCAAACTCTATGAATCAATGTATTGGTGAATTCGTTACACACGATCTTACGAGATATGACCAACTGAAATGAAACGGAGTGAACAACTATCTGCCATCTGGCTCGACGGTGATGGTTACATCATTCATACTGCATGGCTCAACAACAGCAGCCGATTCCTCTGCCTTAGATACTCTTAGGTTGAAGTATGCCGGATGGTTTGGCTCAGGAAGAACAGTACCCTCGCTATTTAGCATTGCAACGATATCTGACATGGTGGGTCGATCATCTGCATTCTCTTGTACACACATTAGTGCAATGTTAATGTACTTCCTAGTCTCTGCTGTGTTGATCCCCTTAGCAACTGATGCTTGTACAAGCTCATGCCATCTTCCTTCTTCCCATAGCTGCCATACCTGCAAAAAGGTTCTTCAAGATATATATGACAGTTACTATATAAGACCTTTTATTCGTGTTTCCGAAGAAATTAAATACTCACGTATCCTAGAAGGTTAAGAAAGTCCCCATACTGGTGAAAACCTGAATTCCTTTTTCCGCTAAGGATCTCAAGAAGTAGAACACCAAAGCTGAACACGTCAGATTTGATCGAGTAGATACCTTCAGATGCATACTCAGGAGACATATAGCCACTGAAATGATATATAAGCATGAGGAAAATATCATATCAGAATAATCGATTTGATTGATTTGAGTAATTACTAGCATTGTGGGTACTAACTATGCTTATTAAGAAAGATGTGCTTACTATGTTCCTACCACCCTCTTTGTGTTTCCTTGAGTATCATTGGAGCTAAAAATTTTCGCTAGCCCAAAATCAGAAATTTTGGGATTCATGTCCTGGTCCAAGAGAATGTTGCTGGCTTTAAGGTCTCTGTGTATGACACGCAGTCGAGAGTGCTTGTGCAGGTACAGAAGACCTTGTGCTATCCCTTCAATTATTGCACGGCGTTTATTCCAATCTAGTAAAATGCTTTTGTTTTCATCTTCACATCATTTATACATAACAACAAATGAGAGATCTTATTTGATAGTATGATGAAATATAATCCAAATATTATTACTTTGATAAACTATAATGTGCATACCAAAGATAAAGAAGTCCAAGCTTTTATTTAGCAAATATTCGTACACCAATATTTTTTCCTCTCCCTGAATGCAGCATCCCAACAGCCTAACAAGATTGGTGTGTTGTAGTTTAGCTATAAGTTCAACTTCATTTTTGAACTCTGTGAAACCCTGTCCTGAATGTGAAGCAAGTCTTTTAACTGCAATTTCCTGCCCATCTGGCAATTCACCCTGAAAATATGTCAAAAATAAATCTCAATAGTCTCCTGCTAAGAGTGGCTTCATTAAGGAGACATTATTGAATTTTTACTGAAATCACAACAAAAGGAAATACCTGTTATCATATCCTCGCAAAAAAATACATGTTATCCTCACAAAAATACATGTTATGGAAATATATAACATGTTATAAATATCCCTCTTATCCTAGTTAAGTTTTTGACACTTTGCTTTTAAACAAACGTAAATGACCATGATTTCTCTTTAATTAGATTCACCGAGTAGAACATTTATGATAAATAATGAAATTATCTGCACAATTGTATATCTAGATATTACGATACAATTATCTTCGTTTTACAACTCTAATGCCTATAATTTAAAATACAATTGTTTGTTATGCAACTCTAATATATATATTATTAATCTATACTATTAATGAGATAATTTCTATATTTTTTCTGTTTTAAGATTATTATGAGATTTTCTTACCGTCAAAACAAAGGAGATACCTTGATTCTTACCAGTCGTTTGCATTTATATATATACACTCAATGGGATTTCAAAATTTTGGAACAACTTCTTAGGGGGTGTTTGGAAGAGGGGGTAGATTTTGGAATTTTTAATCCAAATTCCCCCTATCCAAACATGCCCTTAAGTATGTAAAATTCCTGTTCAGCTCTTTACCTATTTTCCCCTAAATTTAGGTCCATGGTTGAACCGGACAAATAACTCGGGTTTAGTAGGAATTTATTAATTTGCCTTTTCTGTTTGACTTATCACAGTGCATCCGGATGGATTAGTTACTGGATAAGCTATTTCAGATTAATTTCAGTTACCCCATGAACGCTATACGAGACTAGGTTGATGCATCTTGTCACTCGTGTAGTTTACTCTAGAATCTAAATTGAATCTTTGTTATATCTCTCCTAGATTGAATCTTTCCCACGCTATTCACCTAGCTATCCCTTTGTCCGTGCTAGCATTTACCTTGTACACAGGGCCAAAACCTCCTTGACCAAGTTGGTTCCCTTTTGAGAAGTTGTTTGTGGCGTCCAGTATGTCGGAAAAGTCAAAGAGAGAGAACTCCGAGCTCTTCTCTTCCGGTCTCCAAACTAGCGCGTCTTCTTCCAGCCTATTCGCTACAACTTCATCCTGCAAGTTTCCCTTTCCTAAATTGAAAGCATATATGAATACGGCATTAATTGGACCAAACTTTGTTGACTCAAAGAAGACTAGGACGAATGGACAAGGAAGATTAAGCTCTGAGTACAACAATATTGTCGTAAGTAGAACAAACCTTTTCTGCGTCTTCTGATCCATACAAATGAAAAGGTGAAGCAGAGCAGAACGGCCAATAGCGGAGCAGCTATGGCAACAACCCACAGCTTACTTGGGCGTCCTAAGCATATTAACACATTAGCTACATATATATAAATAATTGATTCATCGACGAAACGAATAATCTTTACACCCAAGTCACAACCATATGTATTTGCCACGACATAATGCTATTGCGTTCCGAAGCTTGCTTGTTAGTGTTAGGAATTTAGGTGTGCTAGTAAATATTATGAAACAAGAAAATTCGTTGATTTAAAATTAACATACAAGTAAATATTAGGAACTTAGTACCACCGATATTATGCTAGTTTGACAAAAACAGAATGGTTAAGCTCGGCTAAGTTTGAATCATACATTTAAAAAAACATTTTGTGGAATTATTAATGTTGTTGTAACACCCGTGTCCCACCACTGACGTGAGTCCTGCTGGGGTAAAATTTTCCATTCCCACTAACTTGCGAGGCCCATTGTTTATTAGACATGTTTTTTTTCTTCTTCTGGAACTTGGGTAAAAAACTTGGCACAAGGTGTAATTTACTATAGAAAATATCTCATAAGGATCATAGGAGCAATTTTAACTGCCACTGAAAGTAAATCTTTACATGATCTAAAAACAGAGTTGTGATACGGTTATCCCGGGTATACCTGAGCTGCAAGAGAGAATTCGAGGCTAGCGTGAGACTGATCTTACATACCACGCTTTTCCGGGGCGGCCGTTTTTGCCTCCGGTGGTGGGGCAGCAGCTCCTGGCTGCGGATACACCGTCACTGGAGTTCCCGAGTTGGTGTTGTTGATCGCTGGAATTGAGGGAGCCAAGTTGATAATACGCAGCGTCGGGACCCCTTGGAAGAATGGGTAGATCTCGTACCTCATGTTACACCGCACCCCAACAACTCGACCCCCTCGCCGTCCGTCGAGGTACTGAAGCGTCAGCTGTGGGAAATCCTGGAAGCAGGCCGCACACTCGCTGGCGTTCAGATCGGGCGTGCACTGCATAAGGCAGTACAGCGTCGGGACGGAGGCGGAGCTGCCGTCCAGTTGCGCGGTCGTGAACCTCCTCAAGCTGCTCGCTGCCGATTGGGCCGTGCTGTTCACCAGCGTGAACAATAGGAGACTGACGGAACTGGTGAAGTTCTGGGTGTTCATCAGGATGACCATGTTGTCGTTGACGGTGGTGACGAGGAAGTTTTTGTTGGAGAAGCGGAGCAGGCAGGAATCGTAGTACAAGGTGGCGTCCTTATTGAACACGCAGAGCTGCTGCGCGTCCTGGAAGGCGGTGGCCACGCAGTTGGCGCAGGTGGAGGCGTCGGTGTCCCCGCGGCAGAGCGCAAGGGCGTAGACGGTGTCCGGGACTGTGCCGACGCTGTCGGTTGCGAAGAGGGTGGTGTTGGACGAGGCTTTCTTGGGGAGGGTGGTCGAGAGGAGTGCGAGGTTGGCTTGGTAGGTACTGTTCGATGTGAAGTTGCCGCTGGTGCCGCAGATTTCCCATTGGGCGGCGGTGAACGGCAGCAGGAGGAGGAGGAGGACGATAACCATGGCGAACAACTTGACGTTGGACAACTAATTTCCTGGTGTAAAAATTCGACAAGGCAGCACACTCCTATCAATATCGTTTGAAGATATCTTGGGAACTTGGTAGTAGCTAGCCGCCGAGGGAGCCGTGACCGGTTCATGTTTGACCTAACGTCCCTCTAAACTCCGTGACGAGGCGGAAATTGGTAGGGGATGAGAAACCATTTAAAACTTGCTTTTGGCCCCCAATTCCTTGTTTCGTAAGAAAGATGGGGAATTAGTCTCCAATTTGCTAGAGATTCTAGCCCCGCTCGGTTGGGCTGAAAAGCTGTGATTTATGGCTGAAATTGCACTGTAGCGGCTGAAATTTTACTGTAACTGAAGGTGGCTTATTTGGCATAATTAATTTTTTAAAAAATAAAAATAGAAAAATATGCTAACTCATCACGGACAACGCAAACGAATACAGGGAAAAAAGAACCGGCAAAAAAAGCTCAAAAAGCTAAAAGTTCAGAAAAAGACGAAATTTATAAATAGTGAAAAATAAGCCAGAAGCTGAAACCAAAACGAGTGGAGCTAAGTCATGATGAAGTTCTGAGATGTATTGATATTTCGTTAGAGAATAATTCCCTCCTAAACCCCACCTTCACCTCCGCTAAAGCAACATAACCAAAAGTATTTAAGCAATCTCCAACACCGCAGAACGACCTTTCATTCAGGATTCGTCAATTCAGGATTCGCCGCACCACAGGCCTCCATCAACGCCGTATGTTGAGGACCTCAGTTGCAACCTGCTCGAGCGATTGCGTCCCCTGTTACACCTTTATCGACTTCCTCCTCCTGCAATCCTTCGTATAATATGGAATTCTTTCCATGGTAATTGCTGCTAGAGTATCGAACTACCAATCAAACAGCAATTGCCAATTGCTGCCAAGTGTTATTAGGAAAACCTGAAGCTGCCATAGTAAATTATTACTAGCTTTGTACAAGGAATGTAGTATCTCGTCCGAAAGGTTATTTTCGTTAACACAGATGGTTCGAAGGACATGTAGCTGGCCGAGAGAAGCAGGGATGGGACCTGGGATGTTTCCTACGAGGTTATTAGAGGTTAATACCAAGTAAATAAGGTCTTTGTAAAATACAATACTGGAAGGGATTGTGCCCTGCAGATTAATTTCCTCATTCCTACATACACTAGATGTTGAAGAATTGAAAGCAACGCAGACTTGATACAGTGCAGTGAGTGGTCACACAGATGTACGTTGCCTAGAAACCTTATTGCCGCTCCGTGCAGGTTCTCTTTGCGGCAATGGTTCGGAGATAGCTGTTCTCCCTTCTTCCAAGTGCACACCGGGAAGAAATGTTGGCGAAGTTCAGACTGCATAGTATAAAAGCACAAGATCGTAGAGAAGAAGGAAATGAAGGTTGTGAGTTTCTCACACATACTCTGGACGTCTCCAGGTATATAAATAGACAGACTGAAAACTTACATGATTAAAACAACTATTTACCCTTTGATAACTGACATATTTAATCAGCCATTTACCCACTGGCAACTGCCTGTCATCAAACCCAATAAATCCTCATTCAATATTTGAATCTCATTCAAACAGAAAGAGAGAGTGGTACAAGGTTCAGCAAAAATAAAGATAGAATTGGTCTGCTAAGTCACAAGCCACACGATTTTCACGCGGAAATGTGCGAATACGCACACGTGTGAGATTAGCCAAAGCCCTCCTCATGCCATCTCTATCTATATTCAAGGAGTGATGAACACTCCACCTTATAAATTAGTCTCCGCTATTTTGCCTTAGCAATATAGTACTAAACCATGTAAACTCTGGAATTAAAGAAATACGTCTTGCTAATATGGGCCAATTTCTAACACTAGATTGGTGCAGTTTCTAAGAGTTGATGATATGTTGCCACCAAGGGAATTCAGAGACAGATCGATGGAGAACAATCTACTCAACTGCCCTAGCTCTTCTGGGATGATTCCGGTGAACAGGTTATCCGGGTGGCTCAAACTCCTGAAGAAAGGTGAGGTTGGATAGAGCTGGAGATATCTGACCTGAGAGATGGCTGCCCAAGAAATAAGCTGATTCCTACATTTAAAAAAAAAAGCTGATTCTTTATTGTTAGCTTCACATTTACATCAGTATCTGACAACGACATACGTATAGGAGTGGTACCTTTATCCTATCTGTTCTTTTCGCACCTTTTTTTTTTTTTGGTTCTTCCTTGTTTCCTTGGTCTGTTTTCCTGGTGTCTAGGGGTGGAAAAATAGCTTGAGGCTCGTGGCTCGGCTCGAGCTCGTTACGAGCCGAGCCGGCTCGGCTCGAGCTCGTTAAATTTCGAGCCGAGCCAAGCCTCCTTTCTGGCTCGTGAAAAAAACGAGCCGAGCTCGAGCCGCTCGCGAGCCAGCTCACGAGCCATTTGGCTCGTGCCTCCCGTCTGTCTCCCCACTCCAGCGACCAGCGGTCCTACCTGCCTCCCCTCCAGTCCCCAGATTCCCCACTGCCTTCGCCCTTCGCCTCCTCCCCCACCTCCCCTCCCTCTCCCTCTCCCTTCGTCTCGTCGCCATGACCCCCACCTCCAGACTCCAATGCCGCCCGCAGCCTCCCCACTCACCTCCACCAGATCGGCCTCCGCGTCCTCCCCCACGTCCCCCCTCTCCCTCTCCCTCCGCCGCCATGACCCCCACCTCCAGCGCCGCGGCCTCCCCGCTCACCTCCACCAGCTCAGCCTCTGTCTCCTCCCCCACCTCCCTTCCCTCTCCGTTCAAGCCAAATTGGCTTGATTGGCTCGTTCAAGCCAAATTGGCTTGATTGGCTCGTTCAAGCCAATTTGGCTTGTTCAAGCCCGTTCAAGCCGTTTTGGCTTGGTGGCTTCTGCGAGTTGTTTTGGTTCGGTCCGGCAGCGGCGAGCTGTTTTGGCTCGTTCGGGCTCGCGAGCCGGCTCGAGCTGCCAGTCGAGCCGAGCCGAGCCTCTCGCATAGCTCGTTTTCGAAACGAGCCGAGCCGAGCCGCAGCTTTGAGCGAGCTCGGCCGAGCCTGGCTCGAGCCGGCTCGGCTCGGCTCGTTTCCAGCCCTACTGGTGTCAATGCCCATTTTCGCTGCACTATTTTGTGCTGATCGAATCAAGGATTACTAAACAGTATATGCAAGCTACCAAGGTTGATTGCACAAGCAACACAATTACACAACACATATCAGCTGTCAGCACCAAGGTTACAAATATCACTCTTAAAAAGAAAGGTCGGGGATGTTCAGATGTTGCTGGCCCGTTTGTAGACAACACAGCTAGGCCAAAATTTCCAATTCCTTGGTGGTAATTATGAATTGATCATTACAAATTAGATTGAAGCACTTTTACACAACAAGCACACAGAAAAAAAATACTAGATTGAAGAACTTTTACGCAACAAGCACACAGAAAAAAATACGGATCCGCTTATCTACTCCATGAAGAATGTTGCGGAATCGGCTAGACAAGATACGAAACAATAAAGAATAATCAAGATTACGAGACAAAAAATAATGTTGAAAAGCCTTGCAGGAAAAAAACCATAAACGTATGATCGACGAAATCACTGTATAGAGGAGAGTGAGCCACATGAAGCGGCTCATGTCATCAACCAGCAGAAGGAAGTAGTTGTTGCCGCCCAAGGTGACAGGCGTGATTGGTCCGCATATGTCACCATAGACGAGGTCAAGGGCGTCCTTGGCATGGTAGTTCGCCTGTTGCGGGAAAGGAGAACGCTTCTGTTTCCTTACCAAGCAACTATCGCAGACTTGGTCGACCTGGTCGATCGACGGCAATCCACGCACCATCTCCCGCTGCGCGAGCTTGCGGAGCCCCTGGAAGTTGAGGTGCCCGTACCTAGCATGCCAATGTATAGAGGAGAGTGAGCCACATGAAGCGGCTCATGTCATCGACCAGCAGAAGGAAGTAGCTGTTGCCGCCCAAGGTGATAGGCGTGATTGGTCCACGTATGTCACCATAGACGAGGTCAAGGGCGTCCTTGGCATGGTACTTCGCCTGCTGCGGGAAAGGAGAATGCTTTTGTTTCCCTACCAGGAAACTGTCGTAGACTTGGTCGACCTGGTCGATCGACGGCAATCCATGCACCATCTCCCGTTGCGCGAGCTTGCGGAGCCCCTGTGTAAGATCGAAGAGGCCGACTAGAGGGGGGGTGAATAGGCGGTTTTAAAATTTTCGTCTAATTCTTATTAGCAATTTTAAACTTAATGGATATACTAGAGCAAGATAACAATAACACCACCAAACAACCTAGTAAGGCTCAAATAATCACTAGTACAAGTAATCGACTAAGAGCAATATCAAATAGTAGAGATCAACAATTGCTACACTAACTAAGCAAGCAATCAAGAATGAATAAAGAGCGTTGTCTGAATGTAAATAAACACAAGAGAGCAAACCACGAATGACACGATCACGTTTTACCGTGGTGATCGGAGACTTGCCGGTCTCCCCTAGTCCACGTTGAGGTAAGCCCGAACGAATCGGACCGGCTCCACGAATTGAGCCTAAGCACCTCGATCACTATCGGTAGCCCTTCCCCTCTCCGGGTAGGCGAGCTCCAAGCCTTCACAATCTTCCGGGCCTTCTCACAATCTTCTTGAGAAGTTCACCGGACCTCCGCCAAGCCGTCTAGGTGCCGGCAAGCACCAAGAGAATAGACCACAGCGGCTTGATCTCACTCAAGTGCCTAATGGATCAACTAGAATGCAATGCACATGAATTTCGGGTTCAACTACCTCAATTGAATGCACAAAGTTGAGAATGAGGTGTGAGAGGTTGCACTAAGCTCAAATGTATTCAATGGAGGTTCAACAACCTTTACAAGTTCTGGTGGGGATGTATTTATACCCCCACCAACCTCAAATAGCCGTTACAATAAACAATCCTGAAAAATCAGAAAATCCGGAACTACCGCAGGTATAACCGCGGTACTTCCGGATTTTCGCTGACCGGTCAGAACGGCTATGTCAGTGAGTCAGAAGTGACCGTTGGTCAATGAGTGCGGTACTACCGCTGTTGAAATCGCGGTACTTTCGGAAGTCCGGAAGTTCCGCTCCATGACCCGGTACTTCCGATCTCGGCGAGTTTAAGTTTTATTTCCGGCGCTCTCTGGAAATAAAGTTCCGCACGGGTATCCGGAACTTCCGCACATGCGGTAGTTCCGCAGGTCAATCCGCGGTACTTCCGTTTTCCGAGAGGCTAAGTTAAACTCTGGGCGCTCTCTGGAAATAAAGTTTCGCTCGGGTGTCCGGTACTACCGGCTATCCGGTAGTTCCGTAGTTCAACCTGCGGTACTTCCGTTTTCCCAGAGACTAAGTCTGAGTCCGGGCGCTCTCTAGAAAAATCGTTCCGCCCGGGCGCCCGGTACTTCCGGCTCTGCGGTAGTTCCGCCCAATTAACACCGGAACTACCGGATTTTCTGACAATGCACAGATTTGATTTGATTTTAATTTCTAAGTGCATGCATGATCCTAAATTGATCCATAGGGCACATTTGAACATGATCAAGCAATCACCATGATCCCTCTTAATAGTACGGCGTCTATCCTATAATCCGGTCTTCCAACCTATCTCCAAGACCGGTAAAAATAAAATAGATACCTAAACTATTTACCTTGTCGCGCTAGAGATCTTTGAATCTTCATGGGATATTTTGTGAGCCTCTTTCTTTACCATTTGAACTTATCCTTTCAAACACTTAATGCACACATTAGTCCCATATTCACATAATTTCATTAATTACCAAAACCAATATTTTTAGGGGCCTAGATGCTTTCAATCTCCCCCTTTTTGGTAATTGATGACAACAAGAGCAAATTTTGAGAAGAATTTAAGATTTGGATATACTCCTAGTTTGCAAGTTGTATATCACAAGGTCTTTGAAATTTTAGCAGATTAGAACATGGGGAATTTTTGCAAATTAGAGACTAAAAAGAAAGAGCTCCCCCTAAACATGTGGATCAAATTTTATAAGAAATTATATGAATTCTAAAAATAAAATTAGGCATGATCACACCATAGCATTACAGCACATTCACCAAAATTCAAAGATACGCAATAGACAAGTGAATAGGCATTGCATTAAGGGCATAACATAGTTCATTACAATGCATCAGAAATTAAAATACTAAACATCATCCATCACATGGTTGTCACATCCCAAAATTTGGCTTTTTGAAAAATTTAAATTCAAATTAATTATTTTAAGGTAATTGGATTTTACTTGGCTTTTATTTGCCTTTCTGGATTTTCTGGAATTTAAAAACCTATTTTTAGAATTTAAAAAGTAATTCAAAATATGAAAATTAAATATCAACAGTAGTTGGAAATAATTTTATTAAATCCAAAATATCTCCAGGAGCTTCTGTGAATTTTTCTGGAATTTTTGGAGGTATTTTCATATTTTTCTGAGGCCTAAATAAATTCCTAGCCTTTTCTGAAATTAAAAATCATTAAAAATTCCTCCCTGCCCCTTTGGCCGACGCGTGGACGGACCAGATCCGCCCACGTTGCCGCTCGGCCGATCCAGGCCGCACCTCCCTCTCCCTCGCTGTCCAGCGGGCCCGGCCCGTCAGCCGGCGGCCCCGCCTTCCCCTCCTCCGCGCCCGACGCGTGGACGGCTCGGATGAGCCGAGTCTCCGCGCGGGCCATCCAGCCGCCCGCTCTCACTTCCGCCCTCACCTCACTGACCCGCGGGCCCCGCCCGTCAGCTGCACGCGGTCTCGCTCCCGCTGCCACCCGGCCTCGCCTGTCAGGCCCGTCGTCCCCGCGGAGCCGCCTCCTTCCTTTCTTCTCTCCCCGCTTTCCTTCTTTGCGCCGGCAACCAATCCGCGCCGGATCCGGCCTTGCCTTCCCTGCCTCTCCCCGGTTTTGGCAACCCCGAGCCCCGCCAGGAAACAAATCCCCGATCTCCGCGCCTCCCTTCCTTCCCTGTCTCCCCTTTCCCGTTTCTTCCCCCTCCCTTCCTTTTCCGGCCGCCAGCACCGGCGAGCGATTGCCGCTCCCCTGCTCCCCCTGCGCCCCTATAAAAGCCCCCCCTCGGTTTGCCTCCCTCCGCCCAACACCCAGACACGCTCCACCTCCCTTCCCGAGCACCAAAGCGCCCCGCCGTCGAGCTTCCTCTTTTCCGAGCTTCGCCCAACTCCGACGAGCCTTCGCCGCCGCCTCGGTCATCCCCGGAGCCCCCAGTCGCCTCCCCGAGCTCCCTCTTGTCCGTGCGATCCTCCCCGACATCTCAGCCGCCCTTCCCCGCCGCCGGAGCGCCGTCGCGCCGGAGGACCCGAGCCAGCTCCGCCACCCCCTCGTCGCCGGCCTTCTCCGCTCGTCGCCGCGCTTCGTCGACCCCTCCAACCGAACCCCCTCCGCTCAAGGATTGCATTTCGCGCATCAACCGCACCCCTCCGACCCTCCCTCGCCGCCGACGACCTTGCCTCCGTCCACGGCTGCCGGACCACTCCAGCAGGTAACCCTCAAAGGGATTACCTACCCATTATGGGTAGGCAAAGCCTCCCCGCCCATCTGGTTATCAGCGCGATCTCCTCCCTCCCCCGGTTCCCTCGGCGCGCGTTCGAGCCCCCGGCTCCGCACGCTGGGGTCGAACCCTTCTTTTAAAATCCCGCGCTGACAAGTGGGCCCCACACGTCAGCGGCCGCCGGTCTGCGCTGGCCACTGCCGCCTGGGCCCCACCCCTCTGTGCTGGACTCTGACAAGTGGGCCCGGAGTCCAGTGGGTCCCACATGTCAGTGACCGCCAGTGGTTACTGTTCAGTGGGCCCCACCTGTCAGTCTCTCAGAATAAAAATAGAAATTAAAATCTAATATTCCAGTGGGCCCCACCTGTCAGAAATTTGGGAATTTCTAGATTTATTCAAATCTGAGATTTTCAAATGAACATAACTTTCTCATTTTAACTCCAAATCCAGCCATTCAAATTTCTAAATTCATCTAAAATCATAATCTATCCAACTATGGCCTCTGTTGAATTTTTGGATTTTATTTGAATTTTTGTTTGTATTTATTTGCTTTGTTTGCTTCGTCTTTTCTCGCGTAGATTCCAACGTTGTCGACGATCCCTCTTCACAGCAACAAGAAGACCTAGAAACCCTGCAAGAAGGCAAGTCTCCTTTGATCATCTTAAACCTATGCTTTTGAAATGTTTTAAAATATTTTAAATTATGTGCATTGCTATTTACATAAAATCCCTAGTTCAAATCTTTAGGAATTAGTTATTCCAACTTTGTTATGCCCTCATTTGACATTGATTGCCATGTACATTGTCACCCTAGAACTTCCTTTGTCTCAATAATGAGATTACTATTAATCTTTGTGAATATTAGAATGGTAGGTTAATGCTTAGTCATGCTATCTAATAACTTTGGAAAATCTTGAAAATGGGAAATTATGGCTGGACCCTTGTGTTTATAAATGTAGTGGTAATTGGAGTTGCCACTGATCTTTCAAAATAAAATAAAAATGTGAAAGTTGGTTTAGATTAGGGTGGATGGCTGTTTGGGTTGGTGCAGTAAGCACGAGAACTTGTTAAGTGTATGTTCCACCCTAGTCAATTAAGGACCGACGCTTGTGTTTGTCCAAACTGAGCATTAACCGTACAGCCACAAGTCTATATGGGTACGACCAAGCTGACTAACTTATGATAGTCTAGTTTAGGTGCCACCAGCGGAAAGTGGATGCCAGGGATGGACTGGTTATTCACAGTGAGGGACAGGGATTTACTGTACTCATATGGCGCAAGAGGGGGCTTCAGATTGGGCGGATTTAACCCTTCTGCGGTGAAACCTCAGCGGGTGGTATCTAGCTAGATTAGAGTAAGGTAAAGGCTTTGTGATATTTTATCTGGGTCTCATGCCATAGGAAGCGTGTTGACTTTTAGGATAATTTATCTCTTGTGGGTAAAGTTGTACAACCTCTGCAGAGTGTAAAACTATTCGAATAGCCGTGCCCACGGTCAAGGGCGGGCAAGGAATGCATTCAAATGGTAGATTTCTGGTTTTGGATTTAAAATCAAAAGTTTTGTATTCCGAGAGTGGAGGGAACTCTCGGAAGGGAATCCTGGCGGATGGAGCCAGAGAGGGTGGATGGAACCCGCAGTTTAAAACTTGACCAATGGTAATTGGTTAGCTAGTGTTGGTAGTTGGAACCTTCACTAGAAAGTTAATTCTGTTAAAACATTTACTTCATTAAATTGATGCCTTCGAAAATAATTAGTAGTAATTTAGATTTCAAATATTGCTTTGTGCAAAAGAACCATATGGCCTTCCTTTGTTATGCCTTGCATCTATGCATTTTTCCCAAGACTTGCGGAGTACTTTATGTACTCACATGCTACACTTAAAAATAAATCTCAGAGGAAGTTGAAGCTCAAGAAGGTGACTATGACTACTGCTTCGCTTGTGGCTGCGACGGATTCTTCCCGGAGGACTAGGTCGCGCTTCCCCAGTCAATTGCCTGTGGCGAATTGATGGGTCGTCCTCGAGTTATCTTTGCTTCCGCTTATTTCTTGTGTGCGAGGTCTTAAACCTCCAATGTAATAATGTGACCCTGTGGTCAGTACTCTTATTTATTGTAATAAATCGTTGATGGTGATGTTTTCCATTCTGTTTGACTGTGTACACTAGTTTTGATCTGGGACTAGTGTTGTAATACACAGAGGGTCCGGGTTTGGTAATCCGGGGGCCCGACAATGGTTCATTACACCATTATTTTATTACATAGCCAAATAGATAGATAAAAGTCTTAAACTTCTCCTTGCTTCATTCTCCCCCTTTGGCATCGAAGTACCAAAAAGGAGGAGCTAGTCCTGAGCTGCACTGGGAGAAGGAGGACCGCGGCGACGAGTGCGACGAGAATAGCGAATTGGATCCACAGCACTCTCAAGGGACGAGACGCGATCACCAAGAGAAGAAACAGAAGTGATCAATGTGGCAACCTGGCCCGTAGTCTCAATCTGGCGCTCCTCAAGCCTGAGAATGGCGGAGTAGATCTGGGACAGAGAGACATCACCCTCGCCCTGGGGAGGAGGATCAGCAGCTGCCTGAGGCTGAGGCTGAGGCTGTGCACGGGGACGAGCAGGAGCAGGAACAGGGGCCTCTGCGCGAGGCTTATACGGCTTGTGCGGGGTGCAGAGTGCTCCTCGGTATCCAGTCTTGCGTATGATTAAAGCCATAATGAATAGTGCAAAGTTAATCCTTTTCTGTTTGTCATTCTTATTGGCGTCGATCCCCCTAATGATGAGATCCACCACATCAAACTTTTGGCCGCGCATAATGTAGTCAATCACATTCCACACATGGCCACGAATAGCATCATAATTTCCACTCTTGGGAAAAATGGTGTGGTTGATGATCCTGTTGACAAGGCTGGGAATAGGAAGTAGTCCAATTGTCGTCCCCAACGTTTGTTCAGCTGCTTGGTCATAATACTCTGAATATGCAGCAATGGGAAGAGCACGCTTGCTGTACACCTTCTCATAGGCACTGGTTTTCGTCCGAAGTGCCAGCTCAAACTCGTGCCTGGTGCACTCAATGAGCTGCGTTCCAGTCATCCAACACAAGTGCTCAAAGTTGGGAGAGATATATAAGGTAGCATAAAACTGCCGAATCATATTGTCCATGTAGTTGCACTTGAATGCAACAAGTTGATGGATCCCGGCTTGCTGAAAAAGTCGATATGCACCGTTAAACTTGTCAATCTGTGACAAGTGATCCCAGTCCACATACTTGTGTGCAGCAAACTTGCGAGCAGGACCATACATCTCTTGGTACACTTGCTCCTGAAACTTGGAATGAAACTGGGGGTTCATAGAGTTGCGAGGGTGGACATACTGACTGCAACGACGAAGGATGGCATAGTTCTCATTGGAGATTTTGGAGAGGTCCACTTCTTCATCTGCAGTTGCAGGCATCTCCTCATCTGAAACCGCATACTCCTCGCTCTCATGCGAGGCCTCGGATCCGCTCTCATGCGAACCCTCTGAGTCACTCTTAGAGTCGGAGGCGGGACCCTTGCCCCTATCCACATGCTCCGCCGTCTGAGAGGCAGGAATCGAGGAGGAGGATTGGCCAGCAGTGCCCCCATAGGTCTTGTGGGAAACATTCTTCATCCTCGGCATCTTCAATGACATATTAGGATAATCAAGGTGTGAGGTAGGATAAGTGGAAAATAGGTTTGAAATTGAAGGTAATGAGTTTCTGCTGTTCTAGGAAAAACGGAAGTACCGGCGGCAAAAATGCGGAACTTCCGGGAAATCCGGTAGTTCCGGCATTAAACATGCGGAACTTCCGGGACCCCGGTAGTTCCGGCCGCTCGACCGGTAGTTCCGGTTTTTCTGGGCATTTCTAGGGCATGTTAAAAATTGAATCTTTTGGGATATTTCTTGGATTGAATCCAATGCATGTATGAACAAACATCCTAATACCCCAAACAAACTACTTTGCCCAAAGAAACTACAGCAAAAATCGCTACATTTCAAATTTAAACTAATTTCAACCCTAGGGTCCTTAGAACAAGATAAAGAGGGATTTGATCCGATTTACCTTGTGGAGTCGAAAGAGAGGAACCCTGGGAGTGCAAGGAATCGCCCAAAAATGAAAAACTCCCCTCGGATTTGGAGATCAGGAGAGGAGGAGAAGTTTTGGGAGAGAGAGGGTTTGAAGAGAGGAGAGGAAGAGGAGAAGGAGGCGGCTTCGGTTTGGGAGTGGGAGAGGAGAGAGAGAGAGAAACGGCAGGAGTTAAGAGGCCTAAACAGCAGGGAGGTGGCGGTTTTGGAAACCGCAATAAATTCCGCAGAAAACGGTAGTACCGCGCGTAACATGCCGGTAGTTCCGTTTTCACAGAAATTTCGGAAGTTCCGCAGATTATATTGCGGTAGTACCGGTTTTTCTGTCAGGAGCGGAAGTACCGCACAATGAACTGCGGTAGTTCCGGATTTTCTGGAACTTTTCAGGATTTGAACTTTAGAGCTTGAAATTATGCAAATGATCCATAGTTTTGCATCCAAATAATGTCATTCAGGATCATTGTGCATCAATTTAGCTATTGCTATACTTTGAAACTAATTTGTATGAAAATAATCAAATGTTTGACCGAAATAGGAGAAAATCCATTGAAATTCCACACAAGAGCATCAAATGAGCAGAAATGAATGAAATTTGATTTCAAGCTACATTTGAGTAATCTATGACATTTAATTCATTCCTCAATTTGCAAAAGCGGCTTTCATCTAATGGTTTGGTGAAAATGTCCGCTAGTTGATTTTCGGTTCGGATGTAGCTAATTTCAATATCTCCCTTACTCACATGATCTCTCAAGAAATGGTGACGTATATCTATATGCTTGGTTCTTGAGTGTCGAACGGGATTGTTGGATATTTTGATAGCACTATCATTATCACACAAAAGAGGTATTTTTTCGAATTTAATCCCATAATCCAACAATGTTTGCCTCATCCAAAGCAATTGAGCACAACAACTTCCCGCGGAAATATATTCGGCTTCGGCGGTTGAAAGGGCTACGGAATTTTGTTTCTTGTATGACCAACATACTAGAGACCTTCCTAGCAATTGGCAACCACCTGAGGTGCTCTTTCTATCCACTTTACAACCCGCATAATCGGAATCCGAATATCCAATTAATTCAAATTTTGCACCTTTGGGAAACCAAAGCCCTATGCTTGAGGAATGCTTTAAATATCTTAGAATCCTCTTTACGGCCACTAAATGACACTCTTTTGGAGAAGCTTGAAAACGTGCACACATGCATACACTAAACATAATGTCGGGCCTAGATGCGGTAAGATAAAGCAAACTACCAATCATGGATCTATAAAGCTTTAAATCTACCGACTTACCTCCTTCGTTGAGGTCTAGATGCCCGTTTGTTGCCATGGGTGTCTTGATGGGTTTAGCTTCTTCCATTCCGAATTTCTTGAGTAAATCTTTGACGTACTTTGTTTGGCTTATAAACGTCCCATCTTTAAATTGTTTGATTTCAAGTCCAAGCAAGTAGCTTAGCTCACCAATCATTGACATCTCAAATTCCCTAGACATCATCTCACCAAATTCTTTGTAAAAATCTTGATTAGTAGAACCAAATATAATATCATCAACATATATTTGACATACAAAGAAATCATCTCCAATAATTTTTGTGAATAGAGTTGTATCTACTTTACCAATTTTAAAGCCTTTTGATACAAGAAAGTTACGAAGGCGCTCATACCAAGCTCTAGGAGCTTGCTTTAAACCATATAGCGCCTTTGATAATCTATACACATGATTAGGATATTTAGCATCTTCAAATCCCGGGGGTTGTTCTACAAATACTAATTCGGAAATTGTACCATTAAGAAATGCACTTTTGACATCTATTTGAAACAATTTAATGTCAAAGCATGATGCAAAAGCAAGCAAGATTCTAATTGATTCAAGTCTAGCAACGGGCGCAAAGGTCTCATCATAATCTAAGCCCTCGACTTGAGTATAACCTTGAGCTACTAACCTTGCTTTATTTCTTACCACAATTCCGTTCTCATCTTGTTTGTTCCGGAAGACCAATTTTGTGCCAATGACATTGTGCTCCTTGGGTCTCTCCACCAAAGTCCAAACATCGTTTTGAGCAAAATTATCCAACTCTTCATGCATAACATTTATCCAATCCGTGTCATCTAATGCTTCTTCTACACGCTTAGGTTCAAGTGAAGATACAAAGGAATAGTGTTCACAAAATGAAGCTACTCTAGAGCGAGTTTGAACACCCTTACTCACGTCACCCAATATTTGGTCAATTGGATGATCCTTGGCTATTGCATTGTGAATCTTGAAGATATTTTGCGGTTGATCCTTTTCTTCATCTTCTATAACTTGAACATCGTTTGTTGTGGAAGAGGAGGGTGGTTCCACTTGTCTTGATGAGCTTGGTGACGTTGGATCCTCTTTTGGCTTGATGTCTCCGATTTGCATGTTCTCCATTACCTTGCGAAGACTTTCATCTCCTACATCATCCAAGTTCTCATGCTCTTCTTGAGAGACGTTAGTTTCATCAAATTGAACATCACACGATTCTTCTACTAAACCCGAATTTTTATTAAAGACCCTATAGGCTTTACTATTTGAAGAATACCCTAAAAGGAAGCCTTCATCACATCGACTTTGAAATTTTGAGAGCCGAACACCTTTTCTTAGAATATAGCATTTGCAACCAAATACTCTGAAGTAAGAGATGTTCAGTCTCCTTCCAACAAGAAGCTCACAGGAACTCTTTTTCAAGAGTCGATGTAAATAGAGGCGATTTATGGCATGACATGCGGTGTTGATAGCTTCCGCCCAAAACTTATCGGAAGTATTATATTCATCAAGCATTGTCCTAACCATTTCAATTAATGTTCCATTTTCCTCTCTACAACTCCATTTTGCTCCGGAGTGTAGGTAGTGGAAAGCTCGTGCTTTATTCCAAGTTCATCACAAAAGTCTTCAACTTTTGTATTTTTGAACTCGGAACCATTGTCACTTCTAATTTTCTTTATTTTAAAATCAAATTCATTTTGGGCCCTTTTTGAAAAACTTTTGAAAATCCCGGAGGTTTCACTTTTGTCATTTAGGAAGAAGACCCATGTATATCTAGAGTAATCATCCACAATGACTAAACAATAGCTATTACCTCCAATGCTCTTATAGGTTGTTGGCCCGAACAAATCCATATGTAAGAGCTCTAATGGCCTAGAAGTTGACATGATATTTTTGGAAGGATGAGAATTAGCGACTTGTTTTCCGGCTTGACAAGCACTGCAAAGTCGATTCTTCTCAAACTTCACATCCTTCAAGCCAACTACTAAGTCATGCTTAAAAATCTTTTTGAGTTGAACCATTCCCACATGACCTAGCCTTCTATGCCACAACCAACCCAAAGAAGTTTTTGCAATTAAATAAGTTTTTAAACAAGACTCATTTGAAGAAAAATCTACCAAATAGAGATTCCCAAATCTAAATCCTTTGAAGACTAGTTCATTATTATTATCTTTTGAGATTACAACATCTTCTTTTGAGAATGAGCATGTTAAGCCTAGATCACATAATTGAGCAACGGATAGCAAATTGAAATTTAATGTTTCAACTAGAGATACATTAGAAATTGAAAGGTCGTTTGAGATAGCGATTTTACCCAATCCCAATACCCTTCCTTTGCTATTATCTCCAAATGTGATCTTATCATTGCTTCCATTCTCAAAGGTGGTGAACATCTTCCGGTCTCCGGTCATGTGTTGGGTGCAACCGCTATCCAACACCCAATGCCTTCCACCGGTTTTGTAGTTCACCTACAAAAGAAAATCAAGCTCTTTTAGGTACCCAAATTTGTTTGGGTCCTTGGAGGTTAGTGACCAAGGTTTTGGGTACCCAAATGGATTTCTTTTTAGCACCCAAAATCGAGGTGCCAATGAAATGAGCAACAACATTTCCATTTTTAGATTTTCTAAGCATATAACAAGAATCATATAGACCAATGGAATGTATGTTATTCTTAGAACAATCATCTTGAGCATGTCCAACACACCGGCATTTTGTGCAATACTTACCATTTTCCTTTACAAACCTTGGAGGCTTGTATACCGGCTTCTTACCCTTTTGGGGAACATATCCAAGTCCCTCTTTGTTAAAGGAGCATCTTTGATCAGTTAGCAACTTATCAAGGGTTTCCTTTCCCTTGTAAGCCCTCTCTAAACTTTTGTTTAATTTTAGCACTTGTTCCTTTAAATTTTTGTTTTCATTAGCAATAACATCATCATGAACAAGATTTAAAGCATTTCTAGAATCTACACTAGATGAACAAGGTATGGCAAGTAAATCATCACAACAAGTAGATATGCTAGACTTTGAAATTTCTATACTGGACATTTCATTCAAGATATTACAAGTAACTCCAATGCTAGTACTAGATTTGTGATTTTCTTGGAGAAGCAAATCATGAGCTTCCTTTAGCTCCTCATAAGAGTCTTTGAGAGAGATGTGTTCTCTCTTTAGAACCTTAAACTTTGATTTTTCTTTTCCAAGAAATTCATTCAATTCTACTAACATATCCATCAAGTCATCATATGAAGGCTCATCATCATCAAGCAATTTTACCTTTTCTCCTTTAGCCATAAGGCATGTAGGAGTGGAGAATAGTGATGTGGCCTCCTTGATGGCAATGCCCACAAGCCCCTTCTTCTTTGGAGATTCGTCCTCACTTGAGTCGGAGTCCGAATACTCCTCTTCGGAGTTCCACTCACCAATATGAGCTTCATTCTTGCCATCCTTGTGAAGCTTCTTGAAGAGATTCTTCTTGCCGTTGTAGTTCTTCTTCTTTGATGACTTCTCCTTGTCATCCTTCTTTGTTGGACATTGAGAGGCAATGTGCCCCTTTTCATCACATTCATAGCAACGAATGTTGCTATACTTCTTGTTGGAGGAAGAATACCATTTCTTGGTCTTCTCATGGCTTGTGCTTCGATATGGGCGCCTTCTCATGAACTTCTTCATTCTCCTCACTAGAAGAGCAAATTCTTCTTCGGAGTCCTCCTCATCATCTTCTTCGGATTCTTCACTCATCACCGCTTTAGCCTTGAAGGCGGTGATCTTCTTACTCTTGGAAGAAGATTGCTCCATGAGCTCTTCCTTGTCTTTCTTGTAGAGCTCGTTGGTGATGAGGTTGCCCAACAATTGCGTTGGTGTCATTCTTGCCAACTCCGGTGAGTTGAGGAAGAGAGTCACCAACACTTCATATTTCTCCGGCAAGGCCCTAAGCATCTTTCGAACAATATCAAAATCGGAAAGGTTAGTTCCAAGACCCTTAAGCTCATTCACAATGTTGTTGAGCCTTGAGTACATCTCATTGATGTCTTCATGGGGCAACATTGTGAATGTCTCATATTTGATCCTAAGCCGATGCATTTTGGCCTCCTTGACCATGGATGTCCCTTCATGTATTTCCGAAAGGGTAGTCCAAATAGCATGAGCCGTCTCAAGATTGCTCACCCTATTGAACTCATCCGCGTTCAAGGCTCCAAATAAAGCATTCATAGTTTGGACGTCTAAATGAGCATTACGCTCGTCTTGTTCCGTTGGGTGATCCGGATCAAGAGCCATAACGTAACCCTCATTTACGACTTTCCAAATTTGAGGATTCATGGCCTTTAAATAAATAGACATCCTAATTTTCCAATATGAATAATTTGAGCCATCAAAGAGAGGTGCATTTCCTATTGCTATACCCTCACTAGCCATCCTTTTCTCTCTAGACGGTTAAGTCTAAAATTGAGAGACCAAGCTCTGATACCACTTGTAAGATCAAAGAGGCCGACTAGAGGGGGGGTGAATAGGCGGTTTTAAAATTTTCGTCTAATTCTTATTAGCAATTTTAAACTTAATGGATATACTAGAGCAAGATAACAATAACACCACCAAACAACCTAGTAAGGCTCAAATAATCACTAGTACAAGTAATCGACTAAGAGCAATATCAAATAGTAGAGAGCAACAATTGCTACACTAACTAAGCAAGCAATCAAGAATGAATAAAGAGCGTTGCCTGAATGTAAATAAACACAAGAGAGCAAACCACGAATGACACGATCACTTTTTACCGTGGTGATCGGAGACTTGCCGGTCTCCCCTAGTCCACGTTGAGGTAAGCCCGAACGAATCAGACCGGCTCCACGAATTGAGCCTAAGCACCTCGATCACTATCGGTAGCCCTTCCCCTCTCCGGGTAGGCGAGCTCCAAGCCTTCACAATCTTCCGGGCCTTCTCACAATCTTCTTGAGAAGTTCACCGGACCTCCGCCAAGCCGTCTAGGTGCCGGCAAGCACCAAGAGAATAGACCACAGCGGCTTGATCTCACTCAAGTGCCTAATGGATCAACTAGAATGCAATGCACATGAATTTCGGGTTCAACTACCTCAATTGAATGCACAAAGTTGAGAATGAGGTGTGAGAGGTTGCACTAAGCTCAAATGTATTCAATGGAGGTTCAACAACCTTTACAAGTTCTGGTGGGGATGTATTTATACCCCCACCAACCTCAAATAGCCGTTACAATAAACAATCCTGAAAAATCAGAAAATCCGAAACTACCGCAGGAATAACCGCGGTACTTCCGGATTTTCGCTGACCGGTCAGAACGGCTATGTCAGTGAGTCAGAAGTGACCGTTGGTCAATGAGTGCGGTACTACCGCTGTTGAAATCGCGGTACTTTCGGAAGTCCGGAAGTTCCGCTCCATGACCCGGTACTTCCGATCTCGGCGAGTTTAAGTTTTATTTCCGGCGCTCTCTGGAAATAAAGTTCCGCACGGGTATCCGGAACTTCCGCACATGTGGTAGTTCCGCAGGTCAATCCGCGGTACTTCCGTTTTCCGAGAGGCTAAGTTAAACTCCGGGCGCTCTCTGGAAATAAAGTTCCACTCGGGTGTCCGGTACTACCGGCTATCCGGTAGTTCCGCAGTTCAACCTGCGGTACTTCCGTTTTCCGAGAGACTAAGTCTGAGTCCGGGCGCTCTCTGGAAAAATCATTCCCCCCGGGCGCCCGGTACTTCCGGCCCTGCGGTAGTTCCGCCCAATTAACATCGGAACTACCGGATTTTCTGACAATGCACAGATTTGATTTGATTTTAATTTCTAAGTGCATGCATGATCCTAAATTGATCCATAGGGCACATTTGAACATGATCAAGCAATCACCATGATCCCTCTTAATAGTACGGCGTCTATCCTATAATCCGGTCTTCCAACCTATCTCGAAGACCGGTAAAAATAAAATAGATATCTAAACTATTTACCTTGTCGCCCTAGAGATCTTTGAATCTTCATGGGATATTTTGTGAGCCTCTTTTTTTTACCATTTGAACTTATCCTTTCAAACACTTAATGCACACATTAGTCCCATATTCACATAATTTCATTAATTACCAAAACCAATATTTTTAGGGGCCTAGATGCTTTCACCCTGGAAGTTGAGGTGCCTGTACCTAGCATGCCAGCGTTAGGCCTGCTCTGAACTATGCGTGGACAAGTAGACTGGCCTTGTAATGTCGAGCTCAAGGACGTAGAGGCGGCTCGGAGAGCGCCTTACCTTTGCCGGCAACTGTCATCGTTGGTCCAAGATCTGCAGGACCCTGTTGTCGATCACCACCTTGCACCCAGTCTCATCGAGCTGTCCGAGGCTGATCATGTTGGCCCTCAGTCTCGGGATGAAGTATACTGCAGTGAGTGCCTGATGCTCTCTCGACTTGCAGGAGAAGAGGATGGTGCCGCACCTCTTGATCTCCATAGATGAGCCATCGCCGAGCTTCACCGTGCTGCAGATGCTGGCATTGAGCTCAGAGAACGCCGCACTTGACCCGGTCATATGGTTGGTGGCTCCCATGTCCAGGACCCATCGACAGTGGTCGCGTTCTTCCCTCTTCCTGAGTTGGACGAAGACCTTGTCCTTGTTCACCTCGATGTGGGTGCGCGGCGGTGGCAATGGAGATAATCATTGTGGTGCCAGAGGGGAATTGCGGTCGATGAGTGCCCCAGCCATAAGCAAAGTGGGCTCATCGTCGTCCCCTTTGGGCAGGTGAGCCTGATCTCGCCTGGGCTTGCTGCGGCAGTTCTTGGCCCGATGACCTTGCTTGCCATAGTTGTGGCATTGGTCCCTAGGAGTGTCAGGGGCACTGGCCTGGCTGGCCATATTTGCACCACCGTTATGTGACCTAGTACCGCGTTTGCACCCACGCCCTTTGCCGCAGCAGCGATTGCCGACGGAGCTGTTGCCTCCATCGTTCTCGTCGTTCTCGTGCCTCTAGAACTGGGCCTACCACTCATCCTCAGTGAGAAGCAGGCAGCCACTGGTATCGACATGTCAACCAGTGTTGGTGTTAGAGCCAAGCCTATACGGCTACTCCACCGCGCGAAGACGCCCGGTTACCTCCTCGATGCTGAGCGCGCTCAGATCGAGAAGGGTCTCGATGGAGATGGCAACCTGCAAGAGACGTTCCGAGACGACCTGAAGGAATTTCTTCACCACTTCCTCGTCAGTGATGTTGTCCCCCAGGACTCGAAGGTTGTTGGCGAGACTTGTGATCCTCATGGTGAAGTCGTCGACTGACTCGCCATCCTTGAACGCGATCTCGTAGAGGTCGTGCCACAGCTTATGTGTGTTCGCCTCTCTGACACACACGACGCCGACGCGCATCGTCTTGACCGCGTCCCAGGCGTCCTTGGCGGTGTCCTTGACGGCGAGGGTCGAGAGCATGTCGGGTGGCACAACGTGGAGAATGGTGGACAATGCCAGTTTGTCATCGCGGTAGTCATAGTCGCCGGACTCGATCGGCTCCCAAAGGCCTTGTGCTTGCAGGTTCACGTGCATCACTAGCGCCCAGTCGGTGTAGTTTGTCTGGGTGAGTGTGGGTAGACCACTGAGCCCGACACCTCCTTGACAACGATCTCATGGCCACTGTCGTCAACGTGCCACGGTTGGCGCGGAGGAGGTGTCGGTGAGCAAGGTTGGCCTCACCACGGAGGAGTCCTTGATTGCCTGCTCACTAGAGCCCACGATGATAACATAGCTACGCCTGGACCGTCAACACACTCTGATAGCAAATATTGGAAAACACCTGAGCTGTGAACACATGCGAACTCGATGAACACCAGGTTTGTGCTGCAAGGCGGCATCATTTTCTCTCGTACACTGCTGAATTTATAAAACTAGTAGTGTGCCCGTGCTAACGCTACGGTAAAATACAAAACAAGATAAAATTTGTAAAAAATAAAACGAACAATCAGCTTCATTAAGATTCACGTCTCATATATTGTATAACCAATTATTTTTGTCACAAAATGAATGTCACATAAATACGTGACCGGTCGGAACCACCCAACACGCAATGCTCAAAAGCCTACGACCGATTCCCAGGTCATGCGACCACTTCGCGAGACCATACGACCGGTTAACAGAAGCTACGACCGTTTATCGCATGATTTAAACACCTTCCCGACCACATACAACACTCTTCGTCATGGTCGAAACCACTTCCGACCATGTGCACCGAACAAGTGAATCAAGATAACTTAATAGAAAAATCCAGGATTCTTAAGAACAACCCTGGTGCTATGGACCTCATCATCATTCTGTAACCATATCTAGAAGTTTCATTATAGCCGATACAACATCCAAGATATTCCTTTCTCACATCAAAATAATATACGTAGTATCTAAATCCAGGCTAATTCAACATCAACATGAGTACACAACAATCTTAGCTGTAAACACTGGAACGAGAAATCTGAGTCATCTAAGTTTCATAAAACATAGATTTCGAATAACAGCAATGTTCTCATGAAGAAACAAATCAAATAATTGTCTGGTATAATCCAAGCAAAACAAGAACAACAAAAACTCTTGCACAAAGCATGACATATCGATTGAAAGAAACAACCCTACAGCAGTCACCCGGAAGACCAAACAATCTAGGAGCTACTATATGCTTAAGATTTATGTATGACTCAACAGTTAACACCATAATAATCCTTTAGACTTTAAGATATGGACCAAGTCTAGAAAAGTCCTCACGCAAATCTACAACCATCAACCATCTAACAAGGGGGTACATTCCATCTACAAGTAACAATTCAAAAGGCGGAGACCTCCAAGCAAAACGGAGAAAACTTGCCCCTTCTCTGCGGATTCAACTCGTTAGACTAACTCTGTGGATTCAACTCCTTGGACTAAAAAGTAATCATATGAATCACCATCCAAGCTCATAAAAGGTAGAAATTTCCAGATCGAACAACCTAACAACCGAAATCGCTTCTCTAAATTCTAAAATCTCTGGGAATAGAGCCCCCAAACATCCTACAAAGCTCATCATCTCAGAATCATAACGAAACATAGAAGAAAAGCCATGGACTATTTGTACACAAGACAGAAGCTTCAGAGAATTTGGGATGTGTGTAAGCTAAAAGTAATTGGATCCGTACACAATGAGTTCTTTTTGTTGATCATATACTTCCTGTACAAGACAATAGTAGACCATTTGTTCAGCACTATTCCCAGTGGAAATCACTCTAAAGTAAAGATGAACTGGTGCAGAAAAAAATCTACACAAACATGTTTCAGAAGCAGGCAATAAAGTGTGTACAGATGGAATGCTCTCATTAAGTTTATGCTGGATATAGTGGACCTACACAACACCATGGAATGGAATATAAAAAGGAGCATAATTGAAATGTACTATAAATGTATTTTCAGTATTATTAAATTGTCCAAGTTTATACAGCAACTGTCGATTGTTTGAACAAGCACGGGCTGAAAATGGAGGCATGCAATGGCAACTATTTCATGGCCGCCTTCATTTTGTTAGCATTTTTTACAGGGCACATCAGCATCACAAATAATTAGACATCGACATTAGTAGAATGTGAACCTCAGCAGTCACCAAAGCCAGGACGAACATGGATCTCAAAAGACATGCATATACAACAAGAAAGTGGACATACGCATATACAACAGTAATTAATTTAATCACAACCAGCCCGATAATGCATTCATTCACAGCAAAGCCCTTTGGATCTACATAACGTCTATAAGAAGTTATATTTTGTTTAAATGTAATTAACACACTCGTTATATGAATCTAATAGGGGTGCGATCATTACCATATAATAAAATTACTACTAAGTGGAAGACAAATCTTATTTTTCTTTGCAACAGCTACATTAGAGAACGACAAACTCATAAAGGATATAAATCCTAGGATTTAAAATTGCCTGAAAATAGGAAAATAATCTAATGTCTTGCATGAGTGCAAACAGGGAAAAAAATATAAGGGTAAAAATTGATTTTGTTGATCAAATGGTATAAAGCACTAAGATTATGTCAAGACATCTTAAAGCAAAATCGCATACACTTGGATACTCTTTCTTGCACCAAATGTGCACTCTACTCCGCTCCTCAAGAAGATAAAATAAGACATTTGATCAAGCTATTGAGTTAGTAAAATGAAGCAGAATATATAATTTGGTTTACCTGTGAGCACATAGCTCAACCCAGCTGGGGTAGATGTATCTGCTTTTTCAGCTATAAGAAGCACTGTAGTGCTACCAAAACATAATTTAAAGACAACTTGTTAATCTACTTCCAATCTTCCATTGAGAATTTGAAATTGGGAACAATCCCCTAGTCCTAAAGAATTTGAAAGCACATGATCGATGGATCAGAAACAACTATAGAAAAATTCATAATTCCAATGCCAAAGTGTAGCTGTTCCATCCAAAAATGTGAGGCCAATCAAGGGACCCAATCATAACATGAATTTGACAGAACCGTGGACTTAGCATTATATTCTGAACAATTCGGGTCATCTTGATCATTTTTACACAAATGGTGGCAATCCTGTAAACAGATTAGCATTGTCAAAAAAAAGAAAAGAAAACCATATTACAGGAACAGTTACGTAGTATTGTAGCAATACAAGCCTACTTTTTCCTATCAAAGCTTCATGATATCTTCTGTTCGACAATGCTACCACACTTCAAAGCATGCAGCATTACTGTAAACTCCAAGACAGAAAACCTGTCCTATTTTCTTAACTTCACATAATCTAAAGCTCATAATTGTACACTACTTCCCACAAATATCTGTTCACTTTGAAGGCGCCAATTCAGGCCAGTTCATTGATCCACTTGAAAATAGCTAACTTGGCAGAGATTGTAACAAACCGAAAAATAAATTATTACGGTAAAGGCAAACCTAGCAGGTTTTAAGCAGGGAAACAATATTTTATCAAGAACACTGTAAAAAACTAAATCTACCAATAAAAAATGAAAAGTTAGATGTGTGGCTGTTCCACCCAAAACAGATTCCTCTTTTCTGGAGGACCTTAATAAGCTCCTGGTGCTGTGCAGCAGAACATCTCACGACCTCTAATTGGATATTACAATTCTGACGTCAAGAAAGGCAACAACTCCTGCACAAATATATTCATGGGAATGAAATGATATTTGCATCTGTGAAGATAAAAGAGTCATCCAGTGCTTTATCAAATAGATAATTTTGTGTGTATTGATTAGCCCAATGAGACAGATGAGTAGAAAATTGAGTACCAAGATTAGCAATGAAGGAGGAGGCGAAGCTGGCGACGGCCATGGAGAAGGCGACGAGCTGGCCGAGGAGGAGCACGAGCAGCAGGCCCCATACGTCCTTCCTCTTGATCTCCATGAGCCTGAGCACGGTTCACGAGCACCGCCTGCCGCGGGTGGTTCCGCCACCCGCCTCGCTGGGGCTCGGGGGGCAGGGAGGTGGAGGAGGGTGGAAGCCGACGACGTGGAGGGCGCCATCTGCCCCTCGTGGGGGGAATAAGGGAGGGAGAGGAGGCGCGGGGGAGCGGCGGGAGCGGAGATCGGGGAGGATGGGGGGAGCGGAGGTGCGGGGAGCGGTCGCGGTTCCAGTCGGCGCCTCCGCCGTCGTCGCCGAGGTCGTCCTCGAGGTCGTCGTAGGGCTGCGGCTCGGGCGAGGGGTCGCGGGTAGGGGTGGCAACGAGCCGAGCCGAGCCCGGCTCGGCTCGGCTCGTGAAAGCTCGGTAAAATTTCGGCTCGGCTCGGCTCGGCTCGGTTAGGATATCAAGCTTTTTTGTAGGCTCGGCTCGGCTCGTGATGCGGCTCGAGCCAGCTCGAGCCAGCTCGCGAGCCAACAACCACGAGTCCGAATCGAGCCCGAGCCTTCACGAGCCCGAATCGAGCCGAGCCAAGCCTTCACGAGCCTCCACGAGCCGAGCCAAGCCTTCACGAGCCCGAGCTGGCTCACGAGCCCGAGCTTTTTTGCCATGGATGAATGGATGAATGTAGTGGCTCGCGAGCCAAGCTGGCTCGCGAGCTGGCTCGAGCAGAGCTGGCTCGCGAGCTGGCTCGCGAGCTGGCTCGTGATCTGGCTCGCGAGCTGGCTCGGGCTCGGCTCGTTTAGATCCCGAGCTTTTTTGCTGGCTCGGCTCGGCTCGTTTCATCCACGAGCCGAGCCAAGCCTTCACGAGCCCGAGCCGAGCCCGAGCTGGCTCACGAGCCCGAGCTTTTTTGCCAGCCCTAGTCGCGGGCGTCGGCGCGGGGTGGGGAGGAGGAGGCGGCGGCGACACGGGGTGGGGGGAGGAGGAGGCGACGGCGGAGCGGAGGGTTGGGGGGAGGAGGAGGCGGCGGCGGCGCGGGGTGGGGAGGAGGAGGAGGCGGCGGCGGAGCGAAGGGGTGGGGGGAGGAGGAGGCGGAGCGGAGGGGTGGGGGAGGAGGAGGCGGCGGCGACGGCGGAGGAGCGGGGGAGGAGGAGGCGGAGAAATCAGAGGGGAGGAGGCGCACGGGTTCGGTGGGGGAGGCCGGCGGCGGCGGAGGAGGAGGGAGGGGAGGAGGCGGAGGAGGGGTGGGGGAGGAGGAGGCGACGGGGGAGGGGGCGGCGGAGGAGGCGACGGGGGAGAAGGCGGAGGGGAGGAGGCAGCGAGTGGCGGCGCAGATTTGAGGGGAGAAGGGAGGAGCGGCGACGCGAATAGAGGGAAGGACGGAGGGCGAGCGACAGCGAGGGGAGGAGGGAGGAGCGTCAGCGGCGGGTGGGATAGAGGCGCAGAGGGCGCATAGGCGGCTGTGGCGATAGGGGTAAGGGCGTGAGGGTGGGGGAGGGGGCAGGGGAACGGGAGCGGGAGGCGGCCGTGGTGATAGTAAGGGCGTGAGGCTGGGGGAGGGCACCGGGGAGTGTGAGGCAGCGGTGGATTTGGATCGTTGGATATGAGTGGGTAAGGAGAGAGAAAGGTGGGAATTGATCCTTGATCGTTGATTTCACTGGTTGGTTTTTCTGGGGACACGAATTGGTGTGGATGCAGGAAAACTCATGACTGTTGGGGGCACAATTTAGGGTGGGCGTAGGAAAGAACTGAACTGGTGTATTTTAGGGGTAGAGACTCTATGTACATAACATGGCTTGAGTGGCCTCCTGGACTTATGCCATAAAGGAATAACTCGTATGTGGCGCCACTACGACCTGAATTGCGCATGACCGGAAGGCGTGGCCATGCGCTAAGCATAACTGACTCACACGATTATAACTACGACCACGCACTTGATTACGACCACACACACGACTACGACTATATCTATGATAATACACATGATTACAATTAAGACTACGGACACGATTATATATAAAGACTTATCTAATGTATCCGAGCACAAATAGAGAGAAAAATCAGAACGTCGGCTCTTTCCGTTCTCTCGGTCCCCACGTGTTACGAGCGGCTGCTGTGATGCAGACGAGATGGACTGGACACGCTTGGTGCTCAGTAGCACAATGCAGATAGTGCGGAGCTGGCACCAGCGCTCGCCGTACGGGCCATGACGAGGTTGGTTGCTGCCTCGTCCCGTTATCGTACCTTGCATCAGGAGAGAGGGGAGCATGCATCGCTCCTCAAGCTCGCTGCAGAGGTGAACTTGGTTGAATGGCTCAAGAGTCAAGACGGCAAGCAGAGCAATCGGCAAGGAGGAGCAACACGAGAGTTGACGTTTTCTGGTGCAAGACGTAAGCAAAGGTGGCGTGCAGCGACAAGACCAAGAGAAGATAAAAAAGAAAACGCCACGCGGGAAGTGCAACGACAGGTGGTGATAGGTTCGGCTGAAAAGCTCGTGGCTTATAGCTGAAAACACTGTAGCTGGCTGAAAAAACACTGTAGCTGACAGAGGCTTATTTAGCATAATTAAATTTAAAAAAAATTAAAAATATAAAAAATATGTTAGCCCATTACGTATAATACAAACGAATACAGGGAAAAAAGAACCGGCAAAAAAGCTCAACAAAAAGCTAAAAATTCAGAAAAAGACGAAATTAATGAATAGTAAAAAATAAGCCAGAAATCAGAAGCTCAAGCCGAATTGATCGGGGTGTTTCTTGTCGAAACCGAGAAAACTTCTGCGATTTTGCTTCCGAACTCGACACTGATTCCCCGCGCGTAATTTTCGTCAATTCTGAGTGCCAGAAAAGAACAAGTCGTCACACACGCATGCGTGAAATTGGCATCACGACAGCAAGGCTTGTTCCAGGAAAAGCAAGACGCACAGCAGCAACAGTTTTTTTTTCGATCCGAGCTTCTAGTTAACAGCAGAAATCAATCGTCCAGCGAGTAACTGCGAAAAACAACGTTTTACTTTAGCCCCTCAATTCAAATAAAAAAGCAAAGTCTAATACTCCGCAGCTATCTACTTCAAATCCAAAGATAAAGTTCGGTCCTTCAATCCGTAAAAGAAGTTCTAGCTAGCTTGAGTTCTTGATATATGCTCAAGATCATGTCACATTCTCGAGAAAATGATGTCATCGGTGACGAGGCATCATCTAGTGTGATGGCGAATGAGAGTTCCGCTGTCACACTGTATTATTTATGCTTACGATGAGTAATTATATAGCCTGAACAATCAAGATGAAAGTGTACAAAAGAACTCAAGTAAGCTGAGATGAGTTCGGAACGTTGAAGAGATGTATACACCATCCAAACTCAAGCTGAGATAAGTTCGGGATGTTGAGAAGATGTTTTCACCGTCCAAACTCGAGTACATAGAGTTGAGTCTGAAATGTCAAGGAGATGTGTCATTATTATGTGTCGAGTATTAGTTTTGGTAAGTCGTAGATGAGACTGGCTGCCTCAACGAATTATAATCTTTATATCTGGATGAATCTATGCCAGTTGAGTTGAGTTCCTACATGTAGCTTACATGTAAAATGCTTCATGTGGAGGCGTAGCTGGTAGTTCATAATACATTGAGACTAAATTAGAAGTATGTGAGTCAAGATTAAAGGGGAGATTATTGAAAATAATCTTAACTTAGGGTCCAAGACGCAGTAGAGTTCATCTCCATATGTAATTTAAGTTGAAGTTATGACCAACTTGAAATCTGAGTACGTATATTAGTATGAGAGTATTGGGCTATATAATGAGAAGTCTTATAACTAATATTATAAGAATAAGTAAGAGAATAGAGAAATTTAGAAAGTCTAATGTATTCTCTCTGTTTATCTGTAATGTGTGAGTTTTCTCTAAGAATAAAATCAACAATTCATGTGTTCGCCGGTGTCACCACACTCTTTGTTAGGCCTGGGCGTTCGGGTTACCCGAATTTTTCAGGTCGAGTAATTCGGGTAATTCAAAATTCGGGTAATGAAAACTGCTACCCGATATTAGCCCCAAAAAAACACTACCCGCAATTTCGGGTACCCGATAATTCGGGTTCGGGTTCGGGTATACCCGATATACCCGAATTTACAGAAAACCAGCTAATTTCCCGACAATTCGGGTAATTTACAGACAATTTCCCGACAATTCGGGTAATTTACAGACAATTCGAATAATTTACAGACAATTTGGGTACCGGGGGATATTGCCCAAACTACCCAAACTAATTTCGGGTAAACAGAATCGCTATCCGAATTTGGGATCGGGTACCTTGGGCCCGGGTATTTCGGGTTCGGGTTCGGATAATTCGGGTACGGGTAACGGATAGCGGGTATTTTGTCCAGACCTACTCTTCGTGTTGCCGAAGGCCATCACCGCTGCCGCTGTTCTCCCCTCCGACAGGGATACACCGCCTTCACCGTCTTCCCTTACTCCAGCCACCTCTCCGTCTTCCCTGAGCATTGGCTAGTCCAGCGACAGTTGCGATGGGGATTTTTAGATCGGTTTGTTTGACTTTTTTCATTTGGTGGTTGAAACTCTTGGGCGCTTTCAATTGACTGGCGACAACGTGTCGTGGCCACCAGAAGAGGAAGGGTTGAAGCCAAGGAGGAATGGAAGAAGTCGCTGCTATCGCTGGAAGATGAAGGCGACCTGGAGGCACACCGATTTTCTCGATCTAGATGCTCGTGCTGTAATGTCGCGGCCATTCTGGAAACAATTATCATCGCCCTCGCCACCGATCACGTTGCATGCTGGTTGCTGTCTCCGGGCTGCACGGCACTGAGGCTGTAGCCGCACGCCGCTATTGATGTATGTGACGTGTGTTTTGGTCATTCGTACGTAACACAAGCTCGCTCTTCTTTTCTTGTTGCTGACTCCGTATCTTTTTCTCTTCTTATAGGGTGGAATCGTTTACGTATATGGCATTGTATCTTTTTTAAAAAATAATTTAGCCTCTGGACGCTTTTTTTTTTGTAAATTTAGCTTTTTCCGTAGACCTATCGAGCTCGACAGGTGGCCACTATGTATGCTTAATTGGTGTAATCACATTTAATTAGTAATAATCATAATCAATCAACACTAATCATAAAGCTTAATTAAACGCTAATCATAAGGCATTGATTGTTGCCGCACTGGGGCTCAGGATTGAGCTACTGTAGTTCAATAGGTACCTATCAAGCTTGATAGGTCTACGAAGAATGTTAAATTTGCAAAATAGGTGTTGAGTATCAAATTTGAAAAAAAAAGAAAGATATAGTACCATTTATATGAACAGCTCTGCATGCCTGGAGGCTGGACCCCACATTCGCTCGGGCCCATTTGAGTCACGATGAATTAATCCCGCCCGTCCGCTCCCACGTTAGTCAGTCGGGCTGCTGCTAAACCAGCACACTGTCAGACAATCGCACGCTATAGATTTTGCATTCTATGTTCAAATTCACTGACTGAAGGCCCGTACATTATCTTGAGAATACAAAATAATTATTTTATTCCTAATTATTATCTTTAAGCACTATATTCAATATATGCATATAGAAAATAGCAAATAAAGTTGTATATTTATTAGGGGTATAAAAAGAATATCATACTTATGTTATATTAAAACATAAAATACACTTTATATTTATAGATAAGTTCATTTAAAAAAATATTTCGATAAGTTCATTTAAAAAATATTTCGTATAAAATTAGACGGCTGAGTACTTTCTTTAGTAAAAAATGTCATCTTGTGGTACGTGTAGTTGAGCTTTCTTGATTTTCGTTTGAAAAAACTTTTATAAATTTATAATTTTAGTGGATTTTATAAATTAATAATAATAATATAATTTAATAGTTAAAATTATGTTTTATAAATCGTATCGATGTCTAAATTGATGTACTTTTTTGTAACCGGAGGGAGGAGTACAATCTCATCGAGCTGGTACAATTATAATGCATTGCGTTCATGACATTCGCCTGGTCATACGAAGTGACAAAGGAGCAATTAATTAGATTATGGAACAATATCATGGGTACGAAGCCTCCAGTTTCCATATTGTTGAAAACTGCGGCAGAGATCTCTCTGCTTCAAATGGAAACATAAAAGAATTAAACAACGAAATTACACTGGCTTATGTGGTATAAATAAATTTAAAAAAAATTAAAAATATAAAAAACAGGTTAGCTTATTACGGATAATACAAATGAATACAGGAGAAAACAATTGGCAAAAAGCTCTAAAAGACAGAAAAAGATCAAATTTAGGAATAGTGAAAAATAAACCAGAAGTCAGAAGCTGAAACCGAAATGAACGGGGCAGTATAATCAAACATGGAAACATAAGAATCAAACGATGAAAACTGCAGCAGAAATCCGTATATGAACATAAAAAAAGATGAAGATAGAATATGGAAAATGGTAACTCGTTAATGGAGTTTACACAACAATTTGCCACCAAAATACTAAATTATTGAACATAGTACTTGAACAGAAGATAAAGTAACAACTAGTCGAAAATAGATGGATTAGTGAGTGTTAAAGATTAGGTGATCATAAATCATAAAAGTTAATGGAATTGGAAGGCGTCCTACTCACAGTTACACTTGGCTTCCTTCTACATCACTATGTCCTTCAAAAACCTGGTTTGCAACACCGACAGATCCACCCGAATAATTAGAAATCGTAGAAGCCGCTGGCCGGCCGGCCCTTTGGGTAGCCTGGGCAGCACCGACCACGCCCGCCTGGTCGAGTGGCACACGAAGGGCACCAAGCTTGCAAGCTATCAAGGCGGCTTTCGGCAATGTAGTAATGCCGTGACTGTGACTTGACCAAATCTGGCCATGGCCATCGTCACCGCCGCTCTTCTCCCAAGCGGTGGTGAGAAAATCAGGGGTGGTGCCAGTGGCGGACCCAGGAAAATATTATAGCTAGGGCGAAGTCACACTGGCGGACTCAGGAAAAAAACTAGGTTAGCTAAAGTCGAAAGCGTGAAATAAACAGTAGTACCCAAAAATAAAACAATCAATGATCAAACTATGTTGCAAACACACTAATAAAAGTATGTGATACGAAATAGAAACAACTACAATTCTCATGTTAACATATGCGGATAACAGAAAGACAATGAAAAATACCTCACTAATGAAGCTTAATCCACAATTGTAGATGAGTTGTAAAAGAAACAACCTGTCAATTGTGAAAAATAGATAAACCAGTAGTGTCACAATTCAATAATAGAATATAAAAGATGCAATAAAAAAGAAGACAAAAAATATACCAGTAAATAACTAAGTACGTCTAGGAGAACGAGGCATTTTCATTCTTCGAGTTTTCATGTCTTGAAATTGTTTCTTGATTTTTTCACGATCAAGTCCTTTGAATATCTCTCGCTCGATATAGCACACCATCAAGTCATTAAGCCAATCATCAGACATCTTATTACGCAAATCGGTCACTGTTTCTGGAGAGGTAAAAATATAAGTACCCTCATTTTGACAAGCTAGTTTACATATTCTACAATCTACATAAATTTTTACAAGCTATCAAAACTAATACTCAAATACACAAATCTGAAATCTACAATAAATAGAATTTATTGTACATTTATCAAATAAAAACTATAGAAATACAGATGCTTAAATAGTTAAATCACCTCCTCAGGCTTAAATAGAAATGCAGAAATGCAGAGCCAAGCGCCAAAGCCAAGTGCCTTTCTCAAATCTCCCGGCCGGCCGCTGCTTCCTCAAATCCCCCGAGCCCGAGGCGCCGACGCCCGCTCGGCCGCTCTCAAATCTCCCGGCGGCCCGGCCTCAGCCGACTGCTACGCGCCTCCCCGCCTCACGCCTCCTGGCCCCCGCCTCCCGGCCCGGCCTCCTCGCATCCCGCGCTCCCCGGAGTCCCGGACCCCGGCCACCGCCTCCCGGGCTCCCGGCCTCCCCTAGCCGCCTAGCCTAGGCGCCGACGCGCCGCGCCGTCCGAGACTCCTACTGTTCGACGACTCCTCGCCTCCTCCGCCTGGCCACCGCCGCGCCACGCCGCCGCGACGTCCTCTACAACTCCGCCTGGGCGCCGCCGCGCCGTCCTCCGCCTCTGCCACTCGCCCGCTCGCCGCTCGGAATCTAGGGTTAGTGCCTCTTGACTTGGTGTTGGCCCGTGTGTCTACGCTATATCTCTTCTGTTGCTTTGTTGGGTTTGGGCCGTGTGTGGTATTTGGGTCTTGCTTGGAGCCTTCGGCCTTGGACTAATGGACATGACTTGGGCCTTGTCTTCCGGCAAGAAGTGCATGACCGGGGGGACGGGGGGCTGTGCTTCCGCCGCCGCCGCCGGGGGGGGGGGTGTTCCGGCCGGCGAGGAGCTCGGGCGGCCGCCCGGCCTCGCCCGAAGGGCAGGTCCGCCCCTGGGTGGTGCGGATCGGGAGGGGAGGAGAGAGTATGTAAGGTAGATGGGCGGTCGGGGTTGATGGGTCTGTTCTTTCTGACTTTTGAAATTGATTTTTAATTTTTGCTATAGTAACTAACTTTTAAATAGAGTATTTTTCATGATAGAGTCTATAAGTTAATTGTAGTATACATTAAAAACCTAGCATCTATACTATTTAAAATCGCAAGTGAGTATCTCTCTTTGTAATCTCTGTCGTAAATAGCTAAAATTCAAAAATTTCAGCTAAAATTTATAAGTCATAGTCACAAAAAAAAATAGGCCCTTAGTTATGCACACGAGGATGTAGGCATGACCGTAGGGTGATAATGAGCTCGTTGAAGAATTTGCAGGGAAGGAAGGGGAGAGAGCATGATGTATGCACGCCCATGTGTCGGCACACAATTTTTTGTGGTGATGGCCGAAGTGAAAAGGCTATGTCACACATGTGTGTCCGCCACTCAAGTCACGCACGATTTCAGATTTGGGCCAGAATAGGGAAGGCCCACCCCTTGACTGTCCCGCACGTATTTTAGTCACGCACGCACTAACCCATTTCCTAATCACTCTTCTTCGACAACTAGATTGGATCAGACTGAAATATCGGATACACACTGCCATCGTTGGGCGTTGGACTCCCACGACCTCATCTCCGATTAGTTGCCATAGGAAGCTATGGGTAGGTGTAAAAATGGGTTGGGTTAATCCCGACCGATCCGGTACCAAATCCGGTCGGTACCGGATTCGGGAAGGGAATTTGGTATCCGGTCGGATTCGGATTCGAATAATTCATGTTGGATTCAGATTCGGATTCAGGAGAGTTGTTATCCGACCGAATACTATCGGTATTCGGATATCGGATAATTATCCGGTCGGATATCTGATCGGATATTCGGTCGGATATCTGGTCGGATATTCGGTTGGATATCTGATAAGAGCTAAGAATTCACCTTTTATTTTGCTAGTATTTGTTTTTTTGTCATGTTGGTTGGTTGAGGTGTGCAGTGTATAGAAAGTTTTCTTGGATCGTGCAAGCTTAAGTTCTCTAAAAGGAAAGTTGTGGCAACTATAAATATACAAATATTAAAATAGTGTTTTATTTCTAATTCTGCTGCTTGTGCAATTGGAATCCTAAATTTGCTCATTAAGATCACTCTTCCTAGGTAATGGAATGAAAAGCATGTAATCAGAGTATTATAAAACGATGAACTTTAGCATGCTTCAATAAATGAATAGGTAAATTTGTCAAAAGTCTATTATCCCCAATTATCTACTGTCTCTACCTTAATTTAGTAAAATTTCTTTAGCCTAAAAAAGGAAAATGTTGTCCGTCAAGAATCAAGATTCATCTTGAAACGCACACCTCAATGGGCAATTTTGGGGGAAACGCCGCACCATCTTCGGCTGATGAATTATAATCACTATTATGTACTTATGTCTAACAGTTTAAGGCTTGAAGTGATTGTGATATGGTTTAGCTTATGTTCCTTTCCGTATGAACGTACTATCTGTCTATATTATCCGTTTTCGATCCAAAACCGTCAAGTATCCGTTCCGACGGCACCGTATTCGAAATTCCGAATACTCCAAATTCGTATTCGTATCCGGTTTTACCGTATCCGACCCCGAATCTGAGAAAAAAATATGGGTTAGGATACGGTATGAGCAATATCCGTTCAAATCCGACCCGATTACATCCCTAGCTTTGGGTGGGTTCTTTATTGCTACGACGTATGACTTATGGTCATGATGTATGATTTTTAATTTTAGTGTGAGCGTTTATGTGAATGAACTGAATGTCAATAAGCCATTTAAAAAAGACTATTCGGATAAGCCGCTTTGAAACGGTGGTGAAAAATCATACTGTTTATTTGTTTAAGAGAAGCCATAAGCCAAAAGAACTCGTCTTATACCTGCCTCACCACGACGCACATGTGCTGGACCACTGATCATATTTTTGGTTCTTGTGAGTTGAAAATTTTCGATTTTTTGATTGAACGTTGACATTCTGAGCTGAAAGTTTGATTTTTTTGAGTTGAAACTTCTCAGATTTTTCAATTGAACGTTGGAATTTATGAGTTGGAAGGTTGGAAGTTTGAATCAGGTGTAGAAAGGCAAAATTTGAGGAGTTGAAAGGCAAACTTTTGTGGTGGAAAGCCGCATAATACTTCAAATTGGTTGAAAATGGAAAGGTTGGATGGCCCCTTGGCCCTTGCTCAATGAAATTGCTCATTATATGAGCATGTATCGTGTGTGCGTAGATTAGCCACACCCTGGCAGAAGAAAGAAAGAACTGACCAACCATCTGATCTAAATTTAGCTAATTCAGAATTCTCTATGAAGTCACTACATTATTTCCTAGATTAATAATAGTGCTCATAAATACATTACTGAATTATTTTATACATAATGTAAAACATACCATACATCACTATTACAAGTCATCAGAGTAAATTAGACCACGTCGGGTCGAGTTTATAGTAAGGCTGTTCAGACCAAATGATTACATTACACAAAAAGCAAAGTGGTAGCGGAAGCAAAAGGGGAAGTCACATCTCGCCACAGGCAAGCGACTGAGAAGACCTATGTGCAACCCATATTAGCCAAAGACTTGGATAATACTAGTTCATGCAAAAGTCGATTTGGTCGGCCAGACTGGGGTGAGATCTAGACAACTAGAATCTTTGGGCCTACGCGCACCTATGGGCGAGGTGGCATGGCCCAATTCAGCCTTGGCGGTTACCAGCGATGAGCTTAAGCGGCGACGGAGATGGCGACCATGGCACCACGGTACAGCAAGGCACTCAAGGCCAATTATGGTAGGGAAGAGCAACTAGAGGAGGAAGGGAGCTCATTGGGAGATAGAGGGAAGCTCGGGAAAGGTGAGAGCTTGGTTGGCAGCGAGGTGGGTGACGACATGAGATCACCGGAGGGGAAGACGAAGCCGAGCATGCGTCGGTGTAGCTTCAGGATGTCTGGGCAGTGCTTCATGTGCCAGGAATTGGGTGGAGGCGCAATGGTGCGGGAGGTGGCTCGACGGTGGTGGAGTAGCCTGAGACGAGGGAGGAGGTGGCTCTGGTGGTGCTCGGGTGCAATGGAGGGCGAGAGGGAGCAATTGGGGAGGAGGCGACGCTGTAGAGGAGCAGGAGGCGGCGCAAGGGCCAAAGGCAACGAGAGCAGTGTGCAACATAGAGGGAGAAGGCAAAGCAAAGGTACGGGAGGCCTGATGGCATGGACGTTTGTGGAAGAGTGGACGCATGGATGCGGTAGGGAAGGGTCATCGTGGTGGCGCTCTGACGGAAGGAGAGAGGAGAGGAGGAGGGGACCCGGTAGGGCCGGAAAAGTAGCTCAAGACTTGCAAGTCGGCTCATCTCGTAACAAGCTCGAGCTAACTTGAGCTCATTAGTTTTTGAGCTGAGCCAAGCTTGGTGTTTAGCTCACAAGGAAAATGAGCCGAGCTTCGAGTTGGTTGCGTGGCTCATTAGGCTCATGTGGTCGTGTTGTACCACCAGCCCAGGAAGGCCCATTGACCAGTCGGTGCCACAAAGGCACATGGCGCTGCTGGTGTGTGCTTCCATCTTCTATCGTGTTGTTGTGCTTTCCATCCCTGTATGCCTCCTGATCCGATCTATTCCCTATTCCCTAATCAACAACTCCCTTCCTGATCCCTAATCCCCCTCTCTGGCGATGACTTCTTGGGCACCCCTGCAAGCCCATAGGTTGTCTAGGGTGCCACCGTGTCCTATCCTCCCCCGCTAGGCTGCCCCACGCCCTGTGCTCCCGTTATCCTCGAACCAACGCGCATGGATCCTCAATGAAGCATAGAGTCTCATGCACAAGCACGAGGGAAGAAGTTGGCTAACGTCAGGGAATCTGGCTTGGCACTAGTGGCCGAGCATGCATTCGATCGATGCCTCATTAGCTCCCAGTCTCCTCCTGATCTCGCCCAACTGGTAGCCTTGGTGAGTTGAGCTTTCAGCTAACATGCATGGATCCCTACATATCTAAGCCAGTGAATCTATATAATATAAAAGAAGGGTAATTAGTAGCTTAGGAAAGTTTTATGAAATCATATTAATCTTTTCTTGTAAATATCATTCTCTCGATACATCAGAAATGCACAATAAATATAGTGTATCTTTTTTCGAGTCCCCATTTGTTGTATGAGACTTGATATTGTGTGACCTGTAAGTAGTTCTCACGGATGTTCTTATACTTTAGCAATTAACCGTCTATCTGTATTGTGAGAAACATTGATTTGTGATGATGTGATGTAGAATTAAAGCTTTCACACTTCTAATGTCAAATGGCTACCGATATATGTATTGCCCAAATATTTGTAACTGTAATCCTTCAATTGATGGCACAAATAAACTAAGGACAAAGGGTTCTAATTTCAGTATTCTTTATCTCCAATCTTTTATTGCAGTCGTCAAGCGAGGATGTGGATTGGGAGGATATGGACGACGACGACGACGATGGTGTACCATCTGATGATGAGGAGGAATAAGGACATGTTTTTGTGTATTCTTCAAGTTCAAATGATGATGAACAAGCAGATGTGGCATTGATTGAAGATGGTGCCGTGTCTCAAAGAAGATCAAAGAGGGGGGGGGGGCAAAAAGGCGGAAGGGATCTCCCAAGGTAATTGGGAGACAGAAAGAAAGATCAGATTGTTGAAAGACTTTTAAGGTGGTGACTGTTCTATCCAAAACAAAGAAAGGGGAGATCGATATAAAAGTATTGGGTAGATTTTGCTACAAACTCATGTCTTACAAACAGAGGGGTGCTACATCACATTTGATGAGGCATAGTGTCAAAGATGGCTAATACGTTCTTAACTGTGCCAACTAGCACTGTATCTTTAAAATCAACTTTCAGTGCTAGAGGTAGAGTACTAGATGACTACCGGAGTTCTCTACGTCCGGCTATGGTTTAGTACTTGGTGTGTACATCTAGCTAGATAAGAGGTGCACATGACGACATCAAACTGCCTATATTTGTGGTAGGTTATGCACTGCATTGTTCGTGAATTTTTTTGCTTACATCATGGCTAACTCGAATATCATGCCTCTTTTTAGAAAGAAGATGAGGATGATGTCGAAACTATACTATTTTCTTAAAGCACCGTAGAGAGCAACTAGTGCATGGTACTACTTCTATGTGAGTTCTCTTACTCTTATGACCAACACTATCCTAGATATAAGATATAAGGCATTTCAGCTTCTCCTCTGCAGAAATTACAACAAAGAGTGTAGTTATCTCATAGACATCTTAATTCATAATTCAGAACACCAAACTTAATTAATAAATTCAAGATTTCCTACTTTTCAAATGACATATTCTTTATATACATATAGTGACAAGCTATACCTTCTTGCGTCTTTGAAATATCATGATTATCATGTTAGCTAATGAATTTAGTACAGTTTGTGGAGGCCAAATAAACTAGATACATTTATTTCCCATAGCTGTCTTGGAATTAGACCATGGACATTCTTATTGTTGCCTACAAAGCTCCAACAACCGTATGACAGTTCCTATGTAAATAAAGAGTATGATGGTTGCAAAACACATGCCAGGCGTTAATGGCTTCAAGATAATCCATGTATTCTTGTATGCTTCCCTTGACTGCTACCATACTGATGTGTTTGAATGCAGTCTTTTGGAGCAAGATAGCAGTACTACATCTTCATGCTGGAGCTGGGTTGACTCATTTTGCCAAGCTTACTTTCGTGTGGTCATCACTGAAGCTTTTTCCTAGTGTACAAACTTGTTTTCAGATGGTTGGATAATTGGATTGTTTGATGCCTTGAATCTTGATGGTAGATCAGATTCAAAGGCCAGTCCTATGTTACTGCCTAGACTCAGCCATCTGATCTTTTGGCTAGCATTGTTATGTCTTATGTGTATAATATATGCCCATCCATTTATGTCCTTTTGCATTCTTCTCTGCATTCTTATGTATATATACTTGCCTCGCCCAGGAGCAATTTTGTCTTGCCATGTGTGATTTTGTCTCCGCATGAGAAATTGGCTGATTCTGCAGGGATGGACAAAGTGCATTTGTTGGCACCACTACATAGATCACCAGTCTGATATCAGACTTGCTTGCAAGTATTTTTGCAATTTTACTGTCATCTGTACAACTATGGTAGCACTGCATGTTCTTGCGCACAAACAAGCAATGGGTAGCTTGTCAGCATTGTTTCTTAGTGGTTATTGGTGGCAAACAATCTGGTATCAGTTAAGATGCCATTGAATATTGACTGATTACATTTGGCTAGTCTATGGTGAATCCCTAGGAGTTCAGGACTTTGCATATTTTTTTATTTTCGCCATTCTATTCTGAAGAATACATCAAATATACTTGATGTATATGGTACAAACTATGTGCACCATTACACAACATTCTAAATGTTATGGCTGTATTTTTGCATCATGCAAACGTGGAGACTGGCATAATAAACATCATGCAACTGTGGAGACTGGCTGACTGCTGACTCCATTCATCTGAAAGCAAGCGCCGAATTTCTTCTTGCATGCCCAGGAGAGCTACTATGTGACTGCAATCTACAGCACAACAAGCCATTCGAACTTGGCTCGTGAGCCGTACCAAGCTGGCTCGTTTCCAAAACAAGCCGAGCTTAGCCGAACCGAGCCAAGCCAAATTAAGCTTCGAGCTTCGATGAGCCTGGCTCGAGCCGGCTCAGCTCGTTTCTAGCCCTAGGGCCCGGGGGCACAGGGCGGACTGAGGGAGCGGCTCTAGGTTGGGCGTGGCGGGGGTTGGGAGGGCGGTGCGGCCGGCACAGAGAATGGGAGGGAGAAGGACGCCGACTGGGCCAGGGCAAGCCAAATGGCCACGCGGGCCAGAGTCGGGGGGAGGGGAGAAAGGTTGGGAATAGGCCAGGCTAGCCCAACAATTTTACAAATTTTGAAAATTTTGAAAAATAGCAAAATTTGAGAAACACAAATTTGGTTTCGAGATTTAAATTTTGAATTGCCACAAAATTTTACAAGCCCCAAAACGGGGTGTTGCATCAACTAAGTTTTTTAAGTAGTATAAAGATAAACTGGAAACACATAGAAATAGCAAAATTTGAGAAGCACAAATTTGGTTTCAAGATTTAAATTTTGAATTGCCACAAAATTTTACAAGCCCCAAAACGGGGTGTTGCACCAACTAAGTTTTTTAAGTAGTATAAAGATAAACTGGAAACACATAGAAATGGCGCAAAAAATGACCTGAATGTTGCAGAGTTTTTTTATTTAATCCATTTTTAATAATATTTTATTAATAATCCTTTAACCAATTTATTTTCAAGCTGACTCTTTTGACCACACTGTTACCTATGGCGTGGCCCAAACAATCTGCCATGCCATGAATCTCGGCATGGCCGATCCTTGTCACGCCACCATGTGGTGCCGTTTTGTCATACCACCAAACATGCCATTTTTTTGGCTCGATGATGGACTTATCTCATGATGTGGCAGTGTTGTTTATCATGCCATAAGTAGTGCCGTGGCTAAAAGGATTAGATTTAGAAATAAATTGGACGAGAGGTTATTAAAAAATAAATTTAATAAGGGGTTAAACAATAAAAAAATGTTTCCTTAAAAAAGTCTTCAGGCCAACATTCAAACTCTATGAATCAATGTATTGGTGAATTCGTTGCACACGATCTTACGAGATATGGCCAACTGAAATGAAACGGAGTGAACAACTATCTGCCATCTGGCTCGACGGTGATGGTTACATCATTCATACTGCATGGCTCAACAACAGTAGCCGATTCCTCTGCCTTAGACACTCTTAGGTTGAAGTATGCCGGATGGTTTGGCTCAGGAAGAACAGTACCCTCGCTATTTAGCATTGCAACGATATCTGACATGGTGGGTCGATCATCTGCATTCTCTTGTACACACATTAGTGCAATGTTAATGTACTTCATAGTCTCTGCTGTGTTGATCCCCTTAGCAACTGATGCTTGTACAAGCTCAAGCCATCTTCCTTCTTCCCATAGCTGCCATGCCTGCAAAAAGTTTCTTCATGATATATATGACAGTTACTATATAAGACCTTTTATTCGTGTTTCCGAAGAAATTAAATACTCACGTATCCTAGAAGGTTAAGAAAGTCCCCATACTGGTGAAAACCTGAATTCCTTTTTCCGCTAAGGATCTCAAGAAGTAGAACACCAAAGCTGAACACGTCAGATTTGATCGAGTAGATACCTTCAGATGCATACTCAGGAGACATATAGCCACTGAAATGATATATAAGCATGAGGAAAATATCATATCAGAATAATCGATTTGATTGATTTGAGTAATTACTAGCATTGTGGGTACTAACTATGCTTATTAAGAAAGATGTGCTTACTATGTTCCTACCACCCTCTTTGTGTTTCCTTGAGTATCATTGGAGCTAAAAATTTTCGCTAGCCCAAAATCAGAAATTTTGGGATTCATGTCCTGGTCCAAGAGAATGTTGCTGGCTTTAAGGTCTCTGTGTATGACACGCAGTCGAGAGTGCTTGTGCAGGTACAGAAGACCTTGTGCTATCCCTTCAATTATTGCACGGCGTTTATTCCAATCTAGTAAAATGCTTTTGTTTTCATCTTCACATCATTTATACATAACAACAAATGAGAGATCTTATTTGATAGTATGATGAAATATAATCCAAATATTATTACTTTGATAAACTATAATGTGCATACCAAAGATAAAGAAGTCCAAGCTTTTATTTAGCAAATATTCGTACACCAATATTTTTTTCCTCTCCCTGAATGCAGCATCCCAACAGCCTAACAAGATTGGTGTGTTGTAGTTTAGCTATAAGTTCAACTTCATTTTTGAACTCTGTGAAACCCTGTCCTGAATGTGAAGCAAGTCTTTTAACTGCAATTTCCTGCCCATCTGGCAATTCACCCTGAAAATATGTCAAAAATAAATCTCAATAGTCTCATGCTAAGAGTGGCTTCATTAAGAAGACATTATCGAATTTTTACTGAAATCACAACAAAAGGAAATACCTGTTATCATATCCTCGCAAAAAATATACATGTTATCCTCACAAAAATACATGTTATGGAAACATATAACATGTTATAAATATCCCTCTTATCCTAGTTAAGTTTTTGACACTTTGCTCTTAAACAAACGTAAATGACCATTATTTCTCTTTAATTAGATCCACCGAGTAGAACATTTATGATAAATAATGAAATTATCTGCACAATTGCATAGCTAGATATTACGATACAATTATCATTGATATATAACTCTAATGCATATAATTGAAAATACAATTGTTTATTATACAACTCTAATATCTATATATTATTAATCTGTACTATTATAAACCGGCTCTACCAAAACAAGCAGTGTAGATCTTTCTCTTTTGCTCTTGATTAATGAGACAATTTCTATATTTTTTCAGTTTTAAAATTATTGTGGGATTTTCTTACCGTCAAAACAAAGGAGATGCCTTGATTCTCACCTGTTATTTGCATTTATATAGATACACTCAATGGGATTTCAAGATTTTGGAACAACTTATTAGTGGGTGTTTGGAGGGGGGGGGGGGGAGGGGGAATTTTGGAATTTTTAATCCAAATTCCCCCTATCCAAACATGCCCTTACGTATGTAAAATTCCTGTTCAGCTGTTTACCTATTTCCCCCCAAATTTAGGTCGATGGTTGAACAGGACAAATAACTCGGGTTTAGTAGGAAGTTATTAATTTGCCTTTTCTGTTTGACTTATCATAGTGCATCCGGTGGATTAGTTACTGGATAAGCTATTTCAGGTTAATTTCAGTTACCCCATGAACGCTATACGTGACTAGGTTGATCCATCTTGTCACTCGTGTAGTTTACTCTAGAATCTAAATTGAATCTTTGTTATATCTCTCCTAGATTGAATCTTTTCCAGGCTATTCACCTAGCTATCCCTTTGTCCGTGCTAGCATTTACCTTGTACACAGGGCCAAAACCTCCTTGTCCAAGTCGGTTCTCTTCTGAAAAGTTGTTTGTGGCGTCCAGTACGTCGGAAAAGTCAAAGAGAGAGAAATCTGAGCTCTTCTCTTCCGGTCTCCAAACTAGCGCGTCTTCTTCCAGCCTATTCGCCACAACTTCATCCTGCAAGTTTCCCTTTCCTAAATTGAAAGCATATATGAATACGGCATTAATTGGACCAAACTTTGATGACTCAAAGAAGACTGGAGTACAACAATATTGTCGTAAGCGGAACAAACCTTTTCTGCGTCTTCTGATCCATACAAAGGAAAAGGTGAAGCAGAGCAGAACTGCCAATAGCGCAGCAGCTATAGCAATAATCCAATTACTTGGGCGTCCTAAGCATATTAAGACATTAGCTACATATATACTTCCTCTCTCCATAAATGCTACATATATACTTCCTCTCTCCATAAATGTAGGTCGTCGTAAGTTCCGTATGCTTAACCATTTTAAGCTTTGATCATTAATATGTATTAAAGTATATAGATTGATTACATGAAAATAATATCATTGGATTTGTCTTGCAAAATTCTTTCATAATGTATATTTTTTATTTTACTAGTATATTATGATAATAAATTATAGTCAAAAGCTTCAATTGAATATCGTAAAAAGTCAAAAATAACCTACATTTATGGACGGAGGGAATATAAATAATTGATTCATTGACCAAACGAAAAATCTTTACACCTAAGTCCCAACCATATGTATTTGCCATGACATAATGCTATTGCGTTCCGAAGCTTGCTTATTAGTATTAGGAATTTAGGTGTGTTAGTGAGTAAATATTATGAAACAAGAAAATTCGTTGATTTAAAATAAACATACAAATAAATATTAGGAACTTAGTACCACCGATATTATGCTAGTTTGACAAAAACAGAATGGTTAAGATCGGCTAAGTTTGAATCATACATTTAAAAAAAGAGTAAAGTCCATTACCGGTCCTTATACTTTTTATGCTGTGTCATCCCGGTCCATAAACTTTTAAAGTATGTCATCCCGGTCCTTAAACTTTCAAAGTGTGGCAATTTCTTTTGAAAGTCTATGGACCGGGATGACACAGCATAAAAAGTTCACTGCTACAACTACATAGGATATTGCCACACTTTGAAAGTTTAAGGACCGGGATGACATACTTTAAAAGTTTATGGACCGGGATGACACAACATAAAAAGTTTAAGGACCGGTAATGGACTTTACTCTAAAAACATCACCCCAGTCCCACCACTGACATGTGAGTCCTACTTGGGTAAAATTTTCCATTCCAAGTAACTTGCGAGGCCCATTGTTTATTAGACATGGTTTATTTTCTGGAACTTGGGTAAAAAAAACTTGGTACAAGGTGTAATTTACTATAGAAAATATCTCACAAGGATCATAGGAACAATTTTAACTGCCACTAAAACTTTGCATGATCTAAAAACAGAGTTGTGGTACGGTGTATCCAGGCCCAGGGTTAAAAGTTTTGTTTTGGAAAAAAATTTGGAGGGCACCGAGACAAACGAAATGGACAAAATTTCATTATTTCATTCAAAATTTCAGACGGAATATTCAAATCTCATTCTAATTTAGATGAAATTTAACTAAAATTTAGATAAAATTCAAATAAAGATAAATTCGGCTAAAATTTGACCGAATCGTATTTCATTCGGTGGGTACCGAAATCACCGAAATTTTGGCGAAATACTGAACGCTGCCCGGGCCCGGGGGTACCTGAGCTGCAAGGGAGAATTCGAGACTGACGTGAGGTTGTGATCTTACATACCACGCTTTTCCGGGGCGGCCGTTTTTGCCTCCGGTGGTGGCACAGCAGCTGGTGGCTGCGGATACACCGTCACTGGAATTCCCGAGGCGGTGTTGCTCGCCGGAACAGCAGCAGCCAAGTTGATGATACGCAGCGTCGGGTCCCCTTGGAAGAATGGGTAGGTCTCGTACCTCATGTTACACCGCACCCCAACAACTCGACCCCCTCGCCGTCCGTCGAGGTACTGGAGCGTCAGCTGTGGGAAATCCTGGAAGCAGGCTGCGCACTCGCTGGCGGTCAGGTCGGGCGTGCATTGCATAAGGCAGTACAGCGTCGAGACGGAGGGGGAGCTGACGTCCAGTCGCGCGGTCGTGAACCTCCTCAAGCTGCTCGCTGCCGACTCGGCCGTGCTGTTCAGCAGCGTGAACAAAAGGAGACTGACGGAACTGGTGCTCGTCGTGAAATTCTCGCTGTTCATCATGATGATCGCGTTGTCGTTGACGGTGTTGACGAGGAAGTTTGTGTTGGAGAAGCGGAGCAGGCAGGAATCGTAGTACAAGGTGGCGTCCTTATTGAACAGGCAGACCTGCTGCGCGTCCTGGAAGGCGGTGGCCACGCAGTTGGTGCAGGTGGAGGCGTTGGTGTCCCCGCGGCAGAGCGCAAGGGCGTAGACGGTGTCCGGGACTGTGCCGACGCTGCTGGTTGCGAAGAGGGTGGTGTTGGACGAGGCTTTCTTGGGGAGGGTGGTCGAGAGGAGTGCGAGGTTGGCTTGGTAGGTGCTGTTCGATGTGAAGTTGCCGCCGTTGCCGCAGACGTTCAATGGTTGGGCGGCGGTGAACGGCAAGAGGAGGAGGAGGACGATAACCATGGCGAACAACTTGACGTTGGACAACTAATTTCCTGGTGTAAAAATTCGACAAGGCAGCACACTCCTATCAATATCGTTTGAAGATATCTTGGGAACTTGGTAGTAGCTAGCCGCCGAGGGAGCCTTGACCGGTTCATGTTTGACCCAACGTCCCTCTAAACTCCGTGACGAGGCGGAAATTGGGAGGGAATGAGAAATCATTTAAAACTTGCTTTTGGTCCCAATTCCTTGTTTCGTAAGGGAGATGGGAAATTAGTCTCCAATTTGCTAGAGATTCTAACATAAGTCATGATGAAGTTCTGAGATGCATTGATATTTCGTTAGAGAATAATTCCCTCCTAAACCCCACCTTCACCTCCGCTAAAGCAACATAACCAAAAGTATTTAAGCAATCTCCAACACCGCAGAACGAGCCTTCATTCAGGATTCGCCGCACCACAGGCCTCCATCAACGCCGTATGTTGAGGACCTCAGTTGCAACCTGCTCGAGCAATTGCGTCCCCTGTTACACCTGTATCGACTTCCTCCTCTAGAGTATCGAACTACCAATCAAACAGCAATTGCCAATTGCTGCCAAGTGTTATTAGGAAGACCTGAAGCTGCCATAGTAAATTATTACTAGCTTTGTACAGGGAATGTAGTATCTCGTCCGAAAGGTTATTTTCGTTTACACAGATGGTTCGAAGGACATGTAGCTGGCCGCCTGGCCGAGAGAAGCAGGGATGGGACCTGGGATGTTTCCTGCGAGGTTATTAGAGGTTAATACCAAGTAAATAAGGTCTTTGTAAATCCAATACTGGAAGGGATTGTGCCCTGCAGATTAATTTCCTCATTCCTATATACTCTAGATTGGTGCAGTTTCCAAGAGTTGATGGTATGTGCGAACGTGAGAGACGAGAGAGGGATTGATGGACACAGCTCAAAACACAATTGGTGCCGGCCAATTCTATGTATAAGCCCAGACTATCAATAGCCGGGAAGGTGTACAAGAGGATGGAAGGGGATTAGGAGTGTTTCTATACAAATCCTATACACCAAAAATAGAAGATACAATGCTATCTTTGACACCCCCCACAGTCGAATCGTGAAGTTCCCGAACGCAAAGACTGGACCGAAAATCCTCAAAGAGCTGAACCGGCAATCCCTTCGACATGATGTCCACAAATTGGTGAGACGAGGGCACATGTAGAACGCGGACCTAACCAAGAGCCATCTTTTCGCGAACGAAGTGGATGTTGATCTCGATATGCTTCGTGCCTTTGTGCTGAACGGGATTGGCCGAGAGGTAGACGGCACTGACATTGTCACTGAAGACCACCATGGCGGAGGAGAGGGGAGAGTGAAGCTCCCCGAGAAGTTGGCGAAGCCAACAACACTCGGCGACGGCGCGATATTCAGCCTCCGCACTAGAGCGGGACACCATGGCCTGGCGCTTGGAGGACCAAGATACCAGGTTGTCACCGTAGTAGATGCAATAGCCTGAAGTAGAACACCGGGAATCTGGACAACCCACCCAGTCTGCGTCGGTGTAGGCCGTGAGTGAAGATGACGAGGAGGCTTGTAGGAGCAAGCCGAGATCCACGGATCCCTTGACATAATGCAAGATGCGTTTAATCAAGGCCATGTGAACGTCGCGTGGCGCATGCATGTGAAGGCACACCTGCTGGACGGTGTAGGCGAGGTCAGGCCTGGTGAGAGTGAGATACTGCAGTGCCCCAGCGAGATTGCGGTATTCGGTGGCCTCAGCATCGCGCAGGGGGACACCGAGCTTGGACTTGGTGTCGACTAGAGTCACCGTCGAGTGACACTCAACCATGCCAGCCTGTTGGAGAAGATCAATGGTGCTGGGAGAGGTGAAGCCCTATAGGGGTGTGCTTGACGGAGATGTCGAGGAAGTAGTGAAGATCACCCAAGTCAGTCATGGCGAACTCGTCGTGAAGCCGAGAAGACAGCTGTCGGAGAAGATGGGCCGAGGCGGCTGTCAAGATGATGTCGTCGACGTAGAGAAGAAGGTAGGCGACATCAGCTCCGTTGTGGTAGATGAACAACGACGTATCTGAAGTCGATGAAGTGAAGCCAATGGAACGTGTGTAGGTGGCAAAGCGGTGATACCACGCGTGCGGAGCCTACTTGAGGCCATAGAGCGACTTGTGTAGACGGCAGACATGGTCGGAACGGTCGGGGTCGACGAAGCCGGAAGGTTGTTGACAGTAGACCGTCTCGTTGAGGGTGCCGTGGAGGAAGGCGTTCTTCACGTCAAGTTGGTGAATGGGCCAAGACTTGGACATGACGATGCTGAGGACAACACGGATGGTGGCTGGCTTGACAATGGGACTAAATGTCTCGTCGTAGTCAATGCCGGGTTGCTGAGAGTAGCCGCGAACCAGCCAGCGAGCTTTGTGATGAGCAAGAGAGCCATCCGCATGAAACCTGTGTTTGAAGACCCATTTACTAGAGACGATGTTTGCGCCAGGAGGACAGGGCACAAGAGTCCACGTCTGGTTGTGGACGAGAGCATCGTACTCCTCGCGCATGGCGGCGAGCCACTGGGGATCCTGAAGAGCTATGCGGTACGTCTTCGGGAGAGGTGAGACTGTGGCACAAGTAGCAGACAAGTTAAGGCAATTAATGGGCTTGAAGATGCCGACCTTCGCTCGGGTCATCATGGGATGCGACGGACGTGGTGGAGCAGCAGCGATTGCTGGTGTGGGCGCGCAGTGAGAAACTGAGATGCTCAGTCCAGCGAGCGCATCGGGCTCGGTTGGGCCAGCGGGCGCACCGGGCTCCATAGGCGTCGTCAGCAAGGCGGGGTCTACTAGTCCAACAATGCCAATCGCTAGCACTGGCCCAGCTAAAGGTGGGCCAGCAGCCTGGTGAAGAGGGGACGGGCCTGGTGGCGAGCCCAGACAGCTAGTGAGGCACAATCCCGAGCAAGCCCAGATGGTCCAAGCCGGGTGGGGGTTGCTGCAACCCCGACAGTGCGCGACGATCCTGGCACCACAGCATGGTGCAATGGTGGTACGTCGTCATCATCCAGAAGAAAATCTAGCTCAGAGGAATCTGGAACTGCTGCAGCTGCAAAAGGAAACACTATTTCGTCGAAAACAACGTGTCGAGATGTGATGACTCGATTTGTGGAGCGATCGAGACAACGATAACCTTTTTGAGAGCTAGGGTACCCAAGAAAGACACAAGTGGTAGAACGAGCAGCGAGCTTATGTGGAGAAGTAGCCAAAAGGTTGGGGTAACATAAACAACTGAAGACACGAAGGTGGGATAGGTCAGGTGGTGTCCCAAAGAGTTTTTCATACGGTGTAAGAAATCCTATAGGTTGGGAAGGTCATCGGTTGAGTAAGTAGGTGGCTACAGAAAGGGCCTCAGCCCAGTAGGAACTAGGCATGGAAGCTTGGAGCAAGAGACGTCGAATAACATCATTGGTTGAACGGATAGAACATTCGGCCTTGCCATTTTGTTGGGAAGTGTATGAACAGGAGGTGCGAAGAAGGATACTGTGGATGGAAAAAAGGGAGAGGACGGTAGAGTTGATAAACTCACAGCCATTGTCGGTCTGGAAGCACTTTAGAGGAAGGTTAAAATGTGTGTGTACATAGGGAACGAAAGTTTGGAAAATAGACAACACATCAGATTTATGACGGAGAGGAAATGTCCAAAAATGCGAGTAATCATCAACAATGATAAGATAATAACAGAATCCAAAATTGCTCAAAATGGGAGAGGTCCATAAATCACAGTGTAGTAACTAAAAAGGAGCAGTGGTGACACTATGTGAACGAGCAAAAGGAAGCCTAACATGTTTGCCCAAATGACATGTATGACAATGAGAGACATGCGAATTATTTGGAGGAATAATAAGACGTTTCTGTAAATGAAGAGAAGTGTCTCGGCCGAGGTGTCCTAAGCGGAGATGCCAAATGTCTAGGGAGGTGGTGGCCGAGAGAAGGGCGTGCGGACGACGGAAGGTGGCGGTGGCCGGAATGGTGTAGAGGTCGCCGTCACTATTGAAGCGTAGAATCACGGTCCCCGAGTGTAGATCCTTAATGGAGAAACCAAAACGGTCAAACTCAATGGAACAATAATTGTCACGAGTAAACTTGCGAACAGATAAAAGATTCTGAACGAGAGATGGAACGACAAGAACATTGTTAAGGGCATATGTAAAAGGAATAGGAGTAGCAAGGGAAGTTCGACCGATGCGAGTGACGGGGATGGAGGAGCCATTCCCGACAGTGACAAAGATAGGAAGTGTGGGAGTCCGGAAAGAAAGGAGTATACCATTGGACAAGACCATGTGAGAGGTGTCACCAGAGTCCATCACCCAACCACCCGTCTGCTGTCCCTACATGGACAAATTGTTCATGGTAGCAATTAGCCCGGACTGATCCCAGCTGGGCTGGCTGGACAACTCCACAGGGGGATGAGCAGCGGTAAAAGCCTGATGAGGGACTGACTAGAAATTGGGCTGTGGCCCAAGTTGGCCTGGTCCACCAACCAGCCTCCAGGGAGCACCCCATGGTTGCTGTATAGCCCATGGAGTGACAGCCCATGGACCGAACATCCACCGGCCAGGAGCAGGAGCAGCAGGCTACTTTTGTCCGCCGTTGCGGTCGCTAGCTCCACCTCCTCCGTTGCGGTCGCCCGCACCGCCGCGGTCGTTCCCAGCGCTGTTGTCCCCCATACCGCGGGAGTCACGTCGGTTCCCCTTGCCTCCATTCCCCCTTCCCCTTGTTGCCAGAGCCTCGAGAGTTGGGAGAGAAGGAAGGCGCGGCGAAGAGTGTTGTGTCGCTGCCGGTGTTGTTGGTGGCTGAATGCCGCATCTCCGCCAGGAGGAGGGATGATCGGGCCCTGGCGAAGCTTGGGAACGGTACTTGAAGAGGGAGAAGCTCCGCCTATGTCGCGAATCAGGAACTGAGGCCCCAGATCAGATTAAGCACCAAGGTGTGATCCGACACTGGTTCGCCGAGGTCCCGCAGTGAGTCGGCAAGGTTCTTCAAGTGGCGATAGTACTCCATCACCGTCATATATCCTTGGTTGAGGCTGCGAAATTCTATCTCCAGGTAGATGATCTTCGTTTCCCGATTGTCCCGGAAAATAGTCTCGGTGGCGAGCCAGAGTTCGCGAGCCAACTGATTGGGCTCCATGACGATGTCGAGCACCTCGGCGGAGATGGAGCAGTAGAGGGCGGTGAGCACCGCGAAATCATCTTAAGCCCAGGCGCTGGTGCTGTCGGTGGGAGTAGGCTCGAGCACGTGCTATAGAAGATCAAACTTACCGAGGAACACGACGAAAAAGGTACGCCACTTGGTGTAGTTGGGGGTCTTCAGGTCAAGGATGACGGGAACATGCGTCTTGACGCTCGCGATGCTGAGTGCAGAAGAAGTCGAGGCAGGGACGCCAGGTGCGCTGGGCGCACTCAGCGCGCCGGGCGCGGCGAGCGTCGGGGCGACTGCGGTGACCGTGGTCACCGGGAGCATCGATACCACGGGAAGGGAGGTCCCTGGTGTCTGAGACGCCATCGGGGTGGCGGCTGCCTGAGCGGCTTGTGCGTCAGCCAAGGCAGCGAGGAGTGCGTCCTGATCGCCAGCGGCAGCTTGGGTAGCCGCGAGAGCTACGGCAAGATCACTGGGGGTGCCAGCGAGATTGCTGGGGGCGCCGGTGGTCTCCATTGAAAGAAGCAGCGGAAGAAAGAGAGAGGGCAAGCAGATCAATTCTGCTCTGATAACATGCGAACGTGAGAGACGAGAAAGGGATTGATGGACACAGCTCAAAACACAATTGGTGCCGGTTGGTTCTATGTATAAGCCCAGACTATCAATAGCCGGGAAGGTGTACAAGAGGATGGAAGGGGATTAGGAGTGTTTCTATACAAATCCTATACACCAAAAATAGAAGATACAATGCTATCTTTGACAGTATGTTGCCACCAAGGGCATTCAGAGACAGATCGATGGAGAGCTATCTACTCAACTGCCCTAGCTCTTCTGGGATGATTCCAGTGAACAGGTTATTCGAGAGGCTCAACTCCTGAAGAAAGGTGAGGTTGGATAGAGCTGGAGATATCTGACCTGAGAGATGCTGCCCAAGAAATAAGCTGATTCCTACCTTTTAAAAAAAAAGCTGATTCTTCATTGTTAGCTTCACATTTATATCAGTATCTGACAACGACATACGTATAGGAGTGGTAGCTTTATCCTATCTGTTCTTTTCGCACCTTTATTTTTCTTTTGGTTCTTCCTTGTTTCCTTGGTCTGTTTTCCTGATGTCCATGCCCATTTTCGCTGCACTATTATGTGCAGATCGAATCAAGGATTACTAAACAGTATATGCAAGCTACCAAGGTTGATTGCACAAGCAACACACACAACACATATCAGCTGTCAGCAATATCACTCTTAAAAAGAAAGGACGGGGATGTTTAGATGTTGCTGGCCCGTTTGTAGACAACACAGCTAGGCCAAAATTTCCAATTCCTTGGTGATAATTATGAATTGATCATTACAAATTAGATTGAAGAATTTTTACACAACAAGCACACAGAAAAAATACGAATCGGGTTATCTACTCCATGAAGAATGTTGCGGAATCGACTAGGCAAGATACGAAACAATAAAGAATAATCAATAATACGAGACAAAAAATAATGTTGAAAAGCCTTGCAGGAAAAAAAACCACAAACCTACGATTGGCAAAATCAATGTATAGAAAAGTTATAGAATGCTCTTAGTGTATTACATGTGTATTGGCAATTTTGGCTTGACCTAACGAGAGGCTTACAGAAGGTCTAAATAACCTTAGGAACATGAGTCCCAGAAGATAAAGGAATAGAGTCCTAGTCGGCAAAGGAAATAGTATTATACTCAGAGACGAAGCAGAGTCAGTTGGAGACGATGAAGAGTTGTGGTTGGAAGCGCCTTGAGTATCCATGTTTGATTCCAGTCGGCGTAAGTACTTTTTGGCACCATGTCTGATGCAGGTCGATGCAGAGTATATGATGGATACAAAATGATTCCAATCATAATTTTCAACCAGTTCGCATTGCTCATGACCAGTCATACTGGCCGAAACATATCCAACCATAATCAGTCCAAAAATCCCAACCATTTCATAATTGTATACTAGTCGAGTAATGAGTTCTGGTTGGACTTATCAACCAAATTGTTTTTACCTTTTGAGCAAAACCTGATCGGACTCTTCAAGCGGTTGGACCCGACAAGATTCAGATCAAAAAATACAACAATCTCCACTTGTTGGGATCTGAATATGCAAATTTGAACCCCCTGTGTATATTGCACTAGTTCAGAATCACGCAGTGCACATAGTGGCAACATTTATGAAATATCGTCCATACACATAATACATAACTAAATAACAAGTTTAACAAAGAAATAGTAGTTTTGACCTTATGGTCAAGTTTATATTTATTATGCCTTGCAAGGCTTAGACACTAAGAAATAAACTTGCAGCGAAAAATAAAGATAACTCCAGGGGAATAACCCATCTCATGCTACAGGTAATCGACTGGGGTGGTCGACCGGCGATCAATCTCCTTCATAATATTCCTCCACGAATAGCAGGGACGGTTTCTCTCCTCCAACAACTGAGTGGTGATGGCAGCAAGGGTGAGCACATAAAGTACTCAACAAGTTGTGCACACATAATACAATATATAGATACAAGGCTTATTACAAAGAAAAATGGCTATCTTAGCTTGTTTTGCATAAAGCTAGATTTGACATGTAAATACAGTAAAGATATTGAAAGTACAATTTGATAAAAAAACGGTAATAAATAAAGGCAATCATTGTCACACATAGCTCATCCTTCAGATTCACATAGTTTTTCCATCCTAGTTTTATTTATGAAAATCTAACCATCATGTGATCACACTACCACAAAAAAAGGTCATCCTAGACGCCTCATCACAGACGGTTCAACACAAATCGTCAGTGATAAAGTTATCACAGACAATTTTACAAGATGGATCATCTAAGTTTACCACGATGGAAAAAACCATTTATGATAACCTACTTATCATAGACGCTTTGTGGTCTGAACCATTTGTGATACATCATAGACGGTTTAGAATAAAATCGCCTGTGATATATGTACTTATCTAGACAGTTTTTATTCCAAACTATCTGTGATACATCACAAAAATTGTCTGTGATGTCTGTACTCATTACAAACAGTTTTTGTTGTATCACAAACGGTTCGGAATAAAAACCATTGGTGATGACATACTTATCACAGATGTTTATTTACCTAGAATTGTTTGTGATAATATTTCATCTTACCCACTCTCGCCGAATTTGAATTTCCCACTCATCTTGTTGGATTTGTGCTTTAAAATAGAAGACTCGGCTGTTCTTCTCCTCATCTCTTCTTCTCTCTTGTCACTTCTCTTCCTCCACTCCTTCTCTCATCATCTTTCTTCTCACTTCTCCTCGCCAAATTTGCCCTTAAAACTAAACGGCTCGATCGGCTCTTCTTCTCCTCATCTCCTCTTCTCTCTTCTCACTTCTCCACTCCTCCTCTCCTTTCCTCGCCTCTTCTTCAATCCTATCCATCCGATTTTGCTATAACTTGGATGCCAAAATTTTGGCTAAGTCTAGATTTTTACCGTGGCTTAGATACACAAAATTTTGGCTAAGTCTAGATTTTTTATAACATCCTGAAAATTTGAATTTGAAAATGTGAAGCTTTTTGAATTATTTCTGCAATATGTTTTATTTGAATTTGGAGTCTATTATGTTTTTCTGAGAAATTTGGTGTGAAGGTTCCAAAAGTTAAAAAGGACCAAGGGGAAAACAAGCATGTTTAAATATTGGAGAATTTAGAATTTAAATACAAATATGAAAAGATGATCCATAAAATACCAAAAGGAAAATTTAAGAAATACAAAAAAAAGGGAAAACAGTCGACCGGGCCGGCCATCACCCCGGCCCAGCCACCCCGCTTCCACCCCCGCAGCCCAACCCCGCGCGAGCCCCACGCGCCAGGCGCTCTCCCTCTGGCCGGTGGCCCTCCCACACCCTCTCTCTGCCGCGCGGGCCTCCGCTCTCCTTCCTCCTCCTCGAGCACGCGTCGCAGCTCCCCCTCGCGCTCGCTCCCTCTCACGCTTGCTCCTCTGCCGCAGCAAATCCTCCCCTCTCTCTCTCACACCCGCGGGCAAGTTCAAAGCACCACCCGTCCTCTCTCTCCCACAAAATCTCGGCGAAGATTGCCTCCATCCCCCTGCCAACGTGCACAGGGCGGAGGCCAAATGCCATCTTCGCCGCGCGTCTCTCTCCCATCTATAAAAGCCCCGCCTGGGAGTCCCAACAGCGCCGCATTACTCCCTCCTCCCCTCCCTTGCAACCAATTGAGCCGTAGTGCCCCAATCGCCGCCGGCCCCCTCCTTCTTCCCGAACTCCGGCGCCGCCCTCCCCGTCGACTCCCGCCGTAGTATTCCGATTGCATTCGCCCACACCATCCTCGGAGCGTCGCCAACACATTCCAAGCCTTCCCCACGCCTTCTGTGGTCTCTACCTCGCCGGCCTCGGTAGCCGTCCCCGAGCCGCCGCCGCCGCACACCGCCACCCTCTCCGGTGACCGTCACCCCCAGCCGTCTACACCAACATCTTCACCGACACCCGGAGATTGTATTCTACGCAACCCCAGGCCCTTCCCGACCACCGTTCGCCGGCGACGCCACGGTCTTTCCCCGGCCAAGTTTCCTCTACCCGGCCCCCTCCACGGCATGCTTCAAAAGGATTGATTATCCTTATAGGGTAGGCAAAGCCTCCCCCGCTCACTTGGTTACCAGCGCTCGTCTCTCCCTCCCCCTGCTCCCGCGGCGCGCGTTCGAGCTTCCGGCTCCGCGCGTAGCGGTCGAGCATTTCTTTTAATTTTCCCCGCTGACAGCTGGGCCCCACCTGTCGGCCGGTGTAGCCGGAGCGGCCCACTGACCACTGGGCCCCGCTGGTCAGTGAAACGCCTGCACAGGACCCTACTGACAGGTGGACCCCATTGGACAGTAGCTGGGCCCACTTGTCAGCGGCACAACAAGAAAGGAATTAAAATAAAAAGAAAATGACATGTGGGACCTACTGTCAGAAATTTATTAATTTTGGGATTTAACTGAACTAAAATATTCAAATAATCATAACTTTCTCATTTTAACTCCAAATTGAGTGAGACAAATTTCTAAATTCATCTAAATTCAAGATCGATCCAATGGAACTGAAATCATAATTTGTAGAGTTCATTTGAATTTCTGGTGATATTTTGTTGATTTGATGTTTTCTTTTTATCCAAATTTTCGCGCACGATTAAAATAGCTTACGAGGCTCAAGAAGAAGAATTCGAGGCAGCAGCCCTAGAAGCTCTGGATAATCAAGCGCCAGACCACTGTGACCAAGGCGAGTCAATACTTTGATCATGTTGAACCTACATTTTCGGCAAACTACTTGGGTTTAAATTACCAAATTGCATGCTATTATTTTATATGCAAATACATGTTAATTTAAGATTTTAGTTACATGTCCATTGCTTGCTTGACTAATATTACACCTCCTTTGGAATACTTGAATATGTGAACCTTGTCGCCTTAGCAAAACTATAATGGTAACTTTTCAAAAGTAAGTCCGTAATTTATATGCCGTGCTTAGTATTGTTCAGGTAATCATGGGCGCGAGAACGCCCAAACATCGCTTTAATCATGAGAAAAATTTGGTTGGGACAGTCATGGTGGTAATGACTGATAAATGTTGGATACGATTATTTTATGTTTCCAAAAACCCCAACATGCTTAAATATCTGGGCGGATGGTTCGGGGGTATGGTGCAGTGGTGCACGAGAGTGTGGTTTGTGGTAAAACCGCCCAGATACCACTAAGGACTGAATCTTGTCATGTCAACCCGTGTAAAACAGTACAACCACAAGTCTGTAAAATACAACTTGGCTTAGTAGATTTACTGGACCCTGAAAGTCATCCTTCCAGGAGGAGGTGTGGGATAGTGCAAGCGGCAGTCTGTGTGACGGCTTGAATGGGACACTCGCGGAGGGTGAAGTTCTGCTGTGGCGGGCTAGCAGGGGACGTAGCCAGCTGCTAGACGTTTAGAAGGAGAACATCCCGCACAACGTATGTGACCCACTGCAAGTGGGAGCGACCCATAGGGTGAAATGATGGAAGGGGCGAGGTACTTTGAAAAGTCACTGTGATGGTCTGCTCAACCACATGACTAAGGAATCATGTGGGGCAACGAGTTGATTGTCTCTTGTGGTGAAAGTGTACAAACTCTGCAGAGTCAAAACTATTCGAATAGCCGTGCCCGCGGTCAAGGGCAGACATGGAAACTTAACTGGATATAGTTCTGTTTTTAAAATATTGAAAACTGGGTATGAAAAGACTTGTAGGGCAGTGGAAGGCCCTAGTTTGGAATTGTCCTGGGTGTCGTCCCAGTGGTAAGTTAAGCGGCTATAACGCTGAAGAATTGCTATATGGTGCAGATGCCATGTAACGGTGGATGGAATCTGGATCGCTATTATTGCATATTCTTGAACATTATGCTTTTGTTCAAAATGCTAGGTCTTAGAAATTTTTAGGTAATTGTATTCAAAAGCATTCTATGCAAAAATAAAATGAGCCACAACCTTTCCTTCGATTAGCCATGCATGTTAAATATTGCATTCTGTGTGTTGGCTCGCGGAGCACGGGGTCGGAGTGCTCACTCTCGCTTTTGGCGACAAAATTCAGAAACAGGAACGCAAGACCATTATGCCTACGAGGAAACTCCTGCTACGGAGGAGAAGGATAACGACAGAGACTAAGGCGTAGGCCCCGTGGATTGGCATAGACAAGTGGACTCCCGGCTTTGTGTGCACGTATGTTACCGGTTAGCTGGCGACATATAATGCACACAATACCCTTCCAGTCGCTTGCCTGTGGATTTTGGGTTCACTTTTGCTAATGTTTCCGCTGCATGTTTGTAATGAAGACATTTGGCCTAACCGGCCCTTTTGTAAACTCTATCACCCGACGTGGTGTATTTCAATTCATGTAATACAATGAATGATTATGCGATGTATGAAATGATTCAGCAATGTTCCTGTGTGCACAAACTACTGATCCAGGGAATAGTGCAGTAGACACAGTAGATTCTGGATTGAAAAATCCGGGTCTGACATTTTTACCCTGGCTTAGATACCCAAATTTTGGCTAAGTCTGGATATTTACCATGGCTTATATGCCCAAAATTTGGCCAAGTCTTGATTTTTATCGTGGCTTGGATGCCAAAAATTTGGCTAAGTTTGGATTTTTATCGTGGCTTGGGTGCCCATAATTTGGCTCGTTTGGATTTTTACTGTGGCTTGGATACTTAAATTTTGGCTAAGTCTACATTTTTACTGTATAGAAAGGCTTACGACCACCTAGCTAAGTTCCTCCCTTACGAATAAGGAGTATACTCAAGGAGTATAATGACACAATAATATTATTCATGGATAAATAATAAAATTAAGGATTATAATATCCTCGTCAGCGTGCAACTAAGAAGATCATAACAAAGCCTTTTAGAAACATCGCCTCGATACCGACCCCTCCTGTTGAGTTTGAACCCGGCAACCTTACCCCAACTTATGCAAGTAGGCCCAGAACTCAATGTTGGATTTGTAAATGGTACACAATCCATAAGATGCATCCACACCTTCCACCCTGGTACAGAGCGTAATCTATCACCTGAGGAGTCAATACCAAAAGTCAGAAACTTACTGAGCTAGGCCCTTCCCATAGAGTATGCGGTTGTACAACGTGGCTTAGTTCAATAGTGTACAAAGTTAAGTTCCTAACTGACTAGGGCGATACTACCCAATTCTCTAACTAAACAGTGATGCACAAAGCATGCACATATAAAAGCATCTAGGCCCCTAAAAATGGTTTTGGTAATTAATGAGTTTATGTGAATATGGGACTAATGTGTTTGATAAGTGTTTAAAAGGTTAAATCCTTAAGTGGATGACAAGAAACATGTGGTAGTACGAAAAGGTTTTGTAACAGCAGCTCATAGACCGGTTCTTAATTGACTTAGACAAGACTAACCACAAACCCAAGTCTCGTGCTCCATCCGCACCCACCTGACAACCACTTGTCCAAGTCTAAACCATATTTTATTTTATCTTGCCAAAAAATAACATAGCTTCAATGGCACTCCAATGCTAAGAGTTCATTTGTAAAACCAGTTGTCACTGAAGAAATCATCCCAATACTACCTAAATTCTAGTCTAAGCATGGCTAAGCAATTTGCTATAAAAATTACTAGTTAATACTTTATTAATGTATCAACTAGTAAGTTTTATCTAAGGTGTTTAAGGGGTAAGGATTTCAATGTCAAAAAGAGGTCATAACAAGTAGGAATTAACTATACCTTTAAAACTAGGATTTAAAGTGCATTGAATAAACATAAGTATGCACAATAATTGAAAACAACGTAGTTTTTTTGTAACTGGAATAAACATGGTCAAGGTGTGTAACTTGCCTAGCTCGTACGATTGGTGGGCAAGGTTCTCATGAATCTCCACAACATCAGTATCTAAACATGAACTAGCTTCGTTGATTTATTTAAAATTCAGTTTTTACTTAATTGTATTAAATTACACTTATATATATTTATTGTATTTGAATGTCAACTATTGCTTTAAAATGTCTTTTATTTTCTCCAAGTTCAAACAAAATTCAAATAAATTCCAACGAAAGGAAGGAGGAGATCCTATTCCATCCATGGAGGCGGCAAAGATGGAGACGACCTCACAGGCTTGGATGTAGCGGCGACGGCAAGGCCGAGACGAAGCCAAGGAAGAAGATAACATGACATGTGGGACCGGGCTGTCAAGTCTGAGGGAGGGGGAAGTGAAGTGGACCGTGGTGCGAAAATAGGCCGAGTGGCCTACCAGTGTGGGAGGAAAAAGAAAAGGAGAAAATGGCTCATGGGTTGGGCTTAAAAGAAACAATGGAGTGGCTAGAGGGAACAATTTAGCCGAAAGCAGATCAGACATTTTAAATTCATTTTTGTTTTTAGAAAATACTGGAAAATCTAAATTTGCTTAGAAAAAAGTAAATCAAGCTAAAAAAACTTCAGGAAAATTGAAAGGAATTCATTAATACATTTTGAGCTTAGAAAAAAATATTTCCAACTTAAAGTTGGTTTTTATTTTTTTCCAAAAAAACTACTTTTAATTTCGGGAGAAAATAAAAGACAATTTAAAATTCAGAAAATTAGGGGAAATATTATAAATTCAGGAAATTGAAGAAAATAATAGTATTTTAATAAAACTTAGGCAGTGACAATTGGGTCCCGTGTAAGATTTCCCCAAGATGCCAAACAAGTCCTAAAACGTGCGAGTCCATTCCATTGGTTCTGTTCTGATAATTAAGTGTTTTGTGCGGTCTGATGATTTCCATTGGTTTTTTCATTTGGATTAGGTGATGAGCTGATGGCATATAGTAGCAGCATGTGACTTTAGGCATGTGTATCGAGCCTACCGTAGGTTAGCCTTTCGAGGTGACAACTGATAAGAGGCAGTAGCAAGTTGACTATGTAGTATTTTTACAAGAGGATATGGTGTTCAGTTCAAAAAATAAGAGGATACGGTGTAGAATTATCACATTGGTACTGTGATATATAGAGCCAACTTTGTGTTGGGATCATACTTTTTTTTTTGATAACGGAAACTTTATTAATAAACCAAGAGCAGTACATCAAGGTGATACACAGTCTTGGAATAAAAATTTCCAGCCTCTGCCTCACGCGGAGGCACACAGCTAAACCAATCAAAATCAAAGCATAATCTAATGACTATCAATCCGTAGACTAGATCGCCACCCATATGCCCGGGAGTAGATATCCTTGGCCACACGGTCCAAATGTTGTGAGGCCGCCACAACTAAACCTTGCAATTCCGTTTTGTGAAGGATAGCCCATGAACGGAGTCGATGAGAAGCTGCGAAGATAACCTGCAAGGGAGAAAAAGTTTGTTTCTTTTCAAAAATAACGTCATTTCTATGTAACCAAATTGACCAACAGATAACTGCTGCCCCAAGCAGAACTAGTGGTTTCAAGTTTTTGGTTACACCCGTAAGCCAACTTCCAAACATATGTGATACGCTTTGGGGTTTCGTTATGTTGAGGGATATTTGAGGGACACTCCAGACCGCTCTAGCAAAACGACAGTCAAAAAACAAGTGCCTAATTGTCTCGTCTTCGTGACAAAAGCAACATGTTTTGCTTCCTGTCCAGTTACGCTTAGCTAGATTATCTTTAGTTAACACAACACCTCTCCGTAAATACCACAAAAAAACTTTCAGTTTCAGTGGTGCCTTTAGTTTCCATAATATCTTATTCAAATTAGGTACATCTGTAAGGAACATGGCTTGATAGAATGATTTCACCGAGAACTGTCCATTTGGGTGCAAGGACCAGCGAAACACACAACTGTATAGTAGTCAAACGAGGAAGAAGATTATTCCACGCTACTAACTTTGGACCAATAAGGTCACGTCTCCATGATAGGTTTGGGGGATCGGAGTTGAGCACTTCCGAAATGGTTATGAATTTTGGTCGTACAATATTATAAAGACCAGGATACTGATCCTTTAAAGTAGAGTTACCTAGCCACTTGTCCTCCCAGAACCGCACTTGTGACCCGTCCTTAATAATGAAAGATCCAAAACGGAAGAATTCTTGTTTAATCTTCAGAAGACTGGACCAGAATTGGGAGTCTCCTTGCTTTCTCTCAACTTGAACAAGTGGTTTAGTGCTGAGGAATTTGTTCCGCAAGATTTGTTGCCAGGTACCTTCTGTCGTGAGAAGCTTAAAAAGCCATTTACCTAGGAGGGCGATGTTTTTCAAATGCAAATCATGAATCCCAAGACCACCTTGGTATTTGGGCTGGCAAAGGATATTCCATTTAACTAAATGATATTTCCTCTTTTGATCATCACTTTGCCAGTAAAACCTAGATCGGTAGTAATTTAGTTTTTTAACACCCCCTTAGGTATAGCGAAAAAGGACATCATATACATTGGAAGACTACTCAAGACCGAGTTAATAAGTGTCAGTCTACCACCTATCGAAAGGTGTTTGCTCTTCCAATTACTGAGTCTTTTCTCGAACCGCTCCTCAATTATCCTCCAATCCGAGTTTTTAAGCTTTTTGTAATGTATGGGAATTCCAAGATATCTTAATGGAAAGTCACCAGCTTTACAACCAAATAGATCAACATATTGACCTATAGCCGACTGTGCTTTCCCAAAGCAAAAAATTTCACTCTTATGGAAATTTATTTTGAGACCAGAAAGTTGTTCAAAGGCACAGAGGAGGAGCTTTAAGTTTGTTGCTTTACCTAGATCATGATCCAAGAAGAGGATAGTATCATCAGCATACTGGAGGATAGAAAGGCCATCCTCCACTAGATGAGGAACTACTCCACTAAATTGCCCGTCCGCTTTAGCTCTTTGAATCAAGATTGCAAGCATATCTGCGACAATGTTAAAAAGCAATGGAGAGAGGGGATCTCCCTGTCGAAGACCTTTCTTTGTTTGAAAGAAACGTCCTACATCATTGTTAACATTAATCGCGACACTTCCTCCCGAAATGAAAGACTTAACCCAAGTGATCCACTTTGGTGCAAATCCTTTCATCCGTAGAGCTTGCATTAAGAAGGGCCATTTTACCTTGTCATATGCCTTTTCAAAGTCAATTTTAAGAATCACGCCACTTAGATTTTTCCTATGTAGCTCGTGTATGGTTTCATGCAGTATGACGACTCCTTCCAGGATATTCGGCCCACGCATGAAAGCTGTCTGAGTTGGACTTATGACACGATCAGCCACAGAATTCATCCTTGATGTGGCAACCTTAGTAAAAAATTTGAAACTCACATTAAGGAGGCAAATAGGTCTATATTTCTGGATAATATTTGCATCTTGTACTTTAGGCACTAAAGTGATCACCCCAAAATTTAGACTGAACAACGGCAACTTTACCAAATAAAAATCATGAAACATTATCATTAAGTCACCTTTTAGAACTTCCCAGAATTTATGATAGAATTCTGCTGGAAAGCCGTCTGGACCAGGGGCTTTATTATGTTCCATACTGAAGACAGCACATTTTACTTCTTCCTCAGTGAAAGGGGATATTAAGACATTGTTCTCCTCATGCGTTACCTGAGGAATATCTGTAATCCGATCTTCAAACAGACTAAAAAATTTTCCTCAGGCTCGCCAAAGAGGTCCTTATAGAATTTAGTGATGTAAGATTTTAGATTCTCTTGCCCCTCGATTTTACCATTGTCATGGTCAAGGGAGAATATCTGTTTTTCCCTTTGCTTGCCGTTAGCAGTTAGATGAAAGTATCTAGTGTTATCATCCCCCAGTACCACATCTTTTACTTTAGCACGCTGAGCCCATTTGATCTCCTCTTCCCGAAGAAGATTGGTTAGTTGATCCCGAGATTGAGTTAACAGATCACACTCAAAATCAGTCAACCCCCTAAACTCGGCTGTGGTATCTAAAAGCTTAATGGTAGATTGTAGTTCCAATTTTTTTTGTTTGTAGACACCATTCGAATGGGCAGCCCAACCCCGTAAGTGTCTTCGCAACGCGCTCAGCTTATTATTCCAACATTGGACTGAGTTTTGCCCTTTCACCGACTTATTCCAAAGAGTAACAACTCTATCATGGAAGTCGTCATGTGTGAACCAACTAAGTTCAAATCTAAAGGGTTTTACAAGACCTGTGTAAGCTGGTTCACCCGTGGCGAGAAGTAGAGGGGTGTGGTCCGAAACCCCTCTATCCAAAGCTTGTACCGACACCAGCGGATATTTAAATTCCCACTCCGTTGACATGAGAACCCTATCCAGCTTTTCATACGTCGGATTAGGCAAAGAGTTGGCCCACGTAAATTGTCGACCAATTAGCTCTATCTCCCTTAGATCAAAGCTATCTATGATAGCATTAAATAGAAAAGGCCATCGATCATTAAATCTATCGTTGTTTTTCTCTGTACTTCTTCTCAAAATATTGAAATCCCCTCCAATTAAGGTTGGCAAAGGACTTTCTTGGCAAGCGCGAGCCAACTCTGCTAGAAAGGGTGATTTGAAACCATCCTGAGCTGGGCCATACACTGCCATAAGAATCCACCGGAACTTATCAGATTTATTAGTAAGGTTAAATTTTATATAAAATTCACCTTCACAGATTAAGGACAGATCAAGCGAGGAAGTATTAATCCCAAGGAGGATGCCCCCTGATCTGCCTCTTGGAGGTAGACAATGCCATACAAAATCTGAACCTCCCGAGAGTCGTATCAGATTAAATTTTGACATATCCTTTTTGCCTGTTTCCATGATCGCAATAAAATCAAGTTTATGTTCCTTAACAGCGTCCGCTATGTATCGATATTTAGCCAAGTCAGACAGACCTCTGCTATTCCAGAAAAAACCTTTCATTTGGCAACCTTCTTTTGTTTTTTTGATTTCTTATCTTTCCCCCCAAAACGAGTTTTTCGTTCTTTGGTAGCCGACCTAGATTTCCGACAGGAGGCTTTCAGATCACAAATCCTTGTGTCTAAGTCCCCATCATCAAGATCGACTTCAGAAACATCTTTTATCAAGTGCGCGAGTAGGTCACAAACTGGTGTTTGTTCCTCGTCATCACTTTCATGTAATAGAAAATGCTCTTCAGGCAAAGTACTCTCCTTATTACCTTCCTTTGTGCTTAAAGCTGATTGGACCCCCACCCGGTTAATCTCAATTCTTTTTAAGGCATTGATAGACTGTTTAATACCATTATCACAGTTATCTCCTAATTTGAAACCTATATTATTTAAGTTGGAGGCACAAATATCTTGAGGCAACGAAACAAACGAGATGGGAGCTATTGGTATAGGGTTACCGTTCATCGAAGAAGCTGGGGATGCAAGCGAATGTGGCCGACCGAAGTTAGTAGCCACCGTCTTGTTACCCAAGTTGTTCTCCTTTGGCTTTTCCAGGTTTCGTATTGCAACCCTTTTCATGGCCTTGGACATCAAATCTTCATCTGCCACTACTAGCTCATCATCAGAAGAGGGATTATTGCGCAAGCTGCGACGAATTCCGTCCACAGAATGATAATTCTCAACGGGGTCTAAAATGGAGGAAGATGAATCATTTTTGTTACCTGGCACCCGGCTTGCCGCTTGAATCAAGTTGGCCTCGCACTTGTCACCCTGTACATCCCCTGTTGACGAGTTCGTAACAGGTGCGTCGGGGACATATACATCGCTGCCCTGTTCCGAGATAGCAATCACTTTTTGTGCCATGTTGCTGTCAGCCGAAGCCTCCTCTGTTGGTTGGCATCGATTCTGTCCTGGCGTCATGTCATCCAGCCCAAACATATTTTCAGTACCTGAAACGATCAGAGTCTGTGATGTCAAGACCGGTCTATCAGAATTCGCATTCAACTGAACATCTGACATATTCCCGATAGATGTGTTCCTACAAACAACTTCCATCGATGACCTTTTTCCCCCTGAAACTGGCCGAGGTCCAAGTGGTGTGACTGCTATATTTCCACACAGTTGCATAGGGGTCGGACCTCCATCCATTGCCGCGCCCAAAGAACTGGCCGGCTCATCAATTTTCTTCTGTTTTTTTACAAACTGATTTCCTCCTTGCCTTCCTGTATTTTGGTCCTCAACACCATCATCATTACGGTCCAGGGAATCAAAGTCCTCTGGATCGGGACCGGCTGGCTCGAAATCTTCATTCTCCAAAGTAAAAGTGATATCATATCCAACCTTCCCGAATACAACGTCAGGTTTTAGAGGGAGAAGTGTTTTGTCCAACATCCCAACCAAAATCCGAATAACTCCCTTTCTCCGATATGTCAGCATGTCCACTTCAAGTGTTACCCCAATGGCCGCGCCGAGACCCCAAAACCCAAGAAAATGTCTCCACGCATGGGGTACACTTGAGATATGCACCCAGACCTCATCAAGATGATATGTTGGAACTGCATCTCCATCAGCACTCCACTTTGAGATGATCATACTGCCATCCAATTGGAAAGGCTCACTCGTTTTTGTATTTAAGATGAACGTGTGCCGTCTACAAACAAAGGTACAAACTTAAAGACTACTTTTACTTCTGTTTTGAAAAATAGAGACAAAAAAGATTTCTTGGAAAGCAACTGGAAATGCTGGAGATGTTTCATTAATTCTCTGATCTGTTTTTTTGCCCAAATTAAATGGCCTGATATGACCTTCGTGTGTGTGTGTGTGTGTGTGTGTGTGTGTGTGTGTGCAAAACCAAAACTACCAGATAAGATATTAGCACAGCGTAGCGTTGCTATAATTCTCATCATTTGACAAGCTCTGCCAGAATTGTCTCGGACAGAGAAACGGCCGCATTTTTTGTATTTTAGCCCTTTTTTTGAAAAATATTCACATTTAGACCCCTGGTAGTTTTAATTCCGTTTTTGGACCCAGAGCTCGGCGCCGTGGGTCACGGCGCCGAGATAACACGTCTCGGCGCCGTGGACCACGGCGCCGAGGTGCGAGCCCCGCGCCAGCGTAGCGGCCGTCGTGGCGCCGACGTGGCAGGCAGCTCGGCGCCGTGACTCGTGGCGCCGACCTCGGCGCCGTGACTCGTGGCGCCGAGCATGTGGTTTCTGAAACAGCACCGAGCACGCGGGCTTCGTTCATTCGCATCCTCCTCCCTCTGTCCCCGCCGCTGTTTAGGGTTTGCACCGATCAGCCTTTTTTTCGCAAAATGAATTATTAGTTGTATTTTTCATTTGGATTATTTAATGATAGTAATATTATGTAATATAGTTAGTTATTTATTTATAGAGAGCAAAAAATACGACGTATGTTTTGAAAATTCGTTATGTATTGCAGATGATACATGTAGGAAAATTCGTGTAGATTTTTTTAAAAACATTATGGTACGTTGGTAATGGTTTTTGAAAAATAAAATTATGCAGGCCGTGACGAACGAGTTTTGTGTGAAGTTCTGCGGGCCGTGAGATGCTGCGGGCAAGACAGAGGGGAGGCGACATGTGGCATACAAGCAACTCTCCTCTTCCTTTTGTTCAGTTGTTACTACACACTTGGGGAAATAATTACTGGGATGATTCTGGGTCAATCCCATCCCCTCTGTTTGTGGATTGATGAACGAGTTATGTGTGAAGTAACGATTAGTGTATTTGTGATTTTTGTACAATGCTGACCGTGAAAAATATGTTGAACTGGCAATAACATTTTTTGATCATGTTATGTTGTTGTATTGGAAGGATTTTTTTGAATTATTTTGTATGACAACTGTGATAGGAACAATTGGACGAAAGGAGGGGAAGTGATAATAAGACACGTGGGAATCATTGCATGCGAAAAGCCCAGATAATAAGCTTATGAAGTTGGGACGAACATGGCGCGTACAATTTTATTACATGCTAGCATGATATCCGACTAATCTACCCAACTGCTCGTACGACCTCTCGTGTGGACCGAGTCTATTACATCTTGTCTACTGGGTGTAGCGTGGTTGTTTCCCCTTTCTGTCGCGCCCTGAAGATGGCTCCGCTGCATCCTTCTTCCTGTCACTCTTGGTCTTGAGAGCCGCCTCACGAGCTTGAAGCTCTTCCTCCTGACGCTTGATGGCTGCTTCACGCAGACTTAACTTCTCCTTCCTCCTTTGCAGCTCATCCTCCTTGCCCTGCAGACGGATTTGGTCCACCCTCACGCGGCGCTCTTGCTCAAGCCGCATCTGTCGTTCCATCTCGCGAGCCTGAGTCATCTTGACACAGTATTGTCCTTTGTTTTCCACCTCCACTACCCGGTTATTTGGCCATGCCGGCGGCACTCGATCCACCCATTCCATGAACCTGCAAGCCTATGTGTGGCATGGTAGATGTCATGGATCAAGTTGAAAAACGATAACGGAAAAGAAATGGTTTAGTTATGGTCGTTACCACGAAGTCGTCATCCAGGTCAGGACACTTGAAGAACCTACGGCCGTATTTGGCTCGTTGTACTCGATCAGTCCAGACTCCCAACATCGTCCTAAAGCCACAATGGCACTTCGGGCGCTCATGCCACTCCGGCACTCCAAATGGGTCGGACTTCCAGGAAGACATTGTTGTGTGGTAGTATTGTGATGTCTTGAGGAGGAGATGTGGTATGGAAGACATATGAGGCCTTCATATAGGCAGGTTATCGGTGCAGTGGGCATAGTCCATGGAGAGGATCTTTTCGCTCTTCCTGGATTCAAGTGTAGCAATAAATGGTCCTATGTAGGCTTTTCAGAGACTATAGTCTCGTAATAAATTCATAGTTCGTAGCCTTTTCAAAGACCTACACCCCTATATGTGTACAGGCCTACAGGCCTACTCCTGTAAAGGCTAAAGACCTGCGCCCCTATATGTGTACAGGCCTACAGGCCTACTCCTGTAAAGGCTAAAGACCTACGCCCCTATATGTGTACAGGCTAAAGGCCTATTCCGTCACTGCGCAAAGCTGACATATGCTGCCCCGTTTTGTCATGTCACTGAGCAAAATCTGAACTCTTTTGTCATGTCACTGAGCAAAACTGCCCTCTGTTGTCATCTCACTGAGCAAAAGCTGACCTCTTGTGTCATGTCCCTGAGCAAAGCTGGGGCGTGTTGTCATGTTCCTGAGCAAAAGCCTCTTTTTTTGGTGGTCACTGCATTAAACTGCCCCGTTTTGCTATAAGTAGCACGGTTGGGGTCCTATGACATTGTGAATCGAACAAAGTAGTACCCTCTCTTTCGTGGTGAAACATACCATGTCTGAAGCCGAGGGGCCAGTGGGATTTGGGTCACCGAAGGATGACATTCCCTTAGAAACGAGGGATATGTTCGGTCCGCAGTACCGATTGATACCAAGCCGGCGTGCTCAACCACCGTGGCCGAAATGCAGACACAATGAGTACGCGGTTGTCCAGATCTTGGATTCCCCGAACGATGGCGGGCGACGTTTCTTCCGATGCTCGCGCTCCGGGGTACAAATTAGTAATGTTTCATTTTTTATTGCTTTTGGACCCTCGAAGTTTACCGTACTTTTTTGTGCAGATGGCCAAATGCGACTTCTCCCGCTGGATCGACCCTCCTCATGAACGGTATGTTGATCGTTATGTGGATACATTATGGGCTCGAATTTGGGACTTGGAGTACCGAATGGAGAATCTCACTGAGGAGAACAACGACCTCCGCGAACAGCTGCAACGCGAGAGGGGCAACGAGGAGGTCGTGAATATAGGAAGCTCTTATGATCCCACATGTTGCTGCGCGAACCCGAGCTGCATATGTGCATGCCACTACCACGACGGCCAGCCACGTCCGAGGCGGCCCCCTCAGCAATTCTCCATGTGGGTGCCACGAGGCTCGTTTGGCATTTAGGTAACGAGGGTTATGGCATTCAACAAGTTGTAGTGCTGGAGGTTCTGCTCGTGTGTGTTGGTAATATTTTATGCTATCGTGTCAAGCTATTTAGGTAATGTTTTATGCTATGTTGTCGTCAAGCTATGTTGTTAATGTTTTATGCTATGTTGTTTTGTTCGTTGGTGTGTTGGTTGTATGCCGTCGTAATAAAAAAACTTAGAGCAACCCTTTTATACTGCAAACCATCTGTGAACATCAAACCATCAAGCACTTGAAAAACCTCACAAAAATTACAAAAGCACAATGAATATAACATAAACACATGTATACAACTGAATGTCCACCACCTCTTCCTCGGCATACGGCTCCCACTTAACCTGCATAGCAACAATTTACTTGTAAGGTACAGGACTAACAAATAAAATCACGATACCACATGTAATTAACTTACACTGGAGGCCGTGAGCGCATCTAGCTCGTTTATGTACTCTACGTACGCCCGCTTCTTCCTGGCGTACGGAACTGAGACCTGGTCCCAAAGATATGCAACTGTCGGACGTCGACGAACTGGAACCTCTGGGAACCATGGACGACCAGGCAAAACCGTAGGACGACCAACCGGTAGACGACACCACATCCACAGCTGGAGGAGGTACAGGCAACCACCTAATGTCGAGTTCGCCGAACTCCGACGACACGCCTCGCAGAGGTGGCGGTAAAGGAACGCCAACACCCCGGAAGCCCAGCTGTACTGCCCCGCCGTGTCCCAGTCCGTGAGGCAGTGGATGTACATCCACGAAGCGCTGTCTCCCGTTCCGTCGGGGAAGAGAACGCAGCCAAACAAGTGCAGGATCCATGCTCTGCAATTATATGTAAAATGATGTTAGATCAAACTATGTCAATTTTACAAAAAGCTCGATAAGACGACGAGTTGGCTCGATATCCACCCCTACCTGCAGTGGTAGGCAACTGTCTGCTCGTCCGCACCCTCAGGACACGCTGCAAAAGTGTGCCGGAGCCAGCTGATAGGAACACCAGAACTGCGATGGCCTGCCTCAGGAGGAAGCTCTCTCCCGAGGAAGGCCTCTACTCGGGCTCTCCAACCTGCAGGCACGCACGGCCCGATAACCGGACGGCCGTGAATGGCGACACCAAGTATCTTCTGAGTGTCCTGGAGCGTAATAGTCATCTCCCCGAAAGGGAGGTGGAAGCTGTGAGTCTCCGGTCTCCACCTACATGATACAAAAAAGAGGACTACATGTCAGAGAATTTGAGGCGCAAATAGCCGATAAACAATGAACATGCAAGTTGCAATGGTTCATCACTTAACCTGTCAACCAGTGCAGTGATGGCCGGGGGGTTGAAGGTGGGCAACCCACGGCGAACCTGGTAAGAGATGGCGTCTAGGCCAGCCCTCTCCAGGAAGGGAGTGTACCGCTCGTCGTACTGCATGTCCAGGAACCCGTCATGGGTTCGAGGACGAAGGATGGGCAGCTCCTGTATAGAATACACCAATTTTTTTAGTTAATGCATCAATATAAACTCAAATTGTACAGGAAGTGATGAAGGCAATACCCTCCCCTCCGCGGTAAGCCGTCCTCTGTGGCTCTCCTCGTAGTACGGGTCTAGCAGGTGGAATTGCGCCATCCTAAAAAAAAATTTGAATTTGTCAGTCCAACATACAAGTAAACAAAATATTGAACATGCATACAATATCGAAAGAATAAGAAATTAAACAAGAAACATAGCAAATTACATATGAAAAAACAACTACACGAACTATGAAACATAACGAATAACAAGCACTCGCACCTGACTAAGTGGCCAATGGCATGTGCGTGAATTGTGGCCAAGTCTACCACATCTGCTACATTGGTTCTGCTCGGGGTTAGTAAGAAAGGGGGTTGATCTCCCTCGCCTCGTTCTTCCTGGAAGCTGATCCATAACCATCTTGTGTCTCGTCCTTTTCCTGGTTCCACGTTTGTTCCAACGGCTACCCGGATCCGCAATGTATTTGGGCCCGGTGTACGGTGGCCACTCTCCCTCATCCCGGTAAGGCTCGAAACGGGGAGACCACGTAAGCACAAGGTTGTCAACACTGAACTCCCGAGGTATCTTGCTCTCGTAGTCAAAGTTGCGATGCCTCGCTGCTGCCACATAATGAGAACATGGAAAGTGGTACTGCCTCGGTTTACCACATGTGCATGAGAAATCAATAAGGACAACTTTATGCCTCCTCGTCGGCCGGAGCTCTCCATCGGTCGTTGTACCACCCCTTTCTACAACCTCATAAGTGCCCGTGGCGTTTTCAAAACAATGTACCTCATGTGCCTCAGCCCTAGCCTTTGCCTTTTCAAGGTGGCGCTTCGGTTTTGGCGCCCATCTCACTTGTTTACTTTGTAGCGCCATTGCATGTGCGTGTCTTTCGTTGAACCAGGCAACAAGCTTGTAAAAGGTGAAGGATACGATAGCATTGACGGGCATACCACGTATACCCCTAAGCAAACTATTGAAGGATTCGGCCATGTTGCTTGTCTGAAACTCGTACCTCCAGCCACCGTCGTCATGAGCCCTTGTCCATTTGTCGACATCTCTCATCAATCCCGTCAACCACTGTCTACCTTCTGCGTTTGTTGCAGTATTAAGCTGCTCCAACTTCTCCTGGAAAAAATTCACCTCAAGCATTCGAGCGACCTCCTCGAACAGAGGAAAGTTATCCTTCGCACCATCCTTACGGAGTAGATTCTCGGCAAGATGCCGAGTGCACCAACGGTGGTGCAAAGCTGCATACCCCGGTATCTGCTCCTGTACGGCAGAAAGTATGCCCTGGTGCCTATCAGAAATGACACCAACCTCCCTACCAGGGCCGACCACGTGCCTCCGAACGAGCCGCAAGAACCATCCCCAGCTGTCTTTGTTCTCCCTCTCAACCAAAGCAAACGCCAAAGGAACCAACGCGTTGTCTGCGTCACAGGAAATGGCTATCAGAAGTGTGCCCTGGTACCTGCCAAGAAGAAACGTACCGTCAATAGCGAAGACGGGACAACAATGCCGAAAGGCCTCGATGGACTGAGCAAAGCACCAGAAAGCACGGAAGAATATCTGCATCCCATCTTAAGTCCATTCGTTTGGTTTCGGGACGTACTCATAATGCATGCCTGGATTAACCGCTTTGATTGCATTGAAGAGTGCTGGCAACTGCAAGTACCCATCTTCCCAGTCCCCATATATCATCTTCCAGATGCGTTGCTTTGCCCTCCATGCTTTTCCATACCTTATCTCGTATCCAAATTTCTCCTTAACCATCCCAGCAAGTGTCTTCACCTTCATATTGGGTTCTCCCTTTACTATGTGACACAGTGACTTGGCAATAATGGTAGAGGTCAACTGCCGATGCTTCTGTTTGAGCTCTGCTTCGGCACAAGTGTGTGGGCCAACGATTTTTGTGATCTTGAACTTTCCCGTGACCTTCTGTTTGCTAGCACAAACCCTCCATTCGCATGTCTCCTTCTCGCACACAACTGTGTACCTCCGCTCCACATAAGAATGTCTCACCTTGAATGGCCTTTTACGGATCACTGAATACTCCTGCAGCCACCTTTTCAATGCAGACAAGTCCTCAAACACCATGCCCTTCTCAATTGTCATGCTTGACCCGGCCTCAGGAGCATCTAGCAACTCGTCATCCCTTCCTTCTGCATAAGCCCCATGAGAATGCCTAAGATCGCTGAATTCATGAACTGATGGATCCCGGCCAGGGCAATAACGCCTGATCAGCTCAATATCACTTTCGGTCAGCTCTCCAAAAGGGCGGTCATCATCAGAATCAACGGCCCTTGCGATCTCGTAAGGCTGCAGATCATCAACAATTTGAACATCCACACTGTTGGAGTTCCTGCAGACTTCTTCAACGTTGCCAGATGAAGCAACGGGAGGAACAACCACACTACCAGGAATGTTTCCTGCATCATAAGCACGACAACGATGGGATTGAGACAAAACAAAGGAATGACGGGAAAAGGCTAAAGTGTTGCTCGACACTTACTGGGCTGATTCTGGGTCAATCCCATCTCCTGAGGGGCCGCCACGACATCATCAGTCCGACATTCAACTCGAACTGGTTGAGAAATCTGAACCTCGTTCGGGGAAGATAGAGCATCGGGCACCTCAGGCACTTCTTCCACATCCACCGCAAGATCCGGTAACGGAGGGTCAAAGGGTGCCTGATCACCTAGTTCTGGTGAATAACCGTGAGGGGTGGGATCAATGGACACCTTCCGCACAACAACGTCCAAACATTTTAACTCATTCCTCATAACCAATTTGACATATTGGTCCCACTCATCCTCTGAACCAATTAAGATCAACCGCCTGAGAACTAGGTCTTTCGAACCGAAGTGAAGTAACCCCTCAACTGTGATGCTCTCCTCGTTTGCATGACAATGTAGCTTCTCCCGAGCCCTAGCAACCAACTCACTAAACGACGGCCGATCACCGAATATTAGAGGCACCCTTTGCATTTCAACAAATTGAACATTTCCATAATCATCACTTGTCACACTGCCTCCATGATATAGGGTCACTAGGTTGTCCATCTAGTTCATACAGAACAAACAATGTATAGAATTAGGTAGTTGGTCAGAAGAGGCATACAGAACTAGAGACTCCCTTCGAAATATTTTATATCTACTGGTTCCTGCATACATGCAGCCCATGAGGCACTGCACTCGCGGCAATAGTAAAATTACCACCTACATTCCGTTCACAAGTCCGCAACAATAGTCATACACACATACCGGAAAGCACTGCTACATAACATGACATAACAAGTAGAGTACCAACCTAAAAAAGATACCATTTCCTTGTTCTACTGAAGCATACGTACAGATTATAGCTTCATTGGTATGATTCCTACAATACTAGCACTACAATGGCTGTTAAATCCATCGACCTTGATTCCGAATGAGATTGACCACAAGATGTATGAACATGCCATTCCCATATGCCAATGAGTTGCCAAAATTTCCTACTGTTTGCCCCAAATAGAGTATCAAATATACAGCAGTAAACTAACAATGTAATGCAATGTAAACTAACAATGTAATGCAGTAAACCAACCTAAACAGATACCATTTCCAAAAATTTAAAAGAAAAAACTACCAAAATGGAAATGTTGCTACCTTCCGGCGGGCTTTGAGGCGGCCGGCGGGGAGGCGGGCTTGGATGGGGCCGGCGGGGAGGCGGCCGCGGCGGGGAGGCGGCCGGCGGCGTCGATGGGGCGGGCGGACGGCCGCGGCGGGGAGGTGGCCTGCGGCGTCGATGGGGCGGGCGGGGAGGCGGGCTTCGAGACGCCCGGTCTTGGAGGGGAGGCGGCAGTGGGGGGGGACGCGGGCGGGCGGGGAGGCGCCCGGTCTTGGAGGGGAGGCGGCCGGCGGCGTGGATGGGGCGGGCGGGGAGGCGCCCGATCTTCGAGGGGAGGCGGCCGGCGGCGTGGATGGGGCGGCTGGGAAGGCGCCCGGTCTTGGAGGGGAGGCGGCGTCGGGGGGGACGCGGGCGGCGGCGGCGGCGGGGAGGCAGAGATGGAGAAATGAACGCGAATGAACGAAAGAGACAGAGGGAGAAAAGAGAAGGCCGGGCGCGGTGGCCACTGCTCGGCGCCAAGATCCATGGCGCCGAGCTCGGCGCCGTGACTGGTGGCGCCGAGGTCCTGCCACGTCGGCGCCACGTTGGCCGCCACGCTGGTGCGGGCCTGGCATCTCGGCGCCGTGGACCACGGCGCCGAGATGTGTTACCTCGGCGCCGTAGACCATGGCGCCGAGCTCTGGGTCCAAAAACGGAATTAAAACTACCAGGGGTCTAAATGTGAATATTTTTCGAAAAAAGGGCTAAAATAGAAAAAATTCGGGAGAAACGGCAATTACATAATTTCTCATCAAGAGGTTATGCTGTGCATCTTCATATATTGTCCAATTCCATCTTAATTTTTTACTGCACAAGGTGATAGAGGGAGCACTAGTTAGTTATCATTAGAGTAGGTTTATGCCAGGAGCACATGCATGCATGATGCGCTTATTTTGATAAATTCTTTATGAAGAAAACCAAGAAAGAGGGCAATGTACTACCGTCATGCATGACGTATCTTCATCAAACTGGCCGCCGAGGTGTTGGGAAAAAATGAACTCACTTGGCATCATGCATGTACAAGATAGATGAGAGATGCTAGGTTTTTTTTGAGGGAATCAGAGATGCTAGATGAACAGGAAAGGTTATAGACAAAAAAGAGAATTGTATATGCCCCGCTCGAAAGCTAGATGGGCCTGTCGAATCTTCTCTACGCAACCATGTATATAGTTCTAAACTAATAAGGCGCAGCTATCAGTGGCAAGGACACGATTAAAAGTAGGTAACAGTGATAATTCACAAAAATAAGTTTTTCATCAGGAAGAAAAGGCTTGGTATGCCCCTCCCACGGAGAGCTTGCGTGAGCAAATAGTATCTATATTTTGTGATGTTTTTGGACCCCTCATCATAGGTATGCAACGCTTACTGAATTTTGTGACGGCTGCCATATTCTCATAGTAGATGTTTATCTACGTGAATTACAAGCATTGTCAAAACAAAGGTTTCCGCCGTTGAAATTCAAATTTGATGTAGTTGTCTCTTCAAAATGAATATTTAACTACTGTTTTAGAGAGAAAAAATATCTCGTGTTGCAATTTGCAACTTTTTGGTTTATATCCATGTAAAACATTCAAGGATCAAATGTTGGAACTTCACAGTTGGGTCCCCGAGCAGCTTTGTACAAGATCCTTGGGACGATGTTCCTGTACTTGTCCTCCACCCTCTTCTCTAGCAAATACGAGATCATACTTTCGACCTCCGATTTAACATGCAGGTAAAGGTCGTTTGCAGCCTGCCGATCAGTCAAGACGTCTTGCCTTCCCCTCGTCGGAATCGGTTTCCCAAACCGGTAGTAAAACCGGCCTGGGAATTTCAGACATACACCGGGGAAGAACACCTCATGGTCAACATCCCTGCAGGAGAAACAGTCGGGAATCATCGAAGTTAAAAAGAAGTTTGCAGAATGTTTGAGTTGTCAAGTGTGATAGCAATTGGTATGTACCTTAGCTTTAAATGGTTGCTATACGCTTGCAGCAGTTCCTGGCCAAAGGGTGCGTTCCTGATATCATCGAATGTACAAAGCACCTGCAGAAAATTTTTGTTTTAGTACCCATTGGATGGAGGGAGATTGATTTGTAATATGCATCATGCCATGGACTGCATGTGGTTGCATTCTGAATCTTAAGTAATGTCAAGATTGCTAAATCTTGGCTAGGCCTTATCTCAATTTTCAACTGCAGAGCAAGTCGAAAAAGATCCAAACTTGGTAAGGGAGGCAAGAAAAAACTTTAATGTTCAATTGTAAAGAAGGGAGAACTTAAGTAGCAAGAGATTATTCCTTCAAAACAAGTAGCAAGAGATTATGGCTTACTTCCCAGAGATCATCCTCTCCAACGACTCCAAAAGGCACAATTGTGGCATTGAACTGCGCTGCCATCCTAACAAATTCAGTTTGGGCTGGCCAAAACAACCTGTGCTCTTCACCCTACAATCCACAAATTTCATCTCAGTTTGCAGTAGCATTTACTGACCCAAATTATTTGAAAGTGGCACTTCAAATAAATTATATCATATAAATGTGGTGAATTGCATTGGCATTTATGCAAGTGACTGCTTGTATTTTGGTTGGGACACTACGAATATTTCATAAATTAATTAAAAAATAATGGATATAGGGCACTTTAGAACATGTACAATCGCAAAATTATAGGGACAAATATGTAGGACATACCAGAAATACAGGTGGGACAAAAAATTTACATAAAAGTTTATGTTCTGAATTTTCTTTCTGATTAGTTACGTACCCGTGTGTTGCAACAGAACTCATTGAATGTATAGAGAATCGTGTTATAGAAGAGAATTGCTCTGATCGGTTGAAAAGTGGAGAATGGTGAGAAGTTAAGGAAATAGAGTGGTTGGAGGAGAATGGACGTATAACTACTAACTCGTTCTTTTATAATAGTAATAATAATGATTGTTGGGGTAACAAACGATGTCCCGTATGACTGAAATTTTGAATATGAGAATTTTCGAAATTTTTGGAACATTCCTCGTTTCCCAGCGACAATAGTATAAGCAGTTACTCGTATGAGCAGGAAAGGTGCCTGCAAACTTATTGTTGATGATGAATGACGAGTCTTTACGCACTTGAGCAAAAGGGTTCGGCTTTCACCTTGCAATGGAGTGCCTCCCGGTGACCACCTGGGTACAGAAGCACGAACTCCCCGGCTGCCAGCAACTCATAGATGTACTTGTACGCCATGGGCACGCCTCCCCACAAGTTGAGGAAGTCGAAGAAGTCGTGACCCTCCGACGACGTCCTCGTCTTGTTCGGGAACAGCCGCGGGTGCGCAATGCCGCGGAGGACGATCTTCTTCTGGCGCAGGAACTCCGCGGCGAGAGAGATCAGCTCGATCCCCAGCAGCATGTGGTTGCCGACCAGAAGCACCGGCCCGTCCTCCGGGACCCCGGCGAGGCCCCTCACGACCGTGCCGTCCTCCATTGTGGAGAACATCGCCGGGCAGGTTCTGAATGTCAGATCACTGCATTTGCCATGAAAGAATCACATAATGTTGTAGAATTGTAGATAGTACATTCATGTGATGTGCAACGTGTTCAGAATAGCCTTTAAAAAATGTGTTCATAATTCAGTACGTATGGCTCAAGAATTTGTTGCGTGGTGATTTTGATTACCTGCTAGCTTTATCAACTTCCTTTAGCTCAGTTGCGGATGGTGGGATGTAGTCAGAAATCCGGTGATACCGCCTCGAATGGCGGTAGAGACCAGTGCACTTGATAATGGATGAGACATGAACGCCATACTCCTGAAATGTGCGATGAATATTATCAGCAAGGTCCCTTGAGGTGTACTACTTCCTTTCAGTAAAAAATTTACTGCAATCTGATATATCTGCTAAAACTCACCAACAGTAAGCTGTGCCCATGGTTCTCAAATAAGTAGACTTTGCATTTAGGTAATAACTTCTGTAGCCTGTCAGCTTCAGCTTTGCTTGGAAGTAACCTGTCAGCACAGCTGAGTAAAAGCGTACCAAAATTTTCAGTCATGATACCAAAAGCAATTGTCAGAAATCCAGCAACATTAAACATTCAAACTAGGAAATTTTCCCAATCATGTAGTGGAATTTCTCAAGTGACAAATTTCTGTACAAGAACGGTGAAATTGAAGTAGAGAACTGAGTTGCTTAAGGCCGCAAACCTGGCTAGTAGTAGCACATCAGCCGTAACTGACTGTAGACGGTAATCAGCGTATGAAGCAGCCCGACTGATAAGCTTCATTTTCCATCTTAGTGTGTCCTCTGGTATTTTGTCCAGTATGTCCTACAATTAAAGGCTCACATTTTGAACACACATTATGGTTATAAGCCAAGAGGGACATGATGACAAAGAGCGAGAAAAGTAATTCATTTCGACACTTCTTTCTCCCTTTGTATTGGCTTGATAGAATGAGACACAATGACACATAGTAACAAGATGCGAAGAAGACGGTAAATACCGAATGCTTCAGGCAAGATGACAGGTTATTCGTCAATTTGTGGAGTGCTTCTAAAGTATGCTTTCCGCTTGTCATGCTACTCAGTGCCGTGTTCACTTCATTGTCTGATCTCATGATAAAAAAGAATAGAAGAAGCCAGTACACAGTTAAATAATGTGACAACTTATGACACAACACAGAAAGAATGTGATGCAAAGCAGTACCCTAATTATCAGTCAACTAAATATATCACTATGCTTGCTTAATTTTCTACTTATTCCTACACTTGTCTTTCCATTTTCTGTGCTACCACCACCTACAGAGTTTTTTGCTATTATGTACCCTCTAAGTTGGGCTTCGCTGAAACGGTACTTATACCGTGGGCTTCTCCTAAATAGTACCCTTGTTGTTAACACCTCTCCAAAATAGTATTCTCAGAGATTTGAACTAATTTTCATTTGATTTTTGAATTTTAACTCCTTCATATGACTAAACTGCCCCTTCTCATTTTGTTTCTTCTAGTTCTAGTAGCACGAACGAACTCTTCCATTTCTTTTTGTCTGGCGGCAGCTCCTCCATCCTCACGGCGGCGCTCTTCCATCCCCATGCCGCGATGAGGTCACCTGCCGCGTATGTGGTCCGGTTGCCCCTGCCAACGTGCGACCGTCCCTGGCTGGCGTGCGATCGTCCGTGGCCTGGGGTGCGCGCACTCCCATGCGATCCTTGCCGCGCTCTCGCCTGGCGTTGACGGCGCCGCGCCGAGTATTCCGATCGGCCAGTCGGCGTGCCGCCGTCGCCAATAAAACCCAAACGATGTGAAAAGAAGAAAATAAAAGTGATTAGAGTTAAACAAAATGAGCAGGGGCAGTTCAGTCAATTGGGGGAGTACAAATTCGAAAATCAAATTATTTGAGTTAAAATCCCTGAAAATACTATTTGAGAGAAGTCTTAAGTACAAGAGTACTATTTTAGAGAAGCCCACGATGTAGATACCGTTTCGTCGAAGCTCAACTTAGAGGGTACCATAATAGCAAAAAACTCCCACCTACAAGGTACTTACGTATGTTGTAGTTCAGTAGAGACGTAATTGTAATACAGGCGTGATTAGACAACGGGCTGAAAACCGATAGAAGCTGCTTTATGTCTGACGTCTCAAATGATGTTGCTTTCCCCCAAAAAAAGGAAATAAAGTTAGATATCAGAAATTTCTTAATTAGGAAGCTCATATAACAACAGATTTTCTTGCATACCTGGGTTAATTAGTACCAATATCAAATCCATGCGGGGATTACGAGCAGCTACTGCAAGTGCCAAGCATCCTCCAAAAGAATTCCCCAATAAATAGATGGGCTTATTAGGAGAAGTGGCATGCTCTATTCTCACAAGATCTTCTACCATTGTGACAAGTTCTGAAAAAGAAAAGCAGCTAAAACCATACAATCTTGAGCACTTAATAGTTGGCTAATTGTTCTTCGCTCTAAATCTTAAGCTAAAAATTCATGTTTAGATGGAAAATGCTTCAAAGAGAAATTAATTCACAGATATCTGGATACCTTCAAATGGCGTGCGATCATGAAAAGGAATATGCATGCATCTAAGTTCAAAAATCCTGCAAATGGAAACGGGAAGTATCTGAGATTATTCAAAGTATCATAACTACACCATGATTTTTGTTTACCTGTTTGTGCTAAGTGCTAACCTGAAGGAGAAATATCTTGCAAAAACTCTAAATTCAATCCATACTAAAAACATGAGAAAAAACTGCAAGTCTAAAATGTCTAAAAGGAATCTCTATAAGATTATGTGCTCCCATGATATTTATTCTAAGAGGATCTGATCAGAATTGCAACCAAGTGAAACTACCAACAATTTCTCCGAAGTTCAATTTATATCTTACCTTCCAAGAGCCTTGTGATGCATGAAGAGCCCCATACCCATTCCATCTATTCCTGAAAATTTTTCACGCCAAAAATCAACATCTCAAATTGGGCTACAGCACTAACAATTCATGCATCTACACACTGGAAAGATTCGTAGACACATAGACAGCTGTAAATCACACAGCATTTTGATATATTTACCGGGCAAGTACAGCATGAGTGGAGCATCCCTGATCGGCGTGCCGGCGTCAACGGGGCAGAACCAGCGCGGCGGCCCACTGTCGTGCTCCACAAGCTCTCCGAGTGCCTGGTAGTAATAATCTAGGTCCTTGACAGTCTGGTACCCATCATCATACAGCGCTTCAAGCCCCTTGTAGCTCGCTTGCAACCTCCCAGCATGCTTGAAGTAGCAGCTGATCTTCTCAAACGAGCCATGTCGCCACCGTCGCGGTTGCCAGAGGGAGATCTGAGAGTGTACAGCGACAGAAAGAGTCGCCATTGTTGTGGGCTACAAAGCTTTTTTGAGTATTTTTGTCATGGCTTTGGGAAGGATTTGGAGTCATGACATAGAGATGCATCAGGCGTGTAACAGATAACTGAATGGAGATGAGGCGCAAAGGGTGTGAGTGAGACCATGTCATGGCAGCTAACAGGTGGGATGAACGTATGAATAGGTGATAACTGTATCACCGGCAATTACAAATTGTTATGCTTGGACTGTTACAGTAGTTGACATTTGTTGATTTGTCATGTCGAAATGATCCACGTTTCAGTGGTCAGAACTGTAGTACTTAAGTAGTGTTGTCAGAAAATTAAGTGTCTTGTTAGAAGGCTGTTGGACTATGTAACTAAGTTTAGAATATTTATCATGATAAATAATTGACAATGTTATTTATCGATATTATTTGAGACGTGTGATATGTGTGGACTCATATTGGTCAAATAGGAAAGAACTTATAATAGGAAAAGATGTTGCTTTGATTTTTACATATGCAAGGTAACTCCACTACTACAAAAAGACTAAACTAGACGCTACATCACAAACGGTTACCCAAAATCGACAGTATTAAATAAAATCATTGATGGTTTTGGTTTATAGACCGTCTGTGTTGCTGCCCAAGCTAAAAACCGTCTGTGATGATGTAATATCACTGATGATTCATGGTAAAAACCGTCTGTGAAGTATCATAGAAGGTTATTAACAAGAATCATCTGTGATATTATTAAATATCACAGACGTTTTTTATTTAAACTATCTGTGACACTTCACAACCGGTTTGTATTAAAAACCGTCTGTGATAATTAAGTCATCACATACGGTTTATATTAAAAACCGTCTATAATAATTTCACTATATTAATTGCGTGTAGACCCATCGATACTCACAGGTCTGTCTTAAATTCCAGATCTAGGCTGCTACTTTGAGAAGGCAGGGTTTTGACGCCATTTGGTGAAAGGAGACTACAGACTTAGCAAGAGTGACTATAGATCCATTAAGTTCTTAACTACCTATGGTTATTAATTTGTTCTTAATTGAACTATATTTTAGATCTAGTTTTTGGTGAAAGGAGAGTTGATGATGGTTTAGATCTAGCTAACTTGATGTAGAGAGAAGAACATTTACATCTAGCATGGTTTAGGGTTTAGTCAATTCATAGTATATTTCTACTTAATTTAATTTAATTAATTATTATTTTTACATATAGCTACTTTAGATCTATATATCTAGTATACTAATTAATTAATTCAATATTTAATACTATATGTGAGTAATGTAGGACCGAAACTGGATGTATGCCAGAAACTGTGCGAGTGAAGGGAGGGACCAACGCCCTACGACACGATCTAGATTTTCAGGTATTCACTTGTACACATTAATCCTATATAACACTTTGTAGTAATGCCTCTTGAACTAACACCTGTGGATTCTATATTTGCCACAACATGCAACTACTCTTTGGTTCCACAAAGATCAATGATCCCCAAGTTTGTCAATCTTGCAATAATTAGTTCATATTTATCAATTTATATATATATATATATATATGCACGACATTGATCTTCCTACCGATAGGTTACGTCCATCGCTACAACTGTGTTGGAACAGACTGAGTTCCAATAAATTCGAGGACAGTGTTCGTACTTTTTGATGTCTGAAGTCATAAAAAAGGGGGGAGTTCCACAATGTAGAATGAATTTGATTAGGATAAAATTGAGCTTAATTGTACATGTTTGTATTTGTTCATGGATTGATAATTCATTTTATTTCAGTTAATTGATTTGTGAAATGGATTTCTTGTTTCTAAAAGAGTAAAGTCCATTACCGGTCCTTAAACTTTTTATGTTGTGTCATCCCGGTCCATAGACTTTTAAAGTATGTCATCCCGGTCCTTAAACTTTCAAAGTGTGGCAATATCGTATGTAGTTGTAGCAGTGAACTTTTTATGCTGTGTCATCCCGGTCCATAGACTTTCAAAAGAAATTGCCACACTTTGAAAGTTTAAGGACCGGGATGACATACTTTAAAAGTCTGTGGACCGGGATGACACAGCATAAAAAGTTTAAGGACCGGTAATGGACTTTACTCTTTCTAAAATGAATGTGAATTGGATGTATACTGTATTGATCTGCTTATTTCAGAGGGCATGGCTAGCATTTCCTGATGCTAGCCAACAAACAAAAATAGATTTAGAAATACAAAAGAATATCACAGATAGTTATTAACTCATAATCGTCTATGATAGTTGACTATCATAAAAGATTTTTAGTAGAAACCATCTGTGATATCGGATGTATCATAGACGGTTTTAACTACAAACCGTCTGTGATAGTTAGATATCATAGACGGTTATTAACTCATAATTGTCTGTGATGGTTCGTACCACAGATCGAAAACCGTCTGTGATGACCACATGTTATTACTGACACATAAACTTAGATGGCTCACAAAACCGTCTGTGATGGTATTTTTGAATCGTCTGTGATGACCTTTTCTGCAGTAGTGCTCAGAGGCGATCGTGGTCTACGGCGTGGACTAGGAGATGGCATGGTGTAAACTCATGGTCCAGAGGGTCAAGGATGCTGGAGAAGACGGTCATCCTCGAGTTGGGGCGCATTGAGATCAAAGACAGATGATGCGTATTAGAGCTACGGAGGTGCGATTCGGGGACTGCGACACATGATAAAAGTTTAAAAAACCCATGTTACATAAGAGTTGCAGGTCCTTTATTTGTTGGAATTGGATAGGAACTTATTTAGGCCCTAGACTATAAATAGAGATGGGGTTAAGAACTAACCCCAAGACTGGATAGACAAAATTTTTGTGCTAAAGTTTAAGGGATGCCAGGAGGGTATAGATAAAATTTTTGTGCTAGAGTTTAAGGGATGCCAGGAGGGTACTTTATAGCCACAAATATGATCGAAAAATAAAAAATTAATCTATTCAGAAAAGGAGGCAGTGCATCTCATTCCTGTTCTGAGGTCATCATAGACCTCATTTTTCTTCATCGATCCACGTGCATTTCCTTCCGCTGCAACAACGTGAGTGTTCTCTCTTTTCTTTTTTTTATTCGCATCCAGCACCCTAGCATGGAGAAGAAATAAAGAAAGAAGAAAATGGCACAGATGTTTTTGGTGACGTCCAGAAGGCTTCAGTCATGTGTAAGATTGAGGAGGCTGACTAGAGGGGGGTGAATAGACGGTCTAAAAATTGTATTCAAATTAATACTAACAATTAAAGACCTTTTCTATTTACATAAATCAAGTATACAATACGGAAGCTTAAATCAATTTGGTTAGCTCAAATAGCGCCTAAGTCAAGCAAATTCGCCTAAGAGCACCAACAATACTAACCTAGGTCAAGGTTTGCAATCCTAGGTTTACAAGCAATCAAAAAATGCTAAGTAAATAAATTGCTTGAATGTAAAAAGAGCACAAGAAAGCAAACCACAAATGACACGTTCTCTTTTTACCGTGGTGTTCGGAGACTTGCCGGTCTCCCCTAATCTACGTTGAGGTAAGCCCGAACTAATCAGACTGGCTCCACGAATTAAGCCTTCCACCTCAAATCACTAGCGATAGCTCCTTCCCGCTCCGGGTAGGTGAGCTTTAACATTCACAACTTCGCCGGGTCTTCTAACAACCTTCTTTGAGAAGATCACCGCGTATGACGCCTCCAACGCCGTCTAGGAGTCAGCAAACTCCAAGAGTAACAAGTCAAGTCCCTCACTTGACTCTCACCACGTGCAACGAGTGCACAAGCTCAATTTGGACACTAAGTCCTCCTCTAGATGCAAACATGCACTCTAGAACACCTCTCTTCTCTCACAAAGTGAAACACATGCACAATTAAGTGGAGAGTCTCACTCTAGCTCAAGGAATGCAAGACTAGCACCAGCAAACCTTCTCCCAACAGCCCTTGAGGAGGTATTTATACACCTCTCTCAAAGACTAGCTGTTAGAGAAGAAAGAGGGCAAAATTCAGCCCGGGGGCCAGAAGTACTGGAGTTATACGGCCGGTACTTCCACCCTCCCAACGGCTACAAAAACTAGCCGTTGGGCTGGAAAACCAGTCAGACCGCCCACATAGGGTCCGGTCAGACCGCCACCACCAGTCAGACCGCCACCACCAGTCAGATCGCTACCAGGACCGATCAGACCACTCTTAGAAAAATCAGCCCGGTCGCTCTCTGGAAAAAACGTTCCGCGCGAAGGAGTGAAACTTTCGTTGGCCGGTCAAACCGCTCTCACCAAGCCAGCCTGACCACCGGGCCCTTATTGGTTTGACCGCCTGGAACAAGCCGGTTTGACCGTCATCTGCCGGTCGGTCTGACCGCCAACCGCCGGCTGGTCTGACTGATAATAGAGCGCCAGTCTGACCGCCAGGCTGCCCTTGGCCCGGGTTAACCCTAATTGGCCGGTCTGACCGCAAGCACAAGTCGGTCAGACCTCCAGGACCGGTAGTACCGCTCACACAGAGCCGGTACTTCCGATTTTCCTGAGTAATGCAGATATCTCAATGGATTTTGCAAAACACATTTACAAACTACGATATCATGCACACAAGGATCACACATGATTTTCAACAAGTTGCAAAACACATTTGCACACTTTTGAAATCATGACACAAGGAATTGACACATGGACTTCTCACGTTTGCAAAACATATTCGCAAACCTAAGTCACATGCCATAAGGATTATATATGAGCTTCAACTGTTTGCAAAACACATTCGCAAATATAAGCCTCATATCGCAAAGAATGGAAACATGGACTTCAAGCACTTGCAAAACACATTTGCAATGCATAGTCCTATGTTACAAGAATTCAACACATGAACTTCAACCATTTGCAAAACACATTCACAAATGCAAGCTTCATGCTAAGATGAGCTAGAGCAAGTGACGTTTGAGCTATCAATACATGATGAGACTCAAACTACTAGACATGACCCCTCTTAATAGTACGGCAACCTATAATAGCAATCCGGTCTTCTAACCAAACACCAAGACTGGTAAAAGACTAGGAACACATCCTTAGCCCTAGCTAACCATACCTTTGCCTTGAGTCATCGTCTTGGTATGCATCAACTCATAATGCATCCTTTTCATCAACTCCATCACACACATGATGGTCTTCACTTGACTTGATCAATACATGATCATCTTGGACATACATCAACTCATGATGCATCTTCTTCCTGATGGCCTTCAACACATGAAGCCTTCTTCTTCTTGATAGCCTTCAATGCATGAAGCTATCTTCTTCTCAATTTTGACTTGATGATCTTCAACACATGAAGTCATCCCAAGTCATCTTCATTTGTGGAACCTAACCTATTCATCCAACTCATGGAAACCATTAGTCCACAAAATAATTGTCATCAATTACCAAACTTCACCATTAACACATAATGGAGGCACTAGATTCAATAATCTTCCCTTTTTGGTAATTCATGACAATCTCAACAAATAATGAGATATAAAAGTTGATTTGCGAGTATACACCTTGTACACAACAAATGTAAACTCTAAGATAAGCTTTAGACAAAGCTTACTTATCCGGTTGTCATTAATCATTCAATCATTAACACATAATGGAGAAGTTAGATGACAACCCGATTGCATATAAGTATATATGAACTACACAAAATATATATACTCAAGAATGTATTTCAAAGTAAAGATCCTAAATATGCATTTTAAAATAAGCATGGATCAATACTTATGAAACTCCAAAACATATAGAGAGTTCCCCCTAAATGTGTGCATACAAGTGTATATAGTGAAGACATATGCACATATTCATTTTGGACTAATCGAGAAGTTCAATCTATATTTTGAATCTAAGGGATGTATTAATATATGAGAAAGTGATTTCGAATGCATACCTCTTTTGATTCACCTTTCAATTCAAATGAGACTAAGTTGCAATGTACTTAAGCAAGCATATTAGTCTCATATATGCATTTGTCATTATCACCAAAACATTATAAAAGTATTTATCATTATTACCAAGATCTCATAATGGTATTTGTCATTAACACCAAAACCAACTTAATCGGATCTTAATCTTTCAATCTCCCCTTTAACCAACTTAATCGGAGTTTGATCTTTCATCATGGCCATCTAGCGTGAAGGCAAAAAAAGCACAAAGAAGCTACCCCTGACATGAAGTCTCTAGGGAAGCATTCATTCCATGTAGGAGATCAGAAAGAAAAAGGAAGTAATGTGTAGCAACAATTTAAAGCAACATTTTCAATTTTTAATCTTAGCTACAGTTCGTGAGCACAATTTGCTACAGTAACGCAACAAATACCAGATAAAAAATAATTTCTTTCTTTTTGTTGTCCTTTTGTTTTCATGTTTTTGCTGTGTGATAGGTTGGATAATCAGAAGACAGTAGATTTGAAGATAAAGTTTTCGGTGCAGATTACAATTATTTATCCCCCTCTGATTGTCATCGATGATCTTACAAATGCTATCAGAGAATATTGCAATGGCATTAGATCGATATTGTTTTTCATGTAAGCCATCATTTTTTAATGGATCGGATTATATATATTGGAAAATGCACATGGAGGTTTTTCTATAAGCACAAGGTAATGCTATTTGGCAAAAAAATAAAAATACATATGTAGTGCCACCTGTTGTTACTACTGGAAATATTGCTGACATTGAAGCTAATGATGAGGCTAGAAATATTTTGTTGCAAGGTCTAAGTAGAAACAAATTTGTTAGAATTGCTCATATTAAATCTGTTAATAAAATTTGGCCTACTATAGCTGATTATCATAAAGATTCTAATTCTGTTAAAGGTGTTTATTAGAACCAATTTAAAAAAGTGTCTTCTAAATTTGAGATGAAACTTAGAGAATAAGTAAATGTACTTTTTGATCGCTTCAATAAAATTATTAGTGATTTGCAATACATTGATATCATATATTCTGATCCTGATGATGCTTATCAAATCTTAAATGATTTGGATACGTCTGTTTGGATTGTGTTAGTCACTACTATTAATCATTCTATTAATATAGAAACACTCACTTTAAATGATTTTTATTCCACAATAAAAACACATGAGATTGATATTTTAACCAGGATAAACAAATCAAATTCTTTGGGTTTAGTGACTAATCAAGCTGACAATTCTTCTAGTTCCTCTATTGTATCTTTGTCTGCACTGTGTTTTATTTCGGATGAACAGTTAGAGGAGCATCCAGAAGAGCAGCTTGTACTTTTCTCTAACAGGGTGACCACGGCAATTAACAACATCAGATCAAGATGGGGAAGAGGTCCAATCAAATGATATGAATGTGGTGAGTCAAACCATATCAAGATAAATTGCCCTAAACTGAGGAGTAAGGAGGTCAAGGATGATAAGTCACTAACTCGTCACTCTCAATTCAAGATTAACCCAAGCAAGAAACATAATTATGGCAGAGCGGTCAACAAAATAATTTCAATACTTGATGATATTGATTTGAGTGACAATAATTCTGTAAGCGACGATGATGATATTGAAATATTCCCCATTCTTTCCTACAGCGTGCTCTTACCTGCGGCACACAGCCAAGCAAAACAGTAAGAGCAGATCCATATGGCAGTGTACTAACTAATGGAGGCATAACGAAGTATGCAGCACAGAATTCATGCGTTTGAGAAAAAACACACTATGAAAAGTGATGGAACAATCCATTGAGCATCAACAACTCCAATCTTCTCATGAGTAGGCTATTTAATTTAAGGTAAGTAAAAGAATTCCAAATCAGTAAAACATAAATGATTTAGAATAACATGTGAAGTGCAAATGGTATGCAATTGGCACTCGGTATAATTGCTGATGCTGCTAGCCTGCTAAAAGGAGGTGGGGTTAATCCTGTGGAATAGCCAAAGAATAGGGTGCTGTGAAGCTCTCTACATGCTATTTGGGATCCATGAACCATAGTTTCCCACTACCTACAAATAGGGGCAGACCCAGAGGCTGAACCAAGTCATCGCCAACAGCTGCGGTGGTGTATTCATATGTGCATTGGCTAACAGAGACGTTTTGCTATTTTGGTATTTGAGTGCTAGAATGATTTGAGATATGGTTTGCAGATGCACAAATGCTTCATTCCTTCGGTACTTTTACTTCATCATTAGCATGGTTTGACATTGTTATGTATATTACATGTTTAGGCCTCTTTTGGAACGCATGAATCATAGTAAACAATTCGGATTCCAGCAAAAATATGGCAAAATTCCCACATTCCACACAGGACCTTAATTAGTTGGAACTGGAGCTTTATGGAATATTTCAAATATATTCATTATATTTTAGCTATGGTGTCATCATGTACTAATTTTAGTACGGCGTATGTTAAATGTCCGTTCCCCTGTAATCCAAGTCTGGGTTCGGCACAGCCTATAAAGAAAACATAAACCCAACCTCTGTTTCCTCTACATCTCTCCATCCACCCTAACCACCCCTACCCCCTTGCATGGCCCATTCCCAGCCAACCCCCGATAATAAAATCACCCCATATAGTCTGCACAAGCCTTCTGTAATAATAAGTCACTTCATATGAGAACAATGTCTAATTGATAATGACAAAGAATACCTCCACACATTTCCTAAGAGCAAAATCGAGACCCCATCCATGGATCAAGTCATTCTGCAGAAAACAGTGCGTTAGCATACCACTCTAAAAAAACTAACAGATGAGCATGTAATGTCACTCCACCTGAATCATATGCCATACACAGCGCCATGCATCCCTAGAGAATACAGTTGCCATAATTTCAACAAATCTGCACACGAAATTGAACGTGAAGGCAAATATTTAAACAAAAACTAAGTACACAACAAGCCCCTACGTTGCACATGGTGGCAGATGGGGATCAGTGCACCAGCCTGGCCTCTCCTCGGTTACTCTGTATAAAGAAAAATATCACTCAAGAAACTAATATATGTGGGTGATGATTAAGCATTGAACAAAAAACAATATGGATTCAGCGTCTCACTTGTGAACTTCTTGATCACCTCTCCGTTTAGTCATTTGCCATGTTAGTCCTCTATCAGGTTCCAAACCAGGCTGAGAGATCTCCAGCCCATGCTTCCTGACAAGCTCTATGTACCTAAATGAATAGCATTGGGACTATCTCACTCAAGAGGAACACCAGGTGAATAGACAAGAAAGAATAGCATGTATCCTCCCCATGGCCTGAAAACAGAAAATAAGTTTATTTTAAAAGACAAACAAATGTATACTATGCTTAAGCACCTCTTATATTTACCGAATTGACCATAAAATATAACGTTAACATGCAGCTTGGTTGCAGGAAACAAGTAATTAATTAAGCACTGTCAAGAAATAACAAACTTAAGTAATTGGAGTAATAGAAAATGAATAGTACAAAATGGCAGCCATGAAAGATTCAAAATCAACTGCATAAGGAAAAACACATCATTTTTTTGGGGACAATGGACATGGAGAAATTCATTACAGTCTTTGGTGCATACCAAAAATTGCTAGAGATGGACTACATGTGTATCACTACTATTGTTAAGTATGTTTTGTACCAGTAGCCTTTAAGAAATCAGAACATCTTATTTATCTTGGTATCAGAATATCATGCTTTGTTAGCAGCAAATTTTGTTTTTACATTGAGCATTTGAGTTCACTCACTAACCTTTCTGAAAATGACGCCTTTGTTCTCCTTGTTGAACCCAATCCAGTTATTCTGGGCGTCCACCTTGTTGGCAATCTTTTATAGATCAGCGCGCGATTTATCCTAAATTGCACAAATCTACACATCAACATTCGCCAGGACCAAATCCCTCCACTGCAATCAAATACTTAACTCCTACAAAAACTACCGCACCTTGAGAGCATCCTTGGAGGATGGAGCCGTCCAGCCAGGGGTGGTGCAGGCCGTCGACAAGCGGAGCGATGGAGGTGCCGGGTGGCGGCGGGTCGGTCCGGACGGCACGTGGGCGGGGGCTGCGTCAGCGAGATCCCATAGCGCGGTTGCGGTGTGTCCTACATGAGTCGCGGTCTCAACTCGCAAGGCGTGGTCCAGTCCAGTGGCCGTGCGCACGAGTGCTAGGGTTTAGGGAATAGTGGGCTGGTGGTAATGGGAATTTGGTGGTTACATGCGGGAAGAAGGAAGCGAGGGGGTGCTTTGGGTGCCTCCGCCCGCCGCGTGTTCGCCCACCCCACGGAGAGCCGCTACCGAGGTTGGAGGAGGAGGAGGAGGCGGCAGCGTGGGGTGGGAGGGAGGGGAGGAGGAGGCGGCAGCGTGGGGTGGGAGGAGGCGGGGAGACGCGGAGAACGGGGGAAACGGGGAGAACGCGGGGGAGGAGGCGAGGGCGCGGCGGCGCGAGGTGGGGGGGTGGGGGAGGCGAGGGCGGCGTGGCGGAGAACGTAGGGAGATGCAGTCGGGGAGATGGGGGATTCGGTGGAAGCAGAGAAGCCACTCGAGCGGAGGGGTGGGGGAGGAGGAGGCGGCGACACAGCGGAGGGGTAGGGGGAGGAGGAGGCGGCGGCGTCGCTGGGTAGGGGGAGGAGGCGAGGGCGCGGCGGCGCGAGGTGCGGGTGGTGGGGGAGGCGAGGGCGGCGTGGCGAAGAACGTGGGGAGATGCAGTCGGGGAGATGGGGGATTCGGTGGAAGCGGAGAAGCCACTCGGCAGTTTTTTGTGAGTTGGGCCCAAATGATGTGCATGATCCGGATGATTTTGGCCTTAGGATCTTCAATGAGTAAGAGAAGAAGATTTAAGGAGAGATCCAGGCCATTCATTTGTATGAAGTTGGATTACTTTGGTATATAAATCTGGGTGGACTTAGATTAGGCATGACTGTAGGGGTGGTTGGGGGTGAATTTAGTAAAAAAAAAATTGGTGTATTATAAAGTGGTAGAGAGATATATATATAACTGGGTCAGTTTATCTATTTCAACTCAAAATCTGAGCCCAGCCCGACCTCCCGTCGCTCCCGAGGGAATCCGCGTGCGCGCGTCCGAGGCCCGAGGGAAAGCCAGCCCAGCCGGGCCAGCCCATTGTGGCGGCCTGCTCCGCCCGACGCCCGTTCCCCGGCCCCCATTTCCCCCGGCTCCCGTTCCCCCCGACCCCCGAATCCCGGCCCCGTTTCCCCCGACCCGACGCGGCGACGCGAACCCTAATCGGCGAGACGGCGACTCGGCGCCGACCGCGCCTCCGGCCCGCCGCCCCCATCGATCTGGGCTCCGCTCCGGCGCTCCAGCCCTCCGCGCCGCCGCTCCGCTCCTGCGCTCCGCGGCTCCAGTCCGTTCGGCTCCGCCGCTCCGCTCCGGGCTCCGCCGCTCCGCCCCTCTGCTCCGCCGCTCCGCTCCGGCGCTCCGGCTCTCCGCTCCGCCGGGCGCCGGCACCGCGAGCTCCGCCGTCGGCCGTCCGCGACACCGCCAGGCGCCAGATCCCAGATCTGGCCGTCCGGCGGTCCTGCCCTCCGCTCCGCCGGCACCTCGACGGCGGGCCCGACCGCGACACCGCGCGCGTCATCACCCGGATCTCCGCTCCGCCGCTCCGGCCGACCGGCCCTCCTCTCCGGCGACCGCGGCTCCGCCAGGCGCCAGTGACTCAGTGAGTACTTCAGTACTTGTCTACTTGAACACTACTGATGTATGTGTAAACTGTAAAGACGACTAGACGACGACTGTGGGAGGTTGGGTCCCGCGCATAGATTACGCCAAACCAATGACGATGTGAATGTGAATCAACTGGGTTAGGCATTTTTATTTGGATGGTCATTCGATCAGAGAGACAGAGAATAATATAAGCTCCCGCTTAGTGTAACTTTGGTTAAATGATAGGGAGGTTTGGTTTGCGTTGCCCATAATGTGGACATGGAATAGTTTCCTATGTGCAGTGCGTGCGTACATAAGTGTGTATCCTTGTTTCCCAAAGTGTGTCGAATGAAACTTGACAGTTTTGGGTTAGAAAACTGTGTGTTCTCGGGGCTCAGAATATTGGATGTATGCTAATCGTCCCATTTTCAGGAGGATAGGTGCTAAATACCTGTGGTGTTGGTAATATACAACAAAATGGCAGATGTAAACTTGTGAAATCAAGGTTGAGATAAAATATCAGAACCCGTGGTTTGATTTTATAGGAATTGATTTTTGCTGAATAGTGAATATATTAGTGATATTTCCTATTGTACTAGGGTTTAGCCTTGTGTCCCCTTTGTACCCTATATATATTGCCATTGGGCCTTTTGAAGACACACAATATTCTTCCAATAGATCTAACATGGTATCAGAGCAAAGGTTAAACCCCTAACCTCTGCTCGTCTTCCGCATCTGCTGCCCCTGGAGGAGTGATCTCTGTTCCCGGGGGCGGCCACCATCGCCTGTGCTGTACTAGCCGCAGCAGCTGGCGGGTTACTTGTCGCACTAGGAGTACGGGCTCGTGCTTCAAACATCCATTCCAAAATTCCTGCGTCCGCCACTGTCTCTCTCTCTCTCATCACACTAACCCTAGCCCATCCATCTCCAAACCCGAGGAACCCTAACAGTAACCGATTCTGGAATTCTTTGGTAAATTACCTTTCGTAATTTATGTTTCTCTTCTTCATCTTTTAGTATGTTCTTGCATTCTTTTAGTATGTATTCTTCGGTGCTTCGCTTCTTAGTAATCACACGTAGTGCTGTGAGTAGTGTGGTGGTGTGGTCTGGGTTTCAATTCACTGGCTGATATACGCCTACCTGTTCGACGAAATGCCGCGCCCAAACCCGCCTCACCGTTTGCTTTTTTCCTGCAGGTTGACACGATGCTGCGCAGTTTCCCTCAGGCCCGGAGGCTCCTCAGGTGAGCGCGAGCCTACCTTTCCACGGTTCCTTCTCTCGCCCTGTTTGTACGGATTGATTCTTGATGCTGGATCTCTTGTTGCGTTGGGGGTTCAGGAGGATGGGGTTCGAGAAGGAGGACGCCTACTTCTGGAAGCAGATGGGCAAGGGCATGCTCTGCACCTACACGCTTTTCGGCCTCGCCTGGCTGTGGAACGAGACGTCACCGCTTGGCTGGTGGACGCTCAAGCCGCGCCCCAAGGTATGGCACCTGATGACCCTACCACATTCTTATTCGTTGGATTACAAAGTTATTTGTGTGCAATTAGATCAGATGCCTTGTGCTCTGTGTTCTGGAGCGCACTGTCTGGATTGCAAAGCCACTTGGTTTCATTGCGTGTTGGTGAATCATTTTCATAAGTTCTATTTCAGCTAATCTTTTTCCCAAGTATAATTCTATTTCAGCCATTATAGCTTATTCATATGGATAGATATATGTGATCTTTGCGTTGTATAAATTCCTCGCAGTTGGGGGTATAGTTTAGAATATGAATTAATTGGAATGTGGCCTGTACTTTTGGATTATATTTCAGATTTTTCTTTTTTTTTCCTGTGAATGGAATGTTAAGTTATTCAATACAAAAAATTGAGCTGACAGGATTAGCTGTTTTTGCACAAAGTTTTATAATGTTGATAGTATGATCAATCTGCATATTTCCTTTATTACTGTAAGATCACAATAAGACAAGAGTAATATAATTATCTGCATATTTCCTTTATTACTGTAAGATCACAATAACACCAGAGTAATATAATTATATAAGAGTGCCAGCAAATTCATACTCTCTCAGTTCACTTCCCCAGCTTCTAAACACCTTAAGGGCATATTGAGCCTTGATAATGTAGTTTCCATCTTATATTTAGGGAATTTCGTAAGTCGTATTTACTCTAAGTAGGAAATGCCATTTTCACATTTGAGATAATTACCAATTGCTGTTCATGAAGGGGGCTGGTGTCTGTGATTTTTTCTGACAGGACTTCCTATCCTGAGCTCCTTCAATTCCCTGGCTTAATCATCAGATCACATAGGAAGAATATAGCTCACATTATATCAGTATTCCAGTCCGATTCTTGTTGCAAAAACACTAGTTGTGGTGCAAATTATGTCATCTTGTAATGAATTTAAGCTGTGGGGTATTTTTTTCATAACAAAAGTGAACCCTTAGTTCCTTTATCAGAAGAGGTGGAAATAAATTGCGGCGACCTGTTTCACTGCAAGATTTCTGTTCAGAATAATAATTTAATCCTTGTTTATGTTCGATCGTTGGAGCCAATAGCTAATGTCATCCACTGCTTACTGTGATTTCAGACAAACGAATCCTGGCCTCTTTAATTCTAGAAGTTTGTTTGTACAGCATCCTTGCATAGTTGCATTGCTATGTCATCTTTAATGCTGAAATGCAGTAAAAAAATCAACTTCACAAGCTTTGAATTAGTCAGAAGTGATTTTGGCCAAGCAATTGATTGCAAGCATTATTTTGATGAGATGCAAATCAGGGAATTTTTGGAGGGTTGAGCATGCATTGATAATATTGTGGTCTTCAAATCTTGCATATGCCTCATTAGGCTTTACTGAACTAAATATGGATCTTCTGTTATAAATTGATAAGTGTTTTCTGATATGTCGGCTAGATCCATCTCAAACTCTCAAGCATGAAAAAGTAGGTTAAAAAAACTGTGGAAGGTTGAATTGTCCAAAAGTAAATTTTATTTATGTAGCACCAAAATAATTCCCATGATGATCTCTGAAAAATATAAATATCCATTAGCAATGAGGTAAATCTCTTTTTTGCAACATTGTGGTAAATAGACTTTGGCCATCTCTGCTAATACTTGCCATTTCATCTTATTGCTGCCCTTGTTCAGTATATCCTTTCTGACTGGTTATCTTCAATATTTTTTCAGGAAGAAAGAGAAATGGCTCATCTTTATGAGCGCAGGAAGTTTCCCTATCCAGGTGATGAAGAGGCAGTTGAGGAGTTCATAAAAAGTGGAGGTGCTCTAGGCACCACGATTGGACCCAAAGGTTTCGCTGATGCCAACATGGACTCTGATATCATGCAGAAGCAATTGCAGTCTAAAAAGTTCGAGCAGGAAGCGCAGAAGCTCTGGTTTCGGATGAGGAATGAGGTTGTACAGGAACTCCAAGAGAAAGGATTTGATATTGAATGAAGTTCTACTTATTCCAAACGGGAAGTGTCAGGCTGGAGTTATCTTTGAACCATTTTCAGTTTGCTAATCAGCATGAGAGTTAGGAACTTAAGAGTAGATGCAAATGTTTAACTTTTAGCTTGTCCCCTTTTTTTCTCCTTTTTCTGCAACCTGCCTGAAGCTTTATCTTATTCCACTGTAAATCTCATCTATGTGTTTGGAGAATCTACACAGTTTCCTGCCCAATATCAATCTTATTGGTTCATTGCATTTCGTCGATTAATGATTTCGGATCTGCAAGACATGGAATCAACTATTGACAGATACCCTTGTGGTATCAGTTGTTAAGCCCTTCTTGTGTGGTGTTTATAAACTTGATACTCATCAATATTTTGGTGATGCTTAGGGTGCCTTTGGTTGAACTTTTGGGAGCTGCTTTTGCTTTCAAAAAGTCAAAAGTCAACCAAAGGGGTGGAAACCAGAAGCTGCTTTTTCAGAAGCATCTACTTTTGGGTAGTACAGTTTTGAAAGCACCTTGGACCTTGCTTTTGGCTTTCTGCTTTTTGAAATGGTGAAAATAGAGAGCTGTTTCACAGTTGTTTCAAGGAAAATAGAGATAGGAGGTAAGTTTTATACTTGTTTGAACCAAACAGCTTACAGCTTTTCCACAGCCCACAACCTACAGCAGCTTTTCCACAGCCCATAGCTCACAGCAGCATTTTCAGAAGCCACAGCTCAACCAAACACACCCTTAGTGAAGCTCTGCAGTTTCTTCTTCGCCAGCTGTGGCTGTCTGAATTGAATTGGGTCAATGTTATTGAAACTAATTGAATTGGAATTATTTTATGATTTCAATTCTAGTGTTTGGATGACATATAAATCTGTAAAGTAGAATTGAATCAAATTCAAATCCAAATGTTGTTTAGTTGCCATTCTTTGGAATTCCTTAAAGGGCTAGATCGAGGTGGTGTCAGCAACTGACAGGGTAAAGGAATCTGGTTGACCACTATGCAGGGACGTTAGCTTAGGCTCAGTGTGCGGTTGTTGTGTTGTGATGTGCTGACTTTTTAAACTATTGTGAAAAGCAAGTTATGAAAAGTCTATTAATTTGTTAGATAAATCATATTAAAGTTAGATAATTTCTGTTATCCAGTGGTTATTCTCTCATATTTCATCTTATATGTTGTGAAACACAATAATATATTCGTTTGCAACTTTACTCTCTCTCTCTCTCTCTCGTATGGGGTATTATGGTGCTCTAACACCATGATTCAAAATAAGTACTTTATATATCGTATGCGAAATTTTTTTTGGATGTCAAGTTTAATTAATTTACTAATTAGTTCAAACAAGTTTGAACCAAAATTCAAACTAGAGTTGTATTTTTTATATAATAGTTTATTTGTAGGTATGTGCTGATATATATAAAAATCAGCAAAGCATATGATAAACAATGTTGAAAATCTTTGAACTCGAGCATATTTTTTAAAAGGCACATATTTTATTTGAATTGTTATAGATGGATGTATACCCTAAAACTGAAATTTAAAAAAAAATACTCAGATTTGGGTTGAATTTGCGTATTTAAAATCATAAAGAAGCTAGCCAAACACCCAAATATCTAAAAGCAATTCAACTAAATAAGATTATTATAGTCCACCGCAATGGAGAGCTTGACCAGCATGCAGCCCGCTTGGCGATGGAGAGCTTGTTCAGTTAGTGTTGAGGAAATGTTTTGAAGTTTAAAGCATGAAACAATCACTAATGTATTGCAGGAAGATTGAAGGATCCCCTTTGTTCGAACAAGAATTCCAACCATCAATAACTTATTTGGTGTATATCACTATCAATGAGTAACATACACTGGTCGAAGCATATCGCAGAAATGTTCAGATGCATTTGTTCTGTATACATTATATACTCTACTGTACACTGGTATAATGGGTAGCAGGGGCGGATCCAGCGGTGGGGCGGGGGGGCTCGAGCCCCCCTACCGCTACCGAACCCTTGGAGCCCCCCATAAATTTTTAGCTATAGATGTATGGTGTAGGAGGGGCATAGTGGAGTTATATTATCGCTTTTGTTCAGCTCCTCCTAAAATTTTTCCTGGATCCGCCACTGATGGGTAGCTTCCTTCTGAATGCATTACAGCTGATCAACGAAGTGCAATCGGCTTGCTGAAATCTTGTCATAACAGACAATTGCTGTTCTTCTATCTCTGTTTATGCCAAAATTGCCAATATGCAATAGCACTATCACAAAAAAAAATATCTGCAACTAATCTTCATGGTTCAAAAGTTGGGACTTGAGCAGAAACACCCATTGTTGCTTGGTACAAAGCGCGCTGAACTATACTCCTGTAAGGATCTTCCTCCCTCTTCCTCCTCAGATATGACATTATGTTCTCCACTTCCGATTTGATATCTAAATACACTTTGTTTGCGCTCTTCCTATCTCTGAGAACATTGCTCATCCCTTTCATGTCGATCGGTTGGCCAAATAGGTAGTAGAATCGACCAGGTACTTTGGGGAGAAGAGCAGGTACGTACAGATCCTGATTCCCATCCTCTCCTTTGATGCTGTCCCTGGAATGAAGGATGTGCACACCATAAATGAACAAAACTTGAGTTGAGCAAGTAATTGCGTGAAGGTAAGACCTGATCGTGAAAGAAAATGTATATGAATGGAAAAGAAGTCTGACCTCACTCTTTGAGCCTCTTGGTTGATTGAGTCTATCCATTCCCGAAGGTAGGGAATGTTCTTTTGATCATTGTAATCCAGAACCAACTGTAGAAAGAAGGTGTAAATACACTAATTTTACTTGTTATCAAAATGTGATACATAACCTTAATTACAAAAATGTATTATCATCGCACATGACATGACCTGTAGTGATCATGAATTTTGCAAGTCACACGTCAAGGAATATTGTGTGCCTTACGAAGCAAAAACAAGGAAGTCATGTAAAGGGCTCAATTAGCCATGCTTTCATGTTTACCAAATGGACAGGTTGACCTTTAAAGGCCATAGAAGTCGACAGCATCATATAGTACATATTTGAATGTAAGTACTTGTTTCAGAAAGAACAGATGGTCATTTAGACCCCATCAAAACCCTTTGACCTTGTCAGAGTGGTATTTTTTCACCTAAGTTTTTTTGGAGGGGTTTAAGTTTCACAAAATCGGTAGCATATTCACAGTATGCCAATTTTTTATGGTACTTTCAACATCAGACGTTTTACCGTTGGCATTTTCATGTTTATCCTATAGAACAAAGAGATGAATCCGTGAAAATTTACCTCTAGAACGTCATCTTCACCTACACACCCAAATGGTACAACAGTAACACCAAAACGTGCCGCCATTCTTACAAATTCTGGTTGATCTGGCCAAAACAAGTTGTATTCTTCACCCTGCCAAATTCAATCCAATCGTCACAGTAGGAAAATACAGCAAAGTTCTGATTCAGAAGACTGAAGTTCAAATATCATTTCATATGTAGGGCTTAGTAGAGAAAAAGCGTTCAAATTAGGCACACCTTCCTATGTAGAGCTTCCCGAACACCACCAGGATAGAGGAGAACAAATTGATTCCTCTCAAACAGCCTATACATATTGATCGGAGTGACCGGTAATCCACCGTACATAGAAATTGTATCGAACCGAGACAACTCCTGCCGCGAAGTCTCATAATTTCCTCCAAACAGCACTGGATGAGCCATACCACGGAAAATTGTTTTCTTCTCCCTCAAGAATTCTTCATATAATGGACTCAACTCAATCCCCATGAGTGCATGATAACCCACAAATAAGACAGGACCACGGTCAGGAACACCAGCGAGGCCACGGACAATTTTTCCATTTTTCAGAGTAGACATCATGACTGGGCTCAGTGCAAGGTGAAACAGTCTGCAGGAGTTTAAGTTTGCCACTTACTAGTTCATGTATCTATGCAAATAACATACGAACATAGAATGGAACTTTCAGAATCTGAATACATACTTGTGATCTTCGTCAAATGTTTTCTTGAACTCACTTAACGTAGGGGGGAGGTAATCAGTCACAAAGTCCCGTTGTCTGCCACGGCGGTACATGTTTGCTCCTTTTATGACAGATAACACATTGACACCATCCTCCTGTTCAAGTACAATATGAATTTCAGAATTGCACTATTAAACAAAATGCTTCTTGGCATAAATATTATAATCAGATGAAAACACTGGAGTGATTCGAGACATTTAGAAGAATTGCAAGCGCAATGCTATTCAGTATTCACCAAGAGTAGTGTGTGGCCATTGTCCTTAAAGTATCGGACTCTGCAGTTCTTTAGAGCCTTGAAGAGTCGATCAGCTTCTTCTCCACTCGGGAGAAGATTGTCATTGCCACTAAATACAAGTATGTATACAATGTGAGATCAAACTTGTGAAGATTAAAAGTCAACAGAGACTATGGAACTGAGTATATGCAGGAATTTATATTGCAAGGTACCTGGCAAGAAGTAGAACCTCTGCTTGTACAGCATGAAGACGAGAGTTGGCATAGGCTGCGCCTGATTTAAGAAGCTCGAGCTTCCACAGAAGAGTATCCCTTGGTATTATGTCTGCCAATTCCTGAAAAATAACAAGCATGAAGTCTAAAAGAGTAATATGAAATGTTTTTTGCCAACATTAACTACGTCAGTAAGGCTGTCAAAAATTTAACTGATTTCAGCTTGCGGGAAGAAAGAACAATACACGGAAGACTGCTACAAGGTAGTGGGCTAAAAGAAACGGACTTGTCCGGTAGTTCCATCTTTTATTATAGTAGTATGCAATTGCAATCTATATACTTTTCTAAAAGTGTTGAAGTAAATATTTCTCACAACTCAAGTCTTGAGTTCTGAGCAAGGAAGGTTTAAGTTACAGAAAATTGTACATTAAAATGATTCTTCGAATATATCTACAGATAGAGGACTGGTTATTGAAGTTTATAATTTTTCCGAAAGCATAGAGTGAGAGATAGTTCACAGAAAAAGGAAAAGAAGGAATTAATAACATACCGTGAGCAAAGGAAGCATTGAACTGAGACTATCTGACAATTTATGGAGAGTTTCTGGAGGAGAAAGGTTGTTTTCAACGCTAACCATAGCCATCTTCAGAGGGTCACCTGTTCAGACACATCCTTAGATCAAAAAAATTGTAGAACAAATTGAATTTTAGTGGTAGATATGCTGAAGAAGAATTCTGCCCGAACAATTTAAGTCTAATTTTCTTACAAAAAAGTAAGTTAAAACTAACAGCATGTATTTGCTAGTTCTTTAGTTCGTACAGAAATAACAAGAAAATTTATTAGAAGTATATCAGGTCACTAGGTCAGACAATTTGACGGAATGCACAGAAGAAATAAGCTAAAATATAAATTAATTAACAAGCGAAGAAGAGGTATACCCATGACAAAACTGATAAGATATGGTATTGTAACATGAAGGTTGCTTGGCACTGCTTCCAAAAGAGGCAATAAGGGCTGCAAGGCAGTCTTTGCGAACGATGTTGCTGAAAAAAAAGGCAGGTTATGTAACAATATTCCAAAAAAAGAAGAGTAAAGTCCATTACCGGTCCTTAAACTTTTTATGCTGTGTCATCCCGGTCCATAGACTTTCAAAGTGTGTCATCCCGGTGCCTAAACACTCTTTGGGTCTCAAAATTAGCCCGTTACGGGTCTTGGCTGTGTCATCCCGGTCCTTAAACTTTTTATGCTGTGTCATCCCGGTCCATGGTTGTTACCACAGTAATGGTACACTTTGAAAGTCTATGGACCGGGATGACACACTTTGAAAGTCTATGGACCGGGATGACACAGCATAAAAAGTTTAAGGACCGGTAATGGACTTTACTCAAGAAAGAACAAGTCCAATGAATAGGAATTTTTGCTAAATAAATTAGAACTAATTTCACCTGCCTGGATTCACCAATATGAGAACCAAATCAATTTGTGGATTACGAGCCGCTACTGATAGTGCCAGGCATCCGCCAAACGAATCTCCAACAATGTATATCGGTCTATTTGGTGACAAATCATGCTCATATTTGATAGATTGTTCAACAATTTGTAATAGTCCTGTATGCATTTATATTCACATGCATTAGAAAAAGAGAAGTTTTTGGAGTACTGTCTCTTTAGGAATCAACTAATCAAACAGAGTTCATAGTCATAACTTTGCAAATTTCTGGAAACTTACAGTTGGATAATAGGCACTCCCGGAGTTGATAATGGGCACTTATCTTTAGAATAACTAAAAATCTCTGTATTTTGGTTTTCATAACAGCAAGTAGAATGGCCAAGTAGTCATGAGTCATGAGGGCATGGCCGTGCCAAACTAATGCAAATAAGAACATCTAAAATAATGCATCTATTCTGAAATTTGCTGCGAGTTGGTCTTTAAATAGTTATAGCTATAGAACAACAGTTAAGCCTAGATGACTAAGCGTATCTTCGTACCTTCAAATGGTGTACGATCATTTACTGGTATATGTAAGCAACGAACTTCAAACACCCTGCAAATTCGAGGAGGGATAAAGAACTAAATTATGGATTGGTGATTCAACCAGCTCCTGACAGCCAGAAAAAATAGTGGGGTCTAAGGGAGGGAAAATGTAGTCAGAGTAAAAACCTTCTTTAAATTTACCAGTAGTCTCTGGTTCACTATATTTCCTTGTGTATTTTAATAAGTAGTAGGTACTAGAGATACATAGACAAGTGCAAGAGAAAACAAGAATGAAAAAGAGACAGTCCATTTTGTCACATGGGGCAGTTTTGATGCGAAAAGGTAAACTAAAGAACAAAGAAACATCGACGTCTAGTAGATGAACCATCAACAGACAAGCGTAATCTTTTTTTTTCATAACTTCATGAATAATGACTTCACGGAGCCAAGTAGCATTCTGTAGCATGTTTCGAAAAGAAAAAAGTAGCATTCTTTATCTGGACTAAATAAAAATGAAAACAGTTTTCCCTGCTTGACCTGCAATGACCTTGGTATTTCGCTATCGGTGACAACACGTGCTAGCATAAACTCATAGATTAATATCACTAAAAAAAGTGAGTGCTAATATTAGCAAAATTTCATTGCACTTGACAGGAAGGAAGCTGAGAAAGTTGGCAAAGCAAGATTGTAAAACTAGTTCGCCCCAAAAGGTGCGATAGCTATTGGGGAAAAGAAAAAATTGACATTAATATACGTCTTTAAGAAGAAGAAAAAAGACTCACTTGCCCAAAGACTTGTGGTGCAAAATGAGCCCCATTCCAACACCATCGGTGCCTGCGGTGTTGTCAATTCAAGGAACAGCATTAGAACACAAATAAAGTAAAGACTAGAAATCGTCTCACGTTGATGCGCTGCTTTTATCATTCTATTCATTGCCAATCCAATACGATCCTTTTTTTACTACCATTTGGACAGTAATTTAAAGAAAAGAAATCACATAATTAATGCTGGGCTATATCCCTCCACATGGAGGTGACGAGGAGTCCAACAGCAGCCCACACGCCTAGCGTTGTAGTCGGTTGATTTATTTCTTAATCAACTGTTGAGATGTCTCTTTCAAAGAGGAGCGAGCAAGCAAAAACCCTAACTTCTTGCCCTTGATTCAGTTGCTCTAGTGGCTGCTGTGAGTGAGCAGTAAAAACACACCACAAAGCGCCTGAGAAAAGAGAAGAGAGGGGGAGAAGTAAAGCTCTGTCCAGCTTGGTGGCTCTTACCCAGTCTACTTCAAGTCCATGGTCAAAGGCTCAAACGAGATTGGGTAGACCCAAAACTTGGTGAGTTTGTTTTACAATCAGAGCACTTCGGTTTGGTCAGTTGGTTTGAGGATTGGTTGATTGGAGCACCGGATTTGAGAGAGTTTTAATCAGTTCGGGTTACAGTGAACTTAGAGGTGCGCAGTCTTGGTTGTTGATTAGTTTGAGAAGTCAAATGGTGTTGGATTGGGCTGAAATTTTGATAGCATGTTAAGAACTCATTGAAATACGTTACTGCCAAGTTTCAGGCAATTTGGGTCAGTGGTTTGCAAAATACGAACGGAAGACTGAAGTGCACAGAAACAACACTACTCTGTTTTAGCTGATTTTAGCTAACACCTTTTGTCAGGTGTGATTGTTGTTGATAATGATGTCCAGTTTGTAACTTGATGAGGACGTTGCTGCTGTTGTAATCTCTAGAGGTTCTACAGAAGAGTCTATTGTATTCATCGTTGCTAATAGTAGAGGTTTGGAGTGGACCGGTTGGTCCCGTAGATTTTTACTCCTTACCTTGAGGACGATTTTCCATGTAAAGCATTGTGTCATTTGTGCATGTTGATTTGTTAATTCCGCTGCTAACTTGTTGGTCGAAGCTATTCTCAAAGTTCACTACAATATGAGGGGTTGACTTATGCGTATTTGTTGTGCTGATGAATTTGTGTTTGCATTGTTGCTGTCCATGATGAATTGTGGTGGCACAACCAACCTGGCAAGAAGAGCAGCAGGGGCGCCTTGTCCACCGCCGGGCGGCCGGACTCGACGGGGCAGAACCACCGCGGCGGCCCGCCGTCGTCCTTGGACACGGCCCTCGCCGCCGCGAAGTAGTCCTTCACGGTCACGCCCCCGAACCCATCGTCATAAAGAACCTCGAGCCCCCTCTCCTCCTCCTTGCCCCTCCTCTCGTCATGTAGCTTCTTCTTTTCCACCCCTGCTTCCCCGTTCACCGCCACCGCAGCGGCCGCCGTCTCCACGGAGCTCGCCCGCAGGCCGAGCCGGGCCTGCCGTCCGACCCGGCGGCCGCCCGGGCTAACGCCGTAGACAACGGGAAGGGAGTGGAGGGCTGCAATGGACATAGCGGGGGAGATGGGAGGAGCACGTCCGCGGTTTGGCTCGAGAAACAGAGGAGTTGAAGAAGCAGGGGAGGGGATGAGGGCGCGGAATGACTGGGGTGGCCGTGGGGCACGTCGAGAGAGAAAAAGGGGGAGAAGCTCAGTGCTGCTGACCGCAGCAATTGGGCGGGTTTTATTTTACGTGTAACGTGGCCGTTGGTGTCTTGTTTCTTCCGGGTGTTTTGAATAATGGTGCGTCGTGAGGAGGGTAAAAACTGCTCGGAAAAACTGGAGCCAGCTGATGGCTTCCAGGTATGCCACGGCCACGCGGCTGACGAAATGGTGCATGTAATCGTGACGTGCGTCCTAGGCTAGAGCGACGTGTTTGGGCCAAATAGGGCACGGGATCTCGTACCAAATTGCACTTTTGATTTCAATTGACGAAACAACGCCATAGGATGTCTTTTCGATAGCGTCCAGCCTTCTCCAGTGGTTTCTGAATTTCAAAAACAGTTTAAAATATGCTGATTTTTTAATGTGGTTATATTTCTTCTTTTCTTTGTGTTATGCAGTGTTTTTTATTTTTCCTACTTCCTTTATTTTCTTTAATTTAATATCTAAAAAACTAACAGCGTGGAGTGCCGTTTCAGCCCAAAAGAAAAAAAAACAAAGACCACGGCATTTCAAACCAGAGCCTAAACTATTCAGCATGCAGATCCCTCCGGTACCAGTTAGTTTCTCCCTTCCGAAACCATCTAGCTTCCGAGACTCCGAGAGAAACAAAGACAAATAGGCGTGCAAGTTAGAATAAGCAATGTCGCCGGATGGACGTGACAGTTCCACGCACGCACATGCACAGCACTTGATGTAGCGACGGGAGGAACCGGACAAACGTACACCCTGGTTGTGACTCAGTTCGGCGTGGGTGTATATTCTGAACTTATGGTTTAATTTATAAAATGAACTATTTTTTAAAAAAAAGTGTTTTTTAAAATAGGGTTTATAAATTAATTATAGTAAGTATTATTATAATTTTATCAATGTCGATTAAAATCACACATAAATATATTTCTCTCTTATAGGTGTCTCGTGAATAGTCAGAATTAAAAATTTTAAACCAAAACCATGATCCATAGGCTGAGTTCGATACTGATTATGGCTTATGCTTATGTACTGTAGCTATAGTAGATTTTTTAAAAACAGTGTGTTTTTTCGAGGCCGGGTTCAATACCGCTTATAGCTTATGCTTATATACTGTAGCTACAGTAGATTTTGCAAAAAAACAGTGTGTTTTTTTAGGCAAGGTCTAAAGATCAATTGTAGTAAAAAAATGTACTGAGTTCAGTTGTACTAGCCAAAATCACATGCGCTATTTTCTTGTGTGTATTTCCTCTCGTGAGTAAACCAGAATTCAAAAACCACAACCATAAGTCATAAGCTATAGCCCAAAAAAATCCACCCATAATCTAAAAGAATCCGCCCCACAACTTTGGACTTGTCTACAATGGATGATTTTTAGCTAAAAGTAAATAGTAATAAAGTAGTTTTTAGAATGGAGTGAACGGTAGCGAGACGAGTAAGATATGTAATGTGACTTTGACTTCCAATCGGGACAAGTAGAGAAACCACTTCCGAATAGTAGATGTGCACACTGGCTTCCAGCAAGATGAACAGGCCCATAGAAGCTCTAGGATCGATCTGGGCCGTCCGTTCTGATTTCCAATTTGCCTGCCGTTTCAAGCCGAAAATACAAGCGGGAGAGAATACAGACCATACCGTACAGTGAAATCTATCCGAGCTAACCCAAAGCTAGGCTGGGTCCAATTTCATCACCGTAGCTGGGCGTAATGGCTGAAGTTGATCACCGATTTCTGGGCCTGCGAACTTTTGCCTTGCGGTTTCGGCGGAGAGCAGCTGCGTGCGTCTCAGGCCAGGGCTGAATTGGACATTGGAAGCAAAAGCAGTCCATAAATATAACAGAAGTTGGAATAACCCAGTGTTAACGAGCCAACGGAAACGTAAGAAGGCTGAACTTTTTTAAATGATTCAGCAAAAAAAATAAGAATGATTTTTATTACTATAAACTGTTTATAAAAACCTTTCACTAAGAGATTATAAAGAGATGTAATTAGCCCTAATCTCTACAATCTTCTCACTAATCAGAAGATTTTGATGGTCTTGCCTATTATTCTTCTGGTTCTTGTTATGATTCCAATTGTTGGAGTTTTTGGATTTATTGCCATTTGAATTATCAATGTTCTCTCTCGTCAATCCTTAAATAGTGTTGAATATGTGTCAGTTATCTACACGAGAAAACGCTTTGTTAAATCGTCTTATCTCACGAGAAAACGCTTTGTTAAATCGTCTTATCTGATCGAAGGGGTAGTTGTTGTTAGAGAGAGATCTAATGATAACTTATCTTCGGCTGTTGTCAGTAGGAGATAATTGTGAAGAAAACGGCATGACGTTTGTTGTTAGAGATGTATAGCCAAATTGTCATGCTGTTTCGACATGCTATATTCACCGCACAGAGGAATTCCCTTGAAGTGGACCCTTGTACATGTTCATAGAACCTCTGAGCAGTTTGCTAGTCTAGTAAAACATATAGCAAATCTTCAACTAAGGGTACTTAGGTAATTGCCTTGGAACCACATGGATCTTAAGACCTTAATTAAGTATTAAAGTAATATTTAAGCAATTATTTAATCCTGACATGGGCTGTGCCTAAGATTTTTCCTTTTGTTTTGGCATTTTTAGCATTTGGCGATGACTGAAGTAGAATTTTACTACTTTAGCTTAAATAGATGCTTATACGTAGTTAAGGAAAGAAAAAAAAAATATAGAATTACTTTTTCAAAGCTACTGCTGTTGCTAATTAGCCCTAGAGCAAAGGTCCTCCAAACGAAATCTGACACGCACGCCTGGTACGTACAAAGGCGTACCTGACTGCAACGTCTGGAACCACGGTGTGTGTACATGTGGACGTCGTCAAAGCATGCAGTTCCAAGCTGCGGCTGGCATGCACATGCCGGAGAAATCCAGGGACATGCATGCATGGCTGCTACCTGGAGAAAAGATGGGCAACCGCCGCTCGCGACGACCTGCAACGCGATGGCATGGCACGCAGCTTAATTAGCTTATCTCTGCATTAAATTCGGTCGCACGACGCACCGGTATACTAGCATGCGGAGCTAGCTCTTGCATTACAGGTGCAACTGCCAACTTCCGCCGGCATCACATCACTCACCCATGCTTCCGTGCGCGCCAACCTACGCCCGCTTCCTCCGCGCGCGCCACGTTCGACGCCCTCCTTCCGTTCACGCACCGCACGCTCCACGACTACGATTTCGCCGGGCCGGCCGGTCGTATCACTGCCCTGGTGCAGTGACCACTGCTGATCACCATTGTCGTTGGCACAATATGTACATCGTTAATAGCCTAATAAGTGAGTTAGGTAGAATTTTTTTTGAAAGAAAAGCTATTAAATAAGTCCATTTGCCTTCCGTAAACTATTATGTTTTGTCTAAAATTCAACAATCAACTACAAAAACGGTAACCGACTCCCCTCAAATATCAATATTGTTCACTTTTTACCCCTAGACTGATTTCATTAGTGATTTTCGCTATATTGACTGCCATGTCACTAGGTTTTAGCAGACGGGTAGCCTAACCAATTAGATAAGCAAAATTTTTTTAAAAAGGTGGAGCCTATTCGTCAGCCCAATCTCTCCTCCTCTTCAACTTTTTCCTCGTCTTCTCTCCTCTCCCGGTGACTTGTGGCGTGGTGGTGCAAACGAGGTGGAAAGGGGTGAAGTGGAAGAGGAGGTGGATAGAGCGGGGCAAAGGAGTGGAGGTGATTGTCGGTGCGAAGGAGTATGTCATGGCACTACTATAAACAGGTTAATACTGAACACCTCATCACAGACGGTTAACCAAAATTGTCAGTATTAAATATAATCACATATGGTTTTAGTTCAGCGACCGTCTATGTTACTAGCTACGCTAAAAACTGTCTGTCCATCTGTGAAGAGGTAATATCACAGATGGTTCATGTTGAACACCGTCTGTGATGTTATGAACAAGAACCGTCTATGATATTACTAAATATCACAGATAATTTCACTTATTGCAGACTTGACCCTCACATATCTGTCTTAAATTCCAGATCTGTTCTCATAGGCTGCTGCTTTGAGGAAGTGGGCTTTGAGGCCATTTGGTGAAAGGAAACCACGAATTTGGGAAGAGTGATGTAGATCTATTTGTTCTTGACTATCTATGGTTAGTAATTTGTTCCTAATTGCATTATATTCTAGATCTAACTTGGTAAAAGAAGAATTGAAGATGATTCACATCTAGCTTGGTTAGAGAGAAGATTATTTACATCTAGGATAATTTAGGGTTTAGGGTTTAACCAATTCATAGTCTATTTCTACTTAATTCAATTTATTTAATTCTTGCTACATATAGGTACTTTAGATCATATATATAGTATACTAATTAATTAATTCAATATTTAACACTAAATTGTTATATGCGTAGTGTAGAATTGAAGCTGGATGTACGCTGAGAACCGTGTGAATGAAGAGTATAATAATGGTGTGTCTACTTTTACAAGAGCTATCGAGGAGGATGTTGAATAAGGGGGTGGAATATATATACTGTCCATGCATTGACTGTGAGAATCTGAAGATATTTTAAGAACTGAAGAGCAAATTACATAGGAAGTTAATAATAACAACATCGCCAACGAAGTCAACGATATGCCACCAGATGATGTCGATTGTGGTTCTAATTCGGATAGACTGCACGATGACAACCGGGATCAAATGCTTCGCAATGCAGAAGAGAACCATGATGATAAAGAGTATGTTAAATTATGGGGCTTAATGAAGGACTCAGAGAAATCTTTGTTCACATGCTGCAAGTCAAAGTACACAAAGTTGTCAGCCATACTTGAACTGCTAAAATTGAAGGCAAGTAACAGTTGGTCCGATAAGAGTTTCATGGCATTGCTAGATCTCTTAGTGGTCTTGTTTGCATAGGCAAATGAGTTGTCCAAAACCACCTACAATGACAAGAAGGTTCTTTACAACGACATATCGCAGACGGTTCATAATAAAAAACCGTTTGTGTTGTTAATTATCACATACGGTGTGACTGGCCCAAGCGGTATGACCGCACTTTGTGTGCTTGTTGTTTTTTTTTTCCAGAATACTACTTTTTGGATGATCATGGTGGAGCGGTCTAACCATATGCAGACATACTTACAAAGGAAATGTGAGAGAAGACAATCAGATGAGATTAGTATGAAATGGATGAGAGGAGGGATGTTATATAAAGCAGCAATGCAGATTGTTGATGAGATTAGTATTAATGTGTGTGTATGTAGATTGTTGATGCTATGTAGTTGAGGAATGCAATTTTATTGTTTGATTGTTGTAGTGATATTGTACAGGAAGCAATTGTGTTGAACCAATGATTGTAATAGCATGTATTGGATAAATGTCAATTAATTCTATATGCTTTGATGGAACAATTCTATGGTGATTATCTGGAGAATTATGCTACTGTTCATGACTTTTTACTCATTCATGTATGTTTGGATTAAATTTTGTGACGTTGCAAATATATTCATGATGAATAATTTCGTCATAAATTACACGTCCTGGACCACATAACGGTATCGTCATAGAAAATATTTTATGACACTAAGTAAATCGTCATAAATATTATTGTATGACGATCTGTTATTCGTCATAAATGTGTACTATTTTATGACGATTTCCCAATGATCGTCACTAAGAACATTCTATGACGCGGAATCTGTGACGATCCGAGTGACGCAAGAAAATCGTCACTATTATGCTTTTATGACAAAAATCCATGATTTTGTGACAAATACGTATCATCACCGATGCTCAAATTTCTTGTAGTGCGCTCTCCTCGCGCCACCTCCTTCCCGCGCGAGCGCCGCCCCACGACCCCACTCCCACGTGCCCCATGCCCCACATTCCCCTCTCTCCGCGCCACCTCCTCCCCCATTTCCGCGCCCCGCGCCCCACATTCCCCTCTCTCCGCGCCACCCGCAACCGCCGCCACCTCCCCGACTACTCCGGCGACGAATCGTCGCCGGCCTACCCCTCCCCGAGCCTATTTAAACCCCTCCCGGCTTTCCCCGGTCCTCACCGCACTTCGCTCCGCCCCCTTTCCCTTCCCGAGCTTCCACTAGCCCTTGCGCCGTGCGCCTTCGCCTTCACCGCCGCCCCAGACTTTGGTGAGAAATTGCCGACCCCTCCACCATCCTCGCGCCTCACCGTCGACCCCCTCGGCTTCCTCGCCTCGCCGCGAAGCCCCTCCACCTCTCCGCCGTGCTCCCCGGCCACCGGAGCGCCGCTGCGCCAGAGGACCGAAGCGCCCTCGCCGCCACCGGCCATTCCTGGCCGTCTCCGGTAAAGTCCTGCGTCGCCCCCGCATTCCCCTCCATGCCCTCTCGCTCCTCCACCCCTCGCCGCTGGCCGCTAGTCGCCGGAGCTCCGGCGAGCTCCCGGTCCCCGAGAGCTTCCTTCGCCGGCCGGCAACCTCATCCCGCCCGTCCCGCGTCGACGCCGTGTGGCACGCCACCTCGGCTCCCCTCGCCCTGTCGGCACCACGTGAGCGCCACCCACCACCCTTGCCACCTCACCATTTCCCCGAGTCCATGGACCCGGTCCATATGGACCAGGGCCCACTGTCAGTCAGACCCTCCCCAGGGCTGATGCCATTAATCCCATTTTTCAGTAGAAAAATAAATCAGCCGAAAAAGAAAATCCCTGGTGACATCATAATTCCAGATTTCCTTTAGAAAAATAATTCCAGAAAATCAATCTTTTTCTTTTTCTCTGACTTTAAACTCCCCAAAGTCTGTTCTCCTTCGTCCTAACTCCGATTAAGCCCATTCAAATTTCTAAATTCATCAAAAATTCTCCTCTATCCATTTCTAGCCTCAATTCAAATATTTTAAGTTAATTTGAATTTATTTTTAATTTGTTTGAATTTAGTGGGTTATTTTCACGTGTAAACTTCGACGATTCAGGAAAATTCAAAGACGAAGATTTGCACCAATTTGAAGAGCAAGACAAGTCACACACCTTGATCATGTTGATCTCATATTTCAAAATAAAATTATGTTGTTTTAAATTATTCTGCATGCATATTTCTATTCAACGTATTTCAATTCAGTTTTAAATTTAGTTATTGCCTACTTGTTAATTTCTCCATTGATATTGAATTCCTCGATACCTTGTCACCATAGATTAAAAACTCTAGTTGGTACAATAGTATGGCTATAGACTTTATGGACAGCAGATGCTTAGTCTAGCTTAGAAATATTTTTGGGCTGGGATATCTTTCACATAAAATGATGAGCTTTTCACATGAAATGATGAGTTTCTTAAATGTACTCTTGACTTTGGTGAGTCAAGGAGGTTTATAAAATATTTTGAAAACAAAATATAAAAATTGGTTTATACTTAGGCAATTGGTTAGTTGGTGGGTGCAGGCATGCCCTGTTGTTTGTAGACGCATGGTTGATTATCATGCACAGGGGCATGTGGTTGGGCCTAAGTCAATTAAGGACCGATCTGTGAGTTAATGTTGCAAAGCCCTATCGTACTACCACATGGCTGGTATGGGACAGCCCTGGCTGAATAATTTGTGAAGTCTCAACCTGAGTCAAGTTGTAGGTTGAAAGTGAGCGTGGTTGGTGCCATGAGAAGTCTCACTTGAGTGAGCGTGGTTAAGCCATGTGAAGTCTCACTCAGGCTTAAGAGGGGGTCCTGGTCTGGTGGATTCCTTACTGGGGTGAAACCTTAGAGTTGGCTTGACCAGGTCGAAGGCTTAGCATTGTAAAGGCCTTGTCATGATTTCCTCGCCGCACACCTAAGGAAGTGTGTAACCCGGTGGCAAAAAGGGATGATCGTGTCTTGTGGGTAAAACTGTACAACCTCTGCAGAGTGTATAATCTATCCTGGATAGTCGTGCCCACAGTCACGGGCATGCTGAGTAAAAGTTTTTCATGGATTAGACTTTGTTTTTCAAAAATATTTTTGAAAACCTTGTGGATGGATGGAATCCACGAGAGATAAAAACCTTGCGGATGATTGGAATCCATGAGACATTGAAATCTGGTGGATGGATGGAATCCATTAGAGTTGCGCAGTGGAAGCGTGTGGATGGATGGAATCCATACGTGAACTTTTGGAAAAGATGGTCCGGGTGGGATACCCGTGAATAAGTTGGTGTTTGGTCGAAGCCAGCACTGACGGTAATATTTTCGATTATAAGTTATGTTTTTACTTACTGTATTAAATTCAGCAATTTTAATCTATTTACTGTATTTCATTAAATATTGTTTTATGCTAACTAACCCTATAAGCCTTCCATTGAAGCCTTTATCATTATATTGCATTTCTCCGTGTGATTTGCAGAGTACAAGTTTGTACTCACCTTGCAATCTCCATACAGAGGAAGATGCCGTCGACAACGGAGATGACCTGAATGAGTAGGCCGCGTTTTACTGTCGTTTGCCTGTGGGCAGACTTGGGCTTCACTTCTTTTTAGTTGCTTCTGCAGTTACTTGCTTTATTTATCTTTACCAATGGGCGTTGATGTAAGACTTGGCCATAAAGCCGTACTCTTTCATTTAATATAGTTGGTCATTTGTGCTTGATATGTATCTTTGTTGTATTGTGTGCACTAGCTGATCCAGGACTAGTGCGATTTACACAGAGGATCCAGGAGTCGTTACTCCGGGTTCCGACAACATCTGCACGACTGCTCGCTACTCTGCTTCATCTATGTCCTGCACTGCATCGACCCTGCACTGCTTCCTGTTCTTCATTAAGCTCAACAATAAGTCATTCATGTGTTCGATCGACTTTGATATTATATTTTCTTTGCATATTTTCTGAAGTACAATGAGTAGCCTACTATTAGTTTTGTGTTTGGCATTATAAGTTTTTTTTACTATATTTGTCTCCTAGTAAAATTTAAAATTAAAATATTACCCACATCTTCAACATTCCAAAAACCTTATTATGAATTTTGTTGCAATACAATAATATCTAGTGCTTCTGATGCGATGAAACCTGAGAGATTTTCTAGTTAGAACTTTCGTAGATGGCAGACTAGAGCCAAGTTTTGGCTCATGTCTTTGGGGCTGTGGTGGGTTACCCATCTACAGTATCTATTTACGATTGAGCAGTTCATGCAATTTGCAAATGCAAACAATACTGCTCTTGAGTGCATTCTAACTGTTCTGACGTATTAGCTCTGTGATATATAAATGGACTACAAGTCTGCCATAGAGTTGTGGGATGCACTAGAGTATAAATATGCAGAGGCAGAGGCAGGTCACTGGCTCTATATGTGTGAGCAATTTTTTGACTTTAGTATGGATGAGGCTAAATCCATAGTTGGACAAGCTCATGACCTCCAGCTACTAGTCGGTGAGATTGCGCACCTAGGTTGTGTGTTGTCTTCTAAGTTTGTGGTTGCGGGCATTGTTGCTAAATTCCCTACCACTGTGGGATTTTGCCACTAGTTTGAAACATAAGAGGGAAGAGATTTCTATTGAGGATCTCATTGCAGTGCGCGATGTGGAAGAAAAAGTAAGAGCAAAAGATACATCCAATACCTCTGGCCAGAACAATGCAAATTTCATAGAGAAAAAGACTGCTGCAAAGAAGTACAAATCCAACAAACTAAATAAGACAACTAGTTTTAATAAGAAGAAAACTGAGAGAAAAGATTTGAGGGACATCACCTACTTTGTGTGCGGAAAAAAGGGTCATATAGTGAAGGACTGTCACTTTCGCAAGATCAGAGATGGTGAATAGCGAAAGAAAAAGGTTGTTAATGTGATTATAGGTGAGGCCTCAAATTCAGGAGGGTATGGTAATTCACCTGTTATCTTTTCAGTATGTCAATATATTGATTGGTGGGTTGATACTGGTGCTAATGTGCATTCTCGTTTCTGTCATATTGGTTTTAATAGTACTGATAGAATGTCTAGATTAGATTTAATTCTAAAATATGAAATTGTCAAAGGATCAAAGTGCCAGTCATGTGTGCAAGCAAAGCAACCTTGAAAATCCTTTAAGGGATTAGAAGATGAAAAGAACTTGGTACCATTAGATCTTGTTCATTCATATTTGTGTGAAATGAATGGATTGTTGACAAAAGGAAGCAAAAGATATTTTCTAACTTTTATTGATGATACAACACACTACTGCTATGTGTATTTGCTAAAAACTAAGGATGAAGTTTTAAACTATTTTAAGACTTATAAGGCTGAGGTTGAGAATCATCTAGGGGAGAAAATAAAAATATTGAGGTATGATCGTGGTGGAGAGTATGTCTCTTATGAATTCTCCCAATTCTGCTCTAAGCATGCAATAGTCTATGAATTTACACTACCATATTCACTCCAATCAAACGGGACAGCTAAGAGGAAAACTGGACACTAGCATACTTGGTTGATGCCATGTTGAGAGTGCCAGTATGCCTAAGGCATGGTGGGGGAAGCTATACTGACAGCAAATTTTGTCGTAAATAGAATAATCAATAAAAAAGAGTGAGATTATTCTGTATGAGGGATGGAAGAGAAGAAAAACTAATGTTAATTTTCTGTGAACTTGAGGGTGTTTGGCAAAAGTCAATATACCTTTGCAGAAAAAGAGAAAGTTTGGACGAAAAACAGTAGATAGTATTTTTTTAGGATATGCTCAAAATAGCACAACCTATAGATTTTTAGTAGTTAAATCAGAAACACCTGAGATTATTGCTAACACAATAATCAATTCTAGAGATGCTTGACTTTTTGAGAATATCTTTCCTACGAGAACAACTGGCAGTACTTTACAAACTGAGAATCTTCAAACTGGTAATATTGAAAGTGAGAATAATCAAAGTTCTGAACTTCTCACTATTTCTGGATCATTATGTGATATCCCTGAGGAGGATAACAATCTAGGCACATAAGCTCCTTGCAAGAGCAAGAGACAAAGGATTGAGAAAACTTTTGGTGGCGGCTTTATTGTATACCTCGTAGATGATGTGCCAAAGACCCTTTCGGAGGCTTATGCATCTTCTGATGCTAAGTATTGGAAAGAGACGGTCCGTAGTGAGATGGACTCGATTATGGCTAATGGAACTTAGGTGATCACCGATCGTCCTATCGGGTGCAAACCTGTATGATGTAAGTGGGTCTTTAAAAAGAAACTAAGACCTTATGGTACTATTGAGAAGTACATGACAAGACTTGTGGCCAAGAGTTACACCTAGAGAGAGAGAATATTTCTTTGATACATATTCTCCTGTCGCTAGACTAACTACCATTAGAGTACTCCTTGCGTTAGCATCTTCCTATGGTCTACATGTCCATCAAATGGGTGTGAAGTCATCTTTCCTCAATGGACAGTTGGAGGAACATGGATCAACCAAATGGTTTTGTAATTTTTGAATAGGAAAATAAGGTATGCAGATTATTAAAATCTTTGTATGGCCTAAAACAAGCACATAAACAATGGCATAAGAAGTTTGATAAAACTTTGACATCCGCTGGCTTTGTTATGAATGAAGCCGATAAATGTGTATATTACCATTATAAAAGGGGTCAAGGAGTAATCTTATGTCTATATGTAGATGACATACTTATATTTGGAACAAACATTGCTGTAATTGACGAGGTCAGATCTTTCTTATCTCAGTGTTTTGATATGAAAGACTTGGGAGAGGCAGATGTCATTTTGAGTATTAAATTGATCAAAAGTAAGGATAGGATCACTTTGAATCAATCCCATTATGCTAAGAAAATATTGAGTCAGTTTGGTTTTGAAAACTGCAAAGTTTCTCCAACACCCTATGATGCGACCATTAAGTTTCGAAAGAACCAGTGGTAGGAAAAGATCAATTAAGATATTCACAAATTATTGGATCACTCATGTATTTAGCTGGTGTCACAAGACCTGACATTTTATTTACTATGACCAAATTAAGTCGGTTTACTTCTAACCCAGGAGATGATCACTGGGAGGCACTTGAAAGAGTGTTGCACTACTTAAGAGGCACATCTTTTAAAATACATTATAGTAGATACCCTTCTATATTAGAAGGATACAGTGACTCTAATTGGATGTCTAATGAGGATGAGATCAATGCTACAAGTGGTTATGTGTTTACTTTAGCTGGTGCTGCAGTTTCATAGAGGTCTTGCAAACAGACTAATTGACGAGGTCAACTATAGAAGCAGAACTTGTAGCACTTCACACAACCACTTTTGAGGTTGAATGGCTGAGAGTTTCTACGGACTTGCTATTGGTTAAGAAACCAATACCTGCAATCCTGATGTACTGTGATAATTAAACAGTGTTGGCCAAAGTCACAAGTACAAATGATAATATAAGTCCTCTAGACATATGAAGCGTAATTTAAATTTGTCAAAAAACTGAGAAACTCCAGAGTGATTGCTGTGAACTATATTCACACTAAGAAAAATCTGGCAGACTCTTTTATACAAGGGTTAGCACGGAAAGCAATTTTCATTGCTTCAGTGGATAGGGAATGAGGCCCATCTGAGTTACATGATAATGGTAACCCATACCTTCTTGGTTGGAGATACCGTGACTTCGTTAATAGGAAAAACAAGTTGATGTTGTAACAAGATAGTGCATATTCATTATATCCATGTCCTAATAAAAATTGTGCATTCGACTATATGGAAGGTTGGCATAAAACCTTAATGTATTTTGTTGCCCAAATGAGAAAAAGGTATTAACCTGCAGGATATCTAGAAAGAATACACCTACTTGAGCTTAATTATATGGTCGCAGTTCACGAGAACAAAGCATTCTCTAGAAAGCTCATAAGCAGATAAGGGAGCATGACCATATAATGCTTCGTTTAGGTGTGGTTTATAGGCAGTCTAGTACTAGTTAAGATTTCAAGTAAAATCTGATCACGAAAAGCTTTGAATTCAAGGCGTAGTCTATTCATCAGCTGTGACAAGATGAATATTGTCATTTTAGGTGCAAGTTCAACCCGTACGGGGCTTACACTAAAAGACCGATATATTAACAGTACTTCAGTGCAATATATTTGACATCTTTTTACTTCTTGCTTTAGAATTGATGAGGGATTATTAGAAATCGGCCCATATGAGTGAGGCTCATTTTCTTTAATTTCAAAGCATGCATGGTTTAGTATCATATTGCTAAGACAAGATGGAGGAGACCAATTTATAAGATGGAGCCCTTGTCATTCCTTGAATCATGTGGCACATGGATGGGGATGGCACGATGAGGGCTTTGGCTAGTCACACACACGCACGCACGTGCGCGCGCGCATATTCATGCATTTTCGCGTGAAAATCACGTGACTTGTGACTAGCGATGCACGACCGTGCCATGACATGGTACGCCACTTGGTAGACCAAGTCCACCTTTATTTTTGTTAAACCATACACCACATTCTCTCTCTATTTGAATGAAATTCAAACATTTGAATTTGAGACTTTATTGGGTTTTGATGACAGGTAGTTACCAGTGAGTAAATAGCTGGTTAAATATGTCAGTTACCAGTAGGTAAATGGCTATTTAATCATGCCAGTTCACAATCTATCTATATATATATATATATATGTCTAGAGATGTCTAGAGTATATAGTGAAGAATCTCACTGTCTCCATTTCTTTTCTTCTGTGAACTTGTGCTGTTGTGCTGCGTCATCTGAACCTCCTCGACTCTTCTTCCCGGCATGCGCTGTGAAGAAGGGGAGCAGTATCTCCGAGCTGTTGCTGCTGTGAAGACCTGCAAGGGGCGGCAATAAGGTTTCTGGGCAGCGCACGTCTGCGCGACCGCTCGCTACTCTGCTTCATCTACGTCCTGCACTACATTGAGTCTACACTGCTTTCTATTTTTCATCAAACTCAACAGTAAGTCGTTCACGCATTCGATCAACTTTGATGTTATATTTTCTTTGCATATTTTTTGAAGTACAATGAGTATCCTGCTGTTAGTTTTATGTTTGGCATCACTAGTTTTTTTACTATATTTATCTCCTAGTAAAATTTAGAATTAAAATATTACCCACATTTTCTAGTCGGACTGGACGGGAATCCCTCCTTTTGCTGTAAATACTCCTGGTGTGTACCTTTTTGCCAAGCTCACACCCCGGCCTTCCAAATCTAGGTGATTCTTCGGTTGGTGAAGGCTACCGTACTTAGGGCTGTGCATTTTTTAACCGAACCGAAAAAACCGAGCCAAAAAAACCGAACCGAACCGGTCAACTCGGTTTGACCGGTTTTTGGTATTCGGTTCGGTTTTCAAAATTTGGATTTTTTTGATATTCGGTTTTTTCGGGAAAAACCGGTTAAAACCGAAAAAACCGATCTACCGAAAACAGTGGGCCGTGCAAAATGGAAAGTCCAGGTGCTCGCGCCACGCGGCCCGGATTTCTACCACCCGCGCGCGCGTGGCTTTTCCGCGGTGCGTGCCGGGCTTTCCTCGCGTGAGTGCGCGTCGACGTACGCGCGGTCCAGTTGGTGAGTACCAGGAAGCTGATTCTCTCTTCGGACTGTGCCAGGGGGCGCTAAGCTAAGGTAGTCTGACGGTCGGTCGGCCGGGGCCTTCCGTCCGCCCTTGGGTGTCGTGTCAATGCATTGCATGCCATCACTGCCAAGCGTAACATCTTTCTTCTGGTAACTATTGTTTTTATTTCTGATAACTAATTTTCAAAGTGTTACTAGCCCGATCTTTGGTGGTCTTTTGCTTGCCACGTACTGACGTACGTAGAAATCTTGTACGTGGATTGCCGAGCATGGGAAGGTTTGCACATTATCGTCTAGTCCATGCGATATTATTGTCTACTCGTCTCACTAGTCACTATATCGTTTACAATTCGCGTCAACTTTGGTAAATATGGTATTTACCGATACCACGCCGAAATAAATTGGGATTTACCGATACCGAACTGTACTTAAAAAATACCGTATATTACCGAACTACAAATACCGTATATACCGTATATACCGAACCGATTAAACCGAAAAAACCGATTGCACAGTCCTAACCGTACTCCCCGGCTTACTGATTGTTGAGATTGTGCATCCATGTCGCCGTCCGTTGGCTGTGTTGTGGCGATGGTACGGTCATCGTCGTTCGCACATGGTACTGGTCTAGAGGCTCTTAACGTACCCCCTCAATACTATGTAATGTAGTTCTCTCGGTTGTTTTGGAGTTCATCTCCAGCTTTCCGGTGGTCGCCTCCATATGAGGCTTTTGCATATCCTATGGCGCTCCCCTCAACCTCCGCTTCTAGGAGGCCTCTACATTCCTTCCGCTGCCTGCAACAGCCGGCAAATGCACAATAGATGGTAGAGACGAGGCTAGCTGTGAGCACTCAAGGTGAGGAGTCAATGATTCAGCGACTGAAGCTTTTTCCTCACTGACGATGTCGCCAAGAGCACCTAAAGAACTTGGATGTAATTTTCAGGTTCTTTTTAGTCTTTCTTTCAGAGTTTCAAGGACTGTTATGTAATACCTTATCTTCTTAGGGTCCCATTTGTAACTCTGTGGGTGGCTGTCATGCATCTCTAGTATTAATCCAGAGTTAATGTCTTTGGGCCACGTTTGCCTTAAAAAAATAAATAGAACTAATAAAGACGTACGTAAGTACACCGAAATTCCTTGTCTACTGCAGTGAAAAAAACTAGAGCCTTCAATGGCCGTGTTGTCGGGTGTACGTACGTGTGCCGTACATGGCTAGCCAACTGCACCTTTGACGCCGCGGCGCCATATTTATTGACAGATCTATCGACGCGAGCTACGTGCTGACCACAACGCGCTCAAGCTCAACGAACCTGGCGACCAAACTATAAAAAAAGGTACTTAGTACAGTGCCTCAAAAAAAAGGTTCTTAGTACAGTGTGAAGGCCTCAGCCGCGACACAGATCCAACGGAACGGACTTGCTTAATTGAGTGCAATTGTACTGTCGGTTCCCTTCAGCCAACATTTAGTGAACTTGGAATAATAGTACTTTCATATATGGCTAATCGATCACCGGCATTTTGCAGCAAAAGCATCCATGATTTCATTGTTAATTGTTATCGCGGAAGTTAACTAGTTCCTTCCACGACTGTTTCATGTTAGAGTACAATCCACGTTAAATGGCATGAACGTCATTTAAACCTTGTTGTTTCACCGGGAAATGAAAGTGAGTTATGTTGGACCAGCAACGTTTGGAGTAGCATGTTAATCTTCTTTTTGTGCAAACATACCTATGAAATTAAGGTAAAACTTACCCCTTTATGTGTTCGATCCGCCGCTCCAAATTCCGGATCCTTATTGAACCAATTATTCAAGAAAGATATCCCTCGCAGAAAAAGAAGAATGATACGATGGGTTCAGGAACCGAGTATCTCATCTCATGCACGCGTATCGGAAAGGTAGAGACGAACAATGTGCTATCCGGACGATGGTCTGGATAGTCCAATCGAGCCTCGGGAGAGATTTGTACCGAGAAATTAATGCGAGACGCTTTGAGGGTGTGTTTGGTTGAGCTGTGGCTTCTGAAAAAACTGCTGTGAGCTGTGAGCTGTGGAAAAACTGCTGTAGGTTGTGGGCTGTGGAAAAGCTATAAGCTGTTTGGTTCAAACAAGTATAAAACTTACCTCCTATCTCTATTTTCCTTGAAATAACTGTGAAACAGATCTCTATTTTCACCATTTCAAAAAAGCAGAAAGCCAAAAGCCAAAAGCAGGGTCCAAGGTGCTTTCAAAACTGTACTACCCAAAAGTAGCTGCTTCTGAAAAAGCAGCTTCTGGTTTCCACCCCTTTGGTTGGCTTTTGGCTTTTTGGAAGCAAAAGCAGCTCCCAAAAGCTCAACCAAAGGCACCCTGAATTTCTTATAAGATATTCTGAAGCCTTCTTGATCTCTCTAGTGTTGATTTTTGGATCTGACGGTACCAAAGCCGTGCCTTTAATTAGTACCTTTTATTATTGTTGAACAAGCACAGAGGCTGTGCTTTCTCCCCATTAGGGCATCTATAGTGTATATAACCCAAGGGACCTTAAGGTGGGTCCTATTTAAACCTTAAGGTCAACTCTATAGTGTATATAACCCAAAGGGTCTTAAGACGATCCCACTTGGCAGATAAAGAAAAATTGTATTTTAATGCTTATGGCCAGGTCTTTAGCTTGAGGACCAGCCTTAAGCCTTTTTTGCTTATAGCCTTCTTAAGGTCACTCCTGTAATGTATAATGTTGACCTTAAGGTGGCTTAAGACCCTCTATTTTCATACACTACAGATGCCCTTAATTCCAACACATACCCAGAAACTGGATAGTGTGGTGAGTGGTAACCATACCAATCGTGGTAACCCCACCCAGGGGCGGATCCAGGACAAAATTCGAGAGGGGGCACAACAATACACATAGTATGCTGAATTGTTCTCATTCATAATTTTAGCATGAGTGAGGGCCTTTTAGTTGGGCTGAGTGGGGGCACTAGTATTAAATCTTGGGCTATATACTGGGTTCCTGCGAATTGAGTGGCGGTCTGGGCCCTCACTCCCCCCTCTTTGGATCCGCCCCTGACCCCACCTCTTTCGACCATAAATACTGACCCCCTACACATTCTTGTACATACACCACCACGACCTGCCGTGCCTAGCTCCCTCTCAACTAGTGAACACACACTCCCTGTGCCCACAAGCACACACCGTTCTGCTCGCCTAACCACAGCGCGCCGCAGCCATGGAGTCGAGGGCGAAGCCCAGCTTCAACGGCGTGAGCGGCGCCTCCGACAGCCGCAGGGGCTACATGGGGGCGACGGCGGGCGGCGGCAGGCCGCCGGTGGACGGTTGCGGCGTGGCTCTGCGCGTGTTCATCCTGGCGGCGACGCTCGTGGCCGCCGTGGTGATGGGCGTGGACCGGCAGACCAAGACCATCCTGGTCACCGTCGCCGACACGCTGCCTCCGCTGCAGGTGCCCGTCACGGCCAAGTGGTCCTACTCCACCGCCTTCGTGTAAGTCGATCTCTAGCTACCTAATTACGTACACTGCCGCTGATCTTTAATCAACTGCAGATCTGCATTCTATCTTCTTTTCTTTTTCTTTTTTGTTCCTTTAATTTTGTTCTTTTGCAATTATTGCTCATGATGCAACACTAGCCTGCTGACATACTCGTTATATAGGACAAAGGATACAACGTACGTTTCATAAATGGGCCCATTTAAGTACATGCATGCCTTGCCAATTAATATTGTGTATCCCAAATCGATCAATCTTTTTGGTACAGTTTTCCAACGAAATTAACATCCGTTTGGAAAATTATAGTTTGAAGCATCTAACTACGTAACTAAGTATCAATTCCGGCATAGACACATGTCACGTATGTCTCTGGATTCCTACTGTATATGTAGTACAGTCATGTCCTGTACGTATATGTGTCCCTTCTGTAGAAAGCAACCTACGTACGTTTCCGATACGTACCAGTGGCTACCGATTTAGCCGTTCCGGGGACAGCATGAGTTGCCTTCGACTTTCACCGCTCATGTTGATTTTCATACGTGTTCTCCCTCTTTCCAGTATCATCGCTATTTCTCTGATATGCAGCGGAGAAACAAACAGAACACTTTTGATGAGAAGGATGATGACTAGCAAGAAATATCGTGCATGTGTCCTGACTCCTACCTTCCACTGTCCTCGCGCGATCTCCTTTAATTTCATTCCACGTACAAACAAGCCCTTCTCTTTCTCCTACGTACCTAAAAGAGCCTTTCTAATATGCTATAGGCAAGGATGCCACAACAAATTAGAATAATTATGAATGATTTTGATCGAGGTGACTAAAATTAACCTGCTTTACTTGCTGCTTTGAACTTTACACTCCATCGCATGAAATCCAATAGAAGCACGTTAAGAGTAGCGTGGTGTGTAACAAGTGTGTACGCAAAGGGTGTAATTGGCTTAATTTATTTAGTCATAAAAAATAGTTTAAATTATTTAAAATTGAGAATTAATAACAATGAATTGTTTAGTCATAAAAAATTTGCTGCTACTAGTGTAGTATATAACATAAATTTGGATATCACTGTTAAAGAAATTGCCCACTGACTCACTAATGCACAAATGAATGGCGTTTTTGGTGTCCCACGTGGCTCTCCTGAACCATTATTGCAGAAAGAGAAGATGCATCTCAGCTCAACCCATCGTATGCACCATGCGCCCCACGTGCTCGTCCTGATGAGCTCCCAATGACCACTGATTTGGCCTTTGTAAAAGCGAAGATTGATATGGATAGAGATTTGGAGAAAATGCTCATCAAGATCAATGTATTGTGGGTTCATTTAGGGGGTGATCGGTTCGGCTGAAAAGCTCATAGTTTATGGCTGAAAATACTGTAGCTAGCTGAAAAAAGTACTGTAACTGACAGATGTTTATTTAACATAATTAAATTTAAAAAAATTTAAAAATATAAAAATATGTTAGCCCATTACGTATAATACAAACAAATACGGGAAAAAAAGAACCGGCAAAAAAGCTCAACAAAAAGCCAAAAATTCAGAAAAAGACGAAACTTATGAATAGTGACAAATAAGCCATGAGCACTGTTGGACAGCCATGTTGATCGCGGCCTTAGACTTATTGTTTAATTTTTTACGGAAGCTAATTTTTAAATAGTATGTTTTAAAGTGAGATCTATAAGTTAATTAACATAGACATTATTCTGATTTCATTTATGTTGACTAAAATCATAAGTAAATATCTGTCTCACTACTCTTTTTTGTAAACGAACAGAATTTGAAATTTAAACAAAAAAATTATAAGTTATTCGCACAAAAGAATCCACCATCCAAAGACGGAACCAGAGTAGGCACTTGCCCGGGTTTGCGGATATCAAGTCATGGAATTCCAATGAAGTAGCGTTGTCGGCAGTCATGATGGAAGTCATGACTTCCTAGGTAAGTCTCATCTGGACCGTCACGCGAGAGTTGCGAGCTAGTGGCCAGATGGCTGGGCCAGTTAACCGTTACTTGTCATGCTAAATTTTTTTTCCCTGGCTCAGCCCCTGATATCATCAATTATCAGTTATTCGTCGGCAAATCCGATAACTCCGTACCAAGCTAATACAAGCTTCATCCATCACTAGTGGAAGATGGGTCCAGTGATCTTTTTCTGAAGGCTGGTGCGTCCATTGATTAGATTCTTTTTCCATTAGAGCGTGTTTCCTCACACCCCTGTCCATTCCTCTTGATGTCTACTCGCTTCGATCGATCGTGCAGTTGCGTACAAATGTGCTGTACTTTTGGATATGATGTGGATGCTTGTTGCTCGGCCATTACTAACGGGAAAGCAACAGCTTTTTTATCCGCATTGCACATAACAGTCTGAAATCAACGCACACATGCGAAGATGGTAATATTTTCACGTACGTAAAGAATCAACTGAGAACTAGGGCCTCTTTGAAATGGTTGTGGTTTATGATTTTTGGTTGAAATTTTTGAATTTAACTGTTTACGACAGAGATTACGTAGAAAGATACTCGCTTACGATTTTGGTTGATATAAATGTTAGGTTTTTAATATGTACTATAATTAAGTTATAGACTCTATCTTGAGAAAATACTCTATTTAAAAGGTAAGTACTGTAACAAAATTTAAAAGTCTTTTTTAGAAGCCGTTAAAGAATAAACCCTACGTTTTTTTTTCCCAGATAACACGAACTGTGAACTAGCTAGTTCCCTAGAGAAATCCTGAAAGTAGAGGGATATATTTATATCACTTTGAAGTCTTGAAAGTGCAGGGATATATTTAAATCTATTTGAAGTGGGAGGGATAAATTCAGCCAATGAGTAAAGGAACAAAATGCCCTAGCAATTTTAACCTTAACAAGGAGAATGAAGTTAACAGTGATTTTTTTTCCTTGGTATATGGTATCTTAAATTAAATGAAAGCTCTGGAGTACCCCTAAAAAATTCGATTCCATAGGGGTACGTGTTTGGATGCATGGAGTTGTGGATAACTGGAATTAAATTCCTTAGGGAAAATTTGTAGTAGTGGAGAAAGCAGTTTTTTTTTCTAAAAAAGTATAGGTTCGCATTTCCGTTTATGATGCGTATTACTATACCAATTTCGTTCTATTCCTGTGCACTAATTATCAATCTAATTCCTTTTCGTTACGTGTGCTGACTTAACTATTCTTATAAAAAAGATTCCGTGCTTGGATTTCCCCAAGTTTATCTTTGCAACTAAAAGATGTTGTCAATATGCATCATCTCATGGACTAGTAACAGGCGAGTGATTATGGTGCCGTTTGGTTGGACTGAAATAAGCGGGCTAAAATAAACAGGTTTATTGCTAAAATTGTACTATACCTAACTGAGATTACACTGTGCCTGATGGTGGTTTATTAGACGTAACTAAATTTAAAAAATTTAAAAATACAAAAAATAGGTTAGCTCATTATGGACAATGCAAACGAATACGGGAAAAAAGAACCGGCAAAAAAAAGGTAAAAAAGCCAAAAACCAAAAGCTCGGACCGAAATGAGCGGAGCTTATACTGATTTTGACAAAACATAAGTACGACAGTGACAGAGATCTAGGATACAACGCATGCGTTGAACATTCGGAATATATACGCTTGTTCTAAAGTACTAAAGTTTTTGGCTAAAATAACACTGTAGCGAATGTTAGTTTTTTTATAAGGTATTTAATTAAAAAATAAAAAGCATCATTATATCTGTATAAATAATGCAAAGTAAAAAATATATTAAAAAATTAATATATTTTAAATGACTTTTGATGTCTCAAAACTAGAAGGCTGATTGTTTGAAAAGAGATAGTAACCAGACGTGCAGTTACTAGCTAGACCACACGCTCACTAATGGCCCTCATTTTCAGTTACCAGTTGTAGCCCACGAACTATACCGCACTAGTGGCAGTAGATGTGGTGTATTTATTTTGGGAAGTGCCATTCTAAAAGCACTGAGTTTGATCTGCAACGTACAATCAACAAACGATAATTAGGTAGGCGGGGAGACGTGTCCCCTGCAAGCACCTCTTTTAATTTTGGTTGAAACTTGCACAAATTCTTCGATTTATTTATAACTCCTACAAGGCGTACCAATCAAACCAACAGTTGTGTGGAAGATTCAGCTGGAGTCACTGTACATGAATTTAAGGAATCAATTCGATTTGGAATGGTGGAAGATGGCAACAGAGGGGGTGAATTGTACCTTATAATTTTTTCCCAAGTATTTAATACTCATTCACTCCAATAGCTACAAAGCTAAGAAAATTGAAATAAGAACCTACCACCAAACAAGCAACACAACCCTTTGAGACTTTAGAGAAAAATCAAGAAAATCAAAATTATCTTTGTTATAATTGCGGTGCTACCAGAAATCGAAAGTATCTTTATTATAACTACGGTACTACCTTTCCTCAATGAACAGAGAAATAAGTCCAAGTTTCAAAAACTAAAATCGATTGTATTTTTGATTCGTAGATTCAAATGATATAAAATTTTGTATGTATTTTCTTTAGGATATTATGAATATATTCCAATAAACGATCATAAAAATCATGGTAAAAGTTGAGATATTTTTCAGTTTGTTGGAACATTGCACCGAAACCAATCTAAAATCAAAATAAGTGAATACAACTTAATTAGTCGTGGGTGGATAATGACCAAGATGGGTCTAGATGTGTTCCCACATATCACAACAAGTTAGAACGCCAAAGAAATCACTCCAAAAACCTTCAGATCAAGAAGCTACTTGGAAGGTCAAGAACGTGTAAAAACCGAGTTTCTTGATGAATTTGCTATCAAAATGCCTAGATTGAAGATTGTTTTTCAGAAGTTATCTTTATCTCAATCACGTTCTTGGCACAGCAAGATCAAGAAAAGAGAAGAGAAGAGATCAAAATCAACCAAAACAAGAGATAAATATGGAGACGCATGATAAAAAATTGATGTACTACCACTTTAGAAGGAAAGAATGGAAGCACCTCCCATAATACAAAAAAAAGGAAAAATATATTAAAAAACTAATATATTTTAAATAACTTTTGACTTCTAAAAATTAGAAGTCTGAAGCCATCATTATTTAAAAAGAGGTAATAACCAGACGTGTAGTTACTAGCTATACCACACGCTCACTAATGGCCCTCATTTTCAGCTACTACATGTAGCGTACGAACTATACCGCACTCGTAGCAGTAGATGTGGTGTATTTATTTTGGCAAGTGTCATTCTAAAAGCACTGAGTTTGATCTGCAACGTACAATCAACAAACGATAATTTGGTAGGCCGGGAGACGTATCCCCTGCAAGCACCTCTTTTAATTTTGGTCAAAACTTGCACAAATTCTTCGATTTATTTGTTACGCCTACAAGGCGTACCAAATCAAACCAAAAGTTGTGTGAAAGAGATTCAGCTGGAGTCACTGTACATGAATTTAAGGAATCGAATTCGATTTGGAATGATCGATGAACCAATCTTCCCATCTTAATTGCACACATGGTTTTTGTCATATCTACGTGTTCGCTTCAACATTCTGTTCGAGTCCGTACAGTGCAGGCACCATGGTGATTTAATTTGACGTCCTTGTTCAGTCGTACGTTCTAGTTAGCGATCAATCAAGCGGCATGATTAATTTACCTTCCATTTAATTTTCCAACACATGCACGCAGGTACTTCGTGGTGGCGAACGCGATGGCGTGCGCCTTCTCGGCGGCGGCGCTGGCGTCGTGCCGCAGCCGGAGCGCGGTGGTACCGGTGATGATCGGCGACCTGGTGGTGATGGCGCTGCTGTTCTCGGCGGTGGGCGCGGCGGCGGAGTTCGGCATCCTGGGGGAGCGCGGCAACTCCCACGTGCGCTGGGCCAAGGTGTGCAACGTCTACGGGCGCTTCTGCGAGCGCGCCATGTCCGCCGTCATCGTCTCGCTGCTCGGCGCCTTCGTCAACCTCGTCCTCCTCATGTTCAACATCCTCACCATCCACAAGAGCTCCTCCTACTACTAGTAGAAGTTGGTGATTACATAATCGGTGATAGAGATGGCTTGGCGTGTGTACTTAATTACCATGAATGATCAATCAGTCGGGTGCATCGTTTTGATGGATGTGTGATTAGTTTGAAGTAGTAGTAACAAGATCGTGAGTTATAACCGTGCATGCATGTGAGATGGTCTGCCTACCCCCGAGTCGATGAGCATGTCGGAAGCAATGTGCTAGCTGGTTTATTTTAATCAAAAGATTAACTCCAAAATTTAGCAAAGAAATGAAGGTTACAATTCCCAAAGTAATAATGTGAATACAACATTCCCAAAACAAATATATGCCAATAGCCAAACTACAGTTTTAATTTTTGAGACGAAGGAACCGAGCTATATATTTCATTACGTAATTTGGCATGGCGAACCTAAACACGTTTAGCTACGGCTCTGTACCATCTAAACATGGCGAACCTAAACACGTTTAGCTACGGCTTTCAATATACTATCTAAATAATACAACTCTAGTGCAAACTTAGGATAGATACATATCCTTACTTTCTACCAAATACCAGCAATATTATAATTACACCGAGTAGATAGACTTCTAAGGTGGTGCTTAGTTAGGCTGAATTTTCACTGTAGATAGTTAAAATTACACTGTAGTTGATAATAGTTTATTTGGTATAATTAAATTTAAAAAAATAAAAATAAAAAAGGGTTAACCTATCACATATAATGCAAACAAATACGGAAAAAAAATAGGCAAAAAAGCTCCAAACAAACTGAAAAATCAGAAAAAGATAAAATTTAGGAATAGTAAGAACAAGCTGGAAATCAGAAACCCAAGTCCAAATAAATGGGACCTAAGAGCAACTCCAGCAGGGCCCCTACTTGGCCTCTCAAACTCAAATTTGAGAGTCAGAGCAAAAAACTCAGCTCCAACAGGGCCCCTACTTGGCTCTCAAAAATAGGAGGCCTCTCAAATAAGGTCTCCAAGCCCTCATTCCTAGGGGCCCTCTCCTGACTCTCATCCTTTGGACCTTGATTTGAGGACTACTGCTGAAATTGCTCTAATTATGCAAAAGAAAATGATGAAGTTACAAGATTACGGGACAGCAGCTGGATAAAGGTTCTCCCAATAAAACAGTCCACACAAGGCACTGTCGGAAGGCTGCCGCTACTAGAAATCAAATGCAACAAGGAGAGATGCTACACTAATAATCAAAATAATTACCGATACTAAACTTCATAGTACAGCAAGCTAATCTCTAATTAATTACTTGATACGGGATACCCAATCTTCCCAATATAGGATCGACTATAACTTGTGTGTAAGCTTGACGAATTGTAGCTGATTTCCTGCCGTCAATGCAATGGGCTTGTAACTCTTTAAATTTGCCTAATCACACGTGTGATGTTCTCTACCGATCACCAAGTGAAAAAATATCGATATCTCAATTCTCAACAGAAAGACAGAATGATCTTTGAAAGAAAACCGTCTAGTTCCCCTCAAATGGCTATGCCGAAACTACCAGAAAGAACAAGCATGTGGCCTAGGTAATGGTGAGACCCTCGATATGAAAGTAGCTAAAAGCTAGAACACAAATGTATTCCTTAATTTATAATGTTGAGTTTGAAAATTATATAGGACGCACTCCTTAGCTATATAACCCTCCATAGACATCTAAACAAGACTTAGGTTGTATTGTATTTCCTTCAATACAAACAAAAAAAGAAACCTAAATGTGCAATCACCGATTTGTTTGGAGATTGCAACATGACCATAAAGTTCCTAAGGCTGGCACTCTATCCATGTGTGGGTCTTCAAATTAGCTTTCTAACAAGTACAAAAACTTCTAAATCGGACTTTGTTTGTAAAAGTTATGGATATTTTAAATCGAGTCATGTTAGTTGTCCCAAACAAAATCCGAACCTTCTTTTCTTCAATTTTCTTGTTGGGATGAACCAAATCCATAACAAATAAGAAAAAAAAGTCATCTAAATATTACAGATTTGTTTACGAGGTTTGACAATACCTACGTCCTCAGGAGCTGTATCACGACGGCTCCGTCTGTATGAGAAATTTTTTATCACAAGTAAGATTACAAGAAGTCAACGGTATATATTTATACCCTGATTACATATTCGTCTCGAACACCTAATCTGTAGCACGGTGGATTTCGCCCCCTCCTCCTGCAGCCCACAATATTTTATAACCCAATACAAATTGTGTTTCCTTTCTTTGTAGGGTTGTATCCAGAAAAGTAATACTCTGCTTTTCTAATACTCTGCTTTTCTGGACACGACGCAAGTGTAGAGGGAGAGCACGGTGAGAGAGCGAATGGAGTGCACGCTCCTGGGCAGCCTTAGACCAACTCGGCCACCTCAGCTCCTGCCAATTTCGGCACTCTGCCTTCTATTCGTACCAGTGCTCATGACTAACGACACAACTCGATATGAACCTTTTAAAGAAAAGAGTAAAGTTCATTACCGGTCCTTAAACTTTTTATGCTGTGTCATCCCAGTTCATAGACTTTTAAAGTATGTTATCCCGGTCCTTAAACTTTCAAAGTGTGGCAATTTCTTTTGAAAGTCTATGGACCGAGATGACACAGCATAAAAAGTTCACTGCTACAACTACATAGGATATTGCCACACTTTGAAAGTTTAAGGACCGGGATGACACACTTTGAAAGTTTATGGACTAGAATGACACAGCATAAAAAGTTTAAGGACCGGTAATGGACTTTACTCTAAAGAAAACCAACATAACATACAGTTCATTCAGTCATCTCAAAAGTCTCCAGAAATGCCAGCAGCAACACACACACAATTCGTCCAGTTGTACTTCTTGTCTTAACAGGTCAAGAACAAGCTTCTTCATTTTGATGTGCATTGTGTCTCTGTAGATGACAGGTCAAGCACAAATATTCGGCATCACAACTATGTACTTGGTACAGTCCGGACCCCATAAGGTCACCGGAATATTTATATGGTATTAATGGATGAGTAACGGCCAATTTGATCTGCTTCATTGTATTCAAAACACTGACAAAGCTAAGTCTCCCTGTTCATTATTCCAAACTCGGTATTTAACTGAATTGATAGCCATGGCATCTACATCTGCATCATAACCGCAGGGAAATATTGACCAGAGAGGTGACGGTTTGCTCATCGAGGCAATAGAGAGCATCAATGAGATGCATCCTGAGACAGGCAGGTCCCTTGGCTGATTCCATCCCAATCTCTCCAGCCAAACCAAAGATGGCAAGACCACATGCTGCCGCAATGAGAGCATCTGAAGGATCCACGGCGACAAAGGCCACGATAAGGGCGGTCACAACACACCCTGTTGCTGTGATCTTCTGCATCATGGCCACACCGTTGCTCGCACCGATGACCTGCTCCCTGTCGGTGGCGAAATCAACAGCTCCGGATACTGCAACAACAGCCCCACTGGATTATGCCAACGCTTTCGCAGCTTTCATGGCATCCCCCGAGTCGTGTGAACTGTCCACACCCTGCAATTCAATCCGAATTAGTGCCAATAGCAACAAGATGGAATACTATCGGCGGTATAGATATGGTACGTGTTTTGCTAATCTTGAGAAAACTGAGAGGTAAGGGATCTAATCATCCCGGAATACCAGCAAGAACTACTTATCGTAAGGAAAGGTTGACCAGAGACTCAGAGAGAGCACAAGTACCTAATCATTCTGAAATTTCTTAGTGACTGGATGAGATTGGGGCATGGAGGCAACAACTATTTGGTGATTTATACCTTTGCAGCCTTGACTTGGTCTATTTGGCAAACAATGAATAAAATGGTGATTGGAAACAAATCTCCTCAGCGTCCTATTGACGTTCAGTACAAACTTTATCCTATATGCAGCAGTGGAGTTTACTGTTGCAGGAGGAGGGATGCGCTAAGGTGGAGGGAATTGTGGTTGAAATGAAGGAATGGGCGCACACCTTCATAAACCAACAATCCCAGTCAGCGGCTTCAACATCTATTGCTCAAGAGTAAGTGTTAGCTTTGTCAGTTTCTTTGTTGTAGTCTGGCAGATTTTTTTTTGTTCTCTGTGTTCCTTCTATAGTTAGGCGGGTTTGTTGTTCTGCCATTCTCTTGTTCTGTACTTATGGTCGCTGGTATCCCCAGCATGTTTGGACCTTTGGGGTTGTATCAGACTGCTTATTTAGCTACAAGATTATTTAGCAAATTCTGAAATTCGCCACAAGATTTGACGGACAACAAATGTTCCCGACAGGTCACTTTGGATAACAATCACATGTGAAAAGGTTTGAAGAGTCAAGACAGGACCCAAAAAAAAAAACGGTGCCACGAGTAGGTGGATCAAATCAGTCAATAGAAAATGATGTTGGTACCAAAGGTTTATACAGGGTTTAAGATTGTGAGGAGAATGTAGATATCTTTTTTTCATTTCATTTCATTCAGTTAACTGTTTTTTTAACAAGACATTCTTTTATTCATCATATAACCTCCATTTAGATGAAAATTCAGGATTTAAGATTGTGGCAGCATGTTGCAATACACAATCAATCAAACAAACAATCGATCCATCTGATGTAGTTAAGATTTTGTTAGTCCTTGCTTGGATTGGAAATTGAAGAAAGAAGAAGGTACCGTACTTTCAAGGAGGCGGCGGCGGCGACTGAGCGGGAGGCGAGGGCGAGGATCTCGGACGCGTTCCCCCTGGCTACCGCGGGGCGGAGGGCGAGGAGGGAGGAGCAGGCCTCCATCCGGAAGTCTGGGGCCGCGGCGGCGACGGGATCGAGAACCCATGGCCGGCCAGCGGAGGCGGCGGCGCGCATGGAGGGGAGCCAGTCCTCGGAGAGCGTACCGACGTTGATGTAGACTGCGTCGCAGGTCGGGGTGAAGTCGGGGCACTCGCGGAGGCAGTGGAGCATGGCGGGGGAGGCGCCGGCGGCGAGGAGCGCGTTGGTGGAGATGTCCATGGATACCAGGTTGGTGATGCACTGCACCAGCGGCGCCCGCTCGCGGACGGCCGAGAGGAGTGCCCACGCGCGCTGGCGCCACCACGCCTCCGTCCTCTCCTCGTCCATGCCTACGGGCTACGGCTACGGCCCGAGAGGCCCACCCGGCGAGCCGGTCGCTGGTCGGTGACCCGGCGACCCAGGGGAGGGGTGGCGAGTGGAGAGGTCTGGAGAGACACAGGGAGCTCTGGCAGAGGAGAGGGAGGCCGGCGGCGCGGGGGCTGCGGGGGTGTCGGAGTCGGAGAGGATGGGTGGAGCCGTCCCCCTGTTTCTTTTTCTTCGTATCGCATCGATATGGATACGCACAAGCCACGCGTCCAAATCTGGGCATGGAGAAGCCGATCCGACGGCTAGTGAAGGAGGTGACGTGAGCACACCGGCAACGGCTGTTCCAGGAACGGAGGAGATTGTTTTAAATTTTTTGCATAAATTATATGGTTTGCTATCCAATTTATTTATGCATGCTAAACATGCGTGGCTAATGTACATACGATTATAAGTTTTTTTAAACTTTTATCTCTTACAATTTTGTGTACTCACCGCTCTGACTTGTATGATAATTAGTGGATGGTACATAAAATATATGTAAAGCACATAAATTGCATATATACTCAGGGTAGTCACTCCCTTTCATAATTGTAGACAAAAATTATTATATATTTGAGTTTCCGATAATCACAAAAACAAAGCTAGATCCAACGAGGTACTGTCTCTAGAGGTCCAACTTATCGCTTGAGTTCCTTAAACAAATAACCTCCCAAACAATGACAAGTGGTAAATGTTTTTAGATCAAACAGGTTTGTGGCCATTCCTTTCGATGCAAAATCCAATACACACTTCTAAACGTATTTGTGGTTTAGCCTTTTACAATCTAAAGCTTTTGCCTCCTTCCAAAGCTTTGGCCTGTAGCATGTGCCCTTGTTTCTTCCAAATGCTCAAATACCCAACTTGCAACAAATCAAGGAAGCTCAATGGATTGTATCGAGCTGCTTCTCCCCCTTTGTAGCCTACCATACAACAAAAATCTTACCACACTACTGTTCCTTTGCTTTCTTCCTCTTGATAGCTTGTCTTGATAGCTCGAAGTTCCCCAGCACGAACAAGATGCACAGAAGTTGCCATGTAAAAGCAGCGGAAGGGGAATAAAAAAGCTTTTTTCGGTCATTTCTTCGAACTTTGGTTCTTTATTAGGCATCCAGCTAACTTCATTATCTTGGAATGGAAGATAATGCTAGTTGACAATGACTTTTGGCCTCCCCTTATTTCAGGTCACACTAATTGGGACTCAAAATTGTTTGATTCTTCTCAGAAGAGCTAATTCAAAATACATAAATACATCATTTTAAAACAAGAACCTACTCTTCTAACAATGAACACAAACAAAAGCGAGGATAGGTGTGGTGCGCTCAACCCAACGTGCACCTCTGGCAACACCTACGGAAGCACACGCGTCAAAATTCCAGTCACCGATGAGCCATTACCTCTCTTTCCATGGTGCACATGGAGGCAAAACAAAAGACTATAGTCATGTTCTTTTCCGCTTTTAAAAGTTACTTTTTATTTTTGTATAGTAACTAACTTTTTAACGAAGTATTTTTTAAGATAGGATCTATTAGTTAATTGTAGTACATACTTTACTGACTTTATTTATATCAGCAAAAACCGCACGTGAGTTTCTGTTACTCTGTAATCTCTCGTACAAACAGCTCAAAAGCCACAAGCTGCAACCAAAAAGAACATACCCTATCAATCAAGATTTGTATCATTTGGGATACTCAAAACATCCTTCCTATCATCTTCAAAAGAATATTTCTCTCCTGCATCTATGTACATGGGCTTTCTGGAGGGGATACATGAGGAGTTGATCAAGTTAATTTCTTCATGTAATGCCATCTTCAACGGGAGGCAACATTTAAGTGCATGAAAACAACACACTTCTTTTTCACGAAGTCTCTCATGTCTGCATTGTTTTCACGTCGAGCACACCTTGAACCCTAGTGCCTGCAAGCTTTCGCTAGCCGCTTCTCTCCAAATTAACATATAAGACAACAAAAACTGCTTAGGCCCTGTTAATTTCGGTTTGAGCTTCTGATTTATTTTTCACTATTCTCAAATTTCGTTTTTTGGCTTTTTTGAGCTTTTTGCCGCTTCTTTTTTTCCGTATTAATTTGCATTATCCGTGATAGGTTAACCTATTTTTTCTATTTTTAATTTTTTAAAATTTAGTTATGCCAAATAAGCCACTATTAGGTATAGTATAATTTTAGTCAGCTACAGTGTAATTTTAGTCATAAACCAACTTATTTTAATTCAACCGAGTAGCACCTTAGTATGATGGCAAAATGGTTTGTCGGAGCTACCCTAAGCCTCTAGAGATAGTAGGTATAATTATTTTCCTACAAGTGGATTAGAAGCCAAAAACAATATGTTACAAATGATACAAAACTAACGATCTATGCGCTAATAAGACAGACAATGCACACAACACCGACAGATACGAGAATTAAGAAGATGACCTAGACAAGACAAAAGAGAGAAGATTAGCAAGCCGCCTGACTTTTTACTTACACTACCGTAATTAGCTTTTAAACGATGTGTTTTTTTAGACAAGGTTTATAAATTAATTGTAGTAGACACTATATTAATTTCATATATCTCCAAAATTACCAAGCCACCTATGGCTTTTAGCTTATGCTACAATAATTAGATTTTAAATGGTGTGTCTTTTCGAGATGGGTCTATAAATTGATTGTAGTAGACACTATACCGAATTCATTTATATTGGCCACAATCACATACAAGTATTTCTCTTCGTACTCTCTCTTACGAACAATCAAAATTAAATAAATTAAGCCAAAAAAATATAAACCACGGTCTTAAAAACCACTCCAAAATGAAGAAGAGAAAGAAACGAGTGCTCTCTCCGGTTCTTTTTTTTCTCCCTCCCTCTTATCTTTTGAGCTTCGATGGTACAGTACAGGACATATACTTTGTATTTAGGACCTATTGGCTTTTCCAGTGGACATCTTAGGGTCTGTTCTTTTCCTCCGAAGCTGACGGTTTTTTGCTTTTGCTACAGTACCTAACTTTCAAACGGAGTATTTTCTCAAGATGGGATCTACAAGTTAAACGATCTACACGTTAAAAGCCTAACATCTGTACCAGCCAAAATCGCAAGTGAGTATATGTCTCTCCGTAATCTGTACCGTAAACAGTCAAAATTCAAAAATTTCAGCCAAAAGTCATAAGCCGCAGCCGTTGCCAAACAGGCCCTTAGTTTAGACCATGCTCCAGAGTAAGGGCCTGTTCTTTTTGGCTGCGGTTTGTGGCTTTTTGGCTGTTTGTACGAGAGATTACAGAGTAACAGAAACTCACGTGTGGTTTTTGCCAATATAAATAAAGTCAATAAAGTATGTGCTACAATTAACTAGTAGATCCTATCTTTAAAAAATACTCTGTTTAAAAGTTAGTTACTGTAGAAAAGACGAAAAGAACTTTTAGAAGCTGAAAAGAACGTGGCCTAACTCCCAAAAGAATTCCTGAAAAAGAACAATTGTTTTTCAGGTTAAAAAAAAGGAGAAAGAGTGGAAGACAAGGAAGAAGCCAGGAAAATGAACGAACCCACCGACCCCTTCACCCCTTTTCTCCTCCGCTTTCAGCCTTCCCTTGCCTTGCCTTGCCTTGCCCACTCTTCTTCCCCCCTTGAACCCACGCAATCCAGCATTAATCCAGCCCATCTCCGGCCGCGACGACACCCAAACCCTAGCAAACCCCGGAGCAATGCTCCACCCCAAACCCTAGCATCCTCCTCCTTCTAGCCCTCCTCCTCGTTCCAGAACCTTCCGGAAGAAATACCCCGTCCGGAGATGGCCGCCGACCCCGCCGCGTCCGCCTCCGCCGCGGTGGCTGCGATCTCCGCCGTGATGGACTGGCGCTCCTCCCCCGACGCCCGCGCCGCCGCCTTCGCCTACCTCGAGTCGGTGCGTGCCACCCCCGTCGCCCTCCTTAGCACCCCCGTCTCCCCGCCCGTGTCTGCTTTTTTGTTGCTTCCGCGCGTGGTGCGGTGATGAGCGCGTGGTGGTGTTTCGGCTGTGTTGTTACTCGGATTCTTAAGATTTTTGAATTTTCCCTATTTTCTGCGCTATTTTTTTTGTTACGGTTTGATGGCAATGTTAATGCAGTCGTGCCACTAGCCCGCATTTCTTGTTGATTATCTGTGTGGTTATCAATCCCGAGCTTTCAGGCGTTTTTGTGATCGCCAATTCGCGACTACAGTTGCTGTTCTGCGCTTTGAATTAGTGTCTAATGGCTAATGCTCTGATCAAATAATTCATTTCGCTGATCATGCGTATGCACATTTCCACTGTTATAAGAGAAATCCTGTGGTGCCTCCTTGCTGCAAATATAATGCAGTTGGGCAACCATTGTGTGACTATGAAACTTTCCAACTGCAGGTTAAGAGCGGAGATATCCGAGCGTTGGCGAGCACATCATTTCTATTGGTCCGGAAGGACCAGGCTTCAGAGATCCGGCTGCATGGGTTCAAAATGTTGCAGGTGAACCTTGCATCCTATCTCCCGTCTTGTGTTGTTAGAGATTGGTGTTATGCTGATTGCTTTAGCAAGTAGTATCGTACCACCAGTAAATTGCATAAAGCTATACGAACAAATTGATGGAATTGAATCTCTCAATTCCTTTCTTCTACCTCTGAATTCACACAAGAATGAGGTAGACAGTGGAAGACACAGTACTTCGGCAACAAATGCCTTTTCTTCTGTATATTACTTCCCCACACATTTTGTAAACAAAACAAGTAGTACAACTTAAATAGCCTAGCCTGCTGCATGCACCACACACGTAGCCCATGATCCACAAGACCCGGACGCCACTCCTGCCTCTTCGCACGAACGGAGCTGCAACTTACGCAGCCCTCAAGAAGCGGTCTTTTCTGGCCTCGCATGTTGATCCGAGTCTTCTGCTGCCATTTCTCCAGCCACGACCACACGCGGCAATGAACGTATCTCATCGAGACTTGACCAGCACACTGATCAGTGGACGCTCAGACGTCCACTACTCCTAACTACGTACATGACCCATACACACATAACGTGCAGACTAATACAAAACACTAAAACATGTGCAAGTCATGATTAGTGCTAACAATTTCCCTCCTAATCTTGACTTGCTTATTCTACTTTCTAGACATACTTCAAAGCAATGTTGGTTCATCATCCGCCATCGCGAGGAGTGCTTCATCCTTTTTTGGATTTGGACATTCCCTGGCGAAATGTCCACGAACACCACAGTTGTAGCATTTACCTTTCTTTCCCGGAGACTTGAGCTTCTCCCGAGCCTGCCACTCGGCAGCCGTGAGCAAAAGCTGGCCGTCATTCCGTTCACCGCCGGCCTGCGCGCGCCGCCGTGAGCGTTCCTCAAACGCCTTGAGCATGCCCAGCGCCTCCTCGAACGCCATCGTCTCCACGTCGCAGAACTGCTCGATCCCGGCCACCGCGGAGTAGAGCCGATCTGGGACAGTGTCGAGGAGCTTCTTGACCATGGCTGCGTCGTCGAGTGTCGCACCGAGGTTGACGTACCTTGCTGCCATGCCACTGATTTTACCGGCGTAGTCGTCCAGTGACTCCCCCTCCTTCATACGCAGGAAGTCAAACTCGCCTTTCAAAGTTGAAAGACGAGCAGCCTTGACACGGTCGGCTCCGACGAACCTTGTCTTGAGGCTGTCCCAAAGCTCTTTCGCCGTCTTCTTTTGTGAAACCTGCAAAAGAATGTCCTCCGGCAACGCTTGGAGAAGTTGCGCCCTCGCCGTCTTGTCCTTCCGCGTGTCCACCGCCTCGCCTTCTGCCGGTCTCACGGCCTCCCAAAGGCCCTGGGAATCAAGAATGGCCTCCACCTTGATCGCCCACGCGGTGTAGTTCGTCGAGGAGAGCAGCGGGTACGCAAGCGAGACGCTGCTGCTTCCCCCAGCACCGTGCGGTACCAACGCCATGGAGTCGTCGAGGTAGTAGCGTAGGATCTTGGGCAGTCGAGGCTCTGATACCAATTGATGGAATTGAATCTCTCAATTCCTTTCTTCTACCTCTGAATTCACACAAGAATGAGGTAGACAGTGGAAGACACAGTACTTCGGCAACAAATGCCTTTTCTTCTGTATATTACTTCCCCACACATTTTGTAAACAAAACAAGTAGTACAACTTAAATAGCCTAGCCTGCTGCATGCACCACACACGTAGCCCATGATCCACAAGACCCGGACGCCACTCCTGCCTCTTCGCACGAACGGAGCTGCAACTTACGCAGCCCTCAAGAAGCGGTCTTTTCTGGCCTCGCATGTTGATCCGAGTCTTCTGCTGCCATTTCTCCAGCCACGACCACACGCGGCAATGAACGTATCTCATCGAGACTTGACCAGCACACTGATCAGTGGACGCTCAGACGTCCACTACTCCTAACTACGTACATGACCCATACACACATAACGTGCAGACTAATACAAAACACTAAAACATGTGCAAGTCATGATTAGTGCTAACACAATTGAACATATGACCATAAATTCTTTTGCTTGTAGTAAATTGTTTTTGGCTCAGCATGCAGTTTTCATTAATGGAGGCAACTGCATGCCCAATTAAACATATGAGCAGAAATTTTTTTGCTTCTGGTAAATCGTATACGGCTCAGCATGCACTTTTCCTTAATGGGACAACTGCATGCCCATTGCAAAAGTTAGAACTTGTGCACATGCCATCTTGAAACCATGCAATGTAAAGATACCATAAAAACATGGAAATATACTAAAATGCTACTCTTTCTCTATCTAAAGCAATGATGTTTTAGCCTTGCTTGTGAGAAGTAAGGAATGGTATAAAGATTACTTCTCTATGCCTACTAAATTTGTCTAGCACAGCCGAGTAATTTTGTTTCAAGTGATTAATGAGGTAGGTTTTAAGAGGAACAGCGTGTGTTGTTGATTCCGTCTAAGTGATTAATGATCATCTCATATGATGGGAACAAGGACAAGTTAGGAAGAGATGAGCACAATTTGTCCTGAAATTGTAAAATGCCATTCTTTCGGGTACAAGTTTTGCATAATACATCCTTCTGTTAGATACAGAAGGAGTATTGGAAATTGTAAATGCAAATTCGTGTAGCTTTTATTATCTTTTGATGCTTTCCGATAGTGTATTGTAAATACTTGGTTGTGCTACATAATTGGCAACAGTTGGCATATATGCAAAATTTCCTTGACAGATGAGCCCACGAGGTACGATAATGACCAAATTGGTGGAATTTGTGTTTGTACAGTGCAATAATTAAGAAATGGGATTGCTTTGAGTGTGTTTTTGTTCTGATAGTGAGAATTGACAAATGACTAAATAAGGAAGCAAGAACAGTGATCAATGTTTTACAAAGTGGTTAGTGGTTAGTGAGGAGCCACCCCACTTGTAGCGCTTATGGTATGTGGCCTTGTAAGTGGTTTTACGATTTAAGAACATAAACATTTATGTTTGCAATATAAATAATCAAAGAAAAACACTCAACTCAACAATGTAGTTCCAAGTATTCTTCAATATTTCCGGACTTTGCTTGCACAGCATACACAGTCTCTCATGCATTTTAGTCACCAGGAGTTCAGATATATATCACGTATTGTACTATTGTTCCATAATCCCATGCTTTGCTCACACTGCATATGCAGCCGCTTATGCGCTTCAATGTGCACTTATCTGCTAAGGCCACATAACTGCTCATCTGCTAAATTTGACCACTCAACATGTATTGTTGTGTAGCCCTGCTGCTACCTCATAGTCAGCCGCTTACATGGCTGTAGTAGATACAATTTAGAAATGTGGTAATGATTGAATTTTGCTTGGGAGCTTGTATGGGAAAAGCAGATATCATGCATGTTGTCTATGAGTATTGAGTTTTGATGCACCTTCTGGAATCCAAGGAATCTCTTTGCATTTAAATTAGGTGAAGACATATTGTAATCCATCTGCTATTAGTTCAGTCAGTAATCTTGTGTGTAGTAACACTTGAATTTTAGGTGGGGAATGGATATTTGAGCAAATCCATGTCAAGTTCCTGTATACATGGTAGTATTTATAGATGTTAGCTACTCGTCCCTATCGGTGTCTTGCTTTAGATGATTGATGAGGCAATTTAGCAAATAAGCACATACATGTTAGGTCAAATTTGAAATAGCTGTTATGTGATAATATGCAATTAACAATACCATCTGATGCATTTGTATTACCTCTGGCTCAGCTTTTTAGAGTATGTGACTTCTGTGGTAAGCACCCAAAAATTTTGACATGAATGCATGGCTTATGTTTGAATTTGAGCACTTTGAGATCTCACTATGGGCATGTTTAGGAAATCCAAGATTTAATCATGTAAGTATTGGTGGGTTCAGTATGGTCTATGAGACTATGAGGGAATCAAAAGGTGTGTGCATAGCTGCATATCACCTTTTTAAATCCATCTGTACAATCAACTTAAGGATCCACTGTAAAAAAGATCCTAAATATGATGCGAGTATGCCAACTACAACTTTTTATTGACTTCATCAGTCATTACCCCAGCAATGGTTGAATCGTAGAGGACAGTGTCATAGGCATCTAAACTTGATGTCCTATGATGATTATGGTCAGGTTGCATTGATTATTGCAATTTCCTAGATGGGAAGATATTTTTCTCTATTAGTAGCTATCCTTGTCTTGTATTGTAGTATGATCATCCCTGATGGTTCTCTTGTTGATTTTCACAGCACTTGGTGAGATTGAGATGGGAGGAACTCAGTGTTGCAGAACGGAATGAATTTGCTAATTTGACAGTTAATTTGATATCAGAGGTTATTGGTCCACATGAGGAGTGGGCTTTGAAGAGTCAAACAGCTGCATTAGTAGCAGAGGTTATCACCTTATGTGGTTATTCTTTTCTACTTTTGTTGAAACCTGTGAACTGTGACAATATCTTTTACTTCAATTACTGTTTCTTAGCAATTGTCTTATCTTCATAGGTAGTTAGAAGCGAGGGAGTTACTTTGTGGAATACTTTACTCCTGTCTATTGTTTCTTTGTCTAACAATGGTCCTATTGAGGTATGTTTTTCAACAGCTTTGCCGCGTTAGATCTGTACTACCACTCAATATGTTAAATTGCATTTTGTAACCCTTTTCTGTATAACTGTTAGGCTGAGTTAGTTGCCATGATTCTAAGGTGGCTTCCAGAGGATATCACCGTTCACAATGAGGATTTAGAAGGTAAGTTTGATTCTTTTCTTTCTTTGTCCTGATTACTTGAAACTATATTTATTTGAAGTATCAACTGTCAAATGAAATAGGAAAAAACTTTGTTTCTCTTCTGTTAAATTGTTACTTATTCCCAATAGGTGATAGACGGAGAGCATTGTTGCGTGGCCTTACTGAGTCACTGTCACAAATTCTGCCGCTGTTATATTCTGTAAGTTTGCCTTTACTTTGTCCAAAAATAGCGGCTCATCGTGTGTCACAACATACTAACATATGCATCTTGTAATGTCTCATTCTGTAGCTACTTGAGAAACATTTCGTAGCTGCTTTAAGTGAGCACACGAAGCAGCAAATGGAGTTGACTGAACAGCATGTAGGGACAGTAACAGCTGTTCTAAATGCTGTCAATGCATATGCTGAATGGGCTCCTGTGACAGATCTTGCCAAATATGGTTTAATTCACGGGTCTGCTGGCTTGAATTTCTGTCCCAAGTTTTGATGGCATTCTTTCCTGTTTATCTCACTAGCAATTCCATTTTTCAGATGTGGGTCCTTGCTTTCTTACAGTGATTTTCGCCTCCGTGCTTGTGAGTTCTTTAAAGTAATATGTCAGAGGTACAGAAAGACTGATGTAATTTTTTTAACTAAAAGTTCATTCTATTGGCGCCTTCTCTGATATGTTTTTGGCTTGTGCAATGCAACGTAGCGCAGAAAACGACCCGTGGATGTCGCAATTGTCGAGTATGATGCAGCAATGAGCAACATTTTCCAGGTGTTGATGAACATTTCCCAAGAATTTTTAATCAGGTCTAGGATGCAGCCCAGTGCTATTGATGAAAGTGAATACGAGTTTGCAATGTGTATTTGTGAGACAATGGTTGCTCTAGGTTCTTCTAACATGCAGTTCATACTAGCTGATGGAGCTAGGACTTTGCACTTCCTACAACAAGTGAGCATTTCCAAATACACTTCTCCATATTTTTTTTATACGTGAATACATGCTTAGTGCTGCTGTGCAGCATCTTACCTTCTAATTATGTTTTTGAGTGCTAATTAGCTTGTCACTAAATGACTAGTTGGATATGTTATCAAAATTCGTGCATGCCTATAATTTCACTAACACCACGATTTCCACATGTTGCTAGTTGGCCCTTTACTTTGCACCATTCTAGTATTTAATTTATTTCGGTTCCTCACAGATGCTGGAATATTACCAACATTACAGGATTGCGCTTCATTTCCAATCTTTGTTATTTTGGCTGGTATACTCCTGGTCTCTTCTTGCATAATTGAAATGCATGTCATATTGTTTTGTAACTTAGAATAAGTTAACACAAACTTTGTGTAGGTGGTATTGAGAGAACCATCGAAAGCCAAGTCTGTTGCATGTGTTTCTGGCGATACCCCTGCTGCTGGTAATTCTCCATCCACTGGTGGCAGTTCAACTGAAAAGGAGAAGAAAGGGGTGTCAGTATTAATTACTGATGAAATATACAGTACAATTTTGGATGTTACTTTCAAAAGAATGCTTAAGAAAAGTGCAAGTGCATCTTCGGGGCTGTTAGAACTATGGAGTGAAGAGCTTGAGGGGAAGAGTGACTTTGGCAACTACCGCACCAAATTGGTATGTCTTGTTTTCAACTGACATCTATAAACTGTAATTGCCCTTGCCCCTTGCTTAATCTTCAACAATTTTCTGTGGTTGCCTTGTCCATTAATTTATATCTTTGGAACAAATTAAAAAAAACTGCTGAGGCACTTATTTTGGCATCTTGGCATGCAAATCTGACTTATCACGTGACAAATGTCAGTAGAATTGCATCTGAACAAGTTTACTAAAGTAGCCGTTTATGCACCATCTGGCATGTGCAGCTCCAGTCCTTGATTGTCTTCATGTACATTTGGTTGGTTAATGTATATGTCAAATAAGGAGATCACCAAATGTCAGATGTCTGTGGGATTGCTATCCTGCTTACGCACTCATGTGGGGTATGATCAACACCCTTGTGATCTCAGCAGTCCAGATCAAGTGAGGGGACGTCATGAGTGCCCGCTACTTGGAGAGTTCACTTGCACTCGTCGTCCTTGCTGTCCTCTTCCTCTCCGGCACCCATTATCCTTCTTGCTCCGTGGCCCTGCCACCGGCAAGGCTGTGCTTTGCTGCTTCAGTGCTTCCCCATTCCCCTTCTATTTTGCCTCTCCAAACCCTAGATGCAGGCATGCAGTCCATGCTCAGCTGTGCGCGGAGCCACCTTTGCTTCCTCACTGGTGACATCGTCAACTTCCTCTACGTACCCCTCAGCTCTGGTGGCGCGAGCACACCGTTGTTGCCATGTACCCCTCAGCTTTGGTGGTGTGAGCACACCGTTGTTGCCAACCATTATGCTTTTGGGGTGATTGAAAGGTTGAAATTGCCAGGTGAAAAATCCCAATTTCTCCATTTGGAAGCTGACATTTGTGTTGAAAGTTTCGTAAATCTTTAGTTAAAAGTCGATTTTTTGTGTTGATAGCTGAATTTGCCCAGTTGAAAGTTGATTTGTTTGCCGAATGAAAGTTGATTCGTTTGAGTTGAAAGTGCAAATTTTCCACAGTTGAAGCTTTTTTGGTTTGACTTTGAAGTGCAAATTATTCCCAGTTGAAAGTGTGGGCTCGTGGATTGAAAGTTCAAAGTTCTCGATTCTTGAAATGAATGTTGCGAGGTGGCAGTGGCGGCAGCTGTGGGCGGTGGGGCGGCAGCTGCTCATCGAGGCAGCTGCAGAAGGTCACGGGCGTCCGCTTGCAGTCTTACCAGCAGACGCCTGTGTATTAGGCATTCTCGCTGAACAAAAACATGATTGTTATCAGTTATGTCTAGTAGATATGCCAAGTCCTGCTATTGGTATCCATTTACCTTTGTGTACGTAACATGCAGTTGCCTACTTTCTTGTTCTTTCTTGCAACTTTTCAATTTGGACTTGAGTTGTGGCGATGGCAAGATGTTTGCCATGCTGTTAAGTGTGTCGTATTGTATACAATTCTTTTACTACTTAACAAGTACGCTGAATTCTCGCTGCAGCTGGATCTCATAAGAGTTATTGCTTCTCAAAGACCTATTATTGCTGCAACAAGCGTAGTGCAGAGAATAAAAGTTGTTTTGGGAGATGCTAATCAAGCAACAAAATCCCCCCAGGTTACCTACCTGCATACATTTACCACATCAAGTTAATGATTAATCTTGCCACTTTTGCTTGAAGTTTACCTTCTGATTCGGGTTTTTGTGTAACTTGAATTACCAGGATCTTGATGCAATGGAAGGTGCGCAAGTGGGGCTTGAAGTAGTTGTTAGTTCCATATTCGATGGCTCAGCTGATTATGTGAAGACTGATCAGGAGACAAAATTCCAAATTCACAGGATTTTTGAAGGTCTCACCTATCTTTAACTTTATGTTAGATTTATTGTTGGATCTACAATGCTCTTACTTTCTTCTGCTTGTCAACCAGGCTTACTTCAGCAGCTTCTTTCTTTAAAGTGGACACAACCGAGCCTCGCAGTTATTCATGGTCATTATTTGGATTCTTTGGGTCCTTTCTTGAGACATTATCCAGATGCAGTTGCCAGCATTGTGAATAAGCTTTTTGAACTATTGACATCTCTCCCCATCACAATTCAGGTACATTTTTCTTTGCTGCAGTAAAATACCTATGCATTAAATACCCTGATGTTATGATGCAGTGAGTCAGGGATTTGAAGTCATTCACCCCAATTCAATTCTGTGGGTGATGTCACAGAAATGAATATACTGATGCAGTATTGTGCTCAACAAATCTTTCCATGTTCAATTTTATTTTCCTTCTGCTGTTCACTAATCGCTGTGTTTAAATTATTTGGTTACAATAGCATGTTTCTTATTTACATGCTGTATCAACAGGACCCATCAAATAATTCCCGCCAAGCTAGGTTGCAGATTTGCTCATCATTCATTCGTATGTCAAGAGCTGCTGATAAAGCACTTCTGCCTCATATGAAGGTTAGGCTCTGTTCACAATTGATTGCCATTTGATCTTACATGAAATTGCTTTAAGCTACGTTCAAGTATTGTACGGCAGATTACTTGAAGTTCGGTAAGTGCAGTTGTGTTTTTTTGGACTTCTATTTCCCTATTTATGGATAAGCCAATAGTTACAAAAAAGAAAAGTGGGTTTTCATGATATTTGAAGTGTAAAATTAGGAAAACTTGCTTGCCTTGCACGTACTCTTATTGATGGCCTTGGGCTCGGTTAGGTATTACTGAGCTGTGTCTTGCTACAGTGCAAAGTTATTATTGTTGATAAAAGATCAGTTTGTGAATGCCATGCTGTGCAGCACAGTGAAATCTTTGCTGTTACAGGAACCATTACTTATCTAGTATGATTTTGTTATGGTTCTGAAAAGATGCTTTCAAGTTGTTAATATATCCAAAATTAGTAAAAGGAAACTGTCAATTATAAATCACCAGTGCCAAACTAAGGTTAAATTAAATACTATTAATTTTGTTTCAAATTTTTGTAGTATGATCTTGTTGAAGTGACTGTATTGGTTTCAACTTTCAACAGGGTCTAACAAATAGTGTGGTATTTACTTTATGGCCATTGTAAAGACCTGTAAATACATGTAGGTTAGGCTACATCAAAATCTATTAGTTGTTATGTACCTTAGTACAACAGGGATAAACACTGTAGAAAGAGACTAACGGTGATGATTTGAAAGAAGAACGATGCTTTAGAGGAGAGGGTGCCTGCTGGGGGTAGAGAGAAACTAGAATAGGAAGAGGATCTTGAGGGACTTGAGACTAATTCATCTTCTTGCTTAATGAAAAGGGATAATATGCCTTGAGCCGTGTCATATTGAAACGAAAAGGGATGATATGCTGTGTCTTATATAGAGCCGGCCCCTGACAACTTAATCTAATCTTTCCAACTAATATGGATAACACTCCGAATAGATAAGATCCTACCCTATCTCTAGTTAACCGTACTTGATAACTAAGTAATCTGCGGCTAGACATAAGTTATTAAGATCCTATCCTATCTCTAGCTTGTTGCAGCTGCTGTTGCTCCCATAGCTGCGCCATCTTCTGGGCCCTCATGGGTTGCACATCTACTGCCGGCTGCCGGCCATAACATGCACATGACATTAGTTGTATCCAAGTGCTATCCCACTGAACTACATAATATTTTATAGAATTTCAGTTGCATAAGTGGATTTGTAAAGATTTATCGCTGTTAGATAGCCGTATATGGCCTGCGTGTGTATGGGTCCTGCGCCTGGCATCTTCCGCCGGTCGGCCCGGAGTTGATTTGGTTAGAGAGATTTGAGATCTGTTTTGGTGTTGTTTCCATAAACCACAGATCTCCTCACCCCTATATATGTACACTAGGTCTCTCAAATCAATCCATCAATCCTTTCCACGCATTCTCATTTGCTTTCATGGTATCACGAGTCTAGGTTCCACCTGATTCTTCTTCCGCATCTAGCGCACGCCATTACTCGGCGCTGCTGCTCCATGGCCACTCCTCCTGGCACTCCTCTTGCTGGCGCCGCCGTCCCTCCCGACGCCGCTGATGCCGATGCTGCTACTGCTGCCCTCAAGCGCGCGGAGGATGCCCGCGCCGCCAAAGAGGCCAACGAGCGCGCGATCTGCAACGCTGCTCTCGTCCGCGCCCAGGAGGCCGAGCGCGAGGCTACCCTCGCCCAACAGGGGCGCGACGCCGCTGACGAGCGCCTTCGGGCCGCGCTCGCCCGCGCTGCTCGTGAGCGAGCGGCGGCTGAGCTCACCCAGGATGACCACGCCACCGGCGACGACGCCATCAACGCCGGCCCTCGCGCCAGCGACCCCCCTCTCCTCGAGGCCCTTCTTCATCACGAGGCTGCTGCGCTTCTCAATCTGCACGCACAGGCTGTAGCCGTGCAGAACATCCGCGCCCTCGTGCCCCTCGTCCTCGATATCAACTCCGTCTTCTTCGCTCGCTGGCGTGAGTCCTTCCTCCTCACCGTCGGCAAATTTTCCTTGCAGCAGCACGTCCTCTCCGACGACGCCGCACCTAACTCTCCAGATTGGGCGCGCATGGACTGCGTCGTCCGGACGTGGCTCCTCGGCACCATCTCCGACGATCTTGCCGATGCTATCTCCGAGCGCGGTGCTACCGCTCGCACCACCTGGCTCGCCATTGAGTCCCAATTTCTTGGGAATCGCGCGACGCGCGCGCTCTTCGCCGACCAGGAGTTCCGCTCCTTTTCCCAAGGCGACCTCTCGGTCTCCGAGTACTGCCGGCGCTACAAGCGCATGGCGGAGGACCTCCGCGACCTCGGCGAACCCATCTCCGACCGCACGCTCGTCCTCAACATCATCCGCGGGCTAAACGAGCGCTTCACCGCCCTCGGTCTTCACCTCCGGCGCAGCAACCCCCTCCCCACTTTTCTCCAGGTGCGGGACGACCTCCATCTCGAGGAGCTGACCATGGAGAAAACGGCTCCCGCCGTGTCTCTCGCTGCCGCCACGAGCCACAACGGCCCCGCGCCCTCCATTGTACCGGCCGCCCCTGCTGCACCGCCTCCCCAAAAACCCCAGCAGCAGGCGGCTGCTGGCAACGGAGGCAGCGCGCCCAAGCGCGGCAAACGCGGGGGCAAGCGCGGTGGCGGCTCCCAACCAGGCGGTGGCCACAACTCCGGGGGCGCCAGCGCAACCTCCCCTGCTGGACCACGTCCTGGTGCTCAGTGGCCAACCCCCTACAACCCATGGTCCGGTTCCATTCATATGTGGCCTGGACCGAGGGCTCCGCTGCCGCACGGACAGCCACCGCATGCTCTGCTGGCCGGGCCTCAAGGGCAGTGGGCCGGTCAGTGGGGTGTGCCTCCACCAAACGGTTGGGATCAGCAGACCCTCGCCGCAAACTTCCAGACGATGTCCCTCCCGCAGCCGCAACAAAACGAGTGGTATTTTGATTCCGGTGCCACACATCATATGACCGCCGACGCCGGTATACTTACTCCCACTCGTTCTCATTCTTTTCCACCTCATATTATTGTCGGCAACGGGCATCTTCTTCCTGTTACCACCACTGGCATCGCTCATTTACCTCATAACCTTCATCTTAATAATGTTCTTGTTTCCCCGAACCTTATTAAGAATCTTATTTCCGTTCGCCAGTTCACTTCCGACAATAACTGTTCTGTGGAATTTGACCCTTTTGGCTGTTCTGTAAAGGCTCTTCCCTCTCGGAGAGAGATCGCCAGGTGTGACAGCTCCGGTCCCCTCTACCCATTGCAGCTTGCGGCATCCACCTTCCATGCCGCCACCTCCTCCTCGCTTTGGCATCAGCGTCTCGGACATCCTGGTCATGAAGTTCTATCTAAGCTAGCACAAAATTTTGGTCTCCCTTGTAATAAAAATGCTAGTGACTCTCTTTGTCATGCATGTCAACTTGGTCGTCATACACGTCTTCCTTTTCATGTGTCGTCCTCACGTGCCATTCATAATTTTCAATTAATACATTGTGATCTTTGGACCTCACCCATTCCTAGTGTCTCTGGTCATAAGTATTATTTGGTTATTCTTGATGACTGCTCGCATTACCTTTGGACGTTTCCGCTACGGCTCAAGTCTGACACTTTCTCCACTCTTTCTAATTTTTTCGCCTATGTTCGCACCCAGTTCGGTGTCACCATAAAGGGGATTCAATGCGACAATGGCCGCGAATTTGATAATTCCAGCGCCCGCATGTTCTTCCTCTCCCATGGCATACACCTGCGCATGTCTTGTCCCTACACATCGCCTCAAAACGGTAAAGCTGAACGCATTATCCGCACCACAAACAATGTCGTTCGCTCCCTCCTGTTCCAGGCAAGCATTCCTCCCACCTTCTGGGCTGCGGCTCTTAGCACTGCCACCTATCTTCTAAACATTCTTCCCACCAAAACGCTAAATTTTTCTACGCCACATTTCTCCCTTTTTGGGACACAGCCATCGTATGAGCATCTCCGCGTTTTTGGTTGCAAGTGTTATCCCAACCTTTCTGCCACCGCCGCTCACAAGCTCGCTCCTCGCTCCGCCTTGTGTGTATTTCTAGGCTACTCCCTCCACCACAAGGGCTATCTCTGCCTTGACCGTCACACAAATCGTGTCATCATCTCCCGCCATGTGGTTTTTGAAGAGTCCTCCTTCCCTTTTTCCGAGGATCCTTCACCTCCCACTCGAGCGGCCTTTGATTTCCTGGAAGAGTTTACTAATCCTGTGCCGGTCCCCTTTGTACCGACACCATGTTTGTTGCCTGCAGGATCAGCTCCGATCGCCCAGCCTCCTACGGCCTCCGCCACCACCGCACAGCCACGTGCGGCACCTGGCACACCGGATTCTCCACCCCTGGCGTCCCTGCCGGGCAGGTTGCAGCCATCACGGCTCCCTGTTCTGCGCCCGCGCCCGGTCGGTGGGCCGCCTACGGCCCCTGGTGGGCCGAGCTTGTCTGGGCCACCGCCGTGCTCGCCCAGCAGCGCCCGGTCGCCGCCAGCCGCCTCACGCGAGCCCAACGTCCCGGCGGCAACCCCCGGTTCCAGCCACTCTGATCGGCGTTTCGGCGCTGTCTACACCCGGCGCCATCCCACGGCACAGGTCCAGCCGCTCGGGCCCGTGCCATCTCCGGCGCCTGCGCCCCTCCCTACGGGTGCTGTTCCCGTTGCCCCCGTAGCCAATCAGCACGTCATGGTCACTCGAGGAAAACTCGGTTTTCGTCAGCCAACACTGTTCGCAGCCACGCCACTGTCTCCGGTTCCCAGAACTTACCGTGCTGCTCTTGCTGATCCACATTGGCGAGCTGCTATGGAAGCTGAACACTCTGCTCTGCTGTCCAACCACACATGGGATCTTCTTCCTCGGCCGCCTCGGTCCAATGTGGTCACCGGCAAATGGGTATTCAAACACAAATTCCGAGCTGATGGGTCCTTTGAGCGCTACAAGGCGCGCTGGGTTCTTCGGGGATTCACCCAGCGTCCCGGTGTTGATTTTGCTGAAACATTCAGTCCGGTCGTCAAGCCCGCTACTGTCCGGACTGTTCTCTCTTTGGCTCTTTCACGGTCCTGGCCCATTCATCAGCTCGATGTCGATAACGCCTTTCTGCATGGTACCTTGTCAGAGACAGTCTACTGCGCTCAGCCCTCTGGTTTTGAAGATGCTGCTCATCCAGAATATGTGTGCCGCCTCAATCGCTCACTTTATGGACTTAAGCAGGCACCACGCGCTTGGCACAGCAGGTTTGCTTCCCACCTTCTGCAGCTTGGTTTTGTTGAAGCCAAATCAGACACGTCTCTGTTCGTCTATCGCCGTGGAGCAGACACAGTTTATCTCCTGCTATACGTTGACGACATTGTACTAACAGCTTCTTCCACTGCTTTACTCCGGCGTACCATTGCAACTCTTCAGCACGAGTTCCCTATGAAAGATCTCGGCGTCCTCCATAACTTTCTGGGTATGCATGTTCAGCACACGCCCTCGGGTCTTTTTCTCTCTCAGCGACAATACATGACTGAAATCCTTGAGCGTGCTGGCATGGCTGACTGCAAACCATGTTCGACGCCTGTTGATGTCAATCCGAAACTCTCTGCAGATGGCGACCCTATGACTGATCCCACGGACTTCCGAAGCCTTGCAGGTGCCCTTCAGTATCTGACGTTCACCAGGCCAGACATCTCTTATGCAGTCCAGCAAGTCTGTCTACACATGCATGATCCCCGGGAACCACATCTTGCTGCCCTTAAGCGCATCCTGCGCTACGTACGTGGCACCCTGCACATGGGCTTGGTCCTCAGCTCCTGCCCTCAGTCCGACTTGGTGGTCTACTCTGATGCTGATTGGGCTGGTTGTCCTGATACACGAAAGTCAACCTCCGGTTATGCAGTCTTTCTTGGTGACAACCTGGTCTCCTGGTCATCCAAGCGTCAGAATACAGTCTCCCGCTCTAGTGCCGAGGCTGAATACCGAGCTGTTGCAAACGCCGTTGCCGAAGCCACCTGGTTACGCCAACTATTGTCTGAGCTGCACACTCCATTGCGCAAGACAACGTTGGTGTATTGTGATAACATCAGTACAGTCTACATGTCTTCGAACCCCGTTCAGTACCAGCGCACCAAACATGTAGAGATCGATCTACACTTCGTTCGGGAGCGTGTTGCACTTGGTGATGTCCGCGTTCTTCATGTCCCTACGACATCCCAGTTCGCCGACATTTTCACCAAGGGACTGCCATCATCAGTCTTCACGGAGTTCCGGTCCAGTCTAAACGTTCGTTCAACCGACGATTTGACTGCGGGGGCGTGTTAGATAGCCGTATATGGCCTGCGTGTGTATGGGTCCTGCGCCTGTATGGGTCCTGCGCCTGGCATCTTCCGCCGGCCGGCCCGGAGTTGATTTGGTTAGAGAGATTTGAGGAGATCTGTTTTGGTGTTGTTTCCATAAACCACAGATCTCCTCACCCCTATATATGTACACTAGGTCTTTCAAATCAATCCATCGATCCTTTCCATGCATTCTCATTTGCTTTCAATCGCCACAATTTATGTAAACAAGATAAGAAATACATAAGTTGATGTACTTGGGTGGTTGTTTTCGCCAGCTTTTACCTTAAGGTAGAAAAGATGTACGTGAACAAGATAAGAAATGCAGTGTGTTATCGAGACTCTTGTTTCTAATTTATTTGGCATGCATCATGTATTTACTTTAATTCCAGAGTGCTGTCCATTGCATATGTGCTCTTTTGGTTGCTGAAAGTGCTTTTGCCAATGATGCAGAACATTGCTGACACCATGGCTTACCTTCAAGGAGAGGGTCGCTTACTACGTGCTGAGCATAATCACCTATGTGAAGCATTTCTTGTTATGGCATCCTCTGCTGGGTATTTGGCTGCTACGCCTTTTCACATTTATGCCTATGACTATGGTATTGTCAATGTTGCTTCCATCATAGTGTTATATCTTTTGCCATATTTATAGGATTCAGCAGCAACAGGAAGTCCTGGCCTGGTTACTCGAACCTCTTAACAAAATGTGGACGCAAGTGGAATGGCAAACTGCATATTTGTCTGACCCATCTGGTTTGACACACATGTTTGCTGACAGCCAATTTATGTGGTCAATTTATCACACGGTTACATTCTTTGAGAGGGCACTCAAGAGGAGCGGGACCAAAAAGCCTACAGCAGCTCCACAAGCACCCACCACAACAGCAGTAACTGGTTATCTGCATCCAATGTCTTCACATCTACCATGGATTCTGCCCCCTCTCCTAAGGGTAAGTTGGCACTTCTTTATTGCCCATTGAGATAGTAACAAAAACATCAAGGATGAAAGCTATGATAATTCTGGATCCTCCTTATTTTTTCTGTAGTTACTATGCATTGGCTAAGCTGATAGCTAACTAGAGTTTCCCTGATCTTCAGCTGTTGCGATGTATACATGCGCTTTGGGCCGAGCCATTTGCTCAGTCTCAGACAGGAGAAGTCAAAGCAGCAAAAAGCATGACTATTGCCGAACAAACCAGCCTTCTGGGAGAGACAAATAAACTCACCAAGGGCCAGGTTGCATCTGCTGATGGATTGCTGGATGTTCAAAGGGAGGGAGAGTCTAAGGAAAATAACATAAGGAACTGGTTACGAGGGATACGTGACAGTGGGTAAGTAACCATTTACCAGATGCTCTTTTTTCAAAAAAAATCTCTAATGTTGAATATCGAAAGACCATTGGATTTGTTAAGTACTGAAGCAACGTGTGTTTTTTTGGGTTTGTACTGCCATTTTTATAGACTGGAATGAATACTTTAGGCAAAAAAAGAAGAAGTGGACAATGCAATTTTGTCAGGATTGGTTGTGTAACAACAGTAGCAGCAAAATGGGTGGGTATCTGTTAGAATGGGATTTGTTGCCCTACTATTCATGCCATGTAAATGTTTGAACCCCATCATCAATTTGATATTCTGATAATCCTTGATAATGTAAGAATAATCAACCTACACTTTTGAGTAACCAGAAAATTTGCATCTTGCGCTTCATGAACCGTAAGAGCCATTTCTCGTGTAATCTGTCTTTGACCCATCTGAGCATACCATACTGCAGGTACAATGTTATAGGATTAGCAGCTAGTCTTGGGGAAGCATTTTTCCGTTGCATAGAGGGTTCCTCTGTCACCCTGGCTCTTATGGAGAATGTGCAAGTTATGGAATTTCGGCATTTGCGCCAACTTATCCACCTTGTTATTATTCCTTTGGTTAAATATTGCCCTGCTGAACTATGGCAGATGTGGATGGTGACCCTTTTGCAGCCATTATTTGTCCACTGTCAGCAAGCTCTTAATTATTCATGGTCCAGTCTTCTTAGTGAGGGCCGGGCTAAGGTTCCAGACAACTTTGGTAATCTTTCTGGGTCAGAACTGAAGGTAGAGGTAATGGAAGAGAAGTTGCTTCGAGACTTGACACGCGAAGTATGTTCTGTTCTTTGGGTTTTAGCATCACCAGGGTTGAACAGTGGACTTCCATCCTTGGAACAACTTGGACCTGCCAACCGGATTAATTCTTCTCTTAAGGATCTGGAGTTCTTTGCTTCCAGCTCTGTCACTGGGTAATACAAAAATTTCTAGCCACTTGTGTGCGTTTACCTCTTATTTATTTAATTTCATTGAATAGCACCTCAACAAAGACTGATTTGTTATCCTTCGCAGATTTCTTATGCTTCATGTCAGCAGTGCCCTTCCTGCATTGAGGATAACTGTTGAAGTGTTCAGTTGGACAGATAGTGAAGCAGTGACTAAAGTTATTCCCTTTTGTGCTGCATTGATTCACCTTGCTGTTGCAACAAACCAGGCTGAGTTGAGGCAGTTTGTTGCAAAAGATCTATTTTCTTCTATAATACAGGGCTTATCTGTTGAGTTAAATTCAATTATGAGTGCAGAACTTGTTGGACTTTGTCGAGAAATATATGTCTATCTGTCAGATAGAGATCCTGCACCTAGACAGGTAGTTTTCCGAGATATATAATTGAGTCAGATTAATTACTGTATGAAAAGATGTAATTTAATATCATGATTTTAGATAACTGGCTCTATCTCTGCAGTATTTCTGCTGTTACTTTTTAGACCTTAAAAGCTATACCTATGCTAATAAGAAATAATGCACTGTTACAATTTTGAGTTCTATAGCTAATTGCTTATAGTATAAATAACTATACCACATAGCTGCAATGGCTTGCATAGAAATGAACATGTCCAATGTTGTGTACCATATAACTGTTATTATGGTCTTTTCACTTTTGAGTATGACAATTCCTTCTTGTATGGATATTAATATGTTGAATTATATGTACTGAGTTATATTTTTTTATATCATTGCCTAGGTTTTGCAGGATTTTTTATATGAATGCTGATTTTTGTTGTTGAGACCTTAGAAGTATACAAAATTTTCTATGTTGATCATCTATGCTTTGGATTTAAGATTTATTTTGGTTTGTTTCCTTAATTTGCCACACTCAAGTTTGGCAAGTTTATGTGACCTGTATGGCTGTATTTGGTTCACAACCACATTTGTGGCACATACCGCACATCACTCTCTTCCCCGTGATCACTTGTAGTATACACATCAACACCCCCTTATCATCATAATCATTTTAACTTCAGAGTTTATTTCGATTTATTTTTCTCTAATTAGTTCTAAAGTTTATTTCGACATCATTAATACATTATGCAATAACGATATAAATTTATATATTAAAGTGGTTTGTTGGATATCTGCTCAATTGCGTTTGACCGTTTGTAGACTTTGCTGTGACAGGGATATTTACTGTTTAAACCTTATTAAAAGTTGATAATACGGAAACGATTTAAGGGATTCGAAGTACAGTTCAAGAGAACAAATGCTTAACTTGGCATGTTCTGGTGCTTTATCTACTGGCATACCAATGACTCGGTTGATAATTGATTGCTCTTTTTAATAGTAGGACATCTTAAGAGAGTTCTTTTTATGTGTGGGTATCCATACGGTTTAACATCTTAAGAGTTCTTTTATGTGTGGGTATCCATACGGTTTAACCTTGTCAGTTTTGAGCATTGAGACTAACAGAAAGTGCTTTGCTTGTAGGTTCTTCTGTCCCTCCCACACATGAAGCAGGATGATTTACTAGCCTTTGATGAGTCTTTGAGTAAAACTGCTAGTCCAAAAGAGCAAAAGCTACATATGCGAAGCTTACTTCTGCTAGCTACAGGGAACAAATTGAGAGCTCTTGTTGCTCAAAAGACCACTAATGTTATTACCAATGTCACCAGTGAGCAAACTGACTCGCATTTCTTTTATTTTCATTTCATTATTGCATAATGGATGCATGAGTCACATTCCATCAGTATACAATGTGGAAAAAATGCTATCCTTTTTTCCTTGTAGCCACATTTGTTTCATAGTTGTTACTCAAAATGGGGTTTAATTGTCCAAAATGGAGATCATTGTACTTGAACCCGCTTGCATTCTTCCATCAACTAGATTTACTTCCTATAACTTCTATTAGAGTTATATCTGTTATTCACCACTCAAAAAGGTTACTTTGCTGTTAACTAAATGGAAAGACTTAAGCTTTTCTTTGTACCTTTTGATAATTTTGTGACTAGCCTGTTTCTTTATTCCATGTAGATTGAGAACTTGTGATGCCATGCTAGGTTATCAAATAATCAGAGCTGATTTGGAATTAGATTATTCTGCTGTGCACTAACAAACATTGCTTTCTTTGACATCCAGCTCGAAACCGGAGCTCTGCCACGCACCATGGGCTGAGTGCTGGAGAAGATGATCACATCGGATTAGCAGCACTATCATAGAAATGACCAGCTAAAGTTGTGGTTCTGTACAAAAGGAGAATATGATGCTATAAGACGGGTACTGTTTGGCAAATTATATAGGCGGATGTCAGATTCTTGCAGCATTGTCATTTAGGGACGTATGCATGCTTGAGGTTATACACAACCTGTCATCATGAGCAACTGAAGCCATCTTGGTGACGGTTTTTCCCAATTTGTATGTACCCTTCTTGTGGACAGCGCTCTGATGCATGCGTGCTTACGGTGTTTGTGTGAGCATGGTTTTGGGGGGGTTGGGGGTAGTGAAAATGGTGTGTGTAATTACTAATGTAATTCACAGTAACAGATTTGACTTAGTACCTCCTGCACTCGATACGGTTCTGAATAGGATATCCGATTGGAATCCAATAGCACTCGGTTTGGTTCCCAGAAATTAGAGTCGATCCTTGAACCTAATTTCCAATCCCGATCATATCGGAACCAGAATTAGCTTTGATTGATCGGTGTTTCCAATTCCCTCTTCCGCTGATTACATGAAATTCTAAGCATTTCTAAGTTGTATACAAAATATTTTTAATTCATTAAGGTTTTCGGAAATGTGGATCTGAGCTCATGTTCATTTGCACCTACTGTCCCTACCATCCATTACTATCTAGAAATTTGTGCCCGGTGATCGGTTGGGCTTTTTTTGGTGGCTTATGGCTGAAAATACTGTAGCTGGCTGAAAAAACATTGTAGCTGACAGAGGCTTATTTAGCATAATTAAATTTAAAAAAATTGAAAAATAAAAAAAATATGTTAGCCCATTACGTATAATACAAACACATATGGGAAAAAAAGAACTGGCAAAAAAGCTCAACAAAAAGCCAAAAGTTCAGAAAAAGATAAAATTTATGAATAGTGAAAAATAAGCCGAAAGCTTTAAGTTGAAGCCCAACCGATCAGGGAAGCTGGAAATCAGAAATCAAGTATCCCATCAGCTACAAAATCAGTCCAGTCAGACTTGATCCAGTCAACTTACCTCTCGAGATGTTTGAAATTTGAACCATGTACTCCATGCCTCCGTACTCATATGCTGTACAAAAATACAAGTACGAATGTTACATGTACAGTACACCACATTGTACAGTACTGTACAACAAGTGTGTACTGTACTGCCATACACGGTGTTGTCATTTATACAACAATTTTATTTCAGACAGAATACTACACACATACGCAACATATTCATGTACAATGAACATATGCATATATAGTACACCTAATGTACAATGCCCAACAGTATGTACACCGTAGCAGGGAAGATGGTGCTAGACGCCGGCGTGGAGGAGAGGATGGCAGCCACATTACACGGCAGATGAAGAAGACTGACGACTGAACACACACTGGAGATGAACAAGACGGTGGCACGACTTTCACTGGAGAACAAGACAGTGGATACAGAGGTGTTTAGAGTGACCCGAGAGACAAGAGGTGAACCTAAATACACGTGGTAGTAGAACGAGGAAGTGCAAAAGGCTATCGAGAAGAAGAAGATATGCTACAAGCACATGTTTTTTTGATAGGAGCGATGATAGCATACAGAATGCGAAGAAAGCGGTGAGTGAGACACGAGACAAAGCATATGAGAAAATTTACCAGAAGCTAAGATAAAAGAGGGTAAGAAGAATGTCTACAAGATCACTAAACTTCGAGAAAGAAAGACGAGAGATTTCAACCAAGTTAAATGCATCAAAGATGGCACTAATAGACATTTGGTGAAAGATGAGGAGATTAAGGACAAGGATAGGTGGAGAGATTACTTCGACAAGCTGTTCAATCATGATAATGACGATAGTATGATTGAACTGGATGATGCTTTTAACAACACTAATAGGCGGTTTGTTTGAAGAATTCAGAAGTCAAAAGTAAGAGAGGCCTTAAAAAGAATGAAAGTGGGTAAGGCGTTGGGGCCCATTGATATCCTTATCGAGGTGTGGAAATGGCTAGGAGAAGTAACGATTGTTTGGTTAACTAATTTGTTCGATAGCATTTTTAGGTTGAACATGATACCAAACGAGTGGCGGAGGAGCATATTAGTACCACTTTTCAAAAATAAAAGACATATTCAAAGCTGTACTAATTATAGAGGAATTAAGCTTATGAGCAATACAATGAAGCTTTGGGAGCGAGTGATTGAGCATCGTTTTAAGAAAAGTGACTAGTGTGACGACAAACCAATTTGATTTTATGCCTTGGAGGTCAACCACAGAGGCGATTTTCTTGCTACAGTTGATGGAGAGGTATAGAGCAAAGCAAGGACTTTCACATGGTGTTTATTGACTTGAAGAAAACCTATGATAAAATACCAAGAAAGGTCATGTGGTGGGCGCTCTAAAGGAAAAGTTCCAACAAAATATATTACCCTAATTAAAGACATATATGAAGATGTTGTGACTAATATTAGAACATGTGGTATTATTACTAATAACTTTTTTTATTAAGATAGGACTACACTAAGGGTCAGCGTTGAGCCCATTATTTTTACCCTAGTAATGGACGTTGTCACGTGGGACATATAAGGAGATATCGCTTGGTATATACTTTTCACTAATGATGTGGTGCTAGTTGATGAAAGTATGATATGTATTGATAGGAATCTGGAGCTGTGGAGGAAGACCTTAGAATTGAAGGGTTTTAGACTTAGTAGGACTAAAACTAAGTATGTGAGGTGTGATTTCAGCGGTGCCAGGGCAGATGATGGAGATGTTAGGCTGGACGGACAAGTAGTGCCTAGGAAGGACATATTTTGTTATTTGGGATCGATGTTACAGTGGGACGGTGAGATTGATGAATATGTGAGCCACAGGATAAGAGTGGCGTGGGTGAAAGGTGCCAAGCATCTGGCGTCATGTGTAACAAAAACGTCTCTAAAAAAAATTAAAAGGTAAGTTCTATAGGATAGCGATTAGAAGATGAGTGTAGTGGAGATGACGATACTGCGGTGGATTTGTGGTCACATAAGAAGGGATCGCATCCACAATGATGATATACGTGATAGGGTGGGGGTAGCACCAATTAAATAAAAGTTTGTCCAACATCACTTGAGATGGTTTGGACATCTCCAACGGAGGCCTCTTGAGGCACCGGTATATAGTGAAATTTTAAGACGTACTGAAAATGTAAGAAAAGGCAGAGGTCGACTAAGACTGGCTAGGAGGAAGCAGTTAAAAGAGACTTGAAGGATTGGAATGTATATAAAGAATTAGCTTTAGATAGAAGCGTATGGAAGTTAGCGATCCATGTACGAGAACCATAAGAAAGTTTAGGGGTAGTGTTTTAGGCTCTTGGTTTAGTTGGCAGGTTGTACGACTTAGGATTTTAGCATTATAGGTCTTCAAGCCTCTTGTCTCTTTGACCTTGAAGAAGTTTCATTCCTAACCTACCCCGGCTTATTTGGGACAAAAGGCTTTATTGTTGTTGTATTTGGAAATAGTTTTTTTAAGACATGGATGCAGAGGAGGCGACAAAGGCCAACCAGCAGCTTATAAAAGTGGCTTGGAGAAACCGCTCCAAAAGCCAAGGTGTTCAAATTGGCTTTCAACTTCTCCAAGAAAAATTTGGAGGCTGAAGCTGATTTGAACACCACCTCAATCTTGCTCTTCTAGGTTAGCAAGGATGGTGGCCAATTACAAGACCAGATTCTGTGGTGCTGTTTGAAACGGCTTTGGCTTCTAGCTTTCATAATACAAGATCTTGTGTTCTATCCACACCAGTCCAATCTTACCATCCGTTTAAGTCTAAAATCAATTTTCACCATTTTATTTTATTTTATTTTATAAACCAACAACAATACCTATTGTCAAACATTTGATAAAATGATCCTTAAAAAATATTTATATTTAATTTCCCACCCAAGGAATAGTATTGATTAACTAACTTGTCTAAGCAAATCTATTGTTCTAAACTAATCACAATAATATACTCATTGTCAATAGTAATCTATACTAGGGTGAAAAAGTACATAGATTTCAAATATCAAAGAGAGCCATTTCAAGTAGGATTTAACTAACTCCTAATAATTGAGTTATCATTTTATGTTAATTAGCTATGCATACTGGTTTTTAAAACAATAAAATAAATAAATTTGCAAAACATAGAATCAACGTGATCAAGGAAGACTTACCTTCATTGACTATCTTAATAATCACAAATATCTTGTCATTAGTACTGCAACGGAAGGATCAAGATATTGTAAATGTTATTAAATGTGTGAAATCAACTAGGTTGCATTTGAATGAGCTTAGAAGAGATGGGTGGAAATCTTTCATAGGTGAAGTGTGTATTTTGTGAGAAACATGATATTTTCAAGTTGGAAATGAAAGAAGCTTACGTTAATTCAAAGAAGAAAAGACAAATAACTGGAATTAACAACAAGTATCATTATGAAGTGGATTATTTTAATGATGTTCTTGATTGGTTACTTCAAGAACTTGATAGTCGCTTCAACGAGACAACTTCTAACTTGCTTGTTTGGTCAGCCTCTTTGAGTCAAAGAGACTCATTCCATGATTTTAATTTGGAGAATTTGGTGATTCTAGCTAAACTTTATCCCAATGATTTTGATTATGGGGAATTGAGGGACCTTAACCATTATCTTTGACTCTACATTGCCAATGTGCGAGCAGCTGATAGATTCTCTAACATACAGACAATTGGTCAGCTTTCTCAAAAAATGGTAGAGACAAGGAAACATCTTACCTATCCCTTAGTTTATCGACTTTTGAAGTTAGTACTAGTATAGCCTGTTGCCACTGTTATAGTTAAGAGGTGCTTTTCAGCCATGAAAATTATGAAAACTTATTTGCGCAATCACATCGGTGCTGACTTCATGAGTGATAGCCTAATTTTCTATGTAGAGAAAGAAGAAATGAAGAAAGTTACCAATAATGTCGTGGTTCATCGCTTCATGAACATGAAAGAACATAAATACTAAAAGGTAATGCATTTATTTTTATTTGATCGTCCTACTTTTTTTATTGAAAATTTTAATTCAATTATTCTCTTTTTTTATAGGCTATTGAGGTCAGATGACGTATTTCGCCAATGTCGACCATCTTTTGTCACTTTACCCTTAGTTTTTGCACTTTACTGCAATTAAACAATAATATTAGTGGATTTCTTCATTTTTGGAAAGCATTCTGATCGCTACTTCTTTATCATTGTACATTGCCAATGGTTATGTTGATTTATTGATGTTGAAAATTATCGAACACATAATTATTTAGTACAACGTTGTTTGCAAATTATATATGGTATTATATGTACGGTGAAATGGTGAACCATGGTCACTTTCATTTTAGTTCCGTCTCTGCGTGCAAAATGAGAACAAAATAAATAAATAAATTCAACGAAAAACATAAAATATAAAATAGGTACTTCAAGGTAGATTATGAATTGAGATAAATTTAAAATTTTGAATAGCTCGATTTGAAGTTTGAATGGTGGTAAAACGGGCCATGAGAAGATTCAATAGGAGTGAAAATGCTGAAAAAAAGAGAAGGAAGGTAATAATCCAGTTTAAAACGAATAATAGAAAAACTGACATGTGGGTCATGATTGTCAGTGAATGGGTGAGAGAGCAGGGAATAGAGAGAAAGAAACAGAGGGAACACCAGCGTGGGCAGCACGGCTAGGACCGAAATGAGTCAGAGGCACCCTGGGAGGAGATGGGAGGTGGCGGCACGTGGCGTGGTGCACTGTGGCTAGAAATACATTGGTAAAATCCAAAAGAAGTTTAGCTAGAAATACTGCCCAGATTTCCACACCAGTTGACCCACTACAAGCAAAACAAAAATTCTTCCATGGTCTCTTTACATTTCACCAGTCATCTTAAGTAGGCAGAGAGTTTTGGTTCCTAACAAAACAAAAGTATTACAAGTTCCAGCTAGCTCTACTTCAGTGATAACTTGCACATGCTGCAGATCAGTACGATGACCATGTCTCACTGCTCACCTTCATCGGGAGGTTTCTTCGTTAACTCCATACTTTTCTTGCGAAAAGAAGAAAAAAAAATCAAAATTTCAACCAAATGTAATAATCACATTTGCTTTCCTGGTAACTGAAATGGTAAAAAGCTAAAACACACCTTGGTGCTAGTGTGTTCAGCTAACTTATAAACGCATACCACTGATACAAGTGCTTGAAATGTTGCTTGTTTCTTCTCATTTTCCATCATATGAAAGATCAAACTTCATCAGCTTTAGAGAAAGAGTCCAGCTTGTGATAGAAAAATTCCCAGTCCAGTTGTTTTTATGAATGGACTTCCGAATTTCTAGTTTTTTTCTTTAGAATTATTTTGAGAGTTTCTCATCCTCGAAGCGAATGAGATGCATTAATTACCGAATTAGTTAGTTCCGATGAAGAGCACAGTCCTAGACAGATACCATAACTTATTTTCTATATTGTTATAATTCCTTGTTTTTATGAGAAGACATGCATTAATACAAAAAGCCTAATACTAGACACCACATCGCAGAGGTTTTAGGTAACCATTTGTATTAAATATAATCACATACGGTTTTAGTTTAGAGACCATCTGTATTGCTGTCAATACTAAAAATCATCTGTGAAAGTGAACTATCACAGACAAGTCATGGTTAAAACAGTCTGTCAAGTATCACAGACGGTTTTTAATAGGAACCGTCTGTGATATTATAAAGTATCATAGATGGTTTTTATTTTGAACTGTCTGGATAAATTCATTATGTGACACTTCATAATATAACAGACGGTTTCTATTAAAAATCGTCGGTGATAATTAATTTATCAGAGATGATTCCTATTAAAAATCGTCTGTGATAATTTCACTATATTAATAGCAGGTAGACCCGTCGACCCTCTGTCTTAAATTCCAGATCTATGCTGCTCCTTTGAGCTACAGGCGGGGCTTTGAGGTCATTTGGTGGAAGGAGATCGACTATTTGGCAAAAGTAATTGTAGATCCACTAAGTTATTAGCTAGCTATGGTTAGTAGTTTGTTCCTAATTGTATCATAATTTAGATATAACTTTTGGTGAAAGAAGAATCAAAAATGGTTTACATCTAGCTAGCTTGATGTAGTGAGAAGATTACTTACATTTAGCATGGTTTAGGGTTTAGCCAATTCATAGTCTATTTCTACTTAATTCAATGAAATTAATTATTTTTGCTACATATAGCTACTTAATTTAGATCATACATATATAGTGTAGTAATTAATTAATTGAATATGTAATACTAAATTATTATATGTGTAACATAGGACCGAAGCTAGATGTACGCTGCGAACCATGTGAGTGAAGAGTACATTAATGGTGTTTCTACTTTTACAAGAGCTACCGATGAGGATATGTTAAATTAGGGGGGTGGAATATATGTAGTCCATGCATTGACTGCTAGAATCTAAAGATGTTTAAGAACCGAGCGCAGATTAAAACACACTTGATTTGAAGGGGTTTCAAAAAGGGGTATGCACGTTGAACCAGTCATGGTGAAGAGTAGATAACATAGGAAGGTAGTAATATTGACATCACCGACGAAGTCAATGATATGCCGCTGGATAATCATGTCGATTATGGTTTCAATTCGGATAGGCTGCATGATGACAATTTGGATCAGATGTTTCGTAATGCAGAAGAGAATTGTGATGAGAGAGAGAGTATGTTAAATTACGGGGCTTGATGGAGAACTCGGAGAAACCTTTGTTCACGTGCTACAAGTCAAAATACACGAGGTTGTCAGGCATGCTTGAACTGTTGAAATTGAAGGCAAGCAACAGTTGGTCCGATAAGAGTTTCACGGCACTGTTAGGTCTTTTATCGGACATGCTTCTGGAGGAAAATGAGTTGCCCAAAATTACATACAAAGCCAAGAAGGTTCTTTATCCATTGGGGATGAAAGTAGAAAGAATATATGTTTGTCCGAATGACTATATCCTCTACCGTAAAGAGTATGTAAATATGCATGTATGTTCGATGTGCAACGCATCCCGATACAAGCGTAAGAATCAATCAGATGACAGAGAGAATAGAGGTGAAGAGAGAACCTCACATGGTATCTTCCTATAATTCCCCGTTTGAAGTAGTTTTTTGCGAATCCAAAGGAGGCAAACTATTACGTTGGCACTTGAAGGAGCATAAGAAGAATGAAATGCTAAAACACCTTATTGATTCCATCTAGTGGAGAAGCATCGATAGGATGTTTGCAGACTTTGGTACAGAACTGAGAAATATAAGGTTCAAATTGAGTACAGATGGAATAAATCCTTTCGGTAATATGAGCAACTGACATAGCACTTGGCACGTGACTCTCTGCATCTACAACCTTCCTCATTAATTGTGTATAAAGCAGAAGTATATTTTGCTATCGATACTTATCTAAGGGCTAAAGCAACCTGGAAACGATATTGATGTGTACCTAGCACTGTTGATGGAAGATATAATAATACTGTGGATCGAAGGGGTACAGGTACGAGATGCGTACAAACGAGAGAACTTCACTTTATGCTCTATGTTGTTCTGCACCATAAATGATTATCCTGCCCTTACTAACCTGTCGAGCCAAAATATAAAAGGAGCTAAAGTTTGTACTCACCGCTTAGATGATACCGAGAGTATGTGGCTGAAACACTCGTGTAAAAATCGTGTATATGCGTCACCGTAGGTTCCTTTAGAGGGCTCACGCATACCGCAAAATGAAGAAACAATTCGACGGAGAGAACGAGGATAGTTCAGCTTGAAGGCATTTAAGCAGAAAAGAGATCTATGATATGGTTAAAGATTTAGATGTTGTGCTCGGAAAGGGACGTAAATCAACGACCTTAAGAAGAACGTCTAGAAGAAGAGATTAATATTTTGGGACTTACCTTATTAGGAACACTTTGAAGTTTGCCATTGCATTAGCATCATGCACATAGAGAAGAATGTGTGTGATAGCTTGATTGGTCTCTTACCGAAACATTCATGACAAAACAAATGATGGTGCCAACGCACGGTTTGACTTGGTTAATATGGGCATCAGTCCTGAGTTAGCACTGACAAAGACCGATAAAGGATGAACTTACCTTCCCCTACTTGTTACACTCTGTTCAAGACCAGGAGAACTAAACTGTGCTAGTGCTTGTATGGTGCAGAAGTTTTGTCTAGTTACTCCGCCTACATGAAGAAACTTGTTTCGATGGAAGATTTGAAGTTAATTTGCATGAAGTCTTATGATTGTCATATGCTGATGGTACATATGCTCTCTATTGCAATTAGAAGTATTATGCCGATCAAGGTCCGAAAGATAATCATTAGACTGTATTATTTCTTAACACAATTGCTCAGAAGGTCATCGATCCTGAAGGATTAGATGCGCCGTAGGACGAGGTGGTGATGACTCTATGTCATCTTGAGATGTATTTTTCTCCATTGTTTTTCGATATCATGGTCCATCTCATTGTTCACATTGTGTGGGAGATAAAAATATGTGGACCCGTGTTTCTATGTAGCATGTACCCGTTCGAGAGGTTCATGGGAATTTTTAAGTTCTATACGGAATCGATCTCGGCCGGAAGGCAGCATCGTCGATGGTTATTTGCGATTCCATGTCATTGCTGTCTGATGGTTGTATCACTATCTATCAAGTATCAATTCATTGTGTACCGCAGCAGGGGTGCAGTGTGACATCCTTTCCGTGCTTCACCGTAAACCATTGCTATGGGCAATTTTAGTATATTATTTCTTTATCATCTAAGTGAACCTTTTATACACACTATTATCTATCATCATCATATTATGCGATGACTATGATAGCTGTTTCCATCTACATGAAGTTGAATGTAAATGGCGGCATTGTGCTTCTGTTAGCAACATTGCATGGTGATAATTAATTTGCCATGAGATCAGACAAGATGCTGATTTATTATATCAAAAATATATGTGTTATATCACTAACTAGTGCTAACCTTTGTGGTTCAAATTTGCTCTTTGTAGGTCTTTTTTCCCTGTGACATTGCCTTGTGTTTTGCTCATGCAGGTTACTTTTGTCAATTGGTCATTTTGGTTTCACAGCTTGATTCACACCCTGTCAATTTGTCATTTTGGTTTTCATGTTCTTGTGCTGAAGAATCTTCACCAGCTTATTGTAAGTGATCAAACATTGATAGCACAGAAAGAAATGACTTTGAAGTTTCAAGAACTAGCCTAGCACAAGTGTGAGGTGCATGAAAATATGTAATGAAAACTTTTGGCGCAATTTACATATTAATGCCTCCATAAATAGTAGTAAGCTCAACATGTTTACATATAGAAAAAGAACATGATCTGTTCAGATTTTAGAATTCTAAATTTAACTTACTCTACGAAATTATAATCCAAGCCCATCAAACAAGTTGTATGTATTTTTCTCCATTCAAGCTTCTGCTGTACAAGCATCATGCAGAACTATTTGCAGGATATTGAAAATGTTATCTACCTATGTACAAGCATCATGCAGAACTAATACACATATTAATGCATTATTTTCAACAGCATCATAACTCATGTTTCTTAATCTATTTGCAGGATATTGATAATTTGAGATGGCTGCTGCAAGTGCAAGTGCGAGCATTTGTGCAAGCACAGGAGCATCCCCTACTGGTTCTGCCACAACAGTTGGTATGGGCCACTCGGCACCAACGCCACCACCACCACGGAATGTCAGTGCATTGACAACCATAGCCACGGGAGGTGAAGGGCATGTGGTTGTTGATGTGGATGAAGCGACTTGCACTGAAGAAGTTGAGCCTGCTGAGAAGAAACAGAAGAAGTGTACCTCCAAGGTTTGGGAACACTATACTAAATACACGGTGATTGTTGACACACAAAATGGTGGGAAGGAGAAGCAACTTTGGGCGCAATGCAATAAATGTTCTCACAAAGCTTGACGTGAGACCTCAGGGGGCACAAAGGTCTTGTGGAATTATTTGGAAAAGCACGCCATAAAGCAAGGCCAGCAACAACTCCAATTTGAGAAGGGTGAAGATAGCGCAACTGTTCAGACTTTCAGGTATGTGCCGAAGCTAGCATAAGAAAATTCTATGTGGCAATGGTTATGCACGAATATCCATTTTGTATGGTAGATCATGAGTACTTCATTGATTTCATCAAGTCTCTACGTCCTGGTTTTTCATTCCAGTCTCGCATAACCACTAGGAAAGAGGTATTAGAAATGTTTGGAGATGAAAATAAAAGGTTATATGAACAACTAAAATCTCTTTCTTGTCAGTTTCTGCAATTATGGATACGTGGACATCTAATCAAAATAAATGTTATATGTGCATTGCTGTAGGGGTGGCCCCCACCTAAGCCCAGCAGGCCTGTTAGTGGAATGTAAGGCCCAAAACGGGATATGTGTAATGACATAAATGCCCCTGAGGGCGATACCCAGATGTGAGGGTATAATTGTAAAAGCACTCCCCATGTGGATGTATATATACGATGTAGGTCATGGAGAAGACCGGAGACCATTGCTCATCTAACTCTCCACTACCATACTCTCTCTCTCTCTGTTTGGTCTGCAACCACAACAGTTGGCGCTGTCCGTGGGGAAGACAAGAGCAAGCCTCCAGATCCGAAGGAGGATGGCACCAAAGAAGGCCTCACCATCGAAGAAGAAGAAGACGGAGGCGGCGAAATCTCGCGTCAACACCAGGGCTTCGGCTCTAGCAGCTGCAGGTATGGGTGGCGATGCAGGCGCGACGACTGTGAGCATCAGCGTTCAAGACGCGACGCTCAACCCCGCCGTCACCGCCGCAGCGAACAACCCCGTCACCGCCGCAGCGAACAACCCCGTCACCGACGCGACACCCAGCCCCGCCGTCACCGCCGTAGCGAACAACCCCGTCATCGACGCGACGCCCAGCCCCGCTGTCACCGCCGCAACGAACAACCCCGCTACTACCGCCCCGACGGCCAACCTCGACGGCGGTAACGTAGGCACGCCCATTTTCCCACCCGACTTAGTGAGCGTTCCCGGCGACGGCGTGGTCCTCGCCACCAGCTCCAAGGTCCCCCAGGGCAACACGGCGGGCAGCTTCGTCGCGCAGGCCGTGGTTACCCCCGTGCCGGTCGCGTCGCCGGACGCACCGATGGCCCGAGCCACGTCCGCGGCGGAGACCGCCCTGCTGGCGGCCCTCAACGCGTTCCAGCGGGAGTTGACAGACCTCCGCGGGGCCGTGCGGGACATGCAGGAGGTTCGAAGCCAGCAGACCCTGCCAGCGGTCGCGTCGGAGCCCACGCCGGACAGGGCGGACAGCCGCGACGCCCCCACATCCAGCCGCGTCCCGATACGATGTGTGGATACGGAGTCCCCACTCTCCGCGGGCCTGCAGCAGGCGGCGTGGCCGGAAGACTTTAAGTTCCCCAGCGCTATCAAATCCTATAAAGGCGACACAGACCCGTGAGAATTCGTGCGCGTATACGAAACCGCCATCGAAGCCGCTGGCGGGGACGACACCACGAAGGCGAAGGGACTCCCCCTCGCGCTGCAAGGTGTGGTGCTCTCTTGGTTTTTTACCATAGAGCCAAACTCCATCTATGCGTGGGAGCAGATCCGCGACCGCCTCTACAACAATTTCCAGGGGAATTACGTCGAGCGAGTCGACGCCGATCAACTCTTCGCAGTGAAGCAAAAACCTTCAGAGAAGCTACGGGATTACTTCAAACGCTTTGCGAAGGTACGCTGCCAGGTCAAGGACGTTAATGAAACGACCATCATCAATGCAGCCGTACAGGGCCTTCGCCCCGGCCCGATGGCCGAATACAATGCACGAAAGCCAATCAAGACAGTGGCGAAGCTCTTCGACAAAATGGAGGAGTACGCCAGGGCAGAAGAGGATGCGCGACGGAGGCAAGGTGACGACTCCAACACCAATCAGGAGAACCGCGCCAAGGGTGAAGACCTGTCCAACGACGGCCCCTCGAAAGGAAAGCGCAAGCCGGAGCCGTCGAAGGATGCCTCCGAACGCAAGGACATCCAGCACAAGGAGCCGTCCGCCGACAAGCCCAAACGTAGCCAGCACAAGTCGCAGAAGCCCCGATACGTATTCGACATCGAGGGTGACTCCGAGGACAATGCCTCCGCTAGCCGCGGTGGTAGAGGACGACGGGGCGAGGACGGGGCCACGACCGGGGTCGCGACGATAGAGGCCGAGGAGAATACGAAGATTACCTCCACGGTCAGTGGTGCGAGGTCCACGGCCGAGGTACCCATGACACACGGGCATGCATCTCTATCGCGGCGCTCCAGCAAAGCGTCGCCAGGGATAAGAACGTCGAAGCACGTCCACCCATCGTGGCCCACATCCAGCAGCACTCGGAAGCCCCCATGCAGATCCACGATCGAGGACCGCAGCCCCAGGAGGGCCTCCTGCGACTGCAGGCTCATATACAACAGCCTCGGGCAGCCCTCTTGCAGCTTCAAGCCCCCGAGGGAGCCCAGCGCAGGGTCATCAATGTCATCTCTGGGTTCCTAGATGGAGTTTGCCTCGGCACGGCAACAGAAAGCCTACGCAAGGAGGCTATACCACGTGGCGGTGTACCCGGCGCAGGCACCCCCAGATTGGGCGCAACACGAGATCACTTTCACGCCCGCCGATGCTCAGGTTGTGGAATTCCCCCATCAAGATCCCCTCGTCATCCGGGCCGCCATCGCGGGGTGAGACGTTGGCCGCATTCTGGTAGATGGCGGTAGTTCCGCAAACATCTTATTCGCGGTAGCTTTTGACCAGATGGGGATCCCCCGAAGCTGACTAGGCTCCTCGGGAATCCCCCTGCAAGGCTTCGGAGGACAACCCCTGCGGCCGCTAGGACAGATATGCCTACAAGTCTCCTTCGCCAGGGCGATAATGTACGGAGTGAAGATGCAATCTTCGATGTCGTCGATATCCTGTACCCATACAATGCTATCCTGGGGCGACCAATCCTCAACTCCTTCGGAGCGGTGCCTCACGACGGCTTCCTGTGCATGAAACTCCCAGGACCGCGGGCCATTATCACTATCTTTGGCGACCAGGACATGACCCGGCGCATCGAGCTCGGCACCAAAGGTCCACACCGCGGGGCTCAACGGAATGGCTAGGGCGGCGTCCTAGCGAACCAGCATGGCAAACCCCCGCGCAGACTGTCCTATTACCAGAGGCTCCGGTCGCGTTAGCAACAGGTGGTTAGTGCCTCCGATTTTTGTCGAAGAGCTTCACGGTTTAATAAAGTTCACCGTTTGCCGCAATCTACTTACTCTCTATAGAGTTACACGGCGAACTCATGCGGAGACCTGCCCCCGCACGCACTCCCGGAGTATAAACTAAGACACACGTTTGCGTGCGCACTCTCTGTGGAAAACACGGGCATGAGTATAAACTAAGACACGCGTTCGCGCGCGCACTGTCGGGCCCCCGGATTCTCAAACCCGGACCCCCTGTGTATTACTGCACTAGTCCCAGATCAAAGCTAGTGCACACAGTTTAAACAGAATGGAAAACATCACCATCGACGATTTATTACAATAATTAGAGTACTGACCACATGGTCTCATTATTACCAGGGAGGTTTAAGACCTCGCACAATCAAACACAGCGGAAGCAAATAAAACTCGAGGACGACCCATCAATTCGCCACAGGCAATTGACTGGGGAAGCGCGACCTAGTCCTCCGGGAAGAATCCATCACAGCCACAAGCGAAGCAGTAGTCGTAGTCACCTTCTTGAGCTTCAACTTCCTCTGAGATGTTATTTTTAAGTGTAGCATGTGAGTACATAAAGTACTCTGCAAGTCTTGGGAAAAATGCATAGATGCAAGGCTTAACAAAGGAGGTCATATGGTTCTTTTGCACAAAGCAACATTTTAAAATTCAATTACTACTAATTATTTTCGAAGGCATTATTTTAATGAAGTAAATGTTTTAACAGAATTAACTTTCTAGTGAAGGTTCCAACTACCAACACTAGCTAACCAATTACCATTGGTCAAGTTTTAAACTGCGGGTTCCATCCACCCTCTCTGGCTCCATCCGCCAGGATTCCCTTCCGAGAGTTCCCTCCACCCTCGGAATACAAAACTTTTGATTTTAAATCCAAAACCAGAAATCTACCATGTGAATGCATTCCTTGCCCGCCCTTGACCGTGGGCACGGCTATTCGAATAGTTTTACACTCTGCAGAGGTTGTACAACTTTACCCACAAGAGATAAATTATCTTAATAGTCATCATGCTTCCTTTGGCATGAGACCCAGATAAAATATCACAAAGCCTTTCACCTACTCCAGTATAGCTAGAGACCACCCGCTGAGGTTTCACCGCAGAAGGGTTAAATCCGCCCAATCTGAAGCCCCCTCTTGCGCCATATGAGTACAGTAAACCCTGTCCCTCACTATGAGTAACCAGTACACCCTGGCACTCAATACACCACTGGTGATATCTAAACTACACCTTTATAGGTTAGTTAGCTAGGTCGTACCCATATAGACTTGTGGTTGTACGGTTAATGCTCAGTTTGGACAAACACAAGCGTCGGTCCTTAATTGACTAGGGTGGAACATACACTTAACAAGTTCTCGTGCTTACTGCACCAACCCAAACAACCATCCACCCTAATCTAAACCAACTTTCACATTTTTATTTTATTTTAAAAACACAGTGACAACTCCAATTGCCACTTCACTTTCAAACACAAGGATTTAATAATAAATCATAATTTCCCAATTTTCAAGAGTTTCCAAAGTTATTAGATAGCAAGACTAAGCATTATACTACCATACTAACATCAACAAGTAATTAAATACTCTCATTAATGAGACAAAGGGAGTCCTATGGTGACAAGAATACATGGCATTCAATTTCAATGGAGGGCATAGCAAGTTGGAATAACTAGTTCCTAAAGATTTGAACTAGTGACTTTAGGTAAATAGCAATGCACATAATTTAAAATATTTTAAAAACATTTCAAAAGCATAGGCTCGAAATGATCAAAGGAGACTTGCCTTCTTGCAGGGTTTCTGGGTCTTCTTGCTGCTGTGAAGAGGGATCGTCGACAACGTTGGAATCTACGCGAGGAAAGACGAAGCAACAAAACAAATAAATACAAACGAAAATCAAATAAACTCAAAAACTCAAATAGAGGCCATATTTGGATAGGTTATGATTTTAGACGAATTTAGGAGAAAGGATCAACGGATTCGGAGTTCGTATGAGGGAGATCGAATATCTGGAAGATTGGTTGGGAAACGAAATTACTGAGACAATATTTGGACCAAGGAAATTAGAATGGATTTTATAGATATTTGGCAAGATTTGATTTTGAATTTTGAAAGTGCACAGGAAATTTGGAATGGAACTGAGGCTTTGAATTTAAACTAGGCATTTGGAATTTGAAATTTAAATATTTGAAATATCAAATAATTTCAAATATTTGAAAGGGTGGAAGAAATGGATAGTTTGGAATTTTTGATGAATTTAGAAATTTGAATGGGCTCAAACGGAGTTACGATGAAGGAGAACGGGCTCCGGGAAGTTTGAAAAGGGAGAAAATGGAAAAATGAGAATTTCTGGATTTATTTTCCTAAAGGAAAATGGGTTTATGACGTCAGCCTTACGTCAGCCCTGGAATTTTCAATTTCGGCCGATTTATTTTCTCTCTGGAAAATGAGGAGAGGGGCTGACATGTGGGCCCGGTCCATGTGGACCAAGTCCATGGACCCGGGAAGGAGGTGAGGTGGCAGGGGCGTGCGGTGGCGCTGACTGGACCGAGGGAGGCCGAGGTGGCTGCCACCGGGCGGTCACATGGCATCCACGCGGGACGGCGGGGTGAGGTGGCCGGCCGGCGGAGGAGGCCTTCGGGGACCAGGAGCTCGCCGGAGCTCCGGTGGACGGCGGCCGGTGGCGAGGGGCGGAGGAGGGAGAGAAGAGTGAGGGGAACCCGGGGGTGGGCGCGCGAGTCACCGAAGACGGCCGGAGGGCGGTCGGCGACGAGGAAAGGCGGCGGCTGCGTTCGGGTGGCGACGGCGACGAGGCTCCGGTGGCGAAGAGGCTCGGCAGAGGGGCGGTCGGGGTGCGCACGGGCGCGGTGAAGCTTGCGGAGGCGACGGAGTGGCGCGGGGAGGCCGGAGGCGGCGGGGATTTCTCGCCGTGGTTGGTGGCGGCGCTCGGAGATGGGGCGCACGGTGCGGTGGCGGTGGAGTGGCCGGGAGAGAGAGGGGAGTGGAGGGGGAGGTGGGGCGAGGAGAGAAGAAGCTGGGGAGGGGTTTAAATAGGGGCGAGGGGGAGCGGGCCGGCGTGAATCGGTCGCCGGAGATGGCGGCCGGAAAAAGGAAGGGGAGGGGAAGGAAGGAAAGAGGGGGCGAGAAAGGAAAGGAGAGGCGCGGGATTGGTGGGGGACTTGTCCCTGGCGGCGATCGGGTTTCAAAACCGAAGAGAGGCGGGGAAAGGAAAGGGGGATTCGGCCACCGAGGAGGCGGCGGAAATGGCGGCGGCCGAAGAAGGAAGGAGGCGGCCGGAGGTGGGAGACGGCCCCGACAGGCGGGCCCGGGCGGCCAGAGAGAGCGGGGGCGCGGGGCGGCTGACGGCGGGGCCCGCGGGCAGAGAGACAGGGCGGAGGGGAGACGCGCCGACAGGTGGGCCGGGGCGCAGGGAGAGAGAGAGAAGCGGGGCGCGGGTGGCGCGGATGTGGCCGCGTGGCCGAGGGCGGGGATCGGGCGGCCGAGAGAGGGGCGAGGCGCGGACGGGCCAGATGGGCCAGCGCGCGAGGGAGGGGAAATCCAGACCGGCCAGGTGGCGAGCGGGGAGGAGGGGGAGGCGGGATCCGGGTGGCGGCGTGGGCGGCAATCCGGCCGTCCACGTGGCGGCCGGAGGGAGGGGTTGGAATTTTGAATTTTATTTTCTGATTTCAGATTTTTAGAAATGGCCAGAAAATCCAAATAAGCTCAGAAAAATACAAAATAAATTCCAAAAATTCCAGAAAAATTCACAGAAGTTCCTGGATTGGTTTTGGACTTAATAAAAATACTTCCAACTAATGTTGGTATTAAATTTTCATACTTGAAATACTTTTTATTTTCAAAAATAGGTTTTAAACTCCAGAAAATCCAGGAAACCAAATAAAAGCCAATTAACTCCAAATAATTAATTTGAATTAGGATTTTCATAGAAATTCAAAATATCTTTTTATTTAGTAATAATTTTAGGTTTTACTTAAAATACTTTTCAAATCTAGCTTTTCAAAAACAGAAATTCAGGGCAATTCTAAATAAAACTCAAATACTTTAAAATAATTAATTTGAAATTAAATTTTTCCAGAAAGCAAATTTTGGGATGTTACACGCACTCTCCGTGGAAAACATGGGCATGAGTATAAACTAAGACACGCGTTCACGCGCGCACTCTCCGTGGAAAACACGGGTATGAGTATAAACTAAGACACGCGTTCGCGCGCCCAGTCTCTGTGGAAAACATGGGCATGAGTATAAACTAAGACATGCGTTCGCGCGCGCACTCTCCGAGAAACAAACGGGCATGAGTATAAACAGAAACGCGTGGGGAGACGCCTCCGCGCGCACGCACTCTACGGAGTATAAATAAGACGTAGCGTCGAGGTTCGCCTCCGCACGCAATCTCGCCGACCTGCAACGCGCGGAGGCTTGCCTCCGCGCGCAGTCTACGGACTCTAAATAAGACGTAGCGTCGAGGTCCGCCTCCGCATGCACTCTACGGAGTATAAACAAGACGTAGTGTCGAGGTTCACCTCCGCACACAATCTCGCCGACCTGCAACGCGCGGAGGCAAGACGTAGCGTTGAGGTTTGCCTCCGCACGCAATCTCGCCAACCTGCAACGCACGGAGGCTTGCCTCCGCGCGCACTCCACGGACTATAAATAAGACGTAGCGTCGAGGTTCGCCTCCGCACGCAATTTCGCCGACCGGCAGCGCGCGGAGGCTTGCTTCCGCGCGCAGTATACGGACTCTAAACAAGATGCGAATTCCGCGCACGCGGGGGCGTTGTGCCCGCGCGTACTCTCCGGAGTATAAAAAAGACGTGAGGACGCACCAGAGGCTAGGCGCCAGCTCCGCTGCCACCACTTCGAAGGGTAGGGGACGGAGCGCTTGCGCGTCTACCTCGACTAGGCGCCAGCTCCGCTGCCACCACTTCGAAGGGTAGGGGATGGAGCGCTCGTGTGTCTACCTCGACTAGGCGCCAGCTCCACTGCCACCACTTCGAAGGGTAGGGGACGGAGCACATGTTCGTTTCGACTAAGCGCTTGCGTGTCTACCTCAGCTACCCTGCCCCCGCTAGGCGATAATTATAGTACGCGAGCGGACCCAAACAGATGGAGGCATACCACGCATGTCTAAACCATGTATGTATTCATTCAAAAAATAATAATAAAGTCTTACAAGGGCGACCCGCGCCAACATCCTCGACGCTCGAGGTCGCTACTCAGCAGGCTCATCCTTAACACGCACCCGTCCTGGGGCCTCGCTTGAGGAAGCCCGGCTGGCCCAGAAATCCAGCGACTCTTCGGCCCTCCGCCAGCGCCGAAGACGCTGCCGGGTCGCAAGGTCGGAGATTAGCAGTCAGCCCCGACGGGGTAGCTGCTCGGGACATGGGGGCAGGAGTCAAGAAATCAGCGGATGCAACCCCGCGTTGTATTCAAAGCAAAGGGAAGTTTGCAGCGGCCTACGGAGCTTCCGCGCCATCCTCCTCTCGCCGAGGGACCTCGTCCAAAAATTGCCCAAGGTTCCCCTCGTCGTGCAGGGAGTGCTGAAGTTCGACCTTCGCCGCAGCCTCCCCGATGTACTCCCAAATTCGCTCGTGGAAGAACTTTACGGCGCGGCGAGGGACGCGCACAGCACCATACCGGACATCGCTCCAGCCCCACTGGGCATTTCCAGTCGAGGGTCCGCCAGCTCGGCGACGTGTGCGCAACCACGTAGTCGCAGGGGTGCGCAGGTTAGGCAAGATGCCACATAGGCGCAGTGGTTGCCGAAGATCGTTGCAGCGCCACGCGCGATGTCTGCCGCGTCTCCGATCCATCGGAGCGTACGTGACAACTCCTTCGGCCTGAAGGAGCGGTCTGGCACGTCGGCAACGAGTCCCTGGAGAGTGTTCTCCAGGGCTAACATGGCACCCCATGCGATCACTGAAGCCTTGCCCAGAGCCTGGTCCCGCTCCGCTAGAGACGTGGCAAGTTCGTCCTTCTCCTTCTCTAGCGCTGCGACTTGTTGCAACAGGTCGTCTCGCTCCGCTGCAATTTCTTGCTGCGTCGCCTCGGCAGCCGACTCTCGTGCTGTGGCGGCGAACTCCTTGGTGCGCGACTTTATCTCCGCGCATTCTGCTTCCAAGCGGCGGATGTGGGCATCCTGGGCAGAGCGTGTCCCCGCGGCTTCGCGCAGCTCTTTTTCGGCGGTCTCCAGCCTGTCCTGCAGCGCCCTCTGCTCGCGGATGTAACCTGCTTGCAAGGCCTGGGCCAGCACGAGTGTCTGTAGAATAGAGGGGTTAGCAGGATCGAAATGGTCAATGGTGATCCCAAGGAAAGGTTCTTACCCGCACGCCCGACACCTCTACCGCATCTCCAAGGCGCCCTGTCCTGTAGGACAACAGCTCTTGTTGGCCAACGCTGGCGGCTGCGTCATCCGCAATTCCGCGCCATGCCCTCAGCGCCTCCGGGGGGGACGAAGTCTGCGGGGCCAGCGTGAGTGGCGCTTGCGTCGCCAGCACAAGGCCCCCTGGGCCCCTGCGACGGCTCCTCCTCTGGGATGAGCATCGCTGCAAAAGGGGGGTTTCAGTCAAGCCCAATAGGCACGCGGCAAGACCGCGCTAAGGTACGCCACGCCGACCTACCTTCGCTAACTGTGGGAGGGCTTCGCGGAAGGGACCCGACCGGGGTGACCACGGTCTCGGCCCCTGCGGCCGGCGCCGGCTCGCGCGGCCGGGGGACCTAGGCGAAGGGATCCGATCCCAACCGCCCCTGCGCTACAACAGTCGTAGTCCCAAGGGCCGGGGGTGCACGAGGTAGGGGAGCTTCGGCATACGAGTCGGAGTCCCACAAGCTCCCAATGCCGGTCGCCACGGCGAACCCCCTCGAAGTCCGATGGAGGGCGGATCGCAGGCGTGGTCCTTTCACCTGGGAAGGTGGCGAGGGCCCCTCCTCGGTAACCGCCGCACAAAGGGCCCCCACAGCAGCAACGCTGGCGAGAGGGGCTGACGCAGATGCAATTCCTGCGGCCGAAGACCCCGCCCCCGGCACCTCCACGGGGACCACTCCAGACTCCGCCCCCGACATCTCCGCGGGGGGCACCTCGGTCTCCGCCCTCGACGCTTCCGCGGGGGGTTCTTCGGTCTCGGCTGCTGTCATCGCCGAGAACCCCGCATCACCCGCACCTCCGGAGGATAGCACTGGCGTCGCCGTAGCGACGGAGGGATGCTCTGTTTCAGCGTCGCCAGCCGCCGCTACCTCGGCGACCGTCGCGCGTGACGAGACTTCCCCCCCGGTGGCTCCCAGCGTCCTCCCCGTCCTCGGCGTCTCCCGAAGGTCCTCCGCCCTAGCACCCGCGCCCTCCAAAGCCGAGTCGGCGTACCTCGCCAAATCTGACTCCGCGCTCGCCGCGTCAACAGGGGCGGCAGGGGCCGCCGCAACGGGCGCGGTTGTAGTGCTTCGGCCTCTCTTGCGAGACTTCGCCGAATCTGACTCTGGGCCTGCTGCGCCGGAGGGAGCAGCCGCAGCCACTGTATGGGGCGTGGTCGCAGTAGTCCGGGTCCTCTTGCGAGAAGACGCTTTCGTCATCGCGGCACCATCGCCCTGATGTTGCGGGTCCGGAGGGGTGCGGTCTGGCACGGGAAGCACTAAGGCCTCGCACACGCGGTTTATCCGCCATAATCCCTCCTTCGCAGTCGTGGTCGCGCGTTGCCCGTGCTCTCTGGCGGTGTACGGTCCAAGGAACACGCGCGCTGCGCGCTCTGCGTCCTCCAAACTAGTTCCTGCGCACGGCAGAGAGCGATCACACGGTACAATACGTACAGTCGGAGGAGAGGCCACGGTCAAAACTTACGAAGACCAGGCGGCACAGGCAGCGAGCAAACAGACGGTTGAACATTGTCGTCCCGGCGTTCCCCGGCCGTGAAGCGCCATTCGCGGGCGAGTGGCGTCGCACCGCACATCGTGTACTCCTCGGCGAGGTCGCGCATATTGAAGCGGGCGGTGACCCCCGCAAGCCTTCGCGCCCTCCGCCTGTCCTCCTGATCAAGTGTTAGGCCGGGCGTGGTCTTGAAGGCGATCGGACCGCCCGTGCTGTCGAGACCCGAATATACAAATCCGGCCTCTACTGTGTATTCTGCACTAGTCCAGGATCACGCTAGTGCACACAGCACAAACAAAGACAAATACCATCCACATCACGATATTCTAAAGAAAATCCAAATTATATTAATAACCATCAGAGTACGACCTTATGGCCAAGCTTACAATTATTAGCCTGAAGGGCTTTAAAGAAACTAGCAGCGGAAATCCAAAATTAAGCGTAGTAGCCACTCGACATGCCCACAGGCAATCAACTGGGGAGCGAAGTCCTAATCCGTGAAGTCCTCGTAATAGCCTCCTTCTAGCAACTCCTGCTGATCTGGTCCCTCCTCCTCAACTGAGCAACATGGGCATTAAGCCGTGAGTACATTGGTACTCAGCAAGTCGTTTGTAACAAATGAATGCAATATAGTATGCAAGGCTTAACAATGGATGGCTGAAAGGTTAATTTTGCATAAAGCGACAATTTGAAGTAAATACAATAAATAGATTGTAAAGCTAATTTATCAACAGACACTAAGTAGATAATCAAAGGAATAGAATAAAACCACAAGTGAACTAACCATTCACTTCCCAGCTCAAACCAATCCAGATTTCATAAAGACTCTACCCCTCGTGTGAAATCACCGAGCATTGTCCATGACCGAGGACACGGCTATTCAAATAGTTTTACACTCTACAGAGGTTGCACAACTGTACCCACACGATGTGATTAGCCTCAGCTTAAGGAAATCACAACAAGGCTTTTACAATGATCCATCTCCACCCGATCCCACTCGCTAAGGATTCGCCGTCGAGTAGGGTAACCCCCTAGTCGATAATTGCCCCCTCTTGCGCCACACAACATCAGTAGTAAAACCAAAGTGGAGACTTCACAAATTATTATGCCAGGTCTATCCCATACTAGACATGTGGTTTGCACGATTAAGCTCAGATCAATGGTGCACAAAGTTAAGTCCTTAAAAGTTACCCAGGCGAAGCATCCACATCCCAATGTGCATCCAGCATCCCCTTTACTGCACGATCATTCGCCCAAGTGAAAGCCAAGTTTGTATAACCAATGCCCATGACACTACCCATGTCATGACATACAAATTTTATAATCGTGGTTAACCACCACATTCAAGTATATCATTAAGTCAAGATTAATTAACCACATGTGATGACAGACCCAACATACTAACAATAAGCATGGCTAAGCAATTAGACATAACCCCATGTGACAATTATTATTTTATCACTAAGTAATTCCCAGTCCTAAGGTGTCAATGGAATCATGGTTGCCAAATTATCATGGAGGGATTTAATCAATTAGGGGTATAACTACCAGTACAAGGTTTTAATAATAAATAGCAATGCATGATAAATTTGAAACAAAATAATACATAATAGATTGAAATCTAGGTTCAGCATGATCAAAGAATACGACTTGCCTTGGCCTTGCTCAGATGAGGGCTCTTGATCTTCAAATCCAACTTCCGCTCCCTCGAACACGCGATCTAACGAGAGAGAACACGAGACGAAAAGACAAAAATAAATTCAAATAAAATTCAAATGAACTCCAAAAACTTTCAAACCTGAACCAAAAGGTAGAGCTCAATTTTAGATGAATTTAGAAAAAAGAACGGGGTCAATCGGAGCTAGGACGAGGGAGACGGGCTCTTGGAAAATTGGATTTTCTGAAAATCGGGAAAATTGGAAAAGTGCACTGTGCTGTGGACCGGGCGCACGGGAAGCTGGGTCTACGGTGGGCTCGGCTCACGGAATAGTACAGCTGACTGGGCTGCTGGCGCAAGCGGTGAGTGCTGACGTGGCTGCTGACGGGGCGACACGTGGGCGGTTTTGGCTGACGTGGCAGCTGACTGGGCAGGGTGACGTGTCATGCTGACGTGGCAGCTGACGTGGCACCTGGGGACCTCGGGTGCTGAGGTGGCAGCCACGTGGCAAGCCACGTGGACACTAGGGCTGAGGTGGCGCTGACTCGGCTGCTGACTCGGCATAGCTGATGCGGCGGGTTTACAGTTGCACGGCTGACAAGTGGGCCCAGTGTGTCAGCGGCTCGGCGCACGGGAGACCCGGTGCACAAGAAGGCGAAGCGGCGGGCGCGGCTGGCGTGGCGGCGCGGACGGAGCGGCCGAGGCACGGGCGCGTCCGCTGGCGGCGCGGGGCACGGGCGGCGGGGTCTGGCCGGCGGGAGGGGTAACGGCGGCGACTGGCCGGTCGGCGGCGACCGAGGCGGCGGCGGAACTCACCGGCAGCGACGAACGGCGAGCGCACAGGCGGCGAGCTTCGGCGGCGAAGGCACGGGCGTCGGCGGCGAACGCACTGGCGTCGGCAGACGGCGGAGAGCGGCGGCGGAGGCGGCGGCTCGGGACGGGGGAGAAGCCGAGGGGTCGGCCCCCTTAAATACACGGACGCCGAGGCGTTCGACTCGGAGACGGCGGAGGAAAAACGGAAGGCGGCGGCGGCGTCCCGATCGGAGACGGGGACGAGAGTCCGGGTCGGAGACGACTCTGACAGGTGGGCCCCACCTGTCAGCGGCACGGACGAAGGCGCGGCCGAGATGGCGCGCGGGTGTGAGCGAGCGGCCGAGATGGCGACACGCGTCGTCCATCGGCAGGGGCAAGGCGGCCGCGGGCGCGGTCGGATCGGCGACGCGTGGCGCGGGCGGAGGGGCGCGGGTGCGGCCTGCTGGGCTGGGCCGGCTGGTGGGTTTCGGCCCACTGACCGGTTGGGATTTTCTTTTCTTTTTCTTTTTCAGAAATTCAAATAAATTAATTTGAGCTCTAGAAAATAGCAAACAAATCCAGAAAAATCCAGGAAAATTCCAATAAATTCCTTGAGACACAAGGAACTCAAATAAAATAACTTTGGCAAATGTTCATGTTCGGATTATTCATATTAAATCCTTTTAATTCATAAAAACTCATTTAAGCTTTTAATTAATTCCAGAAAAATTCAAATGGTGAATTTTATTTTAAAAGCTTCAAAAAGGCTCTGAAAATCAGGATGTTACACGTGCATTCTAGGCCGCTACCATTCGCCACACGGTGATAGAACCACCGCCTCGTCCAGTTGGACTCCCACTTCCCCCGAGTCGAGTTTGCAGGGAAGAGCTTCCCGCACGACGCCCGCAGAATGAAGTTGACGCTGCCGAACTTCGACACGGTCCCGTCCTTCAACTCCTTCGGCTGGCACCGGGCTTCGTGCAAATATGCAAACAGTAAGGCGCTGGGCCAGCATGCTTCCGCGCGAAGGGCCCAGCTGTACACGGCAAGGCGGGCCACCGCGTTCGGAGTCAGTTGTGACAACTCCAGTTTGAAGGTCCGTAGCACGTCCCCGACAATCGCTGCGGACGGTATGCAAAGTCCGGCCTCGAAATAGGCGACGAAGACGATCGCCACCGACTTCTCAAGGCGTGGCTCCGTCTCATCATCAGCGAGCAACCACACCACTTGGCGGTCCGATAGCCTCCCCTCCCGCAGTAATGATCGGATCGTATCCTCCGTCACGAGTGTGCGGCCCAACTCGCCGGAGTACGGACCCTGACTCTTCTTCGCCGCCCACCGCTTGTCTGCCGCCGCCGGATCGCGCTCCTCGAACGCGTGCTTCACCTCAAGCGGCAAGGACCGCCGGCGGATGGCGTGGCCGCCCACCTGAGCGTACTCATCACAAGACGCCATTGGCGTCCGCGGGCTACTTGACGGCAAAAAGGAGCGTAGGAGCGGCACGAGCAAATCTAGGAGGCGGCGTGAACGACCAGAAAGCGTATGGAGAAAGCGTTGGCACAGTACCACGGGGAGTATTTAAAGGCCTCTCGCTTCCCACCATTGGTAAGCGCAAACGGCAAAAGACGACCGCTCTCCTCCCTATGTTCGAAGCCGAAGCATCGCGACGGCACACGTAGGCCACATGCGACCAGGGTCGTACGATGTCCTGTTGCCGCATGACGCGCCACTAGCGTCCCGCCACGTGTCGATTGGCGTAGGGAATAAATGCAGGTGCTACGCCCGACATAGCTTCCGGCGCGTGTCGGCATGGTTCTTTGGACCCGTCAAACGCAATAATCCAAACAAGGTCTCCGCGCTAGTAGCAAGGCCCTGACCCTGACCCTGGCAGCATCTATGCGAAGGGCCACCACTGCGAAGGCGCCGGAAGCCGCCCCGACTCCAAGACGTGCCCCCCACACCCCGCAACATGGCTGCGCCCGCGGAAATAGGGAAAGCAGCGCATTACCAGACCGCCTGGGGCGGAGTTGGGAGCGCGAGGTATGCCCCCACCTCGGCTTCGACCCTACGCCTAGGAGACAACCTCCCCCCTCATACCGCATGGCAGGTTGGACTTCGCCATCCTATGCGGAGGGCAACGGCAGATCTGCGAGAAGACCGAGAGCCCACCCTGCCCCGAGTACTTCCGTGTAAGGCTGGCTGATTTAGAGCCCGCCCTGCCCCGAGTACTTCTGTGTACTTCAGGGCAGATCTAGAGCCCGCCCTGCTGGGACCTAGACGGGTCCCCTGGCTCGGCATCACATGTCGAGGGCCTGGCTTCCCCTTGGCAGGATGCTCCGGGCAAGGCGAAAGGCCAGGGTGGCGAAACGCTGGTCTACCCACAATACACTTAACCGCCACCCTTGTACATCAACACTCCCTGACGATAACGCCGATGGGCGCAATCAGAGAACGCAGATGAACTCGAGCATATCTGTCTACGAGAGCAGGTCAGGCCTTGCCATTTCCACGCAAAAGCGTGATGTGCGAGCAGGATCCTGTGGACGTCCAAGATTTCCGCAGCAAGCTGTGACGTATTCCCATAAATAGGCCGTCTATTGTTCATCGGTGCTCGCTGATCTTAGCGTCAGTAGACGCAGTCATCAAACGCAGATGAACAATAGTTGGCCTACATGTGAGAAGGTAATCGCGTGCAGGTATAAGATGGGTAGCCGGGGGCGACCAAGGAACAGCCTGCGACACCGACGTATTTATACCCAGGCTCACCCGGCGAGGAGTCGCCAGCCTGGCGGGAGGTCAATCGGCGGCGCGCCAATCGACGGGAGCGCAATCGACGGGTACCCGGCGGCCCAACTTCCCACGACGGACAAGCGTAACCGCTCAGCGCCAGCGAGGCGCGTGCTGGAAGGCGGACAGACGCCGCCACAACTCCTCCACCGCGTGCCCCGCTTTTCTGGGGAAGGAGCGAACGGCCGCGGCTACGCAACCGCCAACAGCCCACGGCGCGCCACTCACGGCCTGCCGCGTGAGCCCCCCGACGGGGGAAGCAAGTACACCCACAGCGGCCTACCCCTGCCAGCCCAGGGGTCGGTGCGATTCAAGGGGCCACTGGAGCACACCACCGGGACTGCGGAGCCGCGCCCACCTCCTGTCCAGGAAACGCCATGGGCGCGAGGTCCATCCTCGCCCCAACTTCGGCTCCGTCTCCCGGGAAACTCGTGGCCAAACATGGCCCGAGGCACCAGGCCACCTCGCAAAGGCGGGCTCGGCTTCGACCTCGGCTTCAGCTTCGACCTTCGGACCCGAAAGCAGCCCCGAGCTAGCAACTGTTCGGCCTTGTAACCGGGAGGTTTCCCTAGCCGGCCCAGCGCCACGCTCCGGCGGCAGGGCAGGCACCACACCAAGTACCAAGGCTTCGCCGGATGTTGGGAAAGCTCACATGCCGCAGGGACGGAGGGGGCCAAAGGGCTCGGCAACATGGCTTCGGCCCGTGAATCCCTTCACCATGAGAGGCTCCTGTTGTAGGGGTGGCCCCCACCTAAGCCCAGCAGGCCTGTTAGAGGAATGTAAGGCCCAAAACGGGATATGCGTAATGACATAAATGCCCCTGAGGGGGATACCCAGATGTGAGGGTATAATTGTGAAAGCACTCCCCATGTGGATGTATGTATACGATGTAGTTCATGGAGAAGACCGGAGACCATTGCTCATCTAACTCCCCACTACCATACTCTCTCTCTCTCTCTCTGTTTGGTCTGTAACCACAACATGCATCACTGTGCATTGGATTAATGATAACTGGCAAATGCAAAAAAGAATAGTTAAATTCATTCATGTTAAAGGGAACCATACAGGAAGTAATCTAGCAATTGAGTTTATCAAGGGTGTCATGTCTTGAAACATTGAGAAAAAGTTGTTTGCTCTCACTCTGGACAATGCATCATCCAATGATAAATATGTTAGAGAAGTTGTGACAGAGTTGCATAAGCGTTCTTCCTTGATCTGTGATGGTGCCTTTTTTCATGTTAGGTGTTTATGTCACATACTAAACCTTGTTGCTAAAGATGGCTTGAAAGTAATTTCTTTTTCAGTCTAGAATATTAGAGCTATTGTTGTTATTGTGAAGAATTCTCTGTTGCAGTGGGAGGAATTTCAAAAGTGTGCAACAGAATGTGACTTAGATAATACATTTGGTCTTCCATTGGATGTGCCTACAAGATGGAAGTTAATATATGAAATGTTGTCACAAGCTATTTACTACAGGAGAGCTTTTGATAGGCTATTGTACTTAAATGAGGGTAAGCACGATAAGTGTGCTCCGACAAATGAAGAATGGGATATGGCAGAATCATTATGTAAGTATTTGCAGAAATTTCATGATGCTACCAAGCTATTTTCTAGAAATCAATATCCAACAGCAAATTTGTTTTGGTGGAATTTTTGTGAAATTAAGTTTGCACTTGCAGATTGGTGTGAAAGTACTGATGTTACTATTTGTTCTATGGCAGAGGCTGTGAAAGCCAAATATGATAAATATTGGGATAAATCCAATATAGCTCTCGCTGTGGCATGCTTTCTTAATCCTAGATACAAGAAAAAGCTTGCGGAATATTTTATGGGGAGGATTTATCATGAGATGGCTGCCCATGAAGTTAATCACTTCATGGATGTTGTGAACAAATTGTTCCAAGTTTACATGTCTAACACCGCTGAAGCTTCGGAGTCTCACCCTCAAGGATCTTCTCAGCCATTTGGTGATCCTGACTTGGGTTTTGATGATATTGAGCAGTTCTTGTATGATGATGCCACTACAACACATGGTGGTATAAATAAACTTGAGGTATACATGCAAGAAAAACTAATTTAGTGGGTTGATCCTAAGGGTAAGGGTGCACAGTTTGACATATTGTCATAGTGGAACACACACACCAAGAGAAGTTTCCCGTTCTCTCACAACTAGCTCGTGATGTGCTAGCTATTCAAGTGTCAACTGTTGCTTTAGAGTCGGCTTTTAGTGCTGGTGGCCGTGTTATTGATCCATTTCGTAGTCGATTAGACTCTGAGGTGGTTGAGGCTCTAATTTGTACAAAGGACTGGATATCTTCATCTAGGAATGGTAAATAATAAGTCATTTAATTCACCACTTATAACTTTTGTTTACTAACCTCATGTCATTTTCAAATTTCAGATTCTAAGGAGAATATAGCATCACTTGTTGATGAGTTGGGTTTGGAGTTAGATGATAAAGAATGTGCTACCACAAACATGAATGAGGAGATTTGATAATTCTATCTATGTTATGTATAAAGATTATACTTTCTAATCCTTGCTAAAGTACAATATTTAAGGGCTCTACTGGACTGGAACACGAAATGCTCATTGCACCTTATTCACATATTGAGAAATTATTCAAGGGTTTATGTGTTTGATTTGGACATGTGTGAAGGAGGGTAATGTAGCCATCTAGATTTTATCTACAACCTTTAGATCAATAAACTTTCTTGCATAAGAATATAATTTTATGTTTATACAAACATTAGACATCATTCATTTAGGTTTCTATTATTCATTCAATAATTTTGGGTTTCAAAGGATTTTTTTGTAGGATGAGATAATGACCAAGGCTGAGCTCCATTGAAGTATGATTTCTGGTTAGAGATGGCTCACTACTGCCTTTTACTAGAAAAGATATGTGTTGTCAACTTATCATGTGATGCGAATATGTGATGAAATTAAATGAATTAGTGATGTACTTGGCTATAGACAGTTCTTACTTTTGGACCGTGTGGCATGCAATTACTATTTGCTTAACTAGCCTCTATCATCTACTTGCTACTTTGCTAGCTAAAACTTAGTTACTACTTGCTTAACTAGTCCCTATTATTGTGTCATATAGTTAAATTTGCTTGTTAAGCGACTAATGTAGTTTCATTACGGATATGTAGTATGGTTGATTGATCCTTATACTCGATATATATGGTTTTTGTTTTTGCGCATTATCCGACTAATATATTTGAGACCGAGACTTACCGTATACGGAGCGATCTGTATTTGCTCCGTATTCATGATCGAGAATATTCGTATTTGTATCCGACACTATCCGTATCTGACTCCGATAAAAAATATAAAAAAAGATATAAAATCAGTAATATCTATTCGTATCCGCTCCGTTTACATCTTTACCTGTTGTGCACCAACGCCCACGTTTTGGCAAACGCGTCACCGCTTGGCCCGGGCGACAGAGTCCACCCTGCCACTCGCATCCACCAAAGTTGCAGCGCCGCCCCTGGAGGAGTATATGCAGCGGTTATATAAACGAGTTTGTGGAAGGGACCAATAAGATAGCGACGCCTGGCATTGTAATACCGTAGCAGAAGGATTATTTTTAATACGTGCTATAGTGACAGATTTACGGAAAAAATTTAAATGCTTACTAAAGTACTACTACAGTATTTTTTGTGTCATGTACCGCTACATCATTAGTCCCGTACGTAAGCTCGTTTATACAACCGATAAAATTTTTCCTGGAGGTGACTGTCCTGCTGACGACGCCCCGAGCACGACTCGGCAAACTGGCAGGTGGAGCGCAGAGGTTGGCGCGAGGCTCGCTGCGCGTGAGGGAAGGACGCGACGCGCACGCAACTCGCGGCGCAGGCGGAAAAGAATAGCTACGGCGAAACTGGCGTTCCTCTCCCTACGGTCCCTTTTGAAGACGGAACAAAATCTCAACTTCCCTTGCTGCTCGCTCCAAAAAATCAACCCTTTCAAAAAAAGCACACATCTCCTTTTCACTTATTTTTTCAATATTTATACACCAGTCTCTGGAAAGACTAATTTCGAAATATTACAGACTATGCTTTGAAAAAACAAACTTATATTATATGAGGAAGAAAGTACTGTTCATTTTATATCCTGCCATCCACAGCTAATTTAGGCCATTGAACTTTTAAATCTAGTGGCCAAGGTTCAAACTAAATTTGACCCGTAATTATTGCTAATTACTACTATAATCAAACTCCAAAGGCCACTAATTAGCACATTAATTTTATACTACCGGTTTGCTATTGGGCAAATCAATTCCCCTATACAATTTTGCAATTTTTTTGACGTGGGTTTGGCGTATATGATGACTAGTGCTTCATAATTTCCATGTTGAAAAGGTCCAAAGAAAAAACATGATTCTATTGGACGAAAAAAAGAGTTAACCAGTGCAGAAGGGGAAAATTGCATATATACCCCATAGTTACTAGTGACTTGTAAATTTACCCCACACTTAGATGGCTTTGCTATTTTGCCCCATACTTGGAGTGCCCCCTTGCTATTTTGCCCCACTACCCACCTGGCTGCTGGGAATTCCCGATCTACCCTTGACCCAGGGGCGTGGCCGGCGGCGGCGGAACGGAGGCAGGCGCGGAGGGGGCGGGGTTGGCTGGGGGCGGCGCAGCCGGGGTGGCTGGAGGCGGTGCAGCCGGGGTGGCCGGAGGCGGCGCGGTGGCGTTGGCCGGCGGCGATGGCGCGGGGAGGTACTCCGCGGCCTCGACGCCTTCCTCCTTCGGCTCCCGCCCCCTCTCGCCGCCGACGCCGCCAGGCTCTTCGCCTCCTACCTCGGCCTCCATCCCTCCGTCCCCGCACAGAACGCCGCATCTCGTGCCGCCCTCCGCGCCGCGCGCCCCGACCTCGTCTTCCGCCTCTTCTCCACCTTCTCCTCCTCCCCGGACTTCCCAGGCGACGGCGGCGACGAGAGGGGGCGGGAGCCGAAGGAGGAAGGCGTCGAGGCCGCGGAGTACCTCCCCGCGCCGTCGCCGTCGGCCAACGCCACCGCGCCGCCTCCGGCCACCCCGGCTGCACCGCCTCCAGCCACCCCGGCTGCGCCAGCCCCGACCAACCCCGCCCCCTCCGCGCCTGCCTCCGTTCCGCCGCCGCCGGCCACGCCCCTGGGTCAAGGGTAGATCGGGAATTCCCAGCAGCCAGGTGGGTAGTGGGGCAAAATAGTAAGGGGGCACTCCAAGTATGGGGCAAAATAGCAAAGCCATCTAAGTGTGAGGCAAATTTACAAGTCACTAGTAACTATGAGGTATATATGCAATTTTCCCGTGCAGAAGACTGCTGAAAAGGTCCGTAGAAAAAAAAAGGCTTCATTGCAACTATTATGTACTCAGGGAAGCTGCCCAAGAGGTATTGCATTTCGCCCTTTGGAAGCGCCCTCTTCTCTGCATTTCTTGCTTGCAGAGTTACAGCAGACGCCGGCCGGGTTCTTGGGTCACCGTATTTCCACTCTGGCCGTCATATGAGGTACTCCAATTCTATTTGGAATTTTGTGGGTTATTCTGGATTTCACCCTAACCCCTTTCTTGTACACACTTCAGATTTACGTTGTTGATTCATTTATACATTTATACTGCTAGTTCATGCGTCTGTCGCCCTTGTAGGCGTACCACAACTCCATGCATGCATAGTTTGTGGGGTGAACGGATGATTAATCCGTTATTGATAAAAACTTGAAATCCCAGAGCTTGGGTAAGCACCTTCGAATGTTTGTAAAAGCTCAGGGTAATTTCAGTATAAACAATATGAACAGTATCTGTTGTATTGGCTTGGGAAGGCCACGATTTCGGAGGATCAGATGTCAAATGTAGATCAAAGTCGACGAGTAACAGGTTTATACTTTAGATTAGTGATGACTAAAGGCCAATATTTAGCCAAAGCTTAGGCTTCTTCTCCAATAGGTAAGCCAGCTTAGTAGGAGCTAAGCTGAAGCGACCAAAAGCCCCTACCACTGTTTTCAACTTATCGAAGGAGGCAACCATGCCTTTTGGATTCTGTGCGTCAATTGCACTGTAGCGGTTGTTTAATTTTTAATAAAAAATAAAAAAAATTATAAAAAAACTGCTATATTTTTGAAACAATACAAAGAAATAAAGAAAAACAAAAAAGACAAAGAAAGACAAAAAAGCAAAAAAAAGCCGAAATTAAAAAGCTCCCTAAAGAGGTTGTAGCTTTTGCCTAAAGCCGCTTTTGGCTTTCTTCCCTGACTGTAAGTTTTCTGGAGAGACTGTTTGGTAGTCTGGCTTTTTTGGTTGACTGACTGTTTTGAGTTATAAAATGTCTAAAATGCTCTTGACGAAAATAATGGTATGTTTGTGCACTGATTTAGCATTAATATAATTGTTTCGATTTTCTTTCCAAAAAAATTGGAATTTAATTAGCAGCTTGTTTTTGGCTTCCGGTACAAAGTTTGGTTTTGCTTTTGGTTTTTTGGTTCCGAAAGCCAACTCGCTTGGAGAAGCCAAAAACTAGAATGAACGGGTTGGCTTTTTAATTTCAATTTTTTAAGCTTTCTTGGCTTTTCTTTTTTTTTCCTTTTTTTATTGTTTGTAGAGATGTAACAGAGTTTTTTAATTTTTTTTAATTAAATGACTTCGAAAGAATTAACAACTGCTATAGTATAATTTTAGTCAAAAGTCAATAATCAAAAACTAAAAGACTTAAGAAAAATCCAAAATGAATAGCCCCTATATAAGCCCAGCTTATAAGTTGACGGGACCAAAAGCCTTTACCACTGTTTTCAACTTATCGGAGGCTCTGTTCAAGAGAGCCTAAGGGGCTGTTCTTTTTAACTGTGGTTTGTGACTTTTGCGCTATTTGTGCGAAAGATTACAGAGTAATAGAAACTCATATACAGTTTTTGTCGATATAAATGAAGTCGGTACAGTATGTACTATAATTAACTAGTAGACCCTATCTTGAAAAGATACTCTGTTTAAAAACTAATTACTGTAGAAAAGTCAAAAAACAACTTTTAGAAGTTAAAAAGAACAGGCCTAAAGTCCCTTTTGGCTTTCTTCCCTGAAAAGCAACAGTAGCTTTCGGCTGTAGTTTTTCCGAAGGTATCATTTGGCAGTCTAGCATTTTATTTGTTTGACTTGATGTTCTGAGTTGTGAAATATATGAAAAATCTCTAAGAAAAAGAGGGTCTGTTCTTTTTAGCTGAGGTTTGTAGCTTTTAGTTACGGCTTGTAGCTTTTGGGCTGTTCGTGTGAAAGATTACATAGTAATAGAAACTCACGTGCGGTTTTTGCCGATATAAATGAAGTCGGTACAGTATGTACTACAATTAACTAGTAAATCCTATCTTAAAAAATATTCTATTTAAAAGGTAGTTACCATAAAAAAATCAAAAGTAGAAGCAAAAACTAAAAAGGAACAGGACCATGTATGTATGTACTTAACTACATAATTTCAGTATTTCTTTTCTCATCGATTAATGAACATAAAATTAGAGAACAAATATCATAATTGATTATTAACTAATTCATTGATCGTGATTCACAACCAAAATGCTTGGCAAGCAAAATTTAAGTTTCAGTACGGGTCGGTAACGGAGGATGAATCAAAATTTGCGTGCTCCCGGATTGCTTCTTCAAGGACATCGTTTATGCTACACAGTGGACAAATCTGAACACATTGCTACACTGAATTTCACACAAATCATTACAAATCTGAATTTTACATGGAATTTGTTCATAGAGGCACAATACTGAGCACTTCATGCTACACATTAGACATCATTGAACACATTCAAGTATTGAAGAAATGTATGAACTCAGATACATGAAGGCAGGATCAAAGTAACATTTTTAACTGATTCAGACCACAGTGCAAATTCGTATGGAGGGTTTGAGCACCACTCATACATTGTTAAATCGACCCATACGCTTTGCAATTCCCAACTCCACTATGCTGTTATGCATCCTTTGCTCTTCAATCTACATTCTACAATGAGATATGTTTGTCAGATAGAAATACTAACTGAATTGATAGAGCAACAATCACGAATTTTTACTAACGTGAATGAGATATGCACGCACACGAACGATTAGAAGAACACCAATTCCTTGTGCTAAGAGAAACAATCAGCTATTAACCAAACTAATCTGGAATCACCTAGCAAGGAACTAGTAGTTGTGCATCAACAAAGTACTACTACCAGTTCTACCCATCCGTCCATCCATCCATCCCTTTGATTAGCTGGAGAATTGAGATCTGACATGGAGAGAGTACCGGACAGCCGATCGGCCACGGAGGGATGTCACACCTTTGGTTTGGAGATAGCACCGAGAGGGAAACGGCGGCGTCGGCACCTGGAGGGAGGAGGCTGTGGCGTCGTCAGATGGCAGCTTAGGGTGGCGACGACCGGAGGCTTCGGGAATGGAGGCGGGACGGGATTGGGGTGCGGCGGGGATGGGAGGTAAAGGTAGGCCTGTTCATGGGCAGCCCAGCCCGAGCCAGGCCCTATTTTCCTAGGCTGGGTTGGGCCGGGCCAGGCTTGTCTTTCAGGCTGGGCTCAGGCTAGGGTTTTAGGCCCGGGTTGACTACCGGCTGGGCTCGGGCTAGCTCGACCAAGGGCCGGCCCGACAAATTACAGCTATTTTGACTAGGCTTGGCTGGATCGGGCTAGGCTCGTGCTTTGGGTTTTTTGGTCGGCTAGGCTTAGGACCGAGTTCTGAGCCCGAAGGCCAGGTTGGGCCAGATTCAGGCTTGGTGTTGCGAGGCTGGGCCTTTTAAGGCCTGGCCCATCCTGGGTTTTGAATAAGTTAGGTAGAGGCACCACGGTTCCCCTCATGGGAATGAATGGGAGAGAGGGGGGAGAATCGGGCAGGGTTTCCTAAGATAAACTATTTTATGGCAAATAGTGGGTAATTTTCATCAAATACTACTGTCAAATAGATTTTATTTTGCTTCTAGTACAAAGTTGGCTTTTCCCTTTGGTTTTTTTGTTCCAAAAGCCATCCCGTTTGGGGAAGCTTATGGCTTATTAGCAAAAACAGGCTTTAAGCCCCTAACCTCAAGCTTCTAGTACAAATCTACCTTAAGTTTTACCTGTTCAATCTAGTTTCTATCTTTTTAGCTTCGGTTTATGGTTTATTGCTACGGCTTATGGCTTTTGGGTTGTTCATGAGAGAGTACACAGTAACAGAAATTCGCGTGTAATTTTAGTTGATATAAATAAAATCACTACAATGTGCACTATAATTAATTTATAGATACTGTTTTAAAAATACACTATGTTTAAAAACTAATTACTATAGAAAAATTGAAAAACAATTTTTAGAAGTCGGAAAGAAGGGGCCTCAGTTCGAGTGGCCTTGCTTTCATTAGTGACGGCTACTTGACGACAATTACGGTGCTTTTGAACCGTGCATCCTAACCAAACTATCGTGTGCTGAATTGACTCTGTATGTTAACATTTTTTGGGATGGAAGACAACACTAAGTTTGTGATCAGAAATGACATGTCTTTTCCGTAGCTAACTTTTTCACATTCTACGCTCTTTTTTTCCTTATGTTTTTGACTCTTTACGATCTTTAATATGTAGATTTGATTGTTATTTTTTATAATTTTATATTAAGATATACTAATAAAATTATAATATTATAAAAGTATGTTTTATGACAAATCTCATGATATAATTTTTATATAATCAATTTAGATAGTTTTAAATCTAGTGGCGTTCAATAAATTCAACTACACATATTCTAAGACATCTAGTAAAAACTACGGAGGGAGTAATATGTTGCGGTGCGACATGTTACAATCTACTTACCAAAACCAACATCTATAACCTATTCCTTTTTAGACCAAGAAGACCAGTTATGCAGAAGCCAAACTGTTCTTACATGAAAAGTAATCCATAACATGTCATCAGGCATCTCGCATGGGATGTAATGTTCCACATAGCCTACAAATAAGAGAGTCGTCACAGTGAGAACAAGTCATGCTAGACAGAAGATAAACCAACCTATCAAGACAAAAAAACAAACATTAGGTGGCAGATGGATGTTGCTTGATAAGCATAGGTCACATCCAAATCGAGCAATCAATCTGGATCGATATTTTATTGTTAGCATTACTTATTTGTGAATTGACTTAACGAAGTACAATCCTGCACTACTATTTCATTTGATCCAAATTGATATTTGGACATGTGAATTCCGTACCAGCAATCTGAAGCAACCAACATGTCTTGAAGAACTCTGATCTTTACTTACAACCAAGTGACGAAGAGACCTAACATATGTTTTCTCTTATTCGAATAATTGACCATACTTGTACAAAGGATTTCATTCACAGGATAGAAGCATAGTAGATCACAGATAAAAGTGTTACTTACAACCTTTAGACAATTAACAAGCGATTAATTTTGTTCACTATTTTTTCTTTTTTTTTTCCTTTAGCGGAGCAGATATGTCACTTGGGCGATGTAAGGTCTCCGGAGGATCACCTGCAATGAACCAAAAACTCACGCACACAATTTCTGGATTGGACACAGATGTATTTTGGTGCTGCTAACAGGCACAGCTTTTCTGAAGTTTATTCCTCTCCATTTATAGCAGATTACAAAGACTATAATTGGGAAATAAGAACTAAAACTGGTAAGCAATAACAAAAGTTTGGCACCATGGTCGGTTTTGATTTTCGGCCATATACAGTTTGCCTGACACCTTGTTTTTGCAAAGGAAACAGAGAACAAAAGATCTGCTAAAGAAGGAAAGCAACTGCTAAACAGATATGCAAAAATTATACTAACAGCGCACACGTAACGCGTGGTTTATTCCAACAATCACCCCCTAAACCACGACACCCCCATGCGCCCGACTTACATGAGTGCTAGCTCGTCGTCAACTTCGGCGAGCAGTGCTTTCTCCTTCCTCGGCTCACGGCAATCCCTGGAGAGGTGGCCACGTACGCCACAGTTGTAGCACCTTCCTCGTCTGGCGCGGCGCGAACGCCTACTTGCACCCGAGCTCATGCTACTCGCGTCGTCGTCATCATCGTCGCTCCGGCCACCGCCCTTTGCACGGCCGCTGTTCTTGACGAAGTCCATACGCGCTCGCTGCCTCCCGTTGCCCTGACGCCGGCGCGCCTCCCACTGCTCCTCGGTGAGCAGCAACCGCCCGATGCCGTCCGCGATCGCCTCGGCACCGCACCGATCTTCAGCAACTCGGAGTCGTCCAACCAGTTCCTCGAACGACATCGTATTCAAGTCCATGAGCATCTCGATGGACACGGCGACTTGATTGTACTTCGCCGGCACCACGCGAAGCAGCTTCTTGACGACGCGCACCTCCTCGATGTTCTCTCCCAGTTCGCGCAATTCCGCAACGAGGGAGCCAAGACGCATGGCGAATTCATTGATGGACTCACCACCGTTGAATGCCACATTCTCGAATTGCTTGAGGAGCTTCTGCGCATTCGTCTCCTGCACGCGTTTGTCGCCCATCCGCATCGTCTTCACAGCCGTCCATGCCTCCTTGGCACTTTTCTTCACGGCAAGACCCGAGCGCATCTCCGTCGGCACCGCGCGCAGGATGGCGGCCAACGCCAGCCGATCCTCGTGACGCTCGACGTCGCTCGTCTCCACGGCACGCCAGAGCCCGAGCGCATCCAAGTTCACCTGCATCACCAACGCCCACTCATGGTAGTTTGCCCGCGTCAACACCGGGAACTCCACCGACCCGCTGGACTCCTTGATGACGCGTTCCACCATGACCTCACGTCGTGTGTTGCTACCGCCGGACTTCGGGTCGTCGACGCCTTTCGGAGATGATGGCGGCGTACGCTCGTCACCGGCCATCAGCTTGCTGTTGAACTTCACCGGCTCTGATACCAAATGTAAGGTCTCCGGAGGATCACCTGCAATGAACCAAAAACTCACGCACACAATTTCTGGATTGGACACAGATGTATTTTGGTGCTGCTAACAGGCACAACTTTTCTGAAGTTTATTCCTCTCCATTTATAGCAGATTACAAAGACTATAATTGGGAAATAAGAACTAAAACTGGTAAGCAATAACAAAAGTTTGGCACCATGGTCGGTTTTGATTTTTGGCCATATACAGTTTGCCTGACACCTTGTTTTTGCAAAGGAAACAGAGAACAAAAGATCTGCTAAAGAAGGAAAGCAACTGCTAAACAGATATGCAAAGATTATACTAACAGCGCACACGTAACGCGTGGTTTATTCCAACAGGCGATAACATTTTCAGAGAGGTATGGCATCAGCGCTACTGCTCGGCATTGCAATCATGCTGCACCTAGCATCCATATCAGCACAGCCTGCCCCCGGATGCCAGACATATTGTAGTGGTGTTGAAGTCCCTTATCCATTTGGCATTGGTACAGGCTGTGCCTTCGGAAAAGGCTCTGAGATCAAGTGCACCAAGAATGCCGATGGAATTGATAAGCCGTTCATTGGTAACGTGGAGGTTCTAGAGATCTTACTGCCTAGGTCAAACTCGGGCATTAAACCCCATCTCGACGTATTGCTACAATCGTAACACAAGATCAATGAAAGAAAACCTGTGGTGGCTTGATTTCTCATCATGGCCGTATCGGTTCTCCGATGTGCAGAACAAGTTCGTAGTCATTGGCTGCAACATACTTGCATACATTTACAACAAAAAGAATAGGACAGGGTATACGACAGCGTGTGCATCAGTGTGTGGGAGCCCCGAAGCCCTGACAAATGGCTCATGCTTTGGTGTAGGCTGCTGCCATAATGCCATACCCAAGGGCTTAACGCCTTAACCCGCTATGATGTCTATTTCTACACTGTATATAATGATTCAGATAGCTGGCAATTCAATCCATGTAGCTACGCAGCGCTGCTGGAGACAGAGACGTGTAGTTTCAGCAGTGAGTACAAAACCACTTTGAGGTTCAACAATACCAAAAATGGGCGGCAGCCGCTGGTGCTGGACTGGGCAATTGGAGATGTAACATGCGAGGTGGCCAGGAACATGACTTCTTATGCATGCCGTAGCGGAAACAGCGTGTGCTTGAATTCAACTAACGGCCCAGGGTATCTATGCAACTGCTCCAAGGGGTATGAAGGGAACCCTTACCCCTCTGATGGATGCTCAGGCAATTTCATATCTTTGTTCTGCATGCATCTTTAGTTCATACAAAGTCATGCATGCCGTATCCTGTTATAATATGAAAGTTGGTGTTAATTCAAAACCATGAGTTTTTGTAGAGCAATGGATACTAGATTTTTCTCTCAAACACTGAACACGTGATCTTAATAGAGGATGCAAATCAGGGCATAGGCAGCATGTGGATGCAAATTAAAGGTAGATTTGTTATATGAGTACTAGAGGGTGCAGATCAAAATTTTTTTGTAAACGTTTGTGTAACATCCTGAATTTCAGAGCATTTTTGAAGCTTTTAAAATAAAATTCACCATTTGAATTTTTTCTGAAATTAATTAAAGCTTAAATGGAATTTTATGAATTAAAAGGATTTAATATGAATAATCTGAACATGAACATTTGCCAAAGTTATTTTATTTGAGTTCCTTGTGTCTCAAGGAATTTATTGGAATTTTTCTGGATTTTTCTGGATTTATTTGCTATTTTCTAGAGCTCAAAATGATTTAAATGAATTTATAAAAAAAAGAAAATCCCCAAAAATCCCCAACCGGCCAGTGGGCCGAAACCCACCAGCCGGCCCAGCCCAGCAGGCCGCACCCGCGCCCCTCCGCCCGCGCCACGCGTCGCGTATCCGCGACCGCGCCCGCGCCCGCCTCCCTCCGCTCGATGCGCGCCACGCGTCGCCCATCTCGGCCATCTGCCCGCGCCCGCACGCGATCCCGGCCGCCTGCTCACCCGCGCCACCGACAGGTGGGGCCCACCTGTCAGGTCGTCCCCGACCCGGACTCGTCTTCCCCGTCTCCGAGCCGGACTCTCGCCGCCGCCGCCGTCCCCGTCGCGGACACCTCGGGGTCCGTGTATAAAAGCCGGCCGCCCCCTCGGCTTCCGCATCCCGAGCCGCCGCTCTCGCCGCCGCCCTTCGCCGGAGCCCGCCGCCAGCGCCGTCGCCCTCGTCGTCTTTTGCGCCGGCCGTCGTCGCCAGGAGCTTCGCCGCCGCCCGTCTGCCGTTCGCCACCGCCGGTGAGCCCCGCCGCCGTCGTCGTCCCCGCCACCTCGGTCGCCGCCGGCCAGTCGCCGCCGTCACCCCGTCGCTGGCCAGCCGCCGCCGCAGACCCCGCCGCCCGCGCCGCCAGCGGACGCGCCCGCGCCGCGCCGCCTCGCGCCCCGTGCACGCGCACGTCAGCGCTGACGCCCGCGCCCCGCGTCCCTTCGCCTTCCCGTGCGCCCGGTCCATGTGAGCCGTGCCGCTGCCATGTGGGTCCCGCCCGTCAGCCCGAGCCGTAGACCCGTGAGCCGATCTGGGCCGACGGCCCGGATGCGTCCACGCGGCCGCACCACAGCCGTCCGATCGCCCCGCCGCCGTGCTCCCGAGCTGCCACGCAAGCCGGGCCACGTCAGCCCTAACGCTTGCGTGTCTGCCCCGTCAGCGCCCGCCGCCCGCGTCAGCAGCCGCCGCCCCGCACTGTTTCGTGCGCCGGGTTCACCGTAGACTCAGCCTCCCGTGCGCCCGGTCCACAGCACAGTGCACTTTTCCAATTTCCCCGATTTTCAGAAAATCCAATTTTCCAAGAGCCCGTTCTCCCTCGTCCTAGCTCCGATTGACCCCGTTCTTTTTTCTAAATTCATCTAAAATTGAGCTCTACCTTTTGGTTCAGGTTTGAAAGTTTTTGGAGTTCATTTGAATTTTATTTGAATTTGTTTTCTCTTTTCGTCTCGTTTTCTCTCTCGTTAGATCGCGTGTTCGAGGGAGCGGAAGTTGGATTTGAAGACCAAGAGCCCTCATCTGAGCAAGGCCAAGGCAAGTCGTATTCTTTGATCATGTTGAACCCAGATTTCAATCTATTATGTATTATTTTGTTTCAAATTATCATGCATGGCTATTTGTTAATAAACCTTGTATTGGTAGTTATACTCCTAATTGATTAAATCCCTCCATGATAATTTGACTACCATGAATCCATTGACACCTTAGGATTGGGAATTATTTAGTGATAAAATAATAACTGTCACATGGGGTTGTGTCTAATTGCTTAGCCATGCTTAATATTAGTATGTTGGGTCTGTCATCACATGTGGATAATTAATCCTGACTTAATGATTTACTTGAACGTGGTGGTTAGCCACAGTTATAAAATTTGTGTGTCATGACATGGGTAGTGTCATGGGCATTGGTTATACAAACTTGGCTTTCACTTGGGCGAATGATCGTGCAGTAAAGGGGGTGCTGGATGCACATTGGGATGTGGATGCTTCGCCTGGGTAACTGTTAAGGACTTAACTTTGTGCGCCATTGATCTGAGCTTAATCGTGCAAACCACATGTCTAGTATGGGATAGACCTGGCATAATAATTTGTGAAGTCTCCACTTTGGTTTTACTACTGATGTTGTGTGGCGCAAGAGGGGGCAATTATCGACTAGGGGGTTACCCTACTCGACGGCGAATCCTTAGCGAGTGGGATCGGGTGGAGATGGATCATTGTAAAAGCCTTGTTGTGATTTCCTTAAGCTGAGGCTAATCACATCGTGTGGGTACAGTTGTGCAACCTCTGCAGAGTGTAAAACTATTCGAATAGCCGTGTCCTCGGTCATGGACAATGCTCGGTGATTTCACACGAGGGGTAGAGTCTTTATGAAATTTTGGGTTGGTTGGAGATGGGAAGTGAATGGTTAGTTCACTTGTGGTTATACTCAATTCCATTGATTTAATTACTTAGTGTCTGTTGTTAAATTTGCTTTTCAATCTATTTATCATATTTACTCTAAATTGTCGCTTTGTGCAAAACTAACCTTTCAGCCATCCATTGTTAAGCCTTGCATACTATATTGCATTCTTTTGTTATAAACGACTTGCTGAGTACCAAAGTACTCACGGCTTTATGCCCATGTTGCTCAGTTGAGGAGGAGGGACCAGATCAGCAGGAGCTGCTAGAAGGAGGCTATTACGAGGACTTCACGGATTAGGACTTCGCTCCCCAGTCGATTGCCTGTGGCATGTCGAGTGGCTACTACGCTTAATTTTGGATTTCCGCTGCTAGTTTCTTTCAAGCCCTTCAGGCTAATAATTGTAAGCTTGGCCATAAGGTCGTACTCTGTTGGTTATTAATATAATTTGGATTTCCTTTAGAATATCGTGATGTGGATGATATTTGTCTTTGTTTGCGCTGTGTGCACTAGCGTGATCCTGGACTAGTGCAGAATACACAGTAGAGTCCGGATTTGTATATTCGGGTCTCGACAGAGATGGTATCAGAGCCATATCGACTGTAGGACGAAACCCTAGTCAGTTAGTCGTTGTCTCAAAAATTCAAAAACCTATTTTCTAAAGACAAAACAACCAAACCTGAGATTTAGCAAAATTCTTTACTCTCTTACCTTATTCTTAGGGACTCTTGCCTCTCACCTTAAAATTTCTGCGAAAATGAAAGTTTTTAAACTGACTCTTGTCTTGTGCCGTGCTGTAGATGTCGCAAAGCAACTATAGCAGGTCAGGAGGATGGAGGAGAGTTCTTCGAGTGCTGCTAAGAAGTCTTGGTTTCAAAAGAACACCAATTTACAGTTCCATGGATGATGAAGTAAGAGGATACCATTTCACACGGTTGTACTTCACTACCAAGCTTGGAGGACACGTCGTACACCACAGCTTCAAAGGTTCAAATCCGCAAGCAGCTGCACGCAAGGCCGTTGCTCAACTCTGTCGACGGTACAAGATCAGTATGACCAAGTTCATCCAGGAATACAAGAGGAAGTATGAACCTGAGGAGTACACTCCGCGGACGCCAACACCCTCGCCTTCCCCTACGCCGCCCAGCCCGGAGGAAAGGCAACGCATGGCAGATGATCGCCGAGAGTACCTTCGACTCGTCATTCCAGCAGCAGCGCCTACAATGCAGTTCCGCAACCGATGGACGTTCTACAGTGATGCAGAAGAAGAAGAAGAACGCACACCGTACCTCGCCGGACCTGAGTGGGAACCGGAAGAGTAGACCGTAGCATAGGATAGCATCGGTTAGGAAGTGGTTTTTGTTTGCATTGAGTGTGATGTGAGCTGCAGTTTTGCCCTCAAAAGCAATATGTTGCAGTCATACCAAATCTTTTATTGAAGTGATTTATTTGTCCTTTTGTTAGCTTTTCGGCTAAGTGATTGTTTAGTTTAGGATTTACCATTAAGATATTCCCCTTAGACGAACTTACCACTTATCTTTGCTTTTCCCTCTTACCTGGTAAGCCCTGTGAAGCCAGTTCTCAAGCAAGTGATCTTTCCTTTCAGATGGTTGATACCCGGAGCTCCGCAGGACGTGGTCAGATGAGTCAGGATCCTGAGGGCAGTCAGGCAACTCCGGAGCAGCATGCAAACCCAGCTGGACTGGATCCAACCTTGAGTCAGTTCATGGCAGCCCAGACCCAGTTGATGAACACCATGATGCAGAACATGAACGCCATGATGAATCGACAGAATCAAGACATGGCCATGCCTCCACCAGTTCGCCAGCAGTCCAAGTTTGCAGAATTTATGAGGACAAGGCCTCCTACCTATTCACGGTCTTCTGAGCCACTAGAAGCCGATGACTGGATGCGTTCAGTGGAAAAGAAGCTTAACCTTGCCCAGTGTACAGATCGCGAGAAGGTGTTGTATGCCGCCCATCAGCTTGAGGGTGCTGCAGCCGAGTGGTGGGAAAATTATTGTGCCGCTCATGAGGATCCAGAGAGTATCACCTGGGCTGAGTTCGCAGAAGCTTTTCGTCATGCCCATATCCTGGATGGGGTGATCGAAATGAAGAAGGAAGAATTTCGGGAGTTGCAGCAGAAGAACATGTCCGTGAGTGAATATCTTAACAAGTTCACTCAATTGGCCCGTTACGCTCCAGAAGATGTTGCCACAGATGATGCTCGCCAGAAGAGGTTCAAGAAAGGATTGAACCCAGGATTGAAAGTTCAGGTAGTGGGACATGATTATGCCAGTTTCCAAAACATGGTGGACAAAGCAATGCTCATTGAGGAAAGTCGTCGCGAGTTGGAAGAATCTCGCAAGAGAAGAATGATGCAGCAAGGATCACAGATGCACCAAGCTCAGAGAGCCCGCTTCGGTAATTTTCAGCCAGCTCGAGTTCCTCAGCAGTCGGGATTCAAAACTCCTGCACCAGCTCCCCGTCAGTTTTCTTCAGCGCCAAAACCAAATCCAGTGGGAAGCCAACAGCAGAGGATTACCAAGCCCATGTCAGCAGTCACTTGTTTCAAATGCAATGAGACGGGACATTATGCCAACAAATGCTCGCAGAATGCAGCATTGACACCAGTTCGCTTCAACTTGGGAGCCACACCAGACCGTACCCCTGCAGCAGGGTCAGGACGCGGAGCACCTCAAGGATCAAATCAACCCAACAAAGGATCGCAGACCGTGATGCGTGGCCAGGTGAACCACGTCACCATGGAGGAGGCTCAAGCAGCGCCAGATGTGGTGATCGGTAAGTTCCCAGTAAATTCAATACCTGCCACAGTTTTGTTTGATTCTGGAGCTTCGCATTCGTTTGTTTCTCGGAGTTTTGCTCTAAAGCATAAGTTGGAAGTCGTTGCACTTGGTTCCATTTTATTGGTTCAATCCCCAGGCTCTGAGATGAGTACAAACCTAGGATGCCCCAAAGTTAGGATAGCCATCCAAGGAGTAGAGTTCTCCGCAGATTTGGTTGTGCTGAATATCCAGTCTTTGGACGTAATTTTGGGTATGGATTGGCTCAAGAAGCACCAAGCAGTGTTGGAGTGTGGAAGCCGAGCAGTCACCTTGGACGGTCCCGATGGAAGCAAAGTAAGATTTGAAGCCAACATGAAGCAGCCAGAAAAAGTGATGGTGTGCCAAAGTAAAGGGATTGCCCTAAGTGAAGTGCCAGTTGCCAGAGAGTATCCGGATGTTTTTCCTGATGACCTCCCTGGGATGCCACCAAAAAGAGAAGTGGAGTTCGCAATTGAGTTAGCACCAGGCACCTCGCCAATTTCCAAGAGACCTTACTGGATGCCCGCCAATGAGTTAGCAGAATTGAAGAAGCAGATACAAGAGTTGTTGGATAAAGGCTATGTTAGGCCTAGTACCTCTCCGTGGGGAGCACCAGTATTGTTCGTCAAGAAAAAGGATGGTAGCCAGCGTATGTGTGTGGATTATCGAGCTCTCAATGAAGTTACCATCAAGAACAAGTATCCGTTGCCCAGAATTGATGACCTGTTTGATCAATTAAAGGGAGCTGGAGTGTTCTCCAAGATTGATTTGAGATCGGGGTATCACCAAATGAGGATTCGACCGGAGGACATACCCAAGACAGCCTTCTCAACTCGTTATGGATTGTATGAGTTCACCGTGATGTCCTTTGGCTTAACCAATGCCCCAGCCTACTTTATGTACCTGATGAACAAGGTGTTCATGGATTACTTGGACAAGTTTGTCGTTGTGTTCATTGATGACATTCTGATCTACTCCAAGAATGAGGAGGAGCATGAGGAGCATTTGAGGTTGGTATTGCAAAGATTGCGGGAGCACAAGTTGTATGCTAAGTTCAGCAAGTGTGAATTTTGGATGAAGGAAGTTGCCTTTTTGGGTCATGTGTTGACAGCAGAGGGAGTGTCCGTTGACTCAGGGAAAGTACAAGATGTGCTCACCTGGAAGGCACCCACGTCAGTGACCCAGGTCAGAAGCTTCCTAGGAATGGCAGGTTACTATCGAAGATTCATTGAAGGATTCTCCAGTGTAGCCCGACCCCTTACCCAGCTATTAAAGAAAGAAAAGAAGTTTGAATGGACGCCAGAATGCGAGAAGAGTTTTCGGAAGCTAAAGGAAAGTCTGACAACAGCGCCAGTCCTAATTTTGCCAGATATCAAGAAAGATTTTGAGATTTATTGTGATGCCTCCCGCAAAGGTTTAGGGTGCGTATTGATGCAAGACAAAAGAGTGGTAGCTTATGCATCGCGTCAGTTGAGGCCACATGAGGAGAACTACCCTACGCACGATTTGGAGTTAGCAGCAGTTGTGCATGCCCTGAAAATATGGCGACACTACCTGATGGGTAACAGATGTGAGATCTACACGGATCATAAGAGCTTGAAGTATATCTTCACCCAATCAGACCTTAACCTAAGACAAAGAAGATGGTTGGAGTTGATAAAGGACTATGACATTGGAATCCACTATCACCCAGGAAAAGCCAACGTAGTGGCAGATGCGTTGAGCAGGAAGGTATATTGCAACACAATTATGGTCAAGGAGAGTCAACCAGCATTGCACGAGGAATTCCAAAAGCTCAGTTTGGAGTTGGTTGAAGAAGGGATGTTGGCCGCTTTGGACTTGCAGCCGACCTTGGATAGTCAGATTCGTCAAGCGCAACCGGAGGATGAAAATATCCAGCGGATCAAGGTTGGATTGAAGGAAGGAAAAGCGACAGGTTTTGTGGAGGATGATCAGGGTATCATATGGTACAAGAAGCGATTGTGCGTACCCAATAAGGAAGAGTTAAAGCAATTGTTGCTTAAAGAGGCACACGAGTCATTATATTCAATTCATCCAGGCAGTACCAAGATGTATCAGGACATCAAGGATAAGTACTGGTGGCCAGGTATGAAGCGAGAAATAGCAGAGTATGTAGCACTATGTGATGTTTGCCAGCGAGTGAAAGCAGAGCATCAAAGACCCGCAGGATTGTTGCAACCGTTGAAAATTCCCGAGTGGAAGTGGGAAGATGTGGGCATGGATTTCATCACAGGTCTACCCAAGACCAAGGAAGGTTACGACTCGATATGGGTAATTGTGGATCGATTGACCAAGGTAGCCCATTTCCTTCCAGTCAAAACCACATATTCTGGAGATAAGTTGGCAGAATTGTATATGTCCAGAATTGTGATTCTCCATGGAGTACCTAAGAGAATAGTGTCAGATCGTGGATCGCAGTTCACCTCTCGATTTTGGAGTAGTTTCCACGAAGCGATGGGTACTCATCTGAATTTCAGCACAGCCTATCACCCACAGACCGATGGTCAGACAGAGCGTGTAAATCAAATCCTAGAGGATATGCTGAGAGCATGTGTTTTGGATCACGGAGCTAAGTGGGACAATTGCCTACCTTTTGCAGAATTTTCCTACAACAACAGTTACCAGGCCAGTTTGCAGATGTCACCGTTTGAGGCTTTGTATGGTCGGAAGTGTAGGACCCCTCTCAATTGGAAGGAGACAGGAGAAAGGCAGATATTTGGGCCAGAGTGTTTGCAAGAAGCTGAAGAAAAAGTGCGCTTGATTCAAGAGAGGCTGAAAGCAGCTCAAGCCAGGCAAAAGAGTTATGCTGATACTCGCCGAAGAGATTTAAGTTTTGAGCCCAATGATTATGTGTATCTCAGGATCACACCTTTCAAAGGAGTTAAGCGTTTTCAGATGAAGGGAAAGTTAGCACCAAGATATGTGGGGCCATTCAAGATTTTGACGCGCAAGGGAGAAGTTGCCTATCAGCTGGAGCTACCTGAGAACTTGAGCGGGATACACGATGTTTTTCATGTGTCTCAATTGAAGAAGTGCTTGCGAGTGCCAGAGGAAGCAGTGCCAATTGAGGCTGTGGATCTCCAGGAGGATCTGTCCTATAAAGAGCATCCCATCAAGATCTTGGAAGTGTCAGAGCGTGTCACCAGAAGAAGGGTCGTTCGTTTTTGCAAAGTTCAGTGGAGCAATCATTCAGAGGAGGAAGCAACCTGGGAAAGTGAGGAGGATCTCAAAGCGGAGTTTCCAAACCTATTCTTTAGAGAGCCAGAATCTCGAGTTCGAGATTCCGTTTAAGGGGGGGAGGTTTGTAACATCCTGAATTTCAGAGCATTTTTGAAGCTTTTAAAATAAAATTCACCATTTGAATTTTTTCTGAAATTAATTAAAGCTTAAATGGAATTTTATGAATTAAAAGGATTTAATATGAATAATCTGAACATGAACATTTGCCAAAGTTATTTTATTTGAGTTCCTTGTGTCTCAAGGAATTTATTGGAATTTTTCTGGATTTTTCTGGATTTATTTGCTATTTTCTAGAGCTCAAAATGATTTAAATGAATTTATAAAAAAAAGAAAATCCCCAAAAATCCCCAACCGGCCAGTGGGCCGAAACCCACCAGCCGGCCCAGCCCAGCAGGCCGCACCCGCGCCCCTCCGCCCGCGCCACGCGTCGCGTATCCGCGACCGCGCCCGCGCCCGCCTCCCTCCGCTCGATGCGCGCCACGCGTCGCCCATCTCGGCCATCTGCCCGCGCCCGCACGCGATCCCGGCCGCCTGCTCACCCGCGCCACCGACAGGTGGGGCCCACCTGTCAGGTCGTCCCCGACCCGGACTCGTCTTCCCCGTCTCCGAGCCGGACTCTCGCCGCCGCCGCCGTCCCCGTCGCGGACACCTCGGGGTCCGTGTATAAAAGCCGGCCGCCCCCTCGGCTTCCGCATCCCGAGCCGCCGCTCTCGCCGCCGCCCTTCGCCGGAGCCCGCCGCCAGCGCCGTCGCCCTCGTCGTCTTTTGCGCCGGCCGTCGTCGCCAGGAGCTTCGCCGCCGCCCGTCTGCCGTTCGCCACCGCCGGTGAGCCCCGCCGCCGTCGTCGTCCCCGCCACCTCGGTCGCCGCCGTCACCCCGTCGCCGGCCAGCCGCCGCCGCAGACCCCGCCGCCCGCGCCGCCAGCGGACGCGCCCGCGCCGCGCCGCCTCGCGCCCCGTGCACGCGCACGTCAGCGCTGACGCCCGCGCCCCGCGTCCCTTCGCCTTCCCGTGCGCCCGGTCCATGTGAGCCGTGCCGCTGCCATGTGGGTCCCGCCCGTCAGCCCGAGCCGTAGACCCGTGAGCCGATCTGGGCCGACGGCCCGGATGCGTCCACGCGGCCGCACCACAGCCGTCCGATCGCCCCGCCGCCGTGCTCCCGAGCTGCCACGCAAGCCGGGCCACGTCAGCCCTAACGCTTGCGTGTCTGCCCCGTCAGCGCCGTGTCAGCGCCCGCCGCCCGCGTCAGCAGCCGCCGCCCCGCACTGTTTCGTGCGCCGGGTTCACCGTAGACTCAGCCTCCCGTGCGCCCGGTCCACAGCACAGTGCACTTTTCCAATTTCCCCGATTTTCAGAAAATCCAATTTTCCAAGAGCCCGTTCTCCCTCGTCCTAGCTCCGATTGACCCCGTTCTTTTTTCTAAATTCATCTAAAATTGAGCTCTACCTTTTGGTTCAGGTTTGAAAGTTTTTGGAGTTCATTTGAATTTTATTTGAATTTGTTTTGTCTTTTCGTCTCGTTTTCTCTCTCGTTAGATCGCGTGTTCGAGGGAGCGGAAGTTGGATTTGAAGACCAAGAGCCCTCATCTGAGCAAGGCCAAGGCAAGTCGTATTCTTTGATCATGTTGAACCCAGATTTCAATCTATTATGTATTATTTTGTTTCAAATTATCATGCATGGCTATTTGTTAATAAACCTTGTATTGGTAGTTATACTCCTAATTGATTAAATCCCTCCATGATAATTTGACTACCATGAATCCATTGACACCTTAGGATTGGGAATTATTTAGTGATAAAATAATAACTGTCACATGGGGTTGTGTCTAATTGCTTAGCCATGCTTAATATTAGTATGTTGGGTCTGTCATCACATGTGGATAATTAATCCTGACTTAATGATTTACTTGAACGTGGTGGTTAGCCACAGTTATAAAATTTGTGTGTCATGACATGGGTAGTGTCATGGGCATTGGTTATACAAACTTGGCTTTCACTTGGGCGAATGATCGTGCAGTAAAGGGGGTGCTGGATGCACATTGGGATGTGGATGCTTCGCCTGGGTAACTGTTAAGGACTTAACTTTGTGCGCCATTGATCTGAGCTTAATCGTGCAAACCACATGTCTAGTATGGGATAGACCTGGCATAATAATTTGTGAAGTCTCCACTTTGGTTTTACTACTGATGTTGTGTGGCGCAAGAGGGGGCAATTATCGACTAGGGGGTTACCCTACTCGACGGCGAATCCTTAGCGAGTGGGATCGGGTGGAGATGGATCATTGTAAAAGCCTTGTTGTGATTTCCTTAAGCTGAGGCTAATCACATCGTGTGGGTACAGTTGTGCAACCTCTGCAGAGTGTAAAACTATTCGAATAGCCGTGTCCTCGGTCATGGACAATGCTCGGTGATTTCACACGAGGGGTAGAGTCTTTATGAAATTTTGGGTTGGTTGGAGATGGGAAGTGAATGGTTAGTTCACTTGTGGTTATACTCAATTCCATTGATTTAATTACTTAGTGTCTGTTGTTAAATTTGCTTTTCAATCTATTTATCATATTTACTCTAAATTGTCGCTTTGTGCAAAACTAACCTTTCAGCCATCCATTGTTAAGCCTTGCATACTATATTGCATTCTTTTGTTATAAACGACTTGCTGAGTACCAAAGTACTCACGGCTTTATGCCCATGTTGCTCAGTTGAGGAGGAGGGACCAGATCAGCAGGAGCTGCTAGAAGGAGGCTATTACGAGGACTTCACGGATTAGGACTTCGCTCCCCAGTCGATTGCCTGTGGCATGTCGAGTGGCTACTACGCTTAATTTTGGATTTCCGCTGCTAGTTTCTTTCAAGCCCTTCAGGCTAATAATTGTAAGCTTGGCCATAAGGTCGTACTCTGTTGGTTATTAATATAATTTGGATTTCCTTTAGAATATCGTGATGTGGATGATATTTGTCTTTGTTTGCGCTGTGTGCACTAGCGTGATCCTGGACTAGTGCAGAATACACAGTAGAGTCCGGATTTGTATATTCGGGTCTCGACAGTTTGCAAGAAAAAATATCATTGCTTACTGTCTCTCCTGGTTACAAATCATCAAAAATATGTATGGAAAATAAAGTAGGTACGTAGAAACATAGAATTATTGAACAGAGTATAAAATTTGAAGGGCTACATAGAAAAACTTGAGTAACCAAGAACCAAAAAAGGAAACAAAAGAAGAAAAAGAAATTTACAACCTCTTGTAGTTTCCTTTTTCTTTCTTCATCTAGTGTAGATCTAGTTAGAACATTGGACTCGTTTTGTCGCTTCAGTGTTATGTTACTAGTGAAAAAATTGTGAACATTAGACTCGTCTTAGCTCATGCCGTTTCATAGTTATTTAATAGTACTCAAATCTCGAAATTTGTTTTTTTCCTTGTTGCAGATGTCAATGAATGCGAGAAGAATCCAAGTCCATGCCCAAAGGCTGCAGCGTGCCACAACACAATAGGAGGGTACCATTGTTCATGCCCTCCAGGCAGAAAGTTGGCAAAGGAAACAAATTCCTGTAACCCAGACATCACCCTAATCATAGGTAAACCGCTAGATATTAGCATCATCACCTTTTAACCTATTTTACCACAATTAATAAATTTAACATGCTTTTAGTATATACCATAATGTGTGGGGTCACTTTAACGGAGTTACATTTGATATTAATTTATGCAGGCATTTGCATCAGCTCCGTCGTTCTAGTGATTACCATCTTCTGCATGCGTGTAATTTTTGAGAGAAGAAAGCTTACGAATGTCAAGAAACAGTATTTTCAGCAACACGGAGGGCTGCTATTATTTGAGAAGATGAAATCAGACCAGGGACTTGCATTTACGGTGTTTACTGAAGCAGAACTAGAACAAGCAACAAACAAGTTTGACAAAAGTCAAATTCTTGGACATGGAGGCCATGGCACTGTGTACAAGGGAACGATTAAGGATAAAATTCCAGTGGCAATTAAAAGGTGTGCATTGATTGATGATAGACATAAGAAGGAATTTGGTAAAGAAATGCCGATTCTTTCCCAGATTAATCACGAGAACATTGTTAAGCTATTGGGTTGCTGCCTTGAGGTGGAAGTCCCAACGCTGGTGTATGAGTTCATCCCGAATGGAATATTGTTTGATCTTATTCATGGCAAGAACCGCACGCTGCATATCCCTTTCAGTTCCCTCTTAAGGATTGTGTAGCACCCTGACTCCTTTCCTGAGCCCAAAGTGCTACCACCTACTCTATAATGCTATCAGCTCCAACTTTTGCTGCTGGTCGTGCGAATACACTTGACACAAAGCGTAGTAGAGGTAAAAACTTGTTATTTACCAAAAAGGTACTTAAGACTATATAAAGTTAAATATGTCAACTGTAGATGATATGTGAATTACTGTTGCGCGTGAAACAATTGTGCTACTCTCGCCCGTACATGTCGCCTTCAACAGATACCTAAAAACAACAATAAAGCAAAGGTGAGTCTGAAGACTCAGCAAACACACGATAAAACAGTAGGGTTGATACATTAATCATTAAATCACATATTTATGAATTGTAACCCGAAATATCTGGATTTCCTCCCTATCTCCTGTTCGTTTCCTACAAATGCAGTGCGATGCGATACACCTCTATATACAACTTATACCGGTATAGTGGAGTTGCTTCACTCGTCAGTGAAACCCCTCTGCCTCCATCCCTGTAGGTGCCTACCGAAGTAGGTCTTAATTTCCACACCGTCGTGGGAGGCCTACCGTTGTAGATCCTTCGTATGACTGCAATGCACAATGCGTCTTTGTATGCCGCTTATACTGCTATAGTGGAGTTGCTTCACCCGTCGGTGAAACCCCTCTACCTCTATCCCTTGAGGTGCCTACCGAAGTAGGTCCTGATATTCCCACCGTGTGGGATGCCTACCCTCGTAGGACTTTCATGATTCTCATGGTGCAATGCAAACGCAACATTCTTCAAATGTTGATGTTCAACCATAAACATCTCTCATCACAATATAATCAACAAATAAGCTGAGATATCATTTCATAACACAACATAAATCATGGCATGAAACAAATACCAAGCATTCATCAAAATCCACTATTCTACCATGCATTTGCCTGATTATTCCCATGGATGATGCGTGGAGGAGCGCCAAACCAAAACCTCCACCTGAAAGCGTCACCCAAATTCTCAACTTAACATTGCAATTCACAAAAGCATACAAACAGCATCGGTTCTACCCGTATAGACAACTGACAACGTCCCTACATGCAAATTCGATACCAACAATCGCTCTCACCGGACACCTCTCCGATGCCCCGGTGCCCAAACGATCATAATTTTTGGAATCACCTCATTTACACTTGCTAATAAATCTTACTTACACACACTTAATCTTTTCTCCTCTTTTCTTTTCTTTTTCTCTCTCCTCTCCTCTTCTCCTTTTCTTTTCTTTTTCTTTTCCCTTTTCTAACCCGGCCGGCTCTCCTCATCTCTCTCCATTTCTTCTCTCTCTCCTGGCCCCTTTCCGACCCTGGCACATCCGCCTCTAGCTCCCGCTCAGAGTCTCCTCCCCTCGACTTCGCTTTGCTTGTGGCTTCGCCACCCTCAAGTCGCCGCACGGCTCCGCCGTCACAGGCGCCTCGTCCTTGCTGCTAGCGCTGTCGGCTCTCCTCTGCGCCGGTTTCTTTGGCCCTCATCGACTCTGGCTTCTCACACCGCCGACCCCAGCCGGCTTGCCGTTTTGCCCCTGGTGCGTCGCCTGACTCCAGCCTGTCCGCCGTGGCTACTCGCTTCCCACAGCTCCTAACTGGAAGCTTGTCATCAAGTTTCCTATTGGCAATGAAGGAGAACAATCTTGATACCATGTTGGACAGTCAAATAATAGGTCATGAGAGCACGGAATTGCTTAGAGGGCTTCCGGAGCTAGCTAGGCAATGGTTGGATATGTGCAGTGACAACAAGCCCTTAATGAAAGAGGTATCTGAGGAGCTTAGCAGACTAAGAAAGCTCTCGAAACACCCTTGGATACAGAGTGATGCTGCGACAGAGAGCTTTCTTGGCGGACCATCAACCAATATTTTTGAAATAGACCAAAGCACATAGTACCCACGGAAGGTACCATCAACCAATAACCCATTACCCACCACCTTATCCACACTCCTCCCATTCCTAGCGCCCCAACACTGGTCGCTGGCGGTAACAACCGCCGTGCCGCCCAGAGCAGCCGCATCACCTCCTCTCGAGCATATGCGAAGTTGCTGACATAACATCAGTTTCTATTAGTGATGTGCTCAAGAGGCAATCATAAATAATTCGGTTTTATAGGCTAAAAGGGATATTGATCCATAAGAGATTAGGGTTCTAATGGGCCTACAATGTGGAAGCCCATTAACATGCTCTATAAATATGTGGAGGCGGGGCTGCAGGTAGTATAGACTACTATTCCCAAAACCCTGGCCGCCACCTCCCCTCGGCCGTATCCCAAAACCCTAGCCGGGCACGCGGTGCTAGCACACCAGCGCACGGCATGTCGGCATTCCATCCCGAACGTGTGGACTCCGTGGAGGCGCCGCGGCTATTGCTGCTGTGCTGATCGGCGAGAAGCGTAAGACTATTGCTAGGACGCGGGAGGAGACATTCAGTTCGTGAAACGATCGACTGCTTCTTCTTCATCAACGCGCATCTACGTTGGACCAGGCTGCTCCAACTCTTCTTCCGCTGCGCAGCGTATCTAGTTGTAACTATCCATGACTCCCTTACACGCATGTTTTCTAGTTGAACGCGGTAGAAAATCAAATGTTGTAGCTAGCGTACCTACCCGTTCTCCTTCAGTTTCTTGATCTTATCTTCTGTGTTTAGACTTTGGATCCATGATGTTTCTCAAGTAAATAAAATAAAATTCCAAGAAAGAAAATATAATCAACATAATTGATTCTCGTCTACATAGTTTATTCTTATCAGTTTGTCTTGATATGCAATATTCAATAAGTAGAAAATGAAGTGCTGTTGCTCAAACAACAAGGAAAATAGTACATAAAGTGTGTTATTAGAAAGAAAAAAACAATTATCGAGGTAAATCCGTCCAAGAAACAAGTTCTTGCTCCATCGTATAGCATCGAGTGCCATCTTGAGTTGAATTAACAGTGTCAGACTCCATGTACTGGTTCCGAGAAGTAGAGTTTGGCTTGTATGGTAATAATGGCTCAGGTTCAATGTCCTCTTGTATCTCTTGGGGATTTTTCTTTGTTATCTTAGCTCTCAGGAGCTGCAGTCTTAGTTCCACATCTTTCATCGTCGGCCTCTCTTCTCCTCTAAGTTTTAAACATATATCTGCAAGTGAGGCTATCTCGTCAATTTCTCTTTGATTTGCTTCCTCAATGACCTGAGCATCCAGTATTTCTATTGTAGCATTGTCTCGTTGCCTTTGAAGGAAGTAATGGCACAAGTTCTGCTTTTCACCATAGCAATTGAGAAAGATTGGCTTCTTTCTTGTTAGGAGCTCAACTAGTATCATGCCAAAACTATAGACATCACTCTTTTCATTTAATTGTCCTGTATGGTAATATTCTGGATCCAAGTATCCAAATGTCCCTTGTACAATAGTGACGATATGGGTTTCATCAATAGAAACTGATCTTGAAGCACCAAAATCTGAAACCTTGGTAGTGAAGTTGTCATTTAAGAGTATATTGGCAGATTTGACATCTCTATGAAAGATCGGTATTGAAGCAGCAGAATGGAGATAAGCAAGAGCACTTGCAGCCTCAAGAGCAATCCTAATTCGGTCATCCCATGTTAACAAGCATTTGATACTCAAATCACTGTGAAGAAGGTCGTAAAGTGTACCATTGGAGATAAATTCATACACAAGCAAAGGTACCTCTGATTCAAGGCAGCAACCAAAAAGCTTGACCACATTGCGATGGATGATTTGAGACAAGATGGCAACCTCATTGACAAATTGGTCTATCTCACTCTGCTCTACAATTTTGGATTTTTTTATGGCTACCACACGTTGATCCGCTAAAATGCCCTTATAAACCGTGCCATGTCCTCCACGGCCAACAATGCGTGTTGAGTCAAAGTTATTTGTTGCCTTCTCTAGCTCATCTAAAGAAAATATTTTTGTGCTATGTGCAACGACTTCGTCGGACGAGATTAATTGCTCTAGGAGTAGACCTTTATTTTTTTTGAAATATGCCCTCCGAACTTTCTTTTGGATGTGTGTTTTCCAGCGCCGAACTAATACAATTGCACTTAGTATAAGAGCTAAAACTCCCAAACCACAACCGAGTCCAATAGCAACAGCTGAATCAAGTAATTATGTGCAGCAATATCAGAGTTAAATTGAGTTAAATTCTTTTGTTTTCTTTTTCACAACTAGTTTCTCAAAAAAATTATACTTAATAGGAAAAGGGTGAGGTAAAGTATCAATTACATACCCAAAAGAAGGTTATGTTGCTTAGTGGAAGTACATTGCCTTTCTACAGGATCAAAAGATGTGCCATGAGGGCAAGCGGTGCAACTGTAGCCTCCTTCCCAATTGTGGCATGCTCCATTACAAACGTTGGGTATCAAACACTCATTAGTATCTGCAAAAAGTGTCTTCAAACGTGAGTTGAAGTAGATAATAATATCATACATGCAGTCTAATATGGTAGCCTTCAACTAGGCGCTAGTTTTCTCGTCGAAAGTTCAGTGGTAAATCGCCATATTTTGGCAACCTAATTAATTAAGAATTTTTGAGTAGTTCAGTTTGCCATGAAATTGAGAACGAAATGCGTATGATAGAGAGAGAGTGGGTCTACCATTGCAACCATTTTTGACATAAGGATTTCCTTCATAGCCAACAGAGCACTTGCAACGATAGCCAATGATGAGATGTCCATGCGTCGCAGAAAGACATTCAGTGTGCGTGCTAACGCATGCATATGCAGTGTTTTTCTTTGCCGTTTCACATGTTATATTGTTGATAGCCCACTTCCAAACTCCACTTTGTTCAGAGAAGTCAAAGTCTTCTGGTACGTCAGTAGCATCTTCGGAAATGTTAACAGCACCATCTTCGAAGTGTATTTCGATCATCTTTGTATCATCTTCTCCAAGGTTTGATGGCTTATCGACGAACAGGAGTGCTTCACCTACTGAGATATTTGTCACACGATATTGTACGGGTGGTCTTCCAATAAGAGCTTGATTGTTTGTGCAATTCAGTTGAAATTTCCTATTTGCCGAACATCCTGGTTCGAGCCCAAAGGGGAAAGGGATACTTGTATTGCCACACGATCTAGAACAGCTCAGCTTGTCCTTAGTGAGGTAATAATCTGTTCCAGTTAGAAATATTAAGGAACAATTATATATAATGATAAACAATAGCTACTATAATGGATCCTTACAGCTTTCCCAGCAGGCCAGCAGTTGGATCGGCTTATAACAATTATTTAGACATATGTGCAAATTAAAAAAAATCATTTATACATCTTAAACATTAGATATAGAGAATGATTTCTTTTGGATGGGTTCATAAAAAAAGAATATAACAGCATCGGTCGTTTTACTAACGAATATGTGCGCTGTTATAAGAATATTAGTTACTACACTTATCCAAATATACTGTATACATACAGGTAAGTAGGTAACGACCTTAATAATTATAGCAAAAATTGATGGAGGTTAGTTGAAATGTTATGGGATTGCAAATAAAATTTCGTCATGAAACTTGATGGTATGCAGGGGAAACAATAGAAAAGCAAGCTGCAAATATTTCACAAGTAAATTTATTGAAGCAGATACCATTACGAGTTGTCTGCCTACCTTGGCTGCATCCACCGATAATGTAAGGATTCCCACGGTCGAAATGGTTGGAGCAGGTACAATAGTAGCCTCCGTTGTCGATATCGTTGCATTGTTGGTTACTAGCGCACGCGTATCGCTGCTCATCCAGCTGAGCCCTTGAACAATTTGGTCGGTCCGTAATAGCAACAGAAAGGTCGGCCCAAGTAGCACCGATGGTGCTTGCGTTTATCTTATCAGAAAGGAGATCTGCCATGCTAAACAGATAATCATCGTATGATATGAAAGCTTTAATAGTACCACTAGCATTTACAACGGGCTTTGCTCCGGTTTCTTCTTTCTGGATGATGGTAAATTTAATTGCCCGAAGGCGTTTCTTGAGTGGGATGTAGCAACACCCCATGCCAATAGAGCAGTCTTTTCCCTCTGCTTCCTTTTGCATGATCGTCGTATTAGCACACACACTTGCGCAATAACCCATGACGTCGCTAGTATGAGGGTCAAACATGTAGGCCTCTATTCCGCAACCGACGATCACCAGAGCATTAGTCGCGTAATATTGAAGGATCAGCTGAGTACTAGTCGCGTAAAATTGAAGGATCCCCCCGGGGGCCTCCCACGACCTGTTGTAGGTGCCGAGTTGTACACCGGGCGTGGTGGCGATGTTGAAGATGATAGGAGCATGCAGATATAATGGATCGGTGACAATAATCTGAATGGTGGTGTTACCCAGATAGAGCTTCGCAGGATTGGTGGTGCGGTTGCAGGTAAGCTCGAAGCCTGGCCGGAAGCAGCCGAGCCCGATGCCGAAGGGGTACGAGATGTCGACGCCCCCGCAGGATTTAGGGCAGTGCGCAATATCGGCGTCAGAGGGAGGCGCTCCTGATGCCCACCGCATGGCGGCAACCGCGGCTAGGTACATCAATAGCAGCCGCAGCATGGTCGCTTGGACATTAGTTGCAGCCATATACTCCATAACAGAGCTTCGTGTGCTATGGGAATGCTTGTATTGCACGGGGACAAACTTTCAGGTTGCTATATACTACTAGAGTACTAGTGTAGTGTTCCTTGTTATTGTCTGACTCAGATCTCCAATCTAGTCGACGCAACGCGACGTTGACTTGTTAAAGTATGTCCTTGTTAACGCACAAAATACGGCATTGATCGATGGCACCACACAAGAATGTCTGTGTGGTTTAAATAGGATGACGACGACTGTTCCATGCAAAACGAAAACATCATACAAGAAATCAATGCATATGTAGTTGCCCCCCTTGACGCGCCAATGACTGTGCCTATCACACAGTTAATGCAAGAGCGTTATGTCTATGGCTCTATCCGTATAATATCCCAATTTTTTTTAATTATATCTCGGTGATTGGAAAAGCAGTTAAAAAAATTGATCTCTTCCAAGTGAGTTGTTAAAATTTGAAAATTTATTTGCATATTTTCTCAAATTCTTGAATAAAAAACATGAGACAATTTTCAAAGCACTTTTCTGGATTCCAGTTTTCTTTGAGAATTTATTCAAAAGCTTGTATCCATCCTTGGTATCAAAAGCAAAATTGAGAAAACTTTGAAAACAAGGCTTAATTCAACACTATTGCTTCATATAACCACTACTCTCAAAAACTTTGAAACAAAATTGATGATTAGTTAATATTAGTTTTTATTGATGATTTTTGATTTTAGCTTATAAATAGTAACAGATTGTCACTACTACAGAAAGTCTAATACTAGACGGCCAATCACAGACGGTTTGACAAAACCGTCTGTGACCGACACTAACACAGACGGTTTTAATTTGGACACCATCTGTGTTGGTGGCGTCGGAGAAAACGAGTATCACAGACAGTTCTTACCGATGAACCGTCTGTGATACTTTAGTAACACAGAGGGTTTTTATTAAAAACCATCCGTGATAATCTGGAATTAGCACAGACGGTTTTTTATTAAAAATGTCTGTGATAATGGCGCTAGATATTTATTGCGCTGCTCAGAACCGCATCTGTCTTCATTTCGATCCAGATCTAGCCGGTGCTGCACTCTTTCGCTCAGGAGGCAAGCTAGGCGATTTCAGGCCAATTAATTTGGTGGGAGGAGGCAGAGATTAAATTTTGAAGATTCATACTTTCCTGGTTGCTTTAGATATGGTTAGTAATGAAATTTATTTTTCTTTGCACTAGATATGGTTAGTAATGAAATTTATTTTTCTTTGCATTACAATTTAGATCTAAGTAATTGGTGAGTGTTATTAAAGATGGTTTGCAAAATTGTTGGTTATATAATAGCTGTTGTGTTTATAATATGAATTAAGCTAACAAAGCCTGAATGCATGTGGTATATATGTAGTAATAATTAATTAATTTAATTTTTAATACTAAGTTGTTATATATATACATAATGTAGGACCGAAGCTGGATGTATGCCGCGAACCGTATGAGTGAAGAGTACATTAATGTCGTGTCTGCTTTTACAAGAGCTGCCGAGGAGGATATGCTGAATAAGGGGGTGGAATATATGTACTGTCCATGCACTGACTGTGAGAATTTAAAGATGTTTGAGAACCGAGGGCAAATTGAAGCGCACTTGATTCGAAGGGGTTTCAAAAAGGGTTATACGTGTTGGACCAGTCATGGCGAAGTCAATGATCATATGCCACCGGATGACATCGCCGGTGAAGTGAATGATATGCCGCCGGATGATGTCGATTGTGGTTCGGATTCGGATAGGTTGCGCGATAACAATCTGGATCAGATGCTTCGCGATGTAAAAGAGAACTATGATGAGAGGGTGTATGTTAAATTCTGGGGCTTGATGGAGGACTCAGAGAAACCTTTGTTCACGTGCTGCAAGTCAAAGTACACGAGGTTGTCGGCCATGCTTGAACTGTTGAAATTGAAGGCAAGCAACGGTTGGTCCAACAAGAGTTTCACGGCGCTGCTAGGTCTTTTAGCGGACATGCTTCCAGAGGGAAATGAGTTGCCTAAAACCACGTATAAAGCCAAGAATGTTCTTTGTCCGTTGGGAATGGAAGTAGAAAGAATACATACATGTCCGAACGACTGTATCCTGTACGGTAAAGAGTATGCAAACATGCATGTATGTCCGGTGTGCAACGCATCCTGATACAAACGTAACAGTCAATCAGATAACAGCGAGGGAACAAAGGTGAAGAAAGGACCTCCTGCTAAGGTGGCATGGTATTTTCCTACAATTCCCCATTTGAAAAGGTTTTTTGCAAATCCAAAGGAGGCAAAACTGCTACGTTGGCACTCGGAGGAGCGCAAGAAGGATGGAATGCTAAGACACCTTGCTGATTCCGCCCAGTGGAGAAACATCGATAGGAGTTTTGCAGACTTCGGTGTAGAACCAAGGAATATAAGGTTTGGACTGAGTACAAATGGAATGAATCCTTTCAGTAGCATGAGCAGTCGACATAGCACATGGCCCGTGACTCTCTGCATCTATAACCTTCCTCCTTGGTTTGTATGAAGCGAAAGTATATTTTGCTGTCGATACTTATCCAAGGGCCAAAGCAACTTGGGAATGATATTGATGTGTACCTAGCACCGTTGGTGGAAGATCTAAAAGTACTGTGGAACGAAGGGGTATAGGTATGGGATGCATACAAATGAGAGAACTTCACTTTGTGCTCCTTATTATTCTGCACCATAAATGATTATCCTGTCCTTACTAACCTATCGAACCAGAGTACAAAAGATGCCAAAGCTTGTACTCATTGTTTAGATGGTACCAAGAGTGTGTGGCTGAAACACTCACGCAAAACCATCTACATGTGTCACCACCGGTTCCTTCGGAGGGCTCACCCATACCGCAAGATGAAGAAACAATTTGACAGAGAGAAGGAAGACAGTTCAGCTCCAAGGCATTTAAGGGGAAAAGAGGTTTATAATATGGTGAAGGATTTAGATGTTGTCCTCGGAAAGGGACGTAAATTGAGGACTCATGAGAAGAACACCTGGAAGAAGAGATCAATATTTTGAGACTTACCTTATTGGGAGTACCTAGATGTTCGACACTGCATCGACGTCATGCACGTAGAAAAGAATGTATGTGCCAGCTTGATTGGTCTCTTACTGAACATTCGTGATAAAACAAAGGACAGCGTCAAAGCACGGCTTGACTTGGCTGATATGGACATCAGGTCTGAGTTAGCACTGACGTGCACTGGTAATGGACGAACGTACCTTCCACCTGCGTGTTACACTCTGTCCAAGGCCGAGAAAATAGAACTGTGCCAGTGCTTGCATGGTGTCAAAGTTCCGTCTGGTTACTTCGGCAACATGAAGAAACTTGTTTCGATGCAAGATTTGAAGTTAAATGACATGAAGTCTCATGATTGTCATGTGCTGATGACACAGATGCTCCCGATTGTAATTAGAAATATTTTGTCGATCAAAGTCCGAGAGACAATTATGAGGCTATGTTATTTTTTTTAACACAATTGCTCAGATGGTCATCAATCCTGAAGGACTAGATGCTCTGTAGGACGAGGTGGTAATGACTCTATGTCATCTTGAAATGTATTTCCCTCCTTCATTTTTCGATATCATAGTCCATCTCATTGTTCATGTTGTGTGGGAGATAAAAATGTGCAGCCCCGTATTCCTACATAGCATGTACCCATTTGAGAGGTTCATGGGAATATCTTGGATGACCGCGCTCATAATTAGTCATCTACAACGAAATCGGGGGACGTCTCCTTTTGAAACCCTGCAGACCAGTAAGTGTCCCAGCGCCTGGTAAGATATCGATCGAACTACGTAGCTTGTAATTACTCCACAACTTTGTAGGAAGTGAAATGACATGTCGTGCTCTTATAGGAAGCGCTGAGTGTTGAATCTTCCCAGGGATCATTCTAGGGAACAAGGGAGAAAGATATACTCTCCGCGGCCCTAGGAAACAAGGAGCACCTGGGTCGTACGAGAGGCCTTGGGCTTTACGTTTCTTGGAAACATGGTTTCCAAGATGACTCTGAAATGTATCGGCGTAGGAAGAGAACCAAAACCGAGCGTGAGGCACGGCTACGAGAAGAGATCAAGGCATCTCTTAGAGAGGAGCTGGCTGATTATGTCAGAGATGAGGCCGCCGCCGCTCCTGTGCTAGCTAGCCTGCACAACCGTCCAAGTAGTTGCGCGTCCAATCTGACAGAAAGCGAGGCTAGATTTCCTGAGGATGACATCCTGGTAATAATTATTATCTCTCGAATGTTTGCTCCATTGATAGGTCTATTGGAATAGCTAATTTTGTATCGTTATGTAGGAGCCTACGAAGTGCAGGCTCCAAGTGAGATATGCCTCCGTTCCCTTGTACACTGCTTGGGGCCAGGCATATCCGTCTGCTATCGGGGTCATGGTGCACCGTACACCTATAGCACCAGGCTTCGCAAAAATTAATGTGGATGGTGTGCATGTCAATTTTGAGGTCGTCCCGCTACCGAAGCCCCCCAACGACGAGATCGTGACTCTAGGGCAGACCATTGGAACATTCATCGAGTGGCCCAAAAGTGACATCTCCTTGGAGACTTCTTCACCGGTGATAGGACCACAAAGGCAGTGCGAACCAAAGCTACATGCACTGGTGCCATCTCCACAAGACTTATCTCCACCATCGCTACCTGCATCGGTGCTATCTCCACGGGTGCTATTCTCGCTAAAACAACTTGCATTGGTGCTACCTTTACAGTAGACTACCATAAAGTTGACCTACAACCGAGACGGCAAGGGCAGCAAGGGCAAAGCAAAGAAGACCAATGATGATATCCCGTACCTGCCATTGGTCCGCAAATTCGTGCTTGGCGAGCCGCTGGTCGACCCGGTAACGCGCCTTAAAACCCTACCAATTAGTTGCACGCAATTACACAAGTGGTATATGGAACAGTCCAATAAGCCAGAGGGAGAACGGCGCTCAGGTATCACTGTCAAATTCGCGCCGGGTCATTTAGAGCACAATATTCAAGATTGTGTCTTTGTGGTCACCTTCGAGGATTTATTTGATCTTTTCACGCTCAACGCTCTCGACGCCTCACTCATTCGATGCTGGACGCTGTAAGTGTGTACAATCACAACCTCCGTTCATGTCATACCGATAAATGTCATATATAATTTGTTTCTTTCGTGTGTATATATATAGACACATACTGACTAAAGCTAGAAGAATCAAAGCATCGGTTGGTTTCTTGGACCCACACTTGGTCTCCATGCATACCATCAACGAGGATAGACCCTTCGTCGAGAGGTACATTACATCAGCACTGGTGGCTTACCGCGATAAGGAATATGTACTTATGTCCTACAATCAGGACTATCATTGGATTTTAATAGTAATTGTACCAAAATGGAATAAGGCAATATACCTTGATTCCCTAAGTAAGAATAAAACAGACTACACAGTTGTCAGCCAAGTAATCGATAGGTAAGTACATTTTCTCCATAGATACCTATATTGTACTCTTTCTTTCTTTCCAAATGACTAAAGTCAACTTTTTCGAATCACATAGGGCGTTCGCGATGTACGTTGAAAAGGAAGGTGTCTCGACACAAGGGGCCAAAGCCCTGACACATGTTCAAAATTTTAAGGTATTCACTATTACACATTAATTAATCCTATGCAACAGTTGGTAGTAATGTCTCTTGAATTTCCAGTTTTTGCAGTGCCACCAGTAGTCGTCGGGCAACACATGTGGATTCTATGTTTGCTACCATATTTACCTACTCCTCGATTCCTCGAGGATCACTAATTCTAAGGTTTGTCAATATTTCTATAATTACTTCATACTTATCAGGTTGTATATATATGTACATTGATATTCCTATCGACAGGCTGCGTCCATCCCGTCAACTGCATTGAAACAGCCCGACCTTTCAGTAATTCGAGGAGAGTTGGCGTACTTTTTAGTGGCTACAGTCATAAAGTCAGAAGGAGAGTTCTACTACGCACAATGATTTTTTATTGCTCTTATCACTCCAGAATCGAGGTCTCGCGAAAGGAACAGATCCATAATCAACGAACTTATCAGCTGCACAAGCAATACTTGAATGACAATCATGCACCATCCAAGTATTGTTTGTGCAGCTTGACAAGTTCGTTGATTATGGATTTGTTCCTTTCGCGAGACTTCGATTCCGGAGTGATAGAGCAATAAAAAATGTAATGTTACCATCTAAGTGCAAATGCAATGTACATATTTTGTAATTGTGTATTTGTTAATGGATATTTTATTTCATTTCAATTAATTGATTTGCGAAATGGATGTTTTATGCTTGTGAAATGAAGTGCGATGTGAATTGGATGTGTTATGTTTGTGAAATGACTTGAGATGTGAATTGGATGTTTCATGTTTGTGAAATGAATTGAGATGTGAATTGTATGTATACATGTACATGTTGATCTGCTTGCTTCAGAGGGCATGGTTAGTATTTCCTGAGGCTAGCCAATAAACAGAAATAGATTTAGGGGTAGAAAAGAATATCACAGACGGTTTGTAACTAAAAACCATCTGTGATAGCTGATAATCATAGATGATTTTTACTTACAAACCGTCTGTGATAGGTGATAATCACAGACAATTTTTAGTTAAAAATCGTCTGTGATATATCAATAACACAAACGGTTTTTAGTCATAAACCGTCTGTGGTTATCAGCTATCACAGACTATTTTTAGTTAAAAACCGTCTGTGATATTTACACCACAGACGGTTCGAAAACTGTCTGTGATAACCTTCGATTATCACTGACCAATAAATTCAGACTGTTCAGAAAACCGTCTGTGATGACGTTTCTGAACTGTCTGTAATGACCTTCTCTTAGTAGTGTGTACAAAAACATACAGAGAGAGAAACTTACGTATGATTTTAGCCGATATAAATAAAGTCACTATAGTATGTACTATAATTAACTAGTAGTCTACTTGAAAAGACACTCCATTTAAAAATTAAATACTATAAAAAACCATTTAATATAGAAAAATAGTTTTTAAAAACCAATATAAATAGACCATAAAGGATGACCACGACTGTGCCATCCAAAACAAAAACGCCATTCAAGAATGCAATGCATATTCAGCCCATTTCCAGCCCAGCAGCAATCCAAAGCCTCCCCTTCTCTTTCCGCCTACTCTATGTGAAGGCACATTCTCTTCTTGGCTGGTCGTTAGCTCGATTTTTACGGTATAGAATTGAAGATAACTTGAACTCGTATAATTTGATGGATGACATCATCAACCAACGTCTCTATTACGATAACATATGACACTCAATCCATCCAACCATACGCTTCGCTCCCTTTTGCATATTCGCTCACATGGAATAAATATGTTCTTATAATCATAGAAGCTAACATAAGAACGATGGAAATAAGAAATCTCAGATAATTCAGATAATTCTCAGTTCTGCGAAGTGAAAATGCTTCACTCTCAAACCTTAGAATAAAGAAGTGTTTAGTTTTGAAATTTTCAAGTTTCCCTGTGGATACATCATGGTGTCCTATTTATAGGTTACAAAAGAACTCCTCTATAACCTTATTATGACTTTTAGAAACCTTTTTTTTCAACTAATGGTAGGTTGTTTATGTTAAAAATGTGGGCAATATTTTAATTCCAAGTTTTATTAAGAGACAGAAATAATAAACTAATGATGCAAAACTCATAACTAACAGCAAGCTACTCATCATACTTCAGAAATTACACAAGAAAACAATATAGTAACAAAGTCGAACGTACGCACGAATGACTTACTTGTTAGCCTGATGAAGAACAGAAAGCCGCGCAGGCTTGACGCAGTGCAAAACGAAGGTGTCGTAGTGCAGTGAGCGGTCGCGCAGATGCGCTGCCCAGAAACCTTATTGCCGCCCCCGTGCAGGTCTTCACAGCAGCAACGGTCCGGAGATACCGCTCCTCTTCTTCGTGGTGCACGCCGGGAAGAAGAGTCGACGAAGTTCAGACGGCGCAGCACAACAGCACAAAAATTTTGGAGGAAGAGAATGGAGGCAGTCAGGGTCTCGCAAATACTCTGGACGTCTCCAGGCATACAAATAGACAGACTAGAAACTGACGTGATTAAAACAGCCATTTATCTACTGGTAACTGACACATTCAACCAGTCATTTACACTAGTAACTGTCTATCATCAAAACCCCAGTAAAGCCTCTAATTCAAACGTTTGAATCTCATTCAAACACAGAGAGAGAGAGTGGTGCAGAGTTTAGCAAAAATAAAGATGAACTTGGTCTGCCACGCGGCGAGCCACGTCACGCGATTTTCATCACGCGAAAATACGCGAGTACACGCGCGTGCGTGCGTGTGTGACTAGACAGAGCCATCCTCATACCATCTCTTTCCATATTCAAGGACTCCACCTTATAAATCGGTCTTCCTCATCCTATCTTAGCAATATGGTACTAACCATGCATGCTTTGGGATTTGCGAAATGGGCCTTGCTCATTGGGCCAATTTCTAACAGTTTACAGCTAAGTTACAATTCAATTCAAGTTATGAAATTTAACTTTACATTTCATTACTTGATATCCAAGAAAAACAATAACATAAACGATGACCTTAACTTTGGTGGTCATATCGCCCTCCTTTTAAAAACCCTCATTCTGTTGTAGATGCCTATTGAGTACACCGGGTGTGGTAGTGATGTTGAAGATGGTAAAAGCGTTACACACCATCTGGATATTGTCTAATGATTTCAGTGTAACCCGGATAGAGCTTTGAGGGATATGCGAGATGTCGACGCTCCCGCAGGATATGGAGCTTTGAGGGATATGCGAGGCAGTGCACGGTATCGTCGTGAGGGAGGCGCTCCTGATGGCCACCGCATGACGGCGACCGCGGCTAGGTACCAGCCGCAGCATGCTCGCTTGGACATTAGTTGCAGCTAACAGAGCTTCCTGTGCTGGAAATGCTTGTATTGCACGGGACAAACTTTCAGGTTGATATGTAGCAATATAGCATAGTATTACTTGTTACCTGTTTGGCCCCTAATCGATGTGGCCATGTCACCACGAAAATGTCTTTAAAATTTAAATAGGGTGGGGCATTGATCGCTGTAGCCATATCACCACACGATTTGCACTCCTTGACGCATCAACAACGGTTTGCACTCGGTGTTCTCCGTTTTAGCGTCGAGTCTAGAACTTAAATACTGATGAGCTAGATACACATTTGCATCTCTAGTCATCTGGCCATTAGCTAGCTTCAAGGCCCACATAAAATAGGAAACATACTAATTAAGGATTGCCATCCTTACTCTCCTAGTATAAAATATGTTGGAATTTATTTTATTTCTGCATATAATAATTAACTAAAAGGTAACTGGCTCAGCAAATAATTCTTGTACGCCATCTTACTCTGCCTGGCTTTGTTTGCAGGTGGACCCCACCCTAATGCGACCTTAGGTGCCACTCATTTTGGCTAAAAAAATGGCTTATGACTGAAATTTTATTGTAGCTAGCTGAAATTGTATTGCAGCTGATTGTAACTTATTTGGCGTAATTAAATTTAAAAAATTTAAAATAGAAAAGCAGGTTAGCCCATCACGGATAATACAAATGAATACGGAAAAAAAGACCCAGCAAAAAAAGCTCAAAAAACCAAAAAGCTAAAAAACAAAATTTAGGAATAGTGAAAAATAAACCAGAAACCAGAAACTGAAGCCGAAATGAGAGGGGCTTTAATACGCATAAAGATAAACATACGAAGGCAGAGGAAAGTACACAGGTCTTTAGCTTCATGCGCACGGTTTGGAGTTGCCTGACATCTCGGCATGCGACCTGATCATTTCCTCTTTATCTGATCGCACACAGATTGGAAAGAGAAGATAGAGATGCCATTTGAAACTGTCAAGCGAGTAGTGCAGGATAGTTAGCTATATTTGCTCTCCTTCACTTATCTCTATAAACGGCCAGCCACTCTCCACCTCTCCTCTATTCTAGGATCTGCATGTGTTCATGTGTGGCTGGCCTATATGTGTAAACCCCATTGAGTGTAATACGGCGCGGTCATTCTTCCCTACTCGCTCTCTTACATGGTATCAGACGACCATTGATTCTTCTTCCCACCTTCCGCTGCATCTCCGGCCATGTCCAGCCCAACCGGCTCCACAACCTCCAACCCGTTCGCCATGGCCGGCGAACCTGCCCCACCTCCGGCTTCCACTCTAGTTCTTCTCAATATTCACAGTCATGTTCCTGTCACTCTCAACATCGACGATGGCAACTTCCGCCAGTGGCGCTCGTTCTTTGAGCTCACCATCAAAAAGTTCGGCCTCCTCAGTCATATCGACGGCACGGTGGACGCCGCCGCCATGACTGACGATCCCGAATGGCTGCAGATCGATGCTTGCATCGTGCCATGGATGTACTCCACGGTGTCCAAGGACATCTGGAATGACATCTTCAAGCCGCGCCACACCGCCTACGCCGCCTGGAACGCCATTCTCGGCCAGTTCCTGGACAACAGTCTTCAGCGAGCCATCTACGCGCAGCAGGAGTTCCATAGTCTCTTTCAAGGAGACATGACTGTCGGCGAGTACTGCGGCCGTCTCAAACGCCTCGCCGACACCCTCTACGACTGTGGCGCCGCCGTCTCCGATCAGGCCTTGGTCATCAACACGCTGCGTGGACTGAATAACAAATTCAGTCAGGCGATCGCCGTCCTGTCCACCATGACGCCGTCGCCCACCTTCCTCTACACCAAGTCCTATCTTCTGCAGGAGGAGACGCGGATCAAGCACTCCCTTCACATGGAGGCACAGACGGCTCTCCTCGCTGCCCGGGACGCGCCATCCTCTGCTACCACGCCGAAGACTGCACCGCCTTCCTCCGCACCCGTGCCCGCCGCGTCGTCTGGTGGCGGTGGTGACCGCCGTAAAAAGCGCAAGGCTGGCAACCGCTAGAACGCGCCCCCGGCATTCACCACCAACACCACTACTCCTCCGCCGCCGCAGTGGGCTTCGTCATACAACCCCTGGCAGGGGGTCGTACAGGCATGGCCGCTCAACACTTGGCGCCCGGGTGTTCCCTTGCCGCGCCCCGGTGTCTCTCCTCCGAACGCCATGGCGGCCATCGCCGCGCCGCCCGATCCTGGCGCCATACCACCAGGGCTCTACACGGCGCTAAATGGGATGTCTCTGAACACTCCCACTGGCGGCGGCAGTGACTGGTTCTTCGACACCGGCGCGACTTCGCACATGGCGTCGAATCCTGGTATCCTTTCCACTCGTTCTCCGTTTACTGTTCCTCGTCATATCGTTGTCGGCAACGGCAACCACATGACTTCATCGTGCACTGGCACTTCCCTGATCCCCACTTCTTCTTCTCCACTGCAACTCCGCAATGTTTTAATCGCTCCTCAGCTGGTTAAAAATCTTGTTTCTGTGCGTGCACTAACCCGTGACAACTCCGTGTCTGTTGAATTTGATCCCTGGGGATTCACAATCAAGGACCTTCGAACATGGATGGCCATCCTCCGATGTGACTCATCTGGCGATCTCTATCCCCTGCGTGGCCCTCAGGCGACCTCCACGTCTTCAGGATCAGCGTAGGCTCTCCTATCTTCAGCAGCTGCGGATCTTTGGCACGCTCGGCTTGGTCACCCCGGCCAGAACGCGCTTCAGCATCTGTCCCGATCCATTGGATTCTCATGTTCACGGTCCAGTCCACATACTTGTCACGCCTGTCGTCTCGGTAAGCATGTGAGATTGCCATTCCATGAGTCGTCCAATGTCTTTAGTTTCCCTTTTCAGTTGTTGCACTGTGATGTTTGGACGTCACCTGTAATAAGCAATTCAGGCTACAAGTACTACCTTGTAATTCTTGATGATTTTTCACACTTTGTATGGACCTTTCCCTTAAGACATAAATTTGATGTTCTTCCCACAATTATGTCCTTTCATGCCTTTGTCCATACTCAGTTTCAGCGTTCAATTGTTTGCATTCAAACTGACAATGGTAGGGAGTTTGACAACACTGCATCTCGCGTGTTCTATGCCAAGCACGGCATCGCGCTGCGTCTTACATGCCCTTACACGTCGCAGCAAAATGGCCGTGCCGAACGGGTTCTACGAACCATCAATGACGGCATCCGCGCACTCCTGTTCCAAGCTGCTCTTCCTCCTGCGTTCTGGCCTGATGCGCTGGCCACATCCACATACTTGCTCAATAGGCGCCCATGTCGTCCTCGCGGCAACGACACGCCCTATGCTCTTCTGTTCGGCGTTCCGCCAGACTACTCTCATCTACGCGTCTTTGGTTGCCTTTGCTATCCCAACACTGAGGCCACTGCTCCACACAAGCTTGCACCACGTTCTGCGCGCTGTGTGTTCCTGGGTTATCCCAATGATCAGCGCGGCTACAAGTGTTACAATCCGGCAACGAAACGTGTGCTAATCTCTCGTCATGTCTACTTCGACGAGACTTGTTTCCCATTTGTGCAGATGTCTGCTACGAGTTCAGAACCGACACCACCGCGTCGACCCTGCACGCCCGACGTCCTGCCTCTGCCCGCAGTGCGCCGTGCGCGTTCCACGCAACGCCCGGCTGCGCCGCGCGCCACGACGTCGCCCATGACCACGGCTGTGGCTTCCCCGACTCCACCGGCTGCGGATCGCGAAGCGGGATCGGTGTTGGGGCCCCACCCGACAGCGACTACGTCCACCAACGGCTCCCCGGACTCCTCGGCCACAGCACCGAGTCCGGCGTCGCCACGATCGGCACCTCCGGTTGACGACGCGCCTTCTCCGCCTGCCGATCCACCTCGGCATCCCATGATCACGTGCGGCCGAGACGGGATCCGCGTACCGAATCCGAAGTACGCGCACGTCGCTGCAACTACTTCACCGACACCGCCGTCGACTTCTGTTCGCGCAGCCCTCCGTGATCCCGATTGGGTCGCGGCCATGCAGGAGGAATTCGACGCTCTCCGTGCGAATGGCACCTGGACTCTTGTACCACGGCCAAGCAATGCAAACGTCATCTCCGGCAAATGGATCTTCAAAAACAAACTTCACCCGGATGGATCATTGGAGCGACGCAAAGCTCGGTGGGTCGTTCGTGGATTCTCTCAGCGCCCAGGAGTTGACTTCCATCAAACCTTCTCACCCGTCGTGAAGCCGTCACGGTTCTGCATCTTGCTGCAACTCGACAATGGCCTGTGCACCAACTTGATGTCAAAAACGCGTTTCTGCATGGGAACCTGGCCGAGAAGGTCTACTGCCATCAGCCAGCTGGGTTCCTCGACGAGCTGCATCCAGATCATGTCTGTCTTCTGGTCAAGTCACTGTATGGCCTCAAACAAGCGCCGAGGGCATGGTTTCAGCGCCTGGGCGACTATCTTTGGTCCATCGGTTTTGTCTCCACCAGCTCTGACAGCTCTCTGTTCGTCTTCAAGCAAGGAGCAGACATGGCATACCTCCTCGTATACGTGGACGACATCATACTGACTGCATCCTCGACGTCACTGCTTCACCGAGTCATCACACAGCTCTGCCGAGAGTTTGCTGTCAAGGATCTCGGCGCCCTGCGGTTTTTTCTTGGAGTCCAGGTTCGACGGGATGCCAGTGGTTTTGCTCTCTCTCAGGAACAATACACAGAAGACATCTTGGAAAGAGCAGGCATGGCCAACTGCAAATCAGCCTCAACTCCTGTTGACGTCAAGCCGAAGCTGTCTGCCGATGAGGGTGAACCGGTCACTGACGGTGCATTCTACCGGAGCATCACAGGTGCACTACAATATTTGACACTTACGCGACCTGACATTGCCTATGCTGTCAACCAAGCTTGTTTGCACATGCACTCTCCTCATGCTGCTCACTGGAATCTTGTCAAACGCATACTACGTTATGTGCGCGGCACCATCACTGAAGGTCTGTTCATCTCTGCGTCGCCATCAACAGAGCTCACTGCATTCTCTGACGCCGATTGGGCCGGATGCCCCGACACCAGACGATCGACCTCTGGCTACTGTGTTTTTCTTGGAGATTCGCTTGTCTCATGGTCGTCGAAGCGGCAACCAACAGTCTCTCGGTCGAGCGCGGAAGCTGAGTACAGGGCTGTTGCGAACGCCGCGGCCGAATGCTGTTGGCTACGCAACCTTCTTCAAGAGCTTCATGTGGACGTCAAGAAGGCCACTGTCATCTATTGTGACAACATCTCAGCTGTATATCTCTCTCAAAACCCGGTTCATCATCGACGAATGAAGCATGTGGAACTGGACATCCACTTTGTCAGAGAACGGGTTGCACTTGGCCAATTCTGGGTTCTGCAGGTTCCTACTCGGCATCAAATTGCAGATATTATGACCAAGGGGCTACCTACACCTTTGTTTACAGAGTTCAAATCCAGTTTATGCATTCGGAAGACCGATGCTGTAACTGCGGGGGGGTGTCAAGCGAGTAGTGCAGGATAGTTAGCTATATTTGCTCTCCTTCACTTATCTCTGTAAACGGCCAGCCACTCTCCACCTCTCCTCTATTCTAGGATCTGCATGTGTTCATGTGTGGCTGGCCTATATGTGTAAACCCCATTGAGTGTAATACGGCGCGGTCATTCTTCCCTACTCGCTCTCTTACAGAAACGAATTCGGCTTTTGGGCTTCTGAAAAAGCCTTCCAGAAACAACTTCTTTAAGCGGCTTAGATATAATTCTTCTCTAAACAGTTTTTTTAATGACTTCTTAAGTTTTTCCCTATTTTGCAGAAATAGACAAATTTCGGATTGAGCCTTCCCTTGTCTGCTACGAGAGAGTGAAATAGTTCACCTTGAGCCGAATAGTAGCTTTTAGAAGTCGAAAAGAACAGGGCCGAAGACAGATAAACTAGGGGTTGGATTGGACATACCTTCGCGTGTGTGTAATCAGAATCGAATTCCCTTGTAGTTGCCGAAGATTACATGTGAGATGGATTTGGATTGTGGGTTTAGGGTTAGAGTCGTGGAGGGAAATTAGTGGGCCCTCAATATTGGGCTTGTATGGCTCGAAGCACACGGAGGCTCGCGCGGAAACCGCATGGTCGTATGAGAGTACCTTGAGCTTCGTGTGTGAAGCATTTTCGTTCCCAAAATAACACCCAATTCACAAATCTATCGGATTGTTGGCATAAAATGGATTTAACCTAATAGCGATGTGTACAGTTCACCCAAGGTTATGTAGGTCCCAATTGCACCAAAGGTGCTCAGTTGGGCTGTGGCTTATGGTTTATTTCACTGTAACTGACTAAAATTATATTGTACCTAATGGTTGCTTATTTGACATAATTAAATTTAAAAAATTAAAAATAAAAAAAGAGCTAGCCCTGCACGTGTAATATAAACAAACATAGGAAAAAGTACCAATAAAAAAGCTCAAAAAACCCAAAAATCATAAATAGACAAAATTTAGAAATAGTGAAAAATAAGCCGGAAGTCAGAAACCGAAGGCGAAACGAGCGGGGCTAAACGGAGGGAGAAAGAACTCCATCCGTGAAAATTCGCTACCTCACTGCGTCCGTAGCAAGATACATACAGCGTCGGCGAGCATGTCGATGCCGGCAGCAATCCCGCCACGGCAGGCGTCGCAGGAAGATTTGAACATGGAATTGCACAAAAAAAAATATGTCGTTTAATTTGACTGCATTTGCTGCAGCTATCTTTCATCACCATCGCCGACGCCGGCTGACGGCAGGCGCGACGACCGCGTTGCGTGTATTGAGAAGGGAATTGTTTTCAGTGGACGCTGGATTTGGAAGGTAATGCTACCGCTATACAAAGCTGGGGGGATTCCGCCCCCCCCCCAGCGCGTCCACGTCCCCCGCCCGCGCGCGCTGGCCGCCGCGTGGCGGGGGAATTTCTGTACGGTCAGGGGAAGGCTTTTCCTTCAGTTTTCCGGAAATTACGTACAGGTCCTTTTTCCTCGCAAAAAAGTCCCTGACAGTTTTTTCCACCCAAATTTTTGCAGGATAGCGCCCCGCAGTTTTCTAAATTACGTACAGGTCCTTGTTTATTACATACAGACCCTCGGTTTTTTACGAAAAAGTCCTTTCACTTTCCCATTTATTACGTACAGGCCCTCGGTTTTTTTACGAAAAAGACCTTTGCCTTTTTCGAAAATACACACGTGCCCTCGATTTTTTTTAAATTTTTTTTTGCAAACTCCTCACGGATTATCGCCTCTTTTACTTCGGTACACACGGTGGCTGGTGCGGCGTGGCGCCGCGCCTATGAGGCTAGTTAAACTGATCGTAGTTGACCACCAGCATTTCTGAGCGGCCCATCGCCGGAATACGGGGGATTACATTACTGGTCTGCCTTGGGGAGGCCTTGTCCTGTTTCTCAGCCCACGGCCGGAGACAGATTATAAAACTTGGCACTGTTATGTAGATAGTGTTAAATCTGTTATCCGTATTCTATTTGATTTATTTTCGTTTCTGTTATCCGTATTCTATTTGATTTATTTTTGTTTTTAACACGAAGTTTTATTTTTATCTAAGTTTCCTTTGTACGTTTTCTAAATATATTCTTATAGTCTATAGAATAGAGTAAGAGACTCGTTATAAACATCTCTTCATATAGTGATTTACACATTTGTGTATCCATGATTTTCCAGCAAAAGTTTTTCGCGTTAAATTTATATCTCCTACTCTCTTGCTCATCTATTTTTAGAGAAAGTCTATACAACATTCGACTATTTTTGAGAACAAAAGTAGTCAGATTGATCTGAGACGTTAGATGGAGATCTAACGGATCCACTCATACAAGCCCCCCTCCAAAAAAATGACCCCCTCAAAAAAATGATTTGGGGCGTTGGATCTGCATCTAACAACTCAAAATCTGACTACTTTTGTTCTAAAAAATAGTCAAATGTTGTATAGATACTCTCCTATTTTTATTATACGTTTTATATCAAATGGTATCAAACATTTGAGTTCAAAAGTATATCCGTTGCCCCGGGAGGAGCCGACTCCTGAGACGGCCAACCTCATCCAGCGTGCGGCATCAACCACGGTACCTGCGTGCGTCTGCAAAGCATTTGGAGCATGGTGACTTGGCGAGCTCCAATCAAATAATTCGTCGCTCGGCTAGTTGATACCGCGGTGGAAGTAGAAAGGAGGAACAACAAAATTTGATCCGTCAAGCCGCATCGGAATCAGGAGTTGCCGACCTGCCGCGCGTCGTTTTCTATCCATCCGCTTTGAAATCGGAACTTTGATTCCCATGCGGCAAAGCGTTTAGGCGAAGCAGCAGACAACAGTCATTCCGCATCAATCGGAAGGAGAGAGAAGAAAATAAAGAAAACAGCACCGTTTCCGGTGTGGATTCAGAGGCTATCGGGAGATTTCGGCTGAAATTGCTACGTTCACCCAAGTCCATGCACTGCTACATACACACAAGCAAGCATACTAGAGAGTTTCTCTTTTGTTGCTTTGCGTACATATCAGTGCACCAAAACTCAACTCCGTTCTATGACTTGACTCTATACTGAGCGTTAACTTATGCTCTACCTTGGCGACTGTTCCAGTGGCAAGATCATCAACACCATTGCTTATGTCGCCTGACACATACCCTCGTGTCATACTATGTCATACCCTCGTCTCATCTTTCATCAAGAGACTATATCATCAGCTCTGCATATTTTCTTTTGAAGGTGGACTTCATTGTAATTCAAGTCATTATGCCTACTATTGGTGGCAGCTATGCATGATTAATTATTGACGATTTCTTCGATGATCCATCATCTTCTACGGGTTACTAGGGCAAAATCTGCACATATAGAGTCTAAGATGAAGCTATAGGTTTTCAACACAATGTGGACTATACTTGCTCAAGGAGGCTTCGAAAAAAATTAATGGTAGTTGAGGGGATAACTGATTTACCGTATCATAACACCCTGATGGCAGCTAACGTAATATTATTCGGAATTTCTTATTCATTAGTGAAGGTTATGCTCTAAATATGAATTTAAGATGAAGGATTTAAAGTACAAGAAAGAGTTAATTATTTGCATAGATATTACAATATTTGGTATTGCAAGTGCAATACGTTCTAGTTGTCATAGTTCAATATAAAGGGTCTATTGCAAAGATTGTTTTTGCTCTATTGATGACACAAGAGTTACATTCATCAGGATATTTTTCTACATGAGTAGTTTTCAATCATGTCAGAGAATTTAGTTACTTTTACTGTCGGCGGTTTGATGTACATAATGATCACACGTACAAGTTGTTTTTCAATAGATATTATTTGTAAAGTTATGTGTTTCAGGTGGAGTATGTAAAAAAATCCATGAGATAAGTTTTTCACCATAATTTTATAGTTATCCAACGCTATAGGAAAAACATATTGAGAAGACTGATCTAGTCTTACTTATTGATTTGTTCTATGAATTTTTAGCACACAAGGATCATTGATTGTGGATTATGATTTGAGAAGATTTGATTTGATATTTTGGCTACAGGAGGGAGTTCGGCTTAAGATGAAAATTGTTAATTTTGTGGTCTAAATCATATTCGGTTGGTTTTTATTTTTAACATGGAGTTCTATTCCTACTTGAAGTCTCTTTTGTACGTCTTATACATAAGGGATTTTTTTACAGTACATTACATTAATAGTAGAAAATAGAAGTAGAAATAAAATCTGATCGTTGATTTACGATGGTATTGTAAACTTTTATTTTTCAACCCTGTTTTTTCAGAAGTCTCTGCTCCAAGTGGAAACCCAAAACGTTCTCTGATGCCGAAATTTGGATGCTTTTGGCACTGTTGGTACTCGAAATTCCCGAAATAGCTCCCTTGGAAACGAAATTCCCGATCTGGCCCCCTTGCCGACCGCACGATTTACCTGGGATTGACACGTGGAAATGGTGCGGCCGGGGAGCGCACTACACCCCAACCGCCGTTTTGATACCGCAACCTATCGGTAGCCGGTAACGACCACATGCACCATTTTCCCCTACCTTTTCTGCTTCACAGCACGTACTAACAATCTCTCCCCTGTATTTACAGTCTCCGGAGCCCCTATGTGGCTACCGCAAATGGATCAATCTTGAGATCCACCCTGCGGACCAATGGACCCTCGACTTCGAGGAGTGGAATGTCACATGGGAGAAGGAGTTGCTGGAGGAGGAGCGCCGCAAGAACATGCACACCCTGCGTATACAACGCGAGACGCAAGCTCATCTCGATGCGTGCACGCGTAGGGAGCGGGAGGCTCGCAAGAGGGAGCGCGAGAGAAAGAGGGAAATGGTGGCTAAGGCAAAAGAAGCCGCGGAGGAGTTCAACGCCGAGCGGGCAAGGAAGGGAAAGTGGCCCCGGTCCACACAGTAGGTCGTACGAGCAGTTGGGTGGGTTAGTCGCATATCATGCTATATGTTATGCATGTAAGAAAAATGTACGCGGCATGTTAAGCCCATGTCGAGACCCGAATATACAAATCCAGACTCTACTGTGTATTCTGCACTAGTCCAGGATCACGCTAGTGCACACAGCGCAAACAAAGACAAATATCATCCACATCACGATATTCTAAAGAAAATCCAATTTATATTAATAACCATCAGAGTATGACCTTATGGCCAAGCTTACAATCATTAGCCTGAAGGGCTTTAAAGAAACTAGCAGCGGAAATCCAAAATTAAGCGTAGTAGCCACTCGACATGCCCACAGGCAATCGACTGGGGAGCGAAGTCCTAATCCGTGAAGTCCTCGTAGTAGCCTCCTTCTAGCAACTCCTGCTGATCTGGTCCCTCCTCCTCAACTGAGCAACATGGGCATAAAGCCGTGAGTACATTGGTACTCAGCAAGTCGTTTGTAACAAATGAATGCAATATAGTATGCAAGGCTTAACAATGGATGGCTGAAAGGTTAATTTTGCATAAAGCAACAATTTGAAGTAAATACAATAAATAGATTGAAAAGCGAATTTAACAACAGACACTAAGTAGATAACCAAAGGAACTGTATATAACCACAAGTGAACTAACCATTCACTTCCCAGCTCAAACCAACCAAAAATTTCATAAAGACTCTACCCCTCGTGTGAAATCACCGAGCATTGTCCATGACCGAGGACACGGCTATTCGAATAGTTTTACACTCTGCAGAGGTTGCACAACTGTACCCACACGATGTGATAATCCTCACGTTAAAGATAATCACAACAAGGCTTTTACAATGATCCATCTCCACCCGATCCCACTCGCTAAGGATTCGCCGTCGAGTAGGGTACCCCCCTAGTCGATAATTGCCCCCTCTTGCGCCACACAACATCAGTAGTAAAACCAAAGTGGAGACATCACAAATTATTATGCCAGGCCTATCCCATACTAGACATGTGGTTTGCACGATTGAGCTCAGATCAATGGCGCACAAAGTTAAGTCCTTAAGAGTTACCCAGGCGAAACATCCACATCCCAATGTGCATCCAGCACCCCCTTTACTGCACGATCATTCGCCCAAGTAAAAGCCAAGTTTGTATAACCAATGCCCATGACACTACCCATGTCATGACATACAAATTTTATAACTGTGGCTAACCACCACGTTCAAGTAAATCATTAAGTCAAAATTAATTAACCACATGTGATGACAGACCCAACATACTAATATTAAGCATGGCTAAGCAATTAGACGCAACCCCCTTGTGACAATTATTATTTTATCACTAAATAATTCCCAATCCTAAGGTGTCAATGGAATCATGGTAGTCAAATTATCATGGAGGGATTAACCAATTAGGAGTATAACTACCAATACAAGGTTTTAATAATAAATAGCAATGCATGATAATTTGAAACAAAGTAATACATAATAGATTGAAATCTAGGTTCAACATGATCAAATAATACGACTTGCCTTGGCCTTGCTCAGCTGAGGGCTCTTGATCTTCAAATCCAACTTCCGCTCCCTCGAACACGCGATCTAACGAGAGAGAAAACGAGATAAAAAGACAAAATAAATTCAAATTAACTCCAAAAACTTTCAAACCTGAACCAAAAGGTAGAGCTCAATTTTAGATGAATTTAGAAAAAAACGGGGTCAATCGGAGCTAGGACGAGGGAGAACGGGCTCTTGGAAAATTGGATTTACAGAAAATCGGGAAAAATAGAAAATGGCACTGTGCTGTGGACCGGGTGCACGGAGAGCTGGGTCTACGGTGTGCTCGGCGCACGGAACAGTGCGGGGCGGTCGGCTGCTGACGCGGGCGACGGGTGCTGACGTGGCGACCACGTGGCGACACGTGCGCACGATTGGCTAACGTGGCGGCTGACCTAGCTGCTGACGGGGCAAGCTGACGTGGCAGGCTGACGTGGCACCTGGGGCCTCGGGGAGCTGACGTGGCACACACGTGGCGCTGACGTGGCGTGACACGTCGGCCTAGGGCTGACGTGGCTGCTTGCGTGGCTTGCTGGCGCGGCTGTGCGGTCTACGGTCTACGGCTGACGGGTGGGCCCGGCTGGCAGCGAGACGGCGCACGGTGGACGGCGTCCACGGGAAGGCGAAGCGTCGGCCTGGCGTTAGCGCTGACGCACGCCGGCGTGAGAACCGAGGGGACACGGGCGCGAGCGCGGGCGCGGGCGAGTCCGCTGGCAGCGCGGGCGGCGGGGTCTGGCCGACGGCGAGGTAGCGGCGGCGACTGTCCGGCGGGAGGGTTTCCTGACGGCGGCGGAGCTCACCGACGGCGGCGACGACGGCGACGGCAACTGGGACGACGACGGCGACGGGAAGCGGCGAACGGCAGCGAGCTCCGGCGACGAGCGGCGAACACGCACGGACATGCACGGCGTCGGCGGCGGTGAGCGGCGGCGGTGGCGGCGGCTCGAGACGAGGAAGCCGAGGGGAGTCGGGTGCCCTTTTATACCTGGGAGGCGGAGAGTCCTGGCGGCGCGGACGTCGAGTCCGGCGCTGAGACGGCGGCGGAAAAACGGAAGGCGGCGCGGAGTCCCGATCGGCGACGAGGACAGAGAGTCCGGGTCGGAGACGGTTCCGACAGGTGGGTCCCACCTGTCGGTGGCGCTGACGAGCGGGCGGCCGGGATGCGGGGGCGCGGTCGCGGATGCGCGACGCGTGGCTGAGGCGGAGCAGGCCGGCTGAAGCGGTTGGGCCGAGCGGGTTGGGCCGGCTGGTGGGTTTCGGCCCACTGGCCGGTTTGGGATTTCTGGGGTTTTTCTTTTTCAGAAATTCATTTAAATCCTTCTGAGCTCTAGAAAATAGCAAATAAATCCAGAAAATCCAGAAAAATTCCATTAAATTCCTTGAGACACAAAGAACTCAAATAAAATAATTTTGGCAAATGTTCATGTTCAGATTAATCATATTAAATCCTTTTAATTCATAAAAATTCATTTAAGCTTTAATTAATTCCAGAAAAATTCAAATGGTGAATTTTATTTTTTAAAAGCTTCAAAAAGACTCTGAAAATCAGGATGTTATAGCCCAACTGTATTATGAAGTTTATTTCTATTCAGCTAAGCTTATTATCTCGTCTTTTCGCATTCAATGATTCCCACGTGTTCAATATCACTTTCCTTCCTTTCGTCCAATTGTTCCTATCACAGTTGTCCTCAAAAAAATTTTCATTAAATTTCTTCCAATAAAACAACACAACATGTTCAAAAAATGTTATTGGCAGTTCAACATATTTTTCACGGTCAGCAATGTACGAAAATCACAAATACACTAATCGTTACTTCACACAAATTTTGTTCGTACTCTACCAACCAAAATTCTTAATTTTCATAATTGCAAAAAAAAATTACACTAGCAGTAATCTCCACTACACATCAAATTCACATTTTTTTCAAAAACCATTAAGAACGTACCAAAATATTTCAAAAAAATCTACAAAAATAATTCCTACATGTATCATCAACAATACATAACGAATTTTCCAAATATATTTCATATTTTTTCCATCTCCTATTCTATATTATATTTTTGCTGCACACTCTACAAAATATATTACATATGTATGCATAATATTTATAATAATTACAAACATTTTATCTAACTATCTAATCAAAACAAAAATAAAATTTATAAATTATTTTGCGCAAAATCGCTGATCGGGCAAACCCTAACCCTAGCCACTGTAGCACCGAGTGGTGCGGTCGGCCGCCGCATGACTCGCCGAGTGGTGCGCTCGGCGACCGTACCACTCGAGTTGACAAGACACCAGCCGAGTCGTGCGGTCGAGGACCGCACGATCTCGGTGTCATGCGCTTCCCGGCCGCACGATTGCCACGTGTTAACCACGGGTAAATCGTGCGGTCTGCAGGGGGTTAGATTGGGAATTTCGTTTTGGAAGGGTCTATTTTGAGAATTTTGGGTACCAACAGTGCCAAAAGCGTCCAAATTTCTCTGATGCCTGCGTCGCATGCCATACCCAGACAACTCCATCCTCGCCCCCGCTAGCAAGAAGCTCCCCGTCGGGGCTAAACTTCATCGTCAGGATGGTGCCGTCATGTGCCTTGATCGCCTAGCCCCTGTAGACCGCTGAGCATTCCTTGGCTTGCTTCCGGTAAACGAGCACACTTCTCAATTAACCAACCTTACTGCTTGACCATGGCAGATCCAGGACATCGCCGGAGTGCCCACGGAACTCATGCTGCGGCTCCTCGGTGATCAGAACACCATTTCTGGCATCACAACGCAAGCAGACTCTGAAGATGTCTTCACGCCCTTGACCTTGCATTTATTCTTGTTGTCAGCATCAACAGGAGTCAACTGGGACTCGTCCCTGATTTTGAGGTAAACGCAGTAAGGACCATCGGTAGGAATGTCACACCCATCAGCCTGCGTCACACGCCATACCCGGACGGGAACGGCTCAGGTGCAGGGGCCCCTGCACTTAGCGCCGTGCAGGGGTGCCCAGCAGCCTGACACGTGTCCCCCCAAATACAAAAATATTCCGAAAAATTCAAAAAAATACTTTAAAAAATTCGAAAAATTGTAAAAAGTACTTTTTGTGAGAATACTTTTATTAAAAAGTATTTTTAAGTACTTAAAAAAATATTTTTTAATAAAAGTAAAAAATCAAAAAAAATTTAAGTACTTAAAAAAATACTTTTTATACTTTAAAAAAATACGTTTTACAATTTTTCGGATTTTTAAAGTATTTTTTTGAATTTTTCGGAATATTTTTGTATTTGGGGGGACACGTGTCAGGCTGCTGGGCACCCCTGCACGGCGCTAAGTGCAGGGGCCCCTGCACCTGAGCCATTCCCTACCCGGACTACTCCATCCTCATCCACAATCCACGGTAGTGCAAGACCCCATGCCAAGCCTTGTGAGCTCCTCGGCTTGTCCGTGGTGGGAGGGGTAAAATTTTTGTTTTTTAGCCTAAAATTTGAAATTTTTTACATATGGATCCCTAGAGAAAAGATTTGTAAAAATAGACTCTTAGCACGGCGCCAAAGAATATGGCGCCCAGGGTCCATAGCACGGCATCATATGCTTTGGCGCCGTTCGTAGACACGTAGGAGCCATGGTGGCATAGCACGGCGCCAAAACCCATAGCGTCATGCCATGTACCTACGGCGCTAACGGCCGTGGCGCCGTGATCTGGGACTTAAAGGCTGAGCACGGCCCCCTGGCCCCCACCCCCTCAGTCATCCCTTCAGCCCGAGCGAACACAGAGAGCAGCCCGCCGCCGCCCCTCTCTCCCCCCTCCAAATCCACTCCAATCCATTGTTTTTTCCCACAATTTTGCTTCCAAATCGAGCAAGCAAGGTAAGGTCCCTCCTCTCCCTTGATTTTTTTCAATAGATATAGATTATTTGAGGTACATTTCATGGGGCAAAATTTGAAACCCTAGATGAAATTAGTTGGATTTGCCTCGGTTTTAGGTTGGATTTACAATAGATATGCGTAATGTAAGAGTAGTCATGGGTATAGATTCGTTTTTAGGGTTTGATTTGGGTAACTAGCTAACCTAGGGTTAGAGCCGTTGAAAAACTATAGTTTTTATTCATTTTGCATTTTAGGTTGTCATGGGCTTCACTCGTTTTCCACCTCCACCCGGTGTTCCTGTGCCGATGTGTTATTGCGGCGATCCTTGCAAGGTCGAAAGGTCGGATGAACCGGATACATATAGGCAGAGGTACTGGATGTGTGCCAACTGGGCGTCTGATCCGCCACGTGTCGCCGTTGTCCTTGGCAAGATGGTATGTTGTATTGTCGATTCATCGACTTGGTATTAATTCTGTTGGTTTAACGAATGCATACATTTGCAGGAGCCTCCACCGCTTTATGATTTTGAGCAGTGGATCGATACTGCGATCGCTGAGGATGACAAGGAATACCTTAACACCACTAAGAAGTGGGATGAAGAAAGAAAGGAGAGGTGGGAAAGGGAGAAGAAGCAGGAGAAGGCCGCGAGGGAACACCGCGAGGAGGAGTGTAGGAGGGCCACGGCAACGCGCAAGGGTGAAAGGCAGAAGAAGCTAGAGAGAGCGCGACGTGCCAAGGTAGCCCTTGAGGAGTACCCTGATGCTCAGAGGAAGGGGAAGTGGCCTCGATGCACTCAGTATGTTATTGCTATGTATGTTTAATGTTTGATGTATGCGGACGTATGTATTTTGTGAGAATTTATGAACTATGTATGTGGACTATGTATGTATGTTTGTATTGGGTCATGCTTATTCATTTGGTGAATGTCAATTAGTATTGTTTGCGCGAATGGAACAAAAGAACTGGCCGAACTTGCAGTTTTAATGCAAGTGCAGTTATCACGGCGCTAAACACCCTGGCGCTGTATGTAAGTAGCACGGCGCCAAACACCCTAGGGCCGAGGTATTCAACTACGGCGCCAGGGTGTTTGGCGCCACAACATGGTGCCAAAGGGCTTGGCGCCGTATTTGAATACCTCGGCGCCAGGGTGTTTGGCGCCGTGCTACGTAAACCTACAGAAAAAACAACAAAGTGCTGTCTGTTTTTCTACATATACAAAACACATGCACATACACATATATACATACATTCACATATAAAACACATACGCATAACTCTCAATAAAGTTTGAATAAGTCTAAATAAGTCTCAAAACATACATACACACATACACACATACACATACATACACACAACTCTCAATAAGTCTCAATGGTGCGTTGGGCATCTGCGATATCCCATCATCATGGGTTCGAGGACGAAGTATAGGAATCTCCTGAAAAATGCTTTAAAAGTTAGTTGCGTGATGAAAACACATGTAACACTAGAAAAAAATACATTTCGATAACACACGTACCTGGCCGTCCTCCGTGAGTTTGCCGCTGTGCTCCCTGTCGTAGAACTCGTCCAGCAGCCGGTACCTCACCATCCTGTGTATTCAAAAATACGTTAGTGATAAGAATAACAAAATATCTATAAATTATGCTCTCTAGACCTAACGCCACTAACCTGACTGGAACGACGTTGACATGTTCGTGAATTGTGACCCATTAGACCACAAGTACTGCAGTGTGTCTCCTGTGGGTCCTCAACGAAGGGATTTGCCCTACCCCTCTTGGTGCGACCAGGTATCCGATCCATGTCCATCTTGTACCTTGACCGCTTCCTGCTGCCCCTTTTGTACCAACGTAACCCCTCGTCCGCTATGTACCTGGCACCTGAGTAAAGTGGCCACTCGCTTTCATCATGATATGGCTCGAACCGTGGGGCCCATGTCCTCACCAACGCATCCACGCTGAATAGTCTCGGGATTTTGGTCTCAACATCGACATTCCGGGCCCTACATACGGTCACCATGTGGGAGCATGGAAAATGGAACTTGTCGGGAACACCGCATGTGCATGTGAAGGATGTAATCACGACCTTATGCTTTCGGGCCTCTCGGAGCTCTCCATCCTCGGTTGTCCCTCCACCCTCAACAACCTCATACGTGCCCGTCACATGGTCAAAACAGTGTACTCCTGTTCATTGGCTTGTATATTCGCTTTGGTAAGGAAGCTGTGAGGACGAGGTGGCCAACGTGCATGTGCCTTTAACATGTCTGAGGCTTCCCAGTGCCGGTTAACAAACCATGCAACACACTTGTAGAAAGTGAACACCGCAATTGCGGTAACTGGCAATCCACGTGACCCCTTAAGCAGCCCGTTGAAGCATTCTGCCATGTTGCTAGTCATGAACCCATACCTCCTTCCCAATGGGTCATGTGCCCTTGACCATTTGTGCACATCTCTCATTAAACCCCTTATCCAATCACGGTCCTCGGCATTAGTTTTCGTTTTCAACTCCTCTAACTTCTCATCGAACAGCTTTACCTCCCTCTGGCGACATACCTCCTCGAAAAGTGCAAAGTTGGCCTTCACCCCATCTTTTTTGAACAAGTTCTCTGCAAGATGCCTTGTGCACTAACGATGATGCACAGGTAAATGTCCTAGTATCACTTCCTTAACGGCGCTCAAGATCCCAGCGTGCTTGTCAGACAACACACATACCTCTCTCCCCGGGCCAACCACATGGATCCGTACAAGCCGTAGAAACCAAGCCCAACTAGATTTGTCCTCCTTCTCCACCAAAGCAAAAGCCAACGGCACAAGCAAGTTGTCCGCATCACAGCCAATAGAAATCAACAACGTTCCCTCATACTTGCCCAACGGGAACGTCCCATTAATTGACAGAATAGGCCTACAATGTTTGAAAGCCTCAACACACTGACCGAAGCACCAGAATGCTCGAAAGAAAATCTGTCTTCCATTAACCTATACATCGGGCTTAGGCACGTACTCATACTGCATTCCTGCATTGGCCGCTTTCATTGCGTTGAACATGGCCGGCAAACGCTCATACGCCTCCTCCTAATCACCATAATCAACTTCAAAGCACGTTGTTGCGCCCTCCATGCTTGATTGTGTAGTGCCACTTTAGCTTAACAGCCTCTATCACTGCTGCCACGCGCATCGTCGGCATGTGCTTTATCATGGGGTACAGACGGGTTGCAATGAACCGAGAAGTCAAGTGACGATGTTTCTGGCTGGGCTCAGAAGACCCACAGCTGTGCGGTCCATCCACAGTTGTAATCTTAAACTTCTCCGTACCCTTCACCTTCTTGGCATAGACTTTCCATGCACACCCTGTGCTCTCACATTTGATGGTGTACCGATGTTTGGCGTATAAGTTCTTAACCCGGTATGGACGGTTGTGCACGATCAAGTACTCTTTCAACCACATCTTCAATGCCGACATATCCTCAAAGACATGACCCTTCTGGATTATGATACTAGCCCTAGGCCTAGGTACGTCCCTCTGTGTTTGCCCTCCATCCGCGACAGCTCTATGTGCGTTGCTTAGGTCATTGTAATCGGACACTAGTGGATCACGGCCAAGAAACATTCTTCTCAACAGGTCAATTTCGCTAGACATCAAACCTGTGACCGGTCTGTCATCATCTGAGTCCACAGCCCTCGCATCCTCATAAGCAGCCTCGTCTCCCGCAAGCTGTACATCCACCCTGTTAGATGCTACACAAACCATGGGTTGCTCAAACACTGTCTCCTCGTGGAATCCACCAATAGAGTGGTCATCAACATCCTCAGAGTCAGCTTCTACCTGAGTCAATGGAACCTCACATACTTGAGCCAAGGATACAACTTGCACCTCGACCTCTTCATGAGCCGGTGACCCAACCAACGGTGAGTCATTGAGATCCAATGCAGCCCTAGGAGGTGATCGATCTCTCACCACCATCCGCACGAACAAGTCAGGTGTTCTGACATCTGAGTCCAAAACGATGGCCACATAGTTATCCCATTCACCATCGCTGCCAATCGAAACCAATCCCTTTATACGCGGCCCCTTTGATGACCCAACATCAATCAATCTTTGCATAACGATATCACCATGCTCATCTGTCCATCCCAACCTCTCTTTCAAGCGACAAATGACCTCACCATACGACGGACGTGAACTAAATAGCAACGTGGTCTCTTCCATGCCTTCCAAATCAACACCCCCATTGTCATTTCTCTTCCCAGTACCACCATGGTGCAAAGTCACAAGCTTATCCATCTATAACACAACAAACAAACATACCTCAGTCATTACGCACAACAAACAAACCCTAAAAACGAATCTATACCCATGACTACTCTTACATTACGCATATCTATTGCAAATCCAACCTAAAACCGAGCCAAATTGAACTAATTTCATCTAGGATTTCAAATCTTGCCCCACAAAATGTACCTCAAATAATCCATATCTATTGAAAAAAATCAAGGGAGGGGAGGGAGTTCACCTTGCTTGTTCGGTTTGGAAGAAAAATCGCGTGAAAAATCGATGGATTGGAGTAGATTTGGAGGGGGAAGAGAGGGGCGGCGGCGGCGGCCTGCTTACCTTGCTGTCTGTTTGAACGAATGAGTGAGGGGGTGGGCGGCCGGGGGCCGCGCTCGGGCTTAGGTCCCAGAGCACGGCGCCACGGCCATTAGCGCCGTTGTTAGATAGCACGGCGCCATGGGCTTTGGCGCCGTTCTATGCCACCGTGGCTTCTACGTGTCCACGAACGGCGCCAAAGCATATGGCGCCGTGCTATGGACCCTGGGCGCCATATTCTTTGGCGCCGTGCTAAGGGTCAATTTTTGCAAATCTTTTCTACAGGGGTCCATATTTAAAAAACTTTCAAATTTTGGGCTAAAAAGCAAAAATTTTACGTGGGAGGGGAAGCACAGCCGTAGACCCTATCCAGTGGCTACAGTCGTCTTGGTGACTCATTTATAATTTTACCCCTAGAGATTCTAATGATAGAAGTATTGGTAATAATATAACTAAATCACAACTAATCTGAATCATTAGATCGTAAAGATTGAACTACCCTTATTTATTTTAAGGTACTATAAAAGAGCTCTATAAATATATTCATGTATTCTATAGGATAGAGTAAGAACCTCATTGTAAACAACTATGTATATAGTGATTTTCGCCTTTGTGTATCCATGATTTTTCCGTAAGAATTTTCTACATTAAATTTATATCTCTTACTTTCTTGATCATCTATTTTTACTGTGGGACCCTGCTCATTTCGGCTTCTCCGTTGGGCTTTTGGCTTCTAGATTTTAGTTTCTTAATTTCGTCTTTTTTCTGGTTTTTTTCCTTGTTTATCTTTTCTTTTTTCCATATTCCTTTGCATTATTCGTGATGGGGGTAACCTGTTTTTTATTTTTAAATTTTTAAAATTTAATTACATCAAAAAAGTCATCAGCAGTTTCAGTGCAAAATAAGTTAGTTACAATATTAAATAGTGAAAAAAATAAATCCTAAACCATAAAAAAAAAGCTAAAATAAGCAGGGCGGCCGAAGACAGCAGGCCGGACTTCTGTTAACGAAATCGGTTTTTAAATTGGTGATTAGATGCCTAGAGTAGTCCTTTTCTGCCTTTAACAGCTCAGCTAACACTGGTAGTGAGTGAACACCCAAAAGGATCGACTGCCTATCACTGTACTGTTGTATACTTGCATGAAATTTTTCGTGCCTCTGTATTCACTCAACAATGATTTTGCGTGCTGGCTCTGTTTTGCATCACATGCTGTATATGCTCCCCCTAAGCATGGCCTGGGCCTGAGCCTCTGCCTAGAAGAGATTGCGTTGCTTGTGTCGTCTGTTTCCCAAACAGAAAAGGGAAATTCCAACAAAAGTCAAAACAAAATTCCAGTAAATCAAAATTATTATCAATATTCACTTATTTTTTTTCTCGTTGACTCTTCTATACAATTTTTTTCTGCCGTCCCTTTTTCCTTCGGGTTATATTGATCCAACATTTAGTAAATTGAAAGTGAAAACTTTCCGTGAAATTTTATAAGAAAAATACAATTTAACGAGGTAAATCAATCCAGGAAACGAGTTCTTGCTCCATTGTATAGCATCGGGTGACATAATCTGTGTTGATGAATTAGCAACAGGGGCAAAGTCAACATACTGCATAGCAGAAGTAGCATTAGAATTGGACTACAGCAATGTCTCGATTTCGTTGTCCCTACGAGCCTCCGGTTTTCCCTTTCTTGTCTTAGCTCTTAGGAGTTGTAATCTTCTCCGCTTCTTTAATTGTAGCCCTCTCTTCTCCTTCTAACCGTAAGTACATTTATGCAAGTAAGGCCAATTCATCAATTGTAACACTTCGACTTAACAAAAGCATAAAATATCATCTATAATCATAGCTGCTACCAATTTAAAAGTATTAATAATGATTTTTTAAATGATCCTTTTTATTCAGAAATACAAAATTATACTTGTATTTTTATTTTTTACAGAAGTAACCCCTGTCGCCCAACCGTTGGACGACTGATCCCTATCACCCAACGGCCGAGCGACACGCAGCCAGTCGCCCAACTGTTGGGCCACATAAATAAAGGATTGCGCGTAGGCTACGGAAGCAGAAAACAAAAATTTTCTACCGCGCACACAAGGACATCATGCTTAAGGAGGGATCATGGATCGTTACCACTAGACGCGCAGCGCAGCGGAAGAAGAGTTGGAGAAGCCGATCCAACCACGCGCGTCGAGGTAGTAGTGGAAGTAGCCGATCGTCCTGAACAGGTCGTCTCCTCCACGCGATTAATCACACCACGGACAGATCCAATCTGTAGGTTGTTGATGCCGATCAACGCCGCAACGAGCAGCGCCTCCACCGGTATCCACACGTCCGGGGCTGGAACGCCGATCGCGAGTGTACTAGTACTCGTGAGCGGCTACGGTTTGGCTCGGGAGGTGGCGGCTAGGGTTTTCTAGAGGTTAATAGAAGCACGTGAACCCTCAGCCCCTCGCCACCATATATATAGACCTCCTCACTTGGGCCTTGTGGACCGAGGCCCAATAGGAGTCTATTCGGATCTCTATCCGAAAAGAGCCCATATCCGAATCATATTCGAATTAGTGTTCCAACCCATTAAGCGTGCGACCCTGTAGGTTCACGTATACTTGGTCGCGACCCGGAAACGCCTTTTCGGTCACCCTGTTAATAGCGGCCTCTAGTAAGACATATTAACCCCAAAGTATACGTAAATATCATATCGGCTGAACCTGTAATGTTCTCATGTACGAATCCCTTTGCCTCACGATATAGATTGAGCTCAAGGCGAGACCTGTGTCATCCTTTTAATAGCTCAATCACTCTCTCGATTCCGTGATGGATTATAAACTTGTGATTGACTCCTCAATCACCTTGGCATGGCCATGCACTTTCATAATCCATTACATCGAGGGGCCCAGAGATACCTCTCCCATAAGGAGGGGCAAATTCTATCTTGATCATTCACATCCCACTACATGTTTCATGGCAAACCCGAAGACTACTTTTATGACTACCCAGTTACGGAGTAGTGTTTAGTAGTCTCAAAATAAGCTACTACGCATGTTGGGAACCATGATGATATCAAGTCTTAAGGATTCTACATAAACACTACTTGAGACCAACTGATGACACATGGAATCTCTGCAGTGTCTCATGGTGGGTCTATCCAACATATGTTCACTAACACATGTCCATATTATTGATTTGGTATCACCATACCATGATCCATGAGACATGATCATCAATCAATACATATGCTGATCTTTGAATCGTATTTGTTCCTCATATGATATATGATCAGGGATCATTTAGAAATAGCAACATCTTAGCATTAAGAGTCTCATGAATAAGTCACATACTCATTGATCAATAATGATAATGTCTATTTCAAGGAACAAAGTAATGCGTCATAAACATAGTATGTGATATATAACATCTCCATGTTGCCTCTAGGGCATATCACGAACAATAAATGCCGTAGCCAAATGATTGGACGATAAATGATGTTGCCCAGCTGTTCGCGCGATAGCACTCTCTAGTCACCCAACCGTTCGGCGACTGGATGTGTTATATAAGTCACATGCCCGAACGATTGCTGGCCAACTGCAAGAATAGAGAGAAGAGAGGAGAGGAGAGGAAAGAAAAAAAAGAGAAGAGGAGAGGGAGAGGGAGAGGGAGATGGAGAAGGAGAAGGAGAAGGAGAAGGGAAGGTTCAAATATTTCTACGAGGAGCGATTCATTTGTAAGGTAATTTTTTTTATCTTTTAGTGAATATTTTTGTAGTAAGTAAATAGTTTATTTAGTGTAAGGAATAATAAAACTAACATCCATAGAAAATTATAGTTAGAGAAAAATGCTATAATTTTGTTTAGATGGCTGGAAAGAAAAGCAAGAAGAGAGGAGAAACAAAATAAAAGGTAAGAGAAACGTGCGTATAATTAATTTATTTAGTTGCGAATATTTAACTGTAAGGATCTCATGGCATGTTAGAGTACTATGAAAAATTTTGGTAGTGACATTAAAATGCAAAATATTAGTAGATAACATTTATGATTAATTAGCAATGTTGAAAGCACATTGAAAATTCATGCGTACTGTTAAAACTTGTATATTGCAATTTCAATAAGTATGTCACGTACTTAATTACTTAATTAATTTTGTCAGTGTCATGTAAATTCTTCAAATATATTAGGAATTATTTAGCGTAGGACAAAGGTTGAGCAGAGAGAGAAGAGCAGCGTCAGTTTGTATGGGAGCAGATAGGAAGTCGATGCGTATTCAAGCAAAGGAAAGGGAGTGTTGTCAGTGTGAATAAGGAAGGATTATGATAGGTAAAGGGGAAGAGAGAGAGAGAGACAGTGTGTGTGGGCTGGTAGTGGGCTAAGACTAATGGGCTAATTGGGGGATAAAATCAATATGTTATATATTTAAAAATATATGCACACACACATGAAATTATATGGGGATATATGTAAATATATGAACATAAATACATGTATATAGATGCATGCATATACAGTACCTAGCCAAGAACAACAAAATGTGTATGTAACATCCAGATTTTCAGAGCCTTTTTGATTCTTTTAAAATAAAAATAATTATTTGGATTTTCCTGAAATTAATAAAAGCTTGAAATAAATTTTCATGAAATAAAAGGATTTAATATGATTAAATTAAACTTTAGCATTTACCAAAAATATTTTATTTGACTTCTTTGTGTTTTAAGGATTTTTCTAAAATTTTTTGTGATTTTTTTTGGATTTATTTGCTATTTTCTAGAGCTCAAATGAATTTATGGGAATTTCTGAAAATAGAAAAGCCTAAAAAACACTAAAAGGCCAAATGAGCCGAAGCCCACCAGCTGACCCGACCCGCGCCTCAGCCCAACCCACTTCCACCCGCGCCACGCGTCGCTCATCCATGCCCGCTTCGCTCGGCGGATGTCTGCCACGTGTCGGCCATCCAAGCGTGGCCATTCCCAACTGTCAAATCTCACTCGAGTGCCACATGGTGACCATCCAGAAGTTGCGTCACTGTTCAACAGGTGGTCTAACCCTAGCCGTCCAATTCTTCTCTCCGCCACGTGTCATCAATCGGGGACATCTAGCACTGTTCATCTTCGTTCCCAACGGGACTTCGACTCCACCGCCATCTCGACGACCGTGCTTGACCAGGCCTCTCGGCCGTCTCCGAGTTGAACTCACCGCTGTGCCCAACCCTGCCTCCTCGATGTCTGCGCTTGTATAAGGCCGCGCCCTCCCTTGCTTTCCGTGTCCTCAAGTAGCTGCTCGCCGTGCGTCGCCGTCCTCACCAGAGTGCACCTCGGCCGTTGTTTTCATCACCGTTGAGCCTAAGCCACCATGCCTCGCTGTCGGTCTCTGCCGTCATCTTCACCGGTAAGTCCTCGCCCGCGCCACCGTACCTTGCCGCCTTCACCATCTCCCTGTCCGTTGCGTCGCCATTTCCGATTAGATCTACACCAACCCTCCGATCCAACGGCCAGGATACGCCCTCGTGCTCGTCTTGAGACTGTTGGATCTCAGCACCGCTTCATACCCCGCATTGGATGACATCATTAGGATGACGTCAGCCCTAGCAGCCACGCCAGCATCCGCGTCAGCCTTAAAGCCCAGTCAGCTGTCGCGTCAGCACATCCAGTCACTGTGCACTATTATCTGAGCCGAGTTCATGGTAGACTAGCCTTTCATGCACCAGATTTTTCCAATTTTTAGCCTTTTCCTTTAGATTAGATTTTTCGAGAGCCCGTTCTCCTCAGTCCTAGCTTCGATTGACCCGATTCTTTCTCCTAAATTCATTTAAAATTGACCTCTATATTTTGGTTCTAGTTTTGTAGTTTTTGTAGTTTATTTGGATTTTATTTTGTGCCCCATTCATTTTCTCTCTCGTTAGATCACGCTTTTGAAAGAACTAAAGCAAGATTTGAAAATCAAGAGCCATTAACTAAGCAAGGTCAAGACAAGTCATATCCTTTGACCATGTTGAACCTAGTTTTTAAATTTATTATTTTGCTTTAAACTATCATGCATCGCTATTTTATTATAAAACCTTTGTACCTGGTAGCTATTGTCCAAATTGATTAATTTCTCCTTGATAAATTGAATGCCATAATTCCATTGTCACCATAGGATGGGTAATTATCTAGTGATATAATACTAGTTGTCACATTGGTTGTACGTTTAAAATTGCTTAGCCATGCTTATTACTAGTATGTTGAGTTTATTATCGTATGTGATTAATTAATTTTGATTTAATGATATATTGGAACGTGGTGGTCAGCCACAGTTATAAAATTTGAGTACCATAACATGAAAGGTGTCATTGGTGTTGGTTATATAAAATTGGTTTTCACCTAGATGAATGATTGTGCAGTAAAGGGGTGTAGTTCGCACATTGAGATGTAGATGTTTTGCCTGGGTAATGTTTAAGGACTTAACTTTGTGTGTCATTGATGTGAGCCTTACTATACAACCACATGCCTAATATGGGATAGACCTAGCTGATTAATTTGTGATGTTTCAATTTTGGTTCCGCCGTTGAGATGTCAGTGGTGTTGTTATACATTCCACAGGGCGCAAGAAGGGGTTTGATGCAAAACCTTAGCGAGGCTGAACTGGGTTGAGTTTGAGCATTGTAAAGACCTTGTCATGATTTCTCTGCCGCACACTAAAAGAAGTGTGTTAATCACGTGGCTATAAGATTATCATGTCTTATTAGTAAAGTTGCATAACCTCTGCAGAGCGTAAAACTATTCGAATAACCGTGTCATGGTTATGGACAATGCTTGGTGATTTCACACAAGGAGTAGAGTTTCCATAAAAACTTAGTGGGATCAACTTGGGAACTGAATGGTTGATTCACTGGTGGTTCATTACGTGAATAGTAGTTCACGAGTAGTTCATCGGAGTGAATGGTCACTTCACTTGTGGTTCTCTCAATTCCTTTGATTTTTACTTATTAATCTTTTTAAAGTTCGCTTTCCAATCTATTTATTGTATTTACTTTAAATTGTTGGTTTCTACAAAATAACCTTTGAGCCATCCTTTGGTAAGCCTTGCATACTATATTACATTCTTTGTTACAAACGACTTGCTGAGTACTCTATGTACTCACGGCTATATCCATATTTGTTCAGTTGAGGCAGAAGGACCAAATTAGCAGGAGATACTAGAAGGAGGATACTTCGATGACTTTGTAGATTAGGACTTCGCTCCCTAGTCGATTGCCTATGGGCTCTCGTCGAATGGCTGCTATGCTTATTTCTTATTTTCCGCTGCAAGTTTCTTAGACCATTCAAGCTAATATCTGTAAGCTTGGCCATAAGGTCGCAACTCTGATAATTATTAATAATATTTGAGTCTTTTTCTTTGTAAATTATGATATGGTCGATATATCATTTATGTTTACACTGTATGCACTAGCGTGATTCTGGACTAGTGCAGAATACATAGGAGAGTCCGAATTTGCAGATTCGGATCTCAACAGAGGTGGTATTAGAGCTATATCGACTGTAGGATGAAGCCCTAGTAATTTCAAAACCTATTTTCTAAATCAAATCAACCAAATGATTATCTAGTAATTCTCTATTCTTACCTTATTCTTAGGATTCTTACTCTTCGCCTCCTCTGAGATATGGTTTTCAAAACTTAATTTGACTTCTTATCCCCATAATATCCATAGATGTTCCGAGTGTCCCCTAATGAAAGTGAAGATTGGCATAGAATACTTCAAGCTTTGTTGTGAAGTTTGAATCAGGGAAGCACCCAATATTTCAAGACAAGATTGAAGATTACTGTAAAAATTGGAAGCCATTAAATTTGAACCTTGTTATAGTTTTAGGATCGTGTAGATCGTCTTGCTTTTTCTTCGCCGTTGTGTGTGATGTGAGCTGTAGTTTTGCTTTCTAGCATTATGTTGTAGTCATGTCATGTTTCTTGTTGTGAAGTTTATTGCTTCTTTTGTTAGTCTTTTTGGCTAAGTGAGTGTTTTAGTTTAGAATTGCCATTAGTTATATTCCCGTTAGACGAGTTTACCTCTTATCTTTTTCTTTTCCCTCTTTCCTTGTTAACATGTGGTGCCAATTTAGAAGATGGTTGATACTTGGAATTCAGTTGGTCGCAATCTAATGCCTTCACATCCTAGCCTTACTCACGCCAATTCTGTTCAACCTTGAAAGTACCCCTGCCAAGACTCCAAGAGCAAGTGGTGGAACATCATCAGCTCAAGAAAGGCAATTGTCTCAAGCGTTGCAAGAGGAAACATGAACAACATCATCTCCAATGTCACACCTGGTAACATATTCCTTTAGTGAGGCTAAATCTCGGAGCCGAGATTCCGTTTAAGGGGGTTTTGGTAACATCATGATTTTATAGCCTTTTTGAAGCTTTTAAAAATAAAAATAAATATTTGGATTTTCCTGAAATTAATACAAGCTTGAAATAAATTTTTATGAAATAAAAGGATTTAATATGATTAAATTAAACTTTAACATTTGCCGAAGATATTTTATTTGACTTCTTTGTGTTTCAAGGATTTTTTGGAATTTTCTGTGAATTTTCATTTGAAGGAATGAGAGAAAAAACAATACAAGGATGTTTCCATGGGTAATGGAAGGGTTACACTATAAGGAAAATTAACGCTATGAAGAGGCATGCACGTTCATTGTGGCCTCTGCCTTAGAGAATGAACAACGCCTTAATCATGCAGTAGTGTTGTTGTTCACAATAGGTGAATGGTAGTGGAAATATAAATTACAGTACATCAGTACTTCCATAATATGCGATGTGATTTGACTAGTTATAATATTAGAAATATTTGTAGGCAGACATCAGCCATGCTGGTATCCTCTAGATTGAAAGTGAATTATAGTGTTGGCACCATTTATGAAGGTCCGTACGGTGTTGACTTGAGTAGTTTTCTACATGCCACTCTGGTACACCAGGACAGTGAGAATGCAGGAATCGCAAATATAATGTACTGGCTCACCCACAGCTTCTTCTTGGACCCTAAAGTGTGCAGCATCGTCATACAAGGGCTTTGGAGCTGGTCTCCTATGCACATTAGATGGGAGTTGAGCAAACTAATATGCCTAGTTGTGTAGAAGGACTTTCTAGAAGGCTGTCAGTGTCGTGGACACGAGTGTGTGCTTCTTGTGCAACCATGCCCAAAAGAATATGTACAAGGCCCTGCCAACGGATATCATCCGGGTGGTGGGAGCAACTCAGGCGCCCAGCATGTTGGTGAAGAAGAGAACTCGAAGGCCAGTGTTATGGAGGGTGCGAAGGATGTTGCTTGTGACGAGGCCGATGTGGTAGATGCAGGAAAGATAGATCAGCCACCGCCTGCTGAGGCTACAGGGCAGGCTGATGAAGGGAAGCATATGGGGTACATAATGTGTCAAATGAAGAGTGATGACTAGATGACCTAGGCTGAAGAGGAAGCTGTACAGGAGGACGACGAAGATAGTTCTGATGAGAACGAAGCTCCCGTCCCCCAAGAATGAAATAGGTTTGATGCTAAGGGTGTTGCTGCGCATGATGAGCGTGAATCACCGTGGGAGTACCATAGCATAGAGGTTCGGTTGCACTCAATGTTTGCTAATAAGGCATTCTTATAGGATGCCATTAAGCTGTGGGCCTTGTTTATGCAGCAGAAGTTGCGGGTCATCAAATCTAGCCAGGAGATGTACACCACCAAGTGCAAGCAAGCCGGTTGTCCTTGGTTGGTGCACGCACATGGACCAAAGTCAAAGGTGGAGCCGCACTCCTATGTGCTCAGCAGTGTTTTGCTGAGGCATCGTAACCTAACGTCCACCTTCATAGTGAATTTGATGTATGAAGAGATAGTAGAGAAGAAGGACATGAATGCCATGCATATTATGGTGGCTATTGAGAAGGAATTTAAGTATAAGATTAGCTATGCGAAGGTGTGGTATGTGAACTAGAAATCTTTGGAAAGACAATTGGGTCTTTCGAGGTGGCATACGACAACCTTCCCCTTATGCTTGGGTGTTGAAGGACAGAAACCTAGGCATGTACACTACTGTGAAGGAAGAGCCATCTACAATGCCACCAGGTTTTGCGATATTACAGAGGGTCTTCTTAGTCTTTGGTGCTTACATCGAGGCTTTCAGGTATATGTTGCCCGTGATCTCAGTTGATGGGACCTTTTTGACCAGGAAATATAAGGGCCAGATCCTTATGGCCATTGGTGTTGATGGCAATAATCAAATTCTACCCTTGGCCATTGCATTCGTCGAAAGTGAGAATTATGACAATTGGTTATGATTCCTTCGATATTTGAGGGTGGGAGCATTGGTGCTCGTCCTGGTGTATGCATAATCCATAATCACCACGCCGAGATACTGAAGACCATAAGAAGCATTCGCCACCTAGGAGCCAACTTCTTCAAACAATTCCTAAAATAATTCACAGAGTCGAATTTCACCATCTGCTGGAAAGGAGGGTTAACATCGAAGTTCTATTAGCAATAAGAAAAAATAAACTATTGGCTAACTGTACCCCAGAGTATGGGTATCGGAAGAAATGTCATTTGCCTTTGAATTGGCCATCCAAGACCTGCACGACAATGTTCTCACTGTGTCTGGATTATGGCCATACCAGTTGAGCACACTTGTTTAGCATCAAGCGACAGGTAGGGCCGAAGTCCTCTCTCATTTCAAGAGGAAGGTCTTGCTTTGGTGACCCTAGTTGGATAGGCCTCTCGCTGTTTGCCATGGTATAATACTATAGAACAAACAAAGTTCTTCTTCATACGGTTGGTAGGGTTGAGTGCTCCTACTTTCAAGGGGTTGGCGCATGCATTGTATAGCCCACATGGAGGATACAATGTGCTTTCTCATACAATGGGTCATATTTTAGCTTCCAGAGCGACCACACAGCCTCCATCATCAGAGCGGGATGTGGCCTTCCTCTCCAAACGAGGCAACTTTTCGCACCGACTTGACCTAAAGAGGCATCTTTTCATAGCGACATGATGCAACGAGCTAGCTTTGGGCAGGATGTGACCTGACCATACAGCTTTGTGTTGTGACATAACCCAAAAAGGCAGCTTTGCGTAGGACATGACCCAACAAGATAGCTTTGCACAGGATGTGACCCAAGTAGGCAGATTTGCGCTATGACATGACCTAACGACGCAGCTTTGCACAGTGACATAACGCAAGACTACAGTATGGTTCCTCACTGGGCCTAGTGCATTGCAAACACCAAATTTGCTTTAACTGAATTACACTCCAACTGCGTCCGTCGATCCACATCACTATTTAATTACTACCCCAATGGGGTACTCCTGCATTGCGACTACAACAATATCTCGCTCAAAGGGAGAACCAGTGGAATGAGATCCGCAAGGTCGCATGGGTTGTTGTAGCCCACGACAAACAAAGGGAGCATGCAAGAAGGACACCTCCCCACAACGACACCCCTCGTAGCAGCAACCCCTACCTCAACATTTCAACCGAGAACTCACCGCAAGAACTACTCGAGGGGGAGATGTTGTCCCTCTGTTGGTGCAGGGACAGATGCAAGTTCTTCAAGTCGAAACATCAGCTCAGCCTCGGTATGCGCTACTGGGATTGCGCAAACTACGCATGGGAGTATCTTGATCGCCATTAGGACATGAGCTACTACTGGCAGTAGGTAAGGACCTGCTACAACTTATTCCTGCAATATTTATTTTTGTAACGATGCACTAACATCCTCTCCCATCTTCCCATAGTCTTTAGATTCACTATGTGTCTACTGTAGTTAGATTGACCAATAGATCCACTCGCACGACTAGGGGTGAAAAAAGCTCATTAGTGAGGCTCATTGGCTCAATTTGAAAGTACTTCAATTATACTCGTTAATTGGTTAAACATTGAATGAGTCAATTTCGAATGAAATTAAAATTTTCTTTGGTTCGGCTTGTCTCGTTAACTCGATTCTATGAATACTTCCAAACTATCAATAAAATGTTATTAAATCAAACTATATTAATTTCAAAAAAAGCTTGATAAGACGAGGAGCTGACTCGATATCCACCCCTATGCACGACCAGTGGTGTCTTGACTGCGAGGAGTGGGACACCAAGATCCACCACGAGAGAATAGAAGAGCACTACCGCAACGAAGAGCGCAGTGACCGTATCTGATGGGAGACGCAGATTCATCTCGAGGCATGCAGGCATAGGGAGAACGAGACTCACGAGGATGAACGCGAGAGAAAGCACGAACTCGCAGCCAAGGCGAGGGTGGCAGGCGAGGAGTACAACGCCGACCTCGCAAGGAAGGGTAAATGGCCGCGATCCACGCAGTAGTTCGAGACATTCCGTAGAAACCCCCTACCGGCTATATTGTTCCTTTATGCACAAACATATATTCTAGCATTAGTCGCATGCTTCTGTCATAGTGTACTGTAGTAGTATCGATGTTTACTTAAGCAATTACCGGAAGCACTATGTTATGTATCCACATCGTATGCGCATTGGTTCATGGACTCCAATATATTACATGTTCCTTATATTCCAACTTATGTTTGGTTGGAATATTTCATCACTCTTATACCTTGTAGTGTATTCACACTGTATCTAAAAGGAAAATCATCCTATTTGATCTATTTTAGGAAAATCACAGAAATTCACTGTGGCAAAAAAATCATATTTTTTAGGACCTATGTCACATCTTAGGAGCACGTGAGAATTTTTCTACAATTTTATACCCCATTTAGTCTCTGTTTGTAAATAGTAGCCTTTATTAGCATTTAAATTAAAAATCTAAAAATTTTCTTTGAACAGTCCCTTGAAATATTTTTCCTAGCACACTGATATGTTGAACAACACCACAGTGAATTTTCATAATTTTTGGAGGTTGTTTGCTATTTTAAATAAATTGGGTCTTCGATCTTTTCGTAGGAGCATTTTTTTTGTCTTTTTTAAAAGATAATTGTCTCCCATAACGGTTAACTAACGATAGTGACATATAGTGCAACTAGTCTCAAGCTTAGTGATATACAGTAATTAGGCCTTTCACAGACGGTAGTTTATCTAACCGACCACTTTGCAGTGGCACAATTCTCCCAAAAATGCAATGGGCTCTAGTCGCCAACGGTTGGGCGACAGGAGGTGCTATCGTCCAGCGGTTGGGTGACGGCATCCCTGCCGCCCAACAGTATAGCTGTTTCCTACGTGTCGCTTGGTCATTGGGGGACAAGGTGTTATTCCTAAAATTTATTTATGGCATTAATTTAGTCAAATTAAACTATGTCCAGCATCAACCCAGTACTGGACAACAGCTTCCCAAAATTCATATCTTCTAATATACTTATCTAAAAATTGTACTCTTAGACTTTCTGAAAACTTTAAAAAATTATCTACAATGTTCATGTTGAACAAAATTTTAGATTAGTTATTTTCAATTTTTTATATACTAATTACTACGCGCTATGAAAACATGACAAAATTACCAGACAACAAAATTATAAAATTCATATCTCCCAACCTACTTATCCAAACGACATGAATACAAAATTTCACTGAAATCTATCGAGATTATCTACAACTCTTTAATAGATAAAATTCACAAATTATGTCTTTATATTATGTATAAAAATAGTACAACAGGTCAAACCGACCTTCTACTCGAATTTCTCCGATGAACACTAGCCAATCTTCGTCTACTCTCGATTATTAATCTCTAATTAATTAAATAAACAGAGGTAAATTACTGGATCATTATTCGAGACGAAGAACTCAGATCAAGAAACACTGCCTAGTTTCCCTTTTCTTCACCTAGAGGCTAGATGACTTCCCCGCTGATCTCTAATCTCTGCCTTACCCTTTGCGCATAGGACCTCGAGACTCCCGCCCACTCGATCTCTCCTCCGGAACGAGTCAACACGCTGGAAATCTCACGCGCATGCAGCCAGACACAAGACGCGTGGTGATTGGCTGTTGGTGAGTGCAGCGCCGACAGACCAACACCAAGGCACGGACGCCTTTACCATCAAGCGGACGCCACGCTGGCGCTGGCACACCCCAATGAAATCGCTTGCTTTGGCCTAGCGGCTCACTGCCGAGCACAACCCGTACAGGACCCACACGTGGTGACTGCTGGGTGGCAGGGAGAGATGCCTGTTGAGAAACCTGGCCAGGACCAGCAGTCCTGGTCCAATATGGGCACTCTACCGTAGGTTATAAATAGAGATCTATACCTGCCAATTATATACATCTGATGCAATTGAAAGTAATAAAGAAAAATCAGGAATTCTCTCTACCTCTCTATGTTCAATCTATTCTTCTATGGTTGATTCATTCTTGTTCTAAGCAAAGGATCGCTCGGACTGGTCGCCAGCGATGGTTCCTCAACACGTTATCAGCACGGTTTCGCTCCAGTGAACGAAGGTAATCATCGAAGCATAGATTGAATTTTCTAGATTGTTTTTGAATTCGCATTTTCTTTCGTGTTCTAGATTGAATCTCTACGGTGCAAATCCGCTCTAATCTACCGCGAGCAGACTTGAAGTCGCCGGCATAATGTCGATCGGTAGATTATGTAAAAGGGTAGATGTTGATTGCATCGTAGATTAGAAACGAAGGTTTATGCATCGATTTTCTGTTCGGAAATTGCATAAGAAAAGAATGCACGAAATTTTTTTTGCATGATTCTCTGTTCGGTTTTGCATGGGATCACACAGAAAAGGAAAAGGGGCACTGTCGCTGCGCCAGAATGCGCATCGATGGCCACCGGCCAGCAGCCAGCCGTAGAGCCTGAGGCGCCATCGTGCCTGCATGCACGCCGCCACCACCGGCCCGATGAAGCCGCTCAGTCAGCTGTCGGCTTACCACCAATCGGTGCTGCCAGAAGCACCGGCCAGCCCTGGCCTGAAGATTGAAGGCACTCGGTCGCCGCCCTGAATGGCGGCGCCGCCGCACTCGGTAGCCGCTCTAGGACCATGCCTGCACGCTGCTGGTCCCCGCATGGCACCGTTGCCAGCCGAAGTTGCGTCGCCCCCATCTCGGCTTCCGCGCCACCGCCTAGTGCAGCCATCTTGATTCTTGTGCGCGTCGCCCCGGCCGTCTCCCGGCTAGAAGCCGAGGGGCTGCCGCCGCCCGGTTTCCTTGGCTCCTCCGCATACCGCCCCTTGCCCCGAGAACACCCGAGCCTTCTCGGCTCCCGTGCGCGTGCCGCCTGGGGCTCCCGGTCTCCACCCGGTATCCCGTGCCGATGAGCTCGCCGCCTAGCACCGCCGGTGCGCATGGCGCCGACCTTGCCCGCTTAACCGCCCCGACGCTTGGGCCGCCGCCGTCCCGATCTTGAAGATGGGGCCAGTGCCGTCACCCCGCGCATGGCCGCCTCCACGCCGTCCTCCCGCCGCGCCGGCCGATGGCGTCGCCACCGAGTAGGCTGGGCCCACCGCTCCGCCTATTTCCCCGCTCGGGTGCCCACCGCCGCAGTGAAGACGGGGGTAGGGGAAACCCTACCCCTTGCCGGGTTTTGAGTGGAGGGATGGGCCACCAGGCCAAACGGGCCGTCCGGCCGATGGGCCGGTTCGGGCGAGAAACAAGCCGCATGGGCCAAAGTGTAACGGGCCGAGAGAGAGGAAAACCCGACCGGGGGTGCAGTGCGCTGAAATTTTATAGAAAAACCCTCCGATTTTTGAGTAATTACCGATTGGTCCTTGAACTTTTACTATAAGTGCCGAATTTTTGCAGAAAGGTCTCAGTAATTTTGAAAATTACCGGTAGGTCCTCCGATTTACGTATGGGTCCAAAATTTTGCAGAAAACCTCTCGGTAAATAAGAAAATTGCGCGAATTTTTCTCTGAACTGGAAATTTGCGTTGAAAACCCCAGAAATTGCAGAATTCGCTGAAAATTCATATTCTAGCATAAAAGGGCCTCGGGAATCCGAATTTTGAATTATTTTTTAGCATTTGAAGCTTATTTATTTATGCCATTACTGTTTTATGTATTTTCTATATTTATTTACTATTTTTGGTTAATTGTAATTGTTTAAATTGCTTTTAATCACTGAAATTAGCAATAAAATTATAGAAAATGCATAGAAAATTATGAAACATTATGAGAACCTATTGTACCACTTTATTTACCTGTAGTAAATTTTCCATGCATGTTTACTTGAAGTAAACTTATTTTATTTCGTTCATATACATGTAGATGACTGGCATCACGAACCGGGAGTTCGAGGAGCTGGCCCAGCATGGCCAAAACTATCTGACATGGGCATCCGATGTCGAAATTGTGCTTGGGGGCCGGAAGCTCCGTGCAGCTATTGGATTAATCGGACAGAAGATGCTCAACCCACACCTGAGGAGAATAATCAGGCACTTCATTTTCTCAGGCACCACCTCTGCCCAACTCTCAAGAATGAGTATATGGTGGAGAAAAGCGTGCTAGCACTCTGGACCACACTCAAGAAGTGGTTTGAGAGGCTCAAGTACACCATTCTTTCTCAAGCAGAGCAGGAGTGGATCAGACTGAGTGTTGTGGCTACAGACCAAATAGAGAGAGAGAGTATGGTAGTGGAGAGTTAGGTGAGCAATGGCTTAGGGTTTCCCCGTGGCCTGTATCGTATATATACCCACACGGGGAGTGTTTTTACAGTAATACCCTTACATCTGATCATCCCCCTCAGGGGCACTTTCATCATTACACATGTCCCATTTCGGGCCTTACGATCTCCTAACAGGCCTGCTGGGCTTAAGTGGGGGCCATCCCTACAACAGGAGCCTCTCATGGTGAAGGGCTTCACGAGTCGAAGCCATGTTGCCAAGCCCTTTGGCCCCCTCCGTCCCTGCGGCCTGTGAGCTTCCCCAACATTTGGCGGAGCCTTATTGCTTGGTGTAGTGTTTTCCCCGCCGCAAGGGTATAGCGCTGGGCGGGTTGGCGAAGCCATCCTCGCCCGCCGGGCCCTACTGTGGCGAGGTTGAGGTTGAAGTGAAAATCGAAGTCGAAGTCGTGTCTGTGTCGGCGGGGCCGCCTGGTTTCATGGGCCACCCGCGACTGTGGCTTCCTTGGCGGCGGAGTCGCAATTGGGGCAGAGACGAACCTCGCGCCACCCACATGATCGAGCGACTCCGCGACCCCTAAGCTGTTAGGGACAGGCTGTTGCAGCCGTGCGCGCTGTCCCGCCGAGGGTGTACACACGGTGGACCGCGATTAACGTGTTGTGGTCTGCCAGCAGTCGCACGACCGCGGCCGTTCGTCCCTTTCCCGAGGGATGGGACACGCGGCGGGGTGCCACGGACGTGCCGTACGCTGTTCGGCGGTTTGCGTTTACGCCTGTTCGCCTGCCAGCAGTCGCGCTCCCTGGTCACGGGGAGTCAGACCACCAGGAAGCCGCTGTCTACGGCCGCGTCGCTCTTCCGCACTGTCCTTCATAGAGCCACAGCTGAAATGATCTTGGTCTCGAGAATAGGCTGCCTCTGTTCATCTGCATTCTTTGAAAGGTCTTATAGAAGGGTTAACACTAACGGACACGGTCATAGAATGTTGATGAACAGAAGGACGCCTATTTTTCAAGTTTGGAGAAAGACTTATCTCGGGCTCGGCGCCGGGCTCTGTGTCCTGCCGGGTATGTTCTGCTGCTACATGCAGTTATCTTCTCGGCTCAATCATGGGGGTGCGGGGGTTGGACCTCCGCTAGCCACGGTCAGAAGGTTGTGCGGACTTCGGAGTCGTGGTAGCCTCCGACCTCGGCATGTACGCTTGACTGGGGTAGGCTCCAGAGTCTTCGTGCGAACTTGGGAACGCGGGGCTAGATGTTATCCCACGGCTCGAGGACGGTGCCTGATGACAATCGCAGGCTAGGGCTTCGGCCTTGCCGCATAGATTTGTGGCGACGCAGCGAGGTACTCCCCCGCATATGGGGGGGGGGGTAGCCAAGATCGAAGCCGGAGTCTTCGTTGCTGAAGCGGAGATCCCGTCGAAGCTACCGTCGAGGTTGCCTGGCCCCGAAAACTGCGCCAACACGTGCCGGAGTCTACGCCACGCCCCGCGACCTGCATTTACTCCCCCGGGAGCCAATACGTGGCGGGACGCTACTGGCGTGTCGTGCGCTATCAGGATTTTGCACGACGTAGAGTGCGCACGGAGGCAAGCCTCAACGCTGTGTCTTATTTATACTCCGTAGAGTGCGCATGGAGGTAAGCCTTGACGTTGCGTCTTGTTTATACTTCGTAGAGTGCGCACGAAGGTAAGCCTCGACGCTGCGTCTTATTTATACTCTGTAGAGTGCGCACGGAGGCAAGCCTCAATGTTGCGTCTTATTTATACTCCGTAGAGTGCGCACGGAGGCAAGCCTCAACGCTGTGTCTTATTTATACTCCGTAGAGTGCACACGGAGGTGCCCCCTACGCGTCTTTGTTTATACTCATACCCGTGTTTTTTCACGAAGAGTGCGCGCGCGAACGCGTGTCTTTGTTTATACTCATACCCGTGTTTTTTCACGGAGAGTGCGCACGCGAACGCGTGTCTTTGTTTATTCTCACAGAGCGGGTGTCTGTCAGCTCCGGAGTGTGTGCGCGAGGCAAGCCCTCGCGTGGTGTAGTGCCCTAGCCTAAGGGCCCCGCTGGGCCTCGTGATGCAGGCCTCGGGTACCAAGCTCTATACGCCGGGCCATCTCCTGATCGCCATGGGCGGTGATGATACCCCACGGGCCCGGGAGCTTCATGCATAGGAAGCCGTGATGCGGCACTGCCCCGAAGGAGTTGAGGGTTAGACGTCCCAATATGGCATTGTAGGGGTACAAGATGTCGACGACGTCGAAGGTAACGTCTTCGCTCCTTACATTGTCGTCCCGGCCGAAGGAGACCTGCAGGCATATCTGGCCCAGCGCCCACAGGGGCTAACCTTTGAAGCCCTACAGTGGGATTCCCGAGGGGCCCAACCGGCTTCGAGGGATCACCATCTGGGCAAAGGCTGCTGCAAACAAGATGTTCACGGAGCTTCCTGCGATGACGACCCGGACAACCAGGGGATTTTGATGAGGGAACTCCACGCCCTGAGCGTCAGCAAGCGTGAAGGTGATCTCGTGCTGCACCCAGTTCGGCGGTGCCTGTGCCAGGTATGCCGCCATGTGGTGTAGCCTCCTCGCGTAGGCCTTCCGCTGCCGTGCTGATGGACCATGTGGAGGTGACCCCGTGTGTGTGATGAGTAATTGACATCTGCTTTTAGGAAAGTCGAGTTTGGTTTGTGTGGTTCGTGCCATGTCATTGCATGGTGCAATTGGTTTCGGTCGGACTTGGTCAAACTTGGTCGTATGTGCTTAGGATGCTTATACTCTTGATTCGACAGGTTTTGGCTGTTTCATGCTTGAGATTACTCTTAATGCTATTGTTGATTGCATTATGTCGAGCGGTGCTATGTGATGTGTTTCTTGTCTATGATGGCTGCAGGACGTCGAGGCGGAGTCGTGGCGAGGCACGGGATGACCGGACTAGGTGCAGGCGGTGCCGAGGTCAAAGCGATCGAGATGTGTCGAAGACGGCGAGGACTCAAGGTGGTTGCGAGGCCTGGGCAGCAAGAAACGAGGAAGCTTCTCGGAAGGAGCAGGAGGGGCATTTTGGTAAAAGCGCAGGGCTGCACAAAAGGAAGCAGATTCGGTTTCGAGTTAATGGATAAAGCGCGGAGTAGTTGGTGCTATTGGGCAAAGTGTCATGCAAACCCGGTAGTGGGAGGCTATAAAAGGAGAGGGGTAGGCATGAGAGAACTTGAGGGTTTTAGTGCATTGGCTCTCCATGTGTGTGTTGTAGAGAGATGGTTTGAGAGAGTATGTGTGGGTTGTGCGTGTGTTGGATCGAAGTCGGCGACAGAGGGGGGGTGAATGTCGTCTTTAAAAATTGTCCCCAAAAATGCACGGCACTTTCTTCTCCGATAGCTAGCTTAGCTATGAAGCAAGAAAGTCAACGCTAAATGAAAACCAAGACTACCTTGTTGCCAAGAGCAAATGACACACTAAAAATAGACCAAGGCAAAGAAGGTTTTGCTGCCAAGAAACTGAACAAACTTGCTGGCCGTACTAGCAAAAACTGCAATGTCTACCATAAGCAAAGGAGGTAAACAGCAAACACACAGGAGTGGCTAATTGCTGGCCGAGAGAAATAAATGAGTACCCGCTGAAAATTGCAGCAAATGATGAGAAGAAATAGCAACCAAAAGCATACTAGCCAAACACTATAGGCTGAAAATGGTGTGCTAAAATTCCTGCCGAAAGTAGTATATGGTCTGTCCAGAAAACACAGCAGAGAAGACTTTAAACAGAGAACTACTTGAAGGACTAAAAGGAGAACTTGAAATACTGACAAAGCAAAACAAACTAAAAGAGAAAGCAGGAAACAGTAAAGGAGATAATATGTCCTAGCAAAAGACAAGCTGCCAAGAAGTGTCTCTCCTGCCGAAAGCAATAAATGCACACACAAATAGCTGCCAAAAAAAATTGAGTTACACCAATTTGAATGGAGGATTCTAGGATTGCATGAGCCGAAATGATATACTGCAGCTACCTGAGAAAGATCAGCAAGGAAACAAGAAAAACAAAGCTATTTTCACTGCCAGCCGAGTAGTGTTTTGCTGCCAACAAATTGCACACGGCAGAGGAAGGCACAGAAGAATACAAGCCAAGATAAAATAGAGATTGACATCAATTGGCTGTACTTCCTTTTCAAGTAAATGAAATGGGACTAAAAACCAAAGAAAGCATCGTGAACAGAGGAGCATAAATTCAGATCAAGAGTTCATCTCAGCAGGGAATCAAAACAGAGAGAACTAAATACCTAGATCATCTCAAAACAAAGTCTCTCATATTGAAATTGATACGGAGAGATACGCGATTACAAAGAGGGATTTCTCAGCTCATCTCTCTAAAACACACACATGGAGAATCAAGGCACTAAAGACCCTCAAGCACACTCTCTCAAGCCATCTCCCTAAAATCATCTCTCATTTTCATTTCATCAAGGCTACTAGAGAACATCCTCTCTATTTATAGCCCTCCATAATGGGTTCACATTTCCTTTGCCCATTAAGCTTTTTCGCTTTACCCACTAACTCCAACCATATCCACTTCCTTTAGTGCAGCTTTGCGTATTCACCAAAATGCCCCTCGTGCATCTTTCAGGAAGCTTCCTCATTCCTTGCCTTCCAAGCCACGCAGCCATCTCGAGTCCTCGCCGTCTTCGGCACACCCCGATCGCTCCGACCTCAGCACCACCTGCGCTTAGTCCGGTCGTCCCGTGCCTCGCCACGACTCCACCTCGATGTCCTGCAGCCATCACAGATAAGAAACAAATCACATAGCACCGCTCGAAATATTGTAACCATACAATAACATCAGAAGAAATACTCAAAGCCCAACCGATCGAAACGAAAAATAAATGACTTAAGTACGTTCGACCTAGTTCGACCAAGTCCGATCGAAGTCGATTGCACCATGCAACGACATGGTCCGAACCACACAAACCAAACTCGACTTTCCTAAACCGATGTCAATTACTCATCACACACACGGGGTCACCTCCACTTGGTCTCTCAATCTCCCTCTTGATGAGTATATTGACAAACACAGAAAAATCATGAAGTTGAGTTTGAAAATAAAAGAGAGTTAAACGTGGTCCAAAGAAAAACAAAGAAGTATATGACCATGTCGACAACCGGAGCGAAATAGAAAGAGCAAATTGTTCTCCAAAGCTCCAGAAAGACCCAAAAAGGCTTTTTCTCCGCTATTCTCCCCCTTTTGGCAATAAAATCATCAAGGATGCAAAAGAGAGAATAAGTCATGATGATGGATAAAATAGCTGAAGTTTGTTTATTTTAAGCATTTAGAGCCATGAAGATTATCCATAAATGACCTAGAAGTATTACACCAAGCCATAACGCATAAACATGCTATCTAGATCATGACAAGATATGTATAAGCCAGCTAAACCAAATAAGTGACAATCTGAAATTTAGTCGAATTGCTTAGCATGTCAAGTCAACCATGATTATAGTCTAGCTAAAGGTATCCAAAGATGATGTAGGCCATGTCAATAATCTAAGTGGAATCAAGAAGCTAGTATTGAGTCAATTTAGAGTGCCACAAGCTCAAGAATGAGACAATTGGTCAAGTACTTGTAAGTCTTGTAATTTTAACAAATTGAGCACATTTGACATGATTTTTCTTTTAAAGTTCATGGTCGTTTCCAACAAGAATTTTTGTCATGTGCTAGATCTCAAGCCTTATGCGACCATTCCAAGCTAGAAGCTTAAGGAAATGATCTTGGTCATCCAAAACTCCCCCTGAGTTCATGCCTAGTGCAATGGCAAGCAGTCTCATGAGAAAGAATTGGTGAGACCAGTTTTTTCGCACAAAAGAGATCTTTTTGCATTCGTAAATGGTTGTACTAACTCATGCTTCATCAAGAAACTAGTATAGCTCAATCTAAAGCTCAATAAAGATTCAAGACTCAACTCAGCCTATTTGACATGGCATGAATTATAAAAGGATAACTAAAGAGAGACTAGTCTCAAGAGCTAACATGACATGAATTAGTTCAAGTTGAGCATGTTAATCATCCTATCATAGCAAAGACTCAACTACACATATAAAGTTATGATAAATCTAGCAAGTAAGCATAGATCATGGCAAGGTGTAATGCATTGTAAACATGTCATAAATGGATAATAATCAAGGCTCTATGTAGTTATATTACAATGCAAAATGACATACAAGAAAATCCAGCTCCCCCTCAACATGTGATGCAACTTTTAGTTGAAGTTGAGTTATGACAAGATTAAGCTTTAGAAGCTCCCAAATGAACTCCCCCTGAACCAAAGCAATAAATACGAGAAGCTGGCAATAAGAAATCAGAAAAGGCAGTCCTTAAAGCATAGACAAGATATAGAGAATCCTATTGCTCAGACTGACTCTCATCTACCCCACATGATGCTAGGACTATTAACTGAACATCTAACACACTAAGGAGCAAACACGTACCCTGTCTACCCGAGGGTGGCCCAACCCTCGCTAGAACCTATAAGCAGTGAGTGAGCTCGACCTAGTGAGAAGAGAAACAACTAATAAGTAGCATCCTAGAAACACAAGATGAGAGAAAGAAATCTAAGCAACTCGGCAAGAGAACCACTCTAACCTATGCTAGAAGGACTATCCCAATGCACCCAAAAGCAATGTGACAGAAAGGAGCATGAGCATAATAAACATGATAAAACATGAAACACAAAGCTCCCCCTCACAACAGCCCATAAGGAAAAACTACCCCAAGCTCTCCCCGCAAGACTGAAAACCAGAGCTATCCAAAGGCTTGGTAAAGATGTTAGCCAACTGGTGGTCACTCTCCACAAACTGGAGCACTATGTCACCTTTCTCTACATGGTCTTGAAGGAAGTGATATCTGATATCAATGTGCTTGGTCCGAGAATGCTGCACTGGGTTCTTAGCAATGTTAATAGCCGAAGTGTTATCACAGAAGAGTGGAACACTGTCTATAGCTAACCCATAGTCCCGCAGGGTCGAGACCATCCAAAGTACCTGGCTGCAACAACTGGTGGCAGCAACGTACTCGGCCTCTGCGGTGGACTGTGCAACTCCGGACTGCTTCCTCGAAGACCAGGAAACGAGAGAAGTGCCAATGAACTGGCAGGTGCCAGAAGTGCTCTTTCTATCTATCCTACAGCCAGCAAAGTCTGCATCCAAGTAGGCTCTAAGGGAAAGACAGGACGAGGAAGAGTAGCAGATACCGTAGTCTATGGTAGCTCGAAGGTACCGAAGGATGCGCTTCACTGCCTGGCAGTGAGATACGCGAGGAGAAACCTGAAACCGAGCACATAGACACACAGAGAAGTGTATATCCAGTCTCGAGGCAGTAAGGTACAAGAGGGAGCCAATCATGCTGCGACACTCCTTCTGATCAATTGGCTCGTCGTCCTCATCTAGGTCAAGTATGGCGGATGATGCCATGAGAGTTGACACCGGCTTACCATCACTCATGTCAAAGCGTCTCAGGAGGTCATGAGTGTACTTGCCTTGATGCAAGAAGGTACCCTCCCGAGTCTGCTTGATCTGGAAGCCAAGGAAGAAGGTCAACTCACCCATCATGCTCATCTCAAACTCGGTGCCCACGACATCCGAGAACTCTGAAACAAGAGCATGAGAAGAGCCGCCAAAGATGATGTCATGCACATAAATCTGGACGAGCAGAAGATCAGTGCCATGCCTACGAATGAACAAGGTCTTATCTATCTTACCCATCTCAAAACCATGACTCAACAAATAGGATTTAAGCCTCTCATACCAAGCTCTAGGGGCCTGCTTAATTCCATACAATGCTTTGGAAAGCTTGTAGACATGGTTTGGATATTTGAGGTTCTCGAAACCTGGAGGCTGTTTCATATAGACTTCTTCCTCAATAAACCCATTGAGGAAGGCACTCTTGACATCCATCTGGTAAAGCTTGAAACCCTTAGAAGATGCAAAAGCAAGTAGGATTCTAATGGCCTCAAGTCTAGCTATAGGGGCAAAGGTCTCCTCAAAATCTAGACCCTCAACCTGGGAGAAGCCCTGTGCTACCAGTCTAGCCTTTTTTCGAATGACTACCCCATCCTCACTCTGTTTGTTCTTGAACACCCAATTAGTCCCAATGACATTGTGATCTCGAGGGGGCTCAACAAGCGACCAGACCTTGTTTCTCTCAAAATTTTCCAACTCCTCATGCATGGCATTGACCCAAGACTCATCAGATAAAGCATGACTAACATCTTTGGGCTCAAAGGTGGCAACAAAGGCAGAATGGAGACAGAAATGTGACATGCCAGACTTTGAGCGAGTGACTCGCTCAAAAAGATCTCCAATCATCTGCTCGGAAGGATGGTCTTTCTGGATATGTCGGGGAGGTCCTGGATGAGAAGAAGAAGTGGCCTCTACCTCATGAGCTGACGAGGTAGGAACAGAGCCACTAGCTCCAGAGTAAGCAGAAGGTATGGACTGATCACCTGGAGGTGCGGTGGACGAAGGCACCTCAAGGGGAGGATGAGGAACTAGATCGGGAAGACAACCCTCATCTCCATTGTCCTCATCATCCACAAAGATGGTCTCGGACTGTTCTAAAGAACCTGAGATATCTGGCCTAGTCCTCGGACTGGCCTCGTCAAAGGACACCTCACAGGTCTCTACCATTTTACTAGACTTGCAGTTCCAAACCCGATAAACCCGCGAAGAAGTCGAGTAACCTAGAAAGATCCCATCACAAGAACGTGACTCGAACATATCTAGGTTCCCGGACTTCAAAATAAAATACTTGCAACCAAACACACGAAAATGCGAGACACTGGGCTTTCGCCCGTACCTCAACTCATAAGAAGTGCGATGCAAGTGTGCCCTTAGAAAAACTCTGTTCGAAACATGGCACGCGCCTAAGCCCAAAACTTCCTAGGTGTAGAGTACTCATCGAGCATCGTCCTAGCCATCTTGACCAAGGTACGGTTCTTCCTCTCCACGACGCCATTCTGTTGTGGGACGTGCGGAGAAGAAAATTGGTGCTCTACACCTGTCTCATCGCAAAACCTCTCAAAGTAGGAATTCTTGAACTCCATGCCATTGTCACTACAAATCGCTCGTAAGGCACCCAGAAGCTCAACAGAAAGCCTACTAAAAAGACCTCGAAAATGTCTAAATGTCTCATCCTTCGAGGCTAAGAAAAACACCCAAGAGTACCTCGAGATGTCATCGACCACAACAAGAACATACCACTTCCCTCCTGCTGACTGCACTCGAGCTTGTCCAACTGTGTCCATGTGGAGCAACTGTCCCGGTGCATCGGTCATGGTCACTGTGACCAGAGGATGAGAAGCGGCAACCATCTTGCCGTGCCGGCATGGAGTGCAAACAAAGTCTTTGACCATCTTGAGTTTCGGCAGACCACGAATGAGGTCGTGGCCGCTAACTCGGGTCAAAGGGTCAAATCCAATATGACCAAGTCTCCTATGCCAGAAAGTAAGGTCGCGGGACTCAGAAGCAACCAAGCACCGGAGAGGATCACCAGAAGACTCAGAAAAATCAGCACGAAAGATTCTCCCATAACGAGAAATCCCGCAAACCAGACTACCCGAAGAATCAAGAATTTTGCTGTTTTTCTTAAATCTCACCTAAAAACCGTCATCGGTAAGCTGAGAAACAGAAAGCAAATTATACTGCAGCTTACTAACCAAGGCAACATCTTTTAAAATAAAAGACTCATTAACGCGCATTGTACCTTTGACGATGACGCGCCCAGACGAAGCATCTCCGAAGGTGATCGTCTCATCACCTGGAGCGCGGGCTAGGGAAGAGAACCATCGTGAGTCTCCGGTCATGTGTCGTGAACACCCGGAGTCTACAAGCCAAACCTCTCCCTTCCCAACTCGGCGAACCTCGTCAGAGTCAGAGTACAGCTCGCTGTCGCTCACTTCGCCCTCAAGGGCCATGAAGCACAAGCCGGAGAAGTCGTCGCCATCCTTGGGTTCTTGAACACCCGTCCCGTCGTCGTTGCTCCATCCCTCCACCTCGCTGAGGTCAAGGTCGTCGAAGGCGGTGAGGATACGGTGGAAGAGCTTCTTGGCTTTGCCAAGGTTGCGGAACTTCTTCTTGGCTTGAGGATGAGCTGAAGGCTTCTTGTTGCGGTTCTTGTCACGGTAGTCATTCTTTCCCGCACCACCGTAGTCGTTCTTGCTCTTCTCCAGCTTGGGGCAATTTGCCCGAATGTGGTTGGGGCCACCACACTCGAAGCAAATGATCGGTTCACTCCTCTTGCGGTCTCTCACCCTTTTGTAAGCATGTGAAAAATTTCTAGCAAGGAGGGCTAACTGGTCCTCGGGTAGCTGCTCTAACTGATCATCAGTAACGTCACAGAGAGCAGCTAGGGAAAATCCACCAATCAAATCGGAAGAGGATCCAGAAACTGAGATGGGATCGGTGACTAAGGCCATCGACTGCGACTTCGACCTACGAGAGACTATGTCAATCTTGTGAGTCTTGAGGCGTGAGTATAACGCGTCAAGAGTCAAGGTCGAGAGATCGGTGGTGTCCTTGATGGTAGTCACCTTCATCTCCCACACACGCAAATCAAGAGCTGTGAGCAACTGACGAGCATTGTCCGAGTCGGGGTATGTGAGACCGACCGCTCGGAGGTTGCTCAAAATCTTGTGGAAATGCGCAAAACACTCATTGAGGGACTCACCAGTGAGCATTTCAAACTTGTTGTAATCTCGCTTGAACTAGTCCTGTTGAACTGTCTTGATTTGGGTGGTGCCCTCATGGTAAGCATTAAGGGTCTCCCAAATGTCGAAAGCCGACGTGAGATGTGAAATGCGGTCAAACTCGCTTTGACTCAAACCTTGGATGATTATGTTCCTTGCCTTTGCATTCACCTCAACATCGGGCATATTCGCCACATTGATGTTCTCATCGACAGGAACAAAATAGCGAACCTTGACCTTCCTCCAGATGGCATATCCTTGAGCCTGGTTGTAGGTCTTCATCCGGCTTTTCCAGAACAGAAAATCAATGCCATCAAAGATTGGAGGCTTGGTGGAGTACTTGTCTGTCGCCATGGCTCTAGAGACCGGTTAAGATCTATGGGAAAGAGCTAACCGGCTCTGATATCAATTGTTGGATCGAAGTCGGCGACAGAGGGGGGTGAATGTCGTCTTTAAAAATTGTCCCCATAAATCCACGACACTTTCTTCTCCGATAGCTAGCTTAGCTGTGAAGCGAGAAAATCAACGCTAAATGAAAACCAAGACTGCCTTGTTGCCAAGAGCAAATGACACACTAAAAATAGACCAAGGCAAAGAAGGTTTTGCTGCCAAGAAACTGAACAAACTTGCTGGCCGTACTAGCAAAAACTGCAATGTCTACCATAAGCAAAGGAGGTAAACAGCAAACACACAGGAGTGGCTAATTGCTGGCCGAGAGAAATAAATGAGTACCCGCTGAAAATTGCAGCAAATGATGAGAAGAAATAGCAACCAAAAGCATACTAGCCAAACACTACATGCTGAAAATGGTGTGCTGAAATTCCTACCGAAAGTAGTATATGGTCTGTCCAGAAAACACAGCAGAGAAGACTTTAAACAGTGAACTACTTGAAGGACTAAAAGGAGAACTTTGAGTACTGACAAAGCAAAACAAACTAAAAGAGAAAGCAGGAAACAGAAAAGGAGATAATTTGTCCTAGCAAAAGACAAGCTGCCAAGAAGTGTCTCTCCTGTCGAAAGCAATAAATGCATACACAAATAGCTACCGAAAAATTGAGTTACACCGATTTGAATGGAGGATTCTAGGATTGCATGAGCCGAAATGATATACTGCAGCTACCTGAGAAAGATTAGCAAGGAAACAAGAAAAACAAAGCTATTTTCACTGCCAGCTGAGTAGTGTTTTGCTGCCAACAAATTGCACACGGCAGAGGAAGGCACAGAAGAATACAAGCCAAGATAAAATAGAGATTGACATCAATTGGCTGTACTTCCTTTTCAAGTAAATGAAATGGGACTAAAAACCAAAGAAAGCATCGTGAACAGAGGAGCATAAATTCAGATCAAGAGTTCATCTCAGCAGGGAATCAAAACAGAGAGAACTAAATACCTAGATCATCTCAAAACAAAGTCTCTCATATTGAAATTGATACGGAGAGATACGCGATTACAAAGAGCGATTTCTCAGCTCATCTCTCTAAAACACACACATGGAGAATCAAGGCACTAAAAACCCTCAAGCACACTCTCTCAAGCCATCTCCCTAAAATCATCTCTCATTTTCATTTGATCAAGGCTACTAGAGAAAACCCTCTCTATTTATAGCCCTCCATAATGGGTTCACATTTCCTTTGCCCATTAAGCTTTTTCGCTTTACCCACTAACTCCAACCATATCCACTTCCTTTAGTGCAGCTTTGGGTATTCACAAAAACGTCCCTCGTGCTACTTCCAGGAAGCTTCCTCTTTCCTTGCCTTCCAAGCCACATAGCCACCTCGAGTCCTCGCCGTCTTCGGCACACCCTGACCGCTCCGACCTCAGCACCACCTGCGCCTAGTCCGGCCATCCCGTGCCTCTCCACGACTCCACCTCGACGTCCTGCAGCCATCACAGACAAGAAACAAATCACATAGCACCGCTCGAAATATTGTAACCATACAATAACATCAGAAGAAATACTCAAGCCCAAACCGAACGAAATGAAAAATAAATGATTTAAGTACGTTCGACCTAGTTCAACCAAGTCCGACCGAAGCCGATTGCACCGTGCAACGACATGGTCCGAACCACACAAACCAAACTCGACTTTCCTAAACCGATGTCAATTACTCATCACACACACGGGGTCACCTCCACTTGGTCTCTCAGCGTGTATGCTATGAGTTGCTGAATTTCAAGCATGTATGGGGACTTAGTTAGTGTGAGATTGAGAGAGAGATGAGCTGAGAAATCCCTCAGATGTAATCACGTATGTCTATGTATCGATTTCATGAAATCTTGAGTTAAAATGTTCTGAGTTAGTCCCTTTCGTTTGTTTAGTTTTGTTTAGTCTCATCTGTTCTTTCCTTTTGTCTTGCTCTGTCTCTGATACTTTTTCAGCCGAAGTGTCTTTAATTTGCATTTTCTTGTTTTCAAGCTCCATCTGCTATTTCTGTTTTAGTTCCAATCAATTATCTGATTTCAGCAGCATGCAGTCATCATTTCCTCTGAGTTTCGGCTGTCTACAGTAGTTCTCTCGGTTCCTTTTGTCAGTAGAAGGGGGAAATTACTCGGCGTCATTTCAGCTGTCCAGTTGACTGCTATCTTTATTGTTTGGCAAAAATTCAAAGTGCTGTTTGCCTGCTGCTGATTATTCTCCTCCCTGTCGTTTGTTCTCCTTCCTGCCGAATGCAAATTTTTTTGTATCTCTATCCATTTCGGTTCTGCAGTGCAGTCCTTCTGCAGTTGCAGCCAGCTTTTGTTTGTCAGCAGCACAGCAGCTCACGGCCAGCAAAAAATCTCAGTTTTTGTCTCTTGGTTAAGCTGCAGTGGTTGATCTCATTTTGATCTCTTTGTCTGCAGCTTTTGGCTTCTCAGTGCAGTAGCATTTTTGTTTGGTTTTCAGTCTTTTAATGCTGCTGTATTCTCTTAACCGAGTATTATTTTCCTTCAATCTTTCGGCTGCTAGTCTTCTCTACTTTGAGTCTTCTTTCTGTTTTTCTTTTTGGTCAGCAGTAGGTACTGATTTTCGACTTGAGATTAGGTCCTGCAGTCCTTGTTTTTTAGTGCTTAGTTTGTGTTTTTGGTTGGCTATTTCTTGCATATCCTTAGGCTGCCAATTTGTTTCTTTTAGTTGATCTTTTCGGCAGCTAGCAACCTTTCCTGTTTTCAGCAAGCAGCAGCCCTTGCTTTCAATTGGGTTTGTTTCTTTCTTGTTGAATCTTTGTGCGCCCTTCGGTTCTCTACTGTTCTAGCTGGTTCTTGAAATCCAAGATATGCTGTCTCATACCTATCTCGGCCAAGCCGGTTTTTAGCTTTTTGTCGATCGAATTTTTGGCGCTCAATCGGCTTCTATTCTCTTGCTTCATAGTAATTATAGCTATTGGAGAAGAGATCAGTTGGAATACTTTGGGGGCGATTTTTTTTAAAAGGCACCATTCACCCCCCCTCTGTTGCCAATTTCGATCCAACAATTGGTATCATTCACCTTCTTGAGCTTCGATTTCCTCTGAGTATTGTTTTTTTTGAGTGCAGCATGTGAGTACATAAAGTACTCCGCAAGTCTTGGGAAAAATGCAATAGATGCAAGGCTTAACAAAGGAAGGCTATATGGTTCTTTTGCACAAAGCAATATTTTAAATTCAATTATTACTAATTATTTTCGAAGGCATCATGTTAATAAAGTAAATGTTTTAACAGAAACTACCATTAATTCTCTAGTGAAGGTTCCATCTACCAACACTAGTTTAATCCTTTCCAACTGATCAAGTTTAAAACTGCGGGTTCCATCCACCCTCTCCGGCTCCAATTGCCAGGATACCCTTCCGAGAGTTCTCTCCACTCTCGGAATACAAAACTTTTGATTTTAAAACCAAAACCAGAAATCTACCATGTGAATGCATTCCTTGCCCGCCCTTGACCGTGGGCACGGCTATTCGAATAGTTTTACACTCTGCAGAGGTTGTACAACTTTACCCACAAGAGAGAAATTATCCTAAAAGTCAACACGCTTCCTTTGGCATGAGACCTAGATAAAATATCACAAAGCCTTTACCTTACTCTAATCTAGCTAGATACCACCCGCTGAGGTTTCACCGCAGGTAGGCTAACTGCCCGAACCGAAGCCCCCTCTTGCGCCATATGAGTACAGTAAATCCCTGTCCCTCACTGTGAATATCCAGTCCATCCCTGGCACCCACTTTCCACTGGTGGCACCTAAACTAGACTATCATAAGTTAGTCAGCTAGGTCGTACCCATATAGACTTGTGGTTGTACGGTTAATGCTCAGTCTGGACAAACACAAGCGTCGGTCCTTAATTGACTAGGGTGGAACATACACCTTCCAAGATCTTGTGTTAACTGCACCAACCCAGACCAACCATCCACCATAATCTAAACCAAATTTCACATTTTATTTTATTTTAAAAGAACAGTGGCAACTCCAATTACCACTACATTTATAAACACAAGGGTATCATAATTTCCCATTTGCCAAATTTATGAGGTATTCAATAGCATGGCTAAGCACTGTACTACCATTCTACTATTCACAAAGTTTAATATTAATCTCACTATGGAGACAAAGGAAATTTCTAGGGTGACAAGGGTACATGGCATTCAATTTCAATTGAGGGTATAACAAAATTGGAATAACTATTACCTTAAGGTTTGAACTAAGGTTTTATGTAAATAGCAATGCACATAATTTAAAATAATTAAAACATTTCAAAATCATAGGTTCAAGATGATCAAAGGAGACTTGCCTTGCTCGGAGACTTGATGTTGTGAATCGTCAAAATCGAACTCTCCGGATTAGTCGTAGTCTACACGCGAAGAACCAAACAAAAATAAATTCAAATAAAACCCAATTAAAATCCAAAAATTATAAAATATATATTGACGGATAGATTATGATTTTAGATGAATTTCGGAGAAAGAATCAACAGATTCGGAGTTCGTATGAGGGAGATCCAATATCTGGAAGTTTTGGACATCATATGAAATGATAACAAAATACGAGGATTACTTTTTGAATAGTACAGTGTCGGTTGGCTACAAGGTGGCTGGCGAATGGGCAAAATGGAATGTTGGCAATGAGGCGAAGGTGGTGACATGGGTACGGCGACGAGGAACGGCGGCAATCACCCGCAATGAGTGAAAAACAGCACCGACGGCACAGTAGCGACAACTGCAGGTTGGAGAGAGATAGTACCGAGTATGGAATGTGAAGATGTAAGGTGAGCGTGGGATAGTACATGGCATGGTGAAGTTAGGAAAATTATTGGCTAAGCTGAAAATTAATCGGAGACGATACAATCGACGTTTGAATGACGACAGTGGAGAAACAGGAAAAATTTGATATCTTGGTGCTCGGTAGAGCGAATCCAAAACCATTTGAAAGGTAGCTACCTGGGATGGTTTGGCACGATATGACGCGAACGGATTGGGGAAAACATCACCGGATAGATGGGGACACGAGATGCCATTGGTGGCCATGGCGAGGTGTCGGAGGTGAAAATTTGTGGAAGCTTTTTGGGGAAAAGGAAGGAAGCACAGTGTAGAACGCAGTGAGGCAAGTCTAAGAAAAATTACGGCATGGGCTAAGGCTTACCGGAGGCGACGAATCGATGTCAGGAGTCACAAACGGCCATTTTCGCGGAAAGCTCAATTCCTGACAATTGGCTCCACGAAAAATTAAACAAAATGGTAGAAAATTCCTTAGAAGCTAGGACACAATATGACGCGAACAAAAATCAAAGCGCTTACCAAAAAGGGGTGTACGCGCAAGGTACAGTTTTAGTGTCTGGGCCTGACAAGGTCGACGAGGACTCGGGGAATCTTTTGGTGATGGCGATGGAAGCACGACGTAGAACGCGTCGAGGCAAACTCAACGGTACAGACGGTTTGGCCAAAGGATATCGAATGGTGGCGGAACACGACGGAGAAGACCTCTTGCGACTGTCAGTTCGACATCGGCATTCCGGACAAACGGAGAGGAGTTAACATGCAAGACTTGCGGCGAAACGAAAAGCAGAGCGTGGGGAACGTGATGCTCACCTTGGTTTTGGTCGGGCATGCACGGACGGCTGGTGGCGACGCGAGGAACGATGACGCGCTATGGCCCACGGTAGCGACGGTGCTCCGGCGAAGTTCCGGCGAAGACGAGGTGAGCACCGCGTAGAACGCGACGAGGCGAATCCGAGGATGTGCTCAAAAGTGGCGGGGCTCCACCGGACGAGGCGCAATAAGTCGAAGAACGCCGCTTGGAACACAAAAGAAAAATTCCGATTGCGCCCAAGAGAAGTGGAGTGGGGACTTGATATTTTCGGGGTTGAGTGAGGATAAGGAGGGGCTCACGGTGCACCCTTTTATAGGGGAGGGGGAGGTCTGAGATGGGAGATCAAGAGACCATGTCCATTTAATTTCTCGCGAAACGGCTCATGAATGAGGGGAAAACGGTAGGGAAATGAAAGAGTTTGATGAGAGGAGTTGAATGCAATTTATTTCACTAAAAACCGTTGAGAAAATCAAGAGATATGAGAGCTTCAAAATTGCGTTCATGGTGGCCATGCTCTGGACAAAACGCACGTTCGTGAGGAAGATGATGAATCGGAGGAGAGAAAACAGGAAATAATAAATAATAATATTTTTTTTTCGAAAAAAAATAAATTCGAAAAAAAATCAGAAAAATTCTACAAAAATACTTGGAAAACGAAAAGACTACATAAAATAATTTCGGATTTATTTGAGGTATATTTTAGCCATTTAAAATATTTTTACTTTCTAAGCTTTAATTTAATTCAAATAAATTTGAAAATTCCAAAAATTTGAAAATAGGATAGAAATGGATACATTGGGATTTTAGATGAATTTAGAAATTTGAATGGGCTCAATCGGAATCAAAATGAAGAAATACGAGCTTTTGGAAGCTCGAAAGGAGAGAAAAAGAATAAACTGATTTTCTGGAATTATTTTTGAATTGAAAAATCAGATTATGATGTCATCAAGGGAAATGATTTTTAGAGGAATTATTTTTCTGTGGGAAAAGGGATTTATACGTTAAGGTGACATTAGCAAGGATTTCGATTTTCTGGCCGAATTATTTTTCAACAGAAAAATGGTTTTATTCACTGATAGATCGGATCAGCTTTTGTGAACTTGGTCCAAGGACTAGGGAGAAGGCTGAGGTGGCATGCGGCGGCTGGCGTAGCGCTTGCATGGCTCACGACTGCTGAGGTGGTGCACGGGGACTGAGGGCATCGGCGAATGGCGGCGCTGCTGAGGTCGACGAGAGGTGCGCGAGAGGGAGGAAGACACAAGGAGTTAAGTGCACCTTGGCACGACACTCGGGAATGCTCGGTGGTAGCCAGCGACGAGGATGCAGGGGCGGCAGAGTGAGGGCGTTGGCGGCGGGGTTCTTCGGCGGTGGATTCGCTCGGCGGAGTGGCGGGGGACGCATGCACGGGCTTGGCGAAGGTGGAGGCGACGAACGGCTATCGGTTACACTAAAGTTAAGGTCGGCGCAAAGGCGAGTAAAAAGGAGGTAAGCGGGGTTTAAAGTGGGGAAATGGTGGAGGTTGAATGCTGGAGTAATTAGGCTTTCAATTGTAGCAAATGCTCAGGCTAACGAGAAAAAACATCCAAATTCAAGAGCTCAGGCGGGGCATTAATGGTGGCGGTGGAAGGTTGAAGAAGGCAAGAAGAAAGAAGAAGCTGACAGGTGGGGTTGGGCTATCGGCGAGAGGGAAGAGAGAGGAGGAAAAAGTGGACGGTCGGACGAATGCCACGAGGCGAAAGAGAAATCAGGGCCATCGGATTAAAACGAAGGGGTAAGTGAAGGCGGGTGGCTGCGATTAAACCGAGCGAGGATGGATTGAATCAGGGAGCGACACGTGATGGCCGAGTAGAGAGGTTGAGGATTAAATTTGATTTAGATTTTGAAAAAAAATTTAGATAAATCAAAATAAAGTTCAAATACTTTAAATTAATTAATTTGAAATTAAATTTTTCAGAGAGCGAAATTTTGGGATGTTACAAACCTACCCCCCTTAGAAAGAATATCGTCCCCGAGATTCGGACGGACTAGGAAAAAGAAAGGAGAGGAAAACTCGGTTCTTAGGTCCTCTTCACCTCCCAAGTTGCTTGACTTCAAATGGTTGCTCTACCGTACTTTGCGGAACTTTATGGTCATGCTTCTTGTGAGGCATTCAGCTTCCTTCATGATTCTATCTTGTCGTTCGATGCTCTGAAGTATTCCTTTAACTGAGAAATATGGAAGAGAATAACAAATCGGATTGGTACATATTTAGTCGCCTGCAAGCTCCGAGTTAACTTCAATTGCCCTTATCATATCGATTATTTCAGAATTCCACCAAAAAGGGCTTAACTTCCGCAAGTGTTCATCCGAGAAAGACATAATTATTTCAACTTTTCAAAAATTCTTGATTCCAAAATCATATACCACAAATGCACCTTATTGATTCACATTTATTTCAACAAATAATCCCATAAACTTTTATTCTCTGCTCTAATTTGAATCGACGACCAACCATGGGACGGACACTTGATCGAGCGGTGCTTCAGGAGCGCCAAGATCGCGTGGAGAGACCGTGTTGAGGTTATTAGGCGTATTCAGGGTCAGCCCCAGACCTTGAGTGCACCTAAGACCAACACGAGGTCTAGGTTTGCTTCTATTGATGAGTTTGGGCAGCATCGAGGACTTGGATTTTCTGAGTTTTATGGATTTCATCCTCGATATGCCTCTGGTCATGACTTCCGCCATTCTGAGGGTAGATCTCGTTTCCCCCATCGAGATGGCTACCTGCGGTATGATCGACGTGTTGTTGGTGTTCCGACTCGCTCTTCCATTGCAGTCGGACCCAGCAACAGCTTCAGGTCTGCACACAAACCTTCTGCTTCTTTGAGCGACAGAGAGCGTATGGTAGATAGAGGTCAGTCGTGTGTGGCTACTTCTTCTACTCGGTGTGTGACTCAGTATTGGGGGCCAAAATCCATGTTGATTTATCCCAGTACTGAGCCTTTACTCTCTGTTTGACTCAGGTTCGCCGGGCTGGGAATGGAGAGGTTTGGCTCATAGACACCGGTTGTTCTCGTCATATGACCGGAGACTCACGTTGGTTCTCTTCCCTAGCCTACGCTCCAGGTGATGAGACGATCACCTTCGGAGACGCTTCATCTGGGCGCGTCATCGCCAAAGGTACTGTGCGCGAGTCTTTTATTTTAAAAGATGTTGCCTTGGTTAGTAAGCTGCGGTATAATTTGCTTTCAGTCTCTCAACTTACCGATGACGGTTATGAGGTGAGCTTTAAGAAAAACAATTGCAAAATTCTTGATTCTTCGGGTAGTCTGGTTTGCGGGATTTCTCGTTACAGGAGGATCTTTCGTGCTGATTTTTCTGAGTCTTCTGGTGAACCTCTTCGGTGTTTAGTTGCCTCAGAGTCCCATGACCATACCTTCTGGCATAGGAGACTCGGTCATATTGGATTTGACCATTTGACCCGAGTTAGCGGCCATGATCTCATTCGTGGTCTGCCTAAACTCGAGATGGTCAAGGATCTTGTGTGCGCTCCATGCCGGCACGGTAAGATGGTTGCCGCTTCTCATCCTTCGGTCACAGTGACTATGACCGATGCACCAGGACAGCTACTCCATATGGACACAGTTAGACCAGCTCGAGTGCAGTCAGCAGGAGGGAAGTGGTATGTTCTTGTCGTGGTCGATGACTTCTCGAGGTACTCTTGGGTGTTTTTCTTAGCCTCGAAGGATGAGACGTTTACAAATTTCTGAGGTCTTTTTAGTAGGCTTTCTGTTGAGCTCCCGGGTGCCTTACGAGCGATCCGCAGTGACAATGGCACGGAGTTCAAGAATTCCTACTTTGAGAGGTTTTGCGATGAAACAGGTGTAGAGCACCAGTTCTCTTCTCCACACGTCCCACAGCAAAATGGCGTCACGGAGAGGAAGAACCGTACCTTGGTCGAGATGGCCAGGACGATGCTCGATGAGTGTTCTACACCGAGGAAGTTTTGGATGCGACCGCGTGCCATGTTTCCAATAGAGTTTTCCTGAGGGCACACTTGCATCGCACTTATGAGTTGAGATACGGGTGAAAGCCCAATGTCTCGCATTTTTCTGTGTTTGGTTGCAAGTGTTTCATTTTGAATTCTGGGAACCTAGACAAGTTCGAGTCACGATCTTGTGATGGTATCTTTCTAAGTTACTCGACTTCTTCGCGGGTGTATAGGGTCAGGAACTGCGAGTCTAGTAAAATGGTAGAGACCTGTGAGGTGACCTTCGATGAGGCCAGTTGTAGGGACCCAGATTTTACAATCCGAATTCCTCTGTGATTCCACCGCACTATTCCCTGGATCAGTAGATAGTGCTCATAGTTTACAGTTCTGAATATCAAAGTGCATATCATGCGGAAGCGTAAATATAATAGTAAACTTACTCATGGGCCGATTAGGCCGAAATCACTAAATTGCAGCAGCGGAAGAACGAAGCACGCAAGTGGGACCTTCAGGACATGCCCACAGGCAGCCAACTGGAGGTTCGCGACCTAGCCCTTGACATCTTCATCTTCTTTGCCACCATGACCAATAGTGTTGCTGAAGCGTAGTGATCTGATTCCTGATTCTGGATTTGTTTTGAAAACGAGTGTGAGCACAAACCACCGTGCTCCGCGAGCCAATACACAGGATGCAAGTAAATATTATGCATGGCTTATCAAAGGAGAGGCTCGGGTTATTTTATTTGCCAAAAATCATTTTTTTAGTAGCAGTATTATTATTTAATCATAGTGTTATTGTGTTGCCTAAACTCCATACAACGATTGTCATAATTGACTTAATCCACCAAAAATATACTTTCTTTATTGATTGTTGTCTAAGACTCCAAACAGCGAGTGACATCATTTCATTAAACCGCCGAACACACACTTTCTATATTGGGTGCTGTCTAAAACTCCAAATAGCGAGTGACATTATTTAATTAATCCACCGCTCTATATTGATTGCTGTCTAAAACTCCAAACAACTAGTGTCATTATTTATTTAATCCACCGAACATACTCTTTCTATATGGATTGCTGTCTAAAACTCCAAACAGTGAATGTCATCATTTATTTTGAATCCACCAATATATTTTGTGCTCTAAAATCCTAATAATCCAATCTTGTATTCCCTAACATATTTACTTTCAAATCCACCGATATCATTTGTATCAGGTCTTTCTAACAATTCAATCCTTTCGGTTATTGATCCAAAACTATAATTTGCTCTTCCAGTAATCATTCTTTTCTATTATCCATCTCTAACTAATTCATTAATATACCTCCACCAAGAATATCAGTGTTCAAGTCTACGATTCACTAGTATACATCCACCAAGAATATCATTGATCAAGATTATACTCCAATAATTGTTATCATTCCTCCAAATTCCCAAGATTCAATTCATCCATCTAGTATTTGATCAAATCCTATTCATCCCATTATCGCTAACATCTCCCAAGAATTTATATTAGTTATCAGTATTATAATCCAGCAATTCCTTTGCACTCCCTAATTCTCCAAAATCATTTAAATCATCTATCTAGCCTATATATTCATTAAAGCTCCACCAATTTATTTCTCCCGGAATCCACACTATCGTTTCCTTTTTATGATCGACATGAATCCACCAACAATTTTATGTGTCTACCATAAACAACAATCTTCTTTACTCATGACTCTATTTATTCTTCCTGACATTTTATTTTGTGAGAAGTATTGTCATTGTTTTAAAAATACAATACATAGAAATTTCCTGAGACCTAGCAGTTTGAACAAAACATAATGTGTAAGAGAATGCAATAATAATAGCGATCCAGATTCCATCCGCCATTACATGGTCTCTGCACCATATGCTAGACATTCAGCGTTATAGCCACTTACATTATCACTGGGACGACACCCAGGGCAACACAAATCAGGGCTTTCCACTGCCCTTCCACTTTTCCAGTCCACCCACCAAGATTTTTGAAATAGAACTATATCTAGTTAAGTTCCCATATCCGCCCTTAACTGTGGGCACGATTATTCGAATAGTTTTGACTCTGCAGAGTTTGCACACTTTACCCACAAGAGACAGTTTACTCGTTGCCTCGCACAATTCCTTAGTCATGCGGTTGAGCCAACCATCACACTAACTGTTCAAAGTACCTCGCCCCTTCCATCATTTCACCCTATGGGCCGTTCCCACTTGCGGTGGGTCCCATACGTTGTGCGGGATGTTCTCCTTCTGAACGCCTAGCAGCTGGCTACCCACACTGCTAGCAAGCCACATCAGAACCTCACCCTCTGCGGATGTCCCATTCAAGCCCGCCACACAGACAGCCACTTGCACTACCTCACCTCCTCCATCGATGATGATGATTTTCAGGGTCCGGTAAATTCACTAGGCCAAGTTGTACTTTACAGACTTGTGGTTGTACTGTTTTACATAGGAGGTCATGATAAGATTCAATCCTTAGTGGTATCTGGACGGTTCTACCACAAACCACACTCTCGTGCACCGCACCCCTGCACCATACCCCCGAACCATCCGCCTAGATAAATAAGCAATTTGAGGTTTTTGGGGAGCAGAAAGTAACCATTTTAACATATACCAGTCATTAACACCATGACTGTCCAATCAAATTTTCTCATGATTAAAAGTGATGTTTGGGGCGTTCTTGCACCCATGAGTATCTTAGCAATACTAGGCATGGCATATAATTACGGACTTATTTTCGGATGGTTACTATTAACATTTTGCTAGGGTGACAAGGTTCACATCTCCAAATATTCCAAAGGAGGTGTAATATTAATCAAGTTCATAATGGGCATATAACCAAAATCTTAAATTAAGCATGTATTTGCATATAAAATAACAGAATGCAATTTGATAATTTAAACAAAAGTAATTTGCAGAAAATGTAGGTTCAACATGATCAAAGTATTGACTCACCTGACGTGGTTTACCGCGGTCTTGAGCTCACACGATGCTTTCTCTTGAGCTTCTATTGTTTATCTTCAGTTTACTCTAACCACGCTGGATCCGTGGAATCTTCAGGACTCTAGTTTCTAATTACGCGATAAACAACTGAAGCTAAATAAAAGCAAATAACTCAAAAGATCCGAATAAACTCAATTTAGTTTTATTATAAGTTAATGGGTGATTCGGGTGATTTGAGGCATGGTCAGTAATAGAATACGACGACTCGATCTTTTTATTACGAGCTTCTTCTACTGTTTTTATATTTATTAAGAAAGCTCCATGAGTTAGGTTAGACCTATGAATTGGTGTGCGAGCTTACTGGGCATTATTTTGTTGAGCGATATTGTTCAGGGCATATACCCTATGCGGGGTATACAATTTTTAACTTACCAAATTAATACTAGACCCCGGGTTCTTAGCATTTTATGGTGTGATATTTTATGTACTCTTAGTTGTCACTAGACATAATTTATTTTGGATTATGATCCGTTTCTTCGGGTCCTAACTTGCTATATTCAGTTATGTCCATCATTATTAAAATTTAATTAATAGTACTATTGATATTTTGTCTATACTTTGGTGATTACTAGGCTTAGCTCTATTTAATTTAGATTTATTTATCTAGGCAGAGATTTTTGTACAAGTTAGTATTTCATTATTGTGTTTTAATAAGATATATCGCTGAGACTTGTTTAATGGCGGCTGGATAAATATTGGAGTATATACGTTTTCATTATAATTGGGCGTAATCCTTTATTAGGTTTGGATATTAACCATAGTCATATTTCTTTACCATTTCTAGAACATGGGGTTATCATTTTATATTTTAGCTATGCGGTGGCTAGTTCTATCTATTTTACTGAATTACATGGGTTTATGATTGCTCCTTAGAAAGTTTCCATTTGTTACATCGTTATTCCATGAGATTATAACCTAAACGAGATTTTACTTAATTTCTTAATATGCCCTTGATTAATAGTTAACTTTAAAACAAATATTCAGAGCACATTAGTTACTAGCGTATGTTGTTAATCTGGGATTAAACATTTTTGGACGTTCCTAAACTCGGGTTCTAAAGGTACAACTAATATTGCACCTTGCTTTAGGTGTTACTAAATTATTTTTCATTAGCCACCTGGTTATTTACATATAACTCTATGCTCGGATGTATATTTAAATGCTACGTGTGCATACTCCCATTATCTTTGGCTTCCCTAAATTATTTAACTTTAACTTGGATTTACTTCTAATTAGGGACACTAGGTGGCACCATCTTTTACTCATGCTCCTTAATTAATATTAGATTTGAAACAGTTAATTAAGGCACATTAGCTGATGATCATTCCAAGATTTAAGCCTGTAATAATCTTATTTATGTCCTAATTACCTTTATTAGCTTTCGTGGATTTTTCTTAATTTTCCTTCATTCATTTCCTACTAAGCCTTTGGTTAATAAAGGTTTAAGATAAATATTCAAGGCTTATTATGTACCAACATATGATAATTAATTCATGATTAAGTGGTTATGGAGTTCTTTTAGACCCTAACAGATTTTAGTATCTTTTGGTGAGTTAGTTCAGAGTTTTATTGAGGCCTTCCTAGCAGCATTCGGCCTACATAAAAATAAAATAAAATCAAAACGCCTAACACCCTAACGCAACGCGGGACGGGATTGAACCCGGGTCGGCTCAGTGAATACAAACGCTCCTAACCGCTCAGTCTTTCGTTGTTACCTGTCCTACTCGGAGCAGCATTTGTTGTTGGACCGAAATGGCGACAGAGGGGGGGGGGGTGAATGTCGATTTAAAACAATCCCCTCATAAAGTACTTTGAGAAAATACTCCTCTCCAAAAGCTATGAAGAGCTATGTAGTGGATGAACTGAGAGACTCTTGAAGCTCAAGACGGAGACCCAACTGAAGAGAGCAATAACAGGGAAGAACCTAACAAAACAAGTAATGCCCTCAAAAAGTATTATCTTCCAACTCTCCTCTTTTGTAGCTATAAGAAACTATAAAGAGAAGATATCTAAGCTCTATGAAAAACCTTCAACTCAACAAGGAAAGGACATGACAAGAAACTAACACCCAAGGGAAAAGGCAAGAATCAAAAAGGGCCAAAAATACCAGGGCCGGCCTGAACAATACTCACTGGGCGGTCTGACCGCACACCCCAGGCCGGTCTGACCGGTCATATGCCGGCGGTCAGACCGCCACTTCATGGCCGGTCAGACCGCTTAAAACTGAAAAAGCACAGCAGGGACCCGAGAGAGCACACTAATTTTCAGAAATTTGTCAAGACCAAAAGATGGAGAGCAAAACTTCAAACCACTTTAAGGGAAAACTTCAAAGGACTATTCTAAACACATTTAGAGACCCAAATTACAAGGGAGTCCAACTGAACACCTGGAATTTCAGATTTATGCCCAAAAACTGAAAATAACAGAGACTTCTCCAAAAATCAACTTTCTCCCAAATCCTTGATCCTTTGAGCTTGATATTTTGAGGATATATTAGCAATCCCCACTGGACTTTTTAGACTAAAAACCAGGCCATCTCATGGAGGGAAACCCGAGAACCATCAAAGCCTAGAAATGCATGAAGGCTTGAAACAACTACAGAAGAGATCACAAAAACTCAAATTACTTCATGGTCTTAAATCCTTTGCTAATAAGATTTTGCAAATATGTTAGCAATAGCAAGAGGATAACTCAGACCAAAAATCAGACCATCTTTCAAAGGGAATCAAGATCTGGACAAAACCCTAGAAATGGAGTTCAAGAACAGAGGAAGGCCAAAAGTGAAATCCTGAAATCAAACTTGGTTTGCTCTTGGAGTTAACTAGTCAAATGACTTTTGAGCATCACCCATGTCATAGCAACCCATTTTGGCACTTCCCAGTAACTAAGAACAAGAAATCAAAGATCTCACAAATCAAGCCAAAAGAAAGAACGAAGAACAGAGAGAGCACGAACAGCAAACTTCTGGAATTTCATTCATTGAAGCAAATGAAATACAGATACGTCCCAATACCGTGGACATTCGAACAAGATGGAGTGATTACAAGCTCTCAAATCATCCTCTCCCTCTCCACACAAGAACTCACACTACATGCTTGGGAGGAGATGAACAACACTCAGACAATCATCGAAGGGGACAAGCAGGGAGCACACCTCTGCCTCCTCCACCCACTCTCAACAACTAAAGCCTAAAGCCAAAACAACCACTAAAGCCTATTTTGACTAAAGGAAACCCTAATTCCCTCTCTAGTGCTCAAGTGGGCATGCAGCCCCTCAATCCTATTTATAGCCTTGGCTAACGGGTCTCCGTCCCGTTACGCCCGCTAAATCCAATGGCGCCCGCTCCCGTTTGTGCAGCCTTGCGAAATCCCCGTTTCGCCCCTCCTGCACCTTCCGGGAAGCTTCCGCGCTCCTTGCCTCGCACGCCTCGCAACCACCTCGAGTCCACATCGTCTTCGCACATTCCGACCGTTCTGACCTCAGCGCCACCTGCGCCTAGTCCGGTCCACCGTGTCTCGCCACGACTCCGCCTTGACGTCCTGCAGCCACACAGACAAGAAACACATCAAATAGCACCGCTCGATACATGAAAGCGTAAAATAGCATAAGCACATCATACTTACTCATGCCGAAGTCCAAACCTGTCGAATCATCTGAATATGCAACCTAAACCCATACGACCAGGAATGACCAAGTCCGACCGAGTCCATTGCATCACATAACGACTCGACTCCGAACCACTCAAACCAAACTCGACTTACTTAAACCAAGGTCAATTACTCATCATACACATGTGGTCACCTCCACATGGTTCATCATTTGTAGTTGAGCCGAGGCCGCAGGTGTCCGAAGTAGGGAAGCTCGGGGTAGTACTTAGCCGACGGCGTCGCCGGCGTGTGGCGGTCGGAGGAAAGCTAGGGAGGACCAAAATGGGTCTCTGGGAGTGCAGGGATGCCGAACGAGGTGGCGACGGGGACCGGGGAGAGTCGATGCGGGCCGGCGGCGTGGAAAGAGGCTCGGCACCGGCGAGGTGGGGTGGCGGGGAGGTTTGGCCGGCGGTTGTGGGGGCTTCGGGACCTCGAGGTGTTACTCCCACTGCGAGTAATTGAGACGAAATCGACCGAGGGTGTGGTGGCGGTGTGGATGGCGGTGGCGGCCGAAGATTGGGAAGAAGGGTCGTTCCGGCGAACTCGGGCTTTTGGGGACGATTCACCGCGGTGGGGGGATGAGAGGGACGAGGCGAAGCTGATGGGGGCGTGCCCTTCTTCTTATGGAGATGGATCCGACCGGACGGTGGCGGAGTACCAGGCGGCGGAGGGGAGGAGCTGCCGGTCCTTGCCCAGCGCGGGGCTCGACGCACGGCGCGTGGCAGGGCGAGGGACGGGATGGTGCGTGGCAGGGAGCGGTGAAGAGACGAGTCAAGCACGGGCGTGCTACAATGTCAGAGGTAGCAGGGCACGCGCGAGAAGAAAGAAGAAGATGCAGGCACGCGCCGCGAGAAAGGGAAGGAGAGAAGGAGGGGCCAGTGCGGGGAGAGGAGTTCGGCGGGGCGTGGGTCCATGGGTAGAGAGGCGGGGACGCGGAATGAAGGGGGCCCGCACCGCAGTGAGTTGCTGGGGAAGCCGGGCTGTGCGGTAAAGGAAGCGGGGTTGGGCCGGGCTGTTTCGGTCGGCCTGACCCCAATTCCTCTTTTTTTATTTGCTTATTCCTTGTATGCACCTATATATATATGTATATATTCATTGTTATGTTTTTGCTCATCATGCTAGGCATCTTATATATATATATATTTGTATATGTTCTGTTTAGTTATTTTTGTTACCCTTTCTATAATACTATTTACAATATGAAAATTTTTATACTTTAATTTTAATTTTATCCCTCCTTATGTTGGATTGTATTTTCAATTTTGAATTCAAAATTACAAAATTTCTTTTACTTCCGTATTATCGGTATGGCTTAATGTTGTTTTTATTTTCCAGGAATGTCTTCAGTGTTTGTACCTTAACCAAAATTTAGGGAAACACCAAAGGGAATTTAAATTTTCAGGAGCACACATTGCTAAATAATTTAAAAGCTTCACATTTTCAAATGTCAAATTTTTGGGATGTTACACCAGTCCGGGGACTAGGCCAGATATCTCAGGTTCTTTAGAGCAGTCCGAGACCATCTTTGTGGATGATGAGGAGGATGGAGATGAGGATTGTCTACCCGATCCAGTGCCTCCTCCCCTTGAGGTGCCTCCTTCTTCCACCGCACCTCGAGGAGATCAGCCCATGCCTTCCACATCTTCTGGAGTTAGTGGCTCTGTTCCTACCTCGTTAGCTCATGAGGTAGAGGCCACTTCTTCATCTCATCCAGGACCTCCACGACATATCCAGAAAGACCATCCTTCCGAGCAGATGATTGGAGACCTCTTTGAGCGAGTCACTCGCTCAAAGTTTGGCATGTCACATTTCTATCTCCATTCTGCCTTTGTTGCCACCTTTGAGCCCAAAGATGTTAGTCATGCTCTTTCAGATGAGTCTTGGGTCAATGCCATGCATGAGGAGTTAGAAAATTTTGAGTGAAACAAGGTCTGGTTGCTTGTTGAGCCCCCTCGGGATCACAATGTTATTGGGACAAAGTGGGTGTTCAAGAACAAGCAAAGTGAGGACGGGGTCGTCATTCGAAACAAGGCTAGACTGGTAGCTTAGGGCTTCTCACAGGTTGAGGGTCTAGATTTTGAGGAGACCTTTGCCTCTGTAGCTAGACTTGAGGTCATTAGAATCCTACTTGCTTTTGCAGCTTCTAAGGGTTTTAAGCTCTACCAGATGGATGTCAAGAAAGCCTTCCTCAATGGTTTTATTGAGGAAGAGGTCTATGTTAGACAGCCTCCAGGTTTCGAGAACCCCAAATACCCAAACCATGTCTACAAACTTTCCAAAGCTTTGTATGGACTTAAGCAGGCCCCTAGAGCTTGGTATGAGAGGCTTAAGTCCTACTTGTTGAGTCATGGTTTTGACATGGGTAAGGTGGATATGACCTTGTTCATTCGTAGACATGGCAGCGACCTTCTGCTCGTTCAGATTTATGTGGATGACATCATCTTTGGCGGCTCTTCTCTTGCTCTTGTTTCAAAGTTCTCGGATGTCATGAGCACCGAGTTTGAGATGAGCATGATGGGTGAGTTGACTTTCTTCCTTGGCTTCCAGATCAAGCAGACTCGGGAGGGTACTTTCTTGCATCAAGGCAAGTACACTCGTGACCTCCTGAGACGCTTCGACATGAGTGATGGTAAGCCAATGTCAACTCCCATGGCATCATCCGCCACATTTGACCCAGATGAGGATGGCGAGCCAGTTGATCAGAAGCAGTATCGTAGCATGATTGGCTCCCTCTTGTACCTCACTGCCTCGAGGCCAGACATACACTTCTCTGTGTGTCCGTGTGCTCGCTTTTAGGCTTCTCCTCGCGTATCTCACCGCTAGGTAGTGAAGCGCATTCTTCGGTACCTTCGAGCTACCATTGACTATGGTATCTGGTACTCTTCCTCTTCCTGTCTTTCCCTTAGAGCCTACTCAGATGCAGACTTTGCTGGCTGTTGGATAGATAGGAAGAGCACTTCTGGCACTTGCCAATTTATTGGCACTTCTCTTGTCTCCTAGTCTTCTAGGAAGCAGTCCGGTGTTGCACAGTCCATCGCAGAGGCCGAGTACGTTACTGCTTCCAGTTGTTGCAGCCAGGTGCTTTGGATGGTCTCGACCCTGCGGGACTTTGGATTAGTGATAGATAGTGTTCCACTCTTCTGTGATAACACTTCTGCCATTAACATTGCTAAGAACCCAGTGCAGCACTCCCGGACCAAGCATATTGATGTCCGATATCACTTCCTTCGAGACCATGTAGAGAAGGGTGACATAGTGCTCCAGTTTGTGGAGAGTGACCACCAGTTAGCTGACATCTTTACCAAGCCTTTGGATAGCTCTAGGTTTTCAGCCCTGCGGGGAGAACTTGGGGTGGTTTGTCCTTATGGACTGTTGTGAGGGGGAGCTTTGTGCTTTACTGTTTTACTCTATATTATCATGCTCTTGCTCTTTCTGTCACATTGCCTTTGGGTGCATTTGGGATAGTCCTTCTAGCATAGGTTAGAGTGGTTTCTTGCCGAGTTGCTTAGACTTCTTTCTCTCATCTTGTGATCCTAGGATGCTGCTTATTAGCTGTTTCTTTTCTCACTAGGTTGAGCTCACTCACTGCTTGTAGGTTCTAGCAAGGGTTGGGCCACCCTTGGGTAGACAGGGTACATGTTGTTAGTGATATGCCCTAGAGGCAACATGGAGATGTTATATATCACATACTATGTTTATGACGCATTACTTTGTTCCTTGAAATAGACATTATTGTGGTTACAGACCAAATCAGAGAGAGAGATGGTAGTGGAGAGTTCGTCCCTCCCCCAGCTCCTCCCCCCGGCATATATACTCATCTGGGGTATATTTTTACAATTGTGCCCTTACATCAGTACACCCCCGCCAGGGGTATTTAAGTCATTATACATGTTCCATACTGGCCTTAATAACCTTCTACCAGGCCTGCTGGGCTTAGGTGGGGGCCACCCCTACAACAGGAGCCTCTCATGGTGAAGGGCTTCACAGGACCGAAGCCATGTTGCCGAGTCCTTTGGCCCCCTCCGTCCCCGCGGCCTGTGAAATCCTCCAAGTTTTGCGAAGTCTTAGTGTGCTGCGGAGCCCAGGGTCTGAAGCGGAGGCCGAAACCTGCTGTAGGGACTGGTTAGTCGAAGTAGACGCACGCGCGCTCCGTCCCCTATCCTTCGAACGGGTGGCAGCGGAGGCTGGCGCCTAGTCAAAGTAGACGCGCGCACGCTCCGTCCCCTACCCTTTGAACGGGTGGCAGCGGAGGCTGGCACCTAGTCGAAGTAGATGCGCGCGCGCTCCGTCCCCTACCCTTCGAGCGGGTGGCAGCGGAGGCTGGCGCCTTAAAGCTGTTGTGACTCCTGGTCTGGTAGTGCGCTTTTAATGGCGGCTGGCTTGTAACTGGTGCGTTGTGGGTAGTTGGACCACCCAGCATCCTTCGTTTGCACTTTGCGTCGGTTGGCGTGACGCCTTTTGGCCTCCCGCCAGGCCGGTGACTCCTCACCTAGTAAGCTTGAGTATAAATACCTTGGTGCCGCGGGCCGCTCCTTGGTCCCCCCGGGTACGCACCCTATACCTACGCACAGTAAACTTCTCGTGTATAGGCCAACTACCGTTCATTTGCGTATGATGCGACGCTAAAGCCAGCGAGCGCTGATGAACAATAGGCGGCTTATGTACGGGAATATATCACAGCTTGGGCGCCCACAGGATCCTGCCTGTGTGTTGTGTGTTGAAATGGCAAGGCCTGACCTGCTCTCGTAGACAGATATTACTTGAACTCATCCACACCCTCGTGTTGTGTTGACGGGCATGTGCTGATGTAGGTGAGTATATCTGTTTACGAGCGCAAGTCTGTGCTTGCCGCAAACCAGCCGTGGCGTTGTTGAGCTACGGTGGCCGCCTGCGTCGTTCTGAACTTGTTCGAAAAGGGGCGCTCGTTAGAGCGGGTAGCGGCGGTGTTGTTGCTCAGCGGAGGTGGACGCGCGCGCTCCATCCCTCACCCTTTGGACGGGTGGCAGCGGAAGCTGGCGCCTAGTCGAGGAAGACGCGCGCGCTCCGTCCCCTACCCTTCGAACGGGTGGCAGCAGAGGCTGGCGCCTAGTCGAGGTAGACGCGCGCACTCCGTCCCTCACCCTTCGAACGGGTGGCCGCGGAGGCTGGCGCCTAGTCGAGGTAGACGCGCGCGCGCTCCGTCCCTCACCCTTCGAACGGGTCACGGCGGAGGCTGGCGCCTAGTCGAGGTAGACGCGCGCGCGCTCCGTCCCACACCCTTCGAACGGGTGGCAGCGGAGGCTGGCGCCTAGTCGAGGTAGACGCGCGCGCGCGCTCCGTCCCCCACCCTTCGAATGGGTGGCAGCGGAGGCTGGCGCCTAGTCGAGGTAGACGCGCGCGCGCTCCGTCCCTCACCCTTCGAACGGGTGGCCGCGGAGGCTGGCGCCTAGTCGAGGTAGACACGCACGCGCTTCGTCCCTCACCCTTCGAACGGGCGGCAGCGGAGGCTGGCTCCTAGTCGAGGTAGACGCTCGCGCGCTCCGTCCCACACCCTTCGAACGGGTGGCAGCGGAGGCTGGTTCCTAGTCGAGGTAGACGCGCATGCGCTCTGTCCCCCACCCTTCGAACGGGTGGCAGCGGCGGTTGGCGCCTAGTCGAGGTAGACGCGCGCGCGCTCCGTCCCTCACCCTTCGAACGGGTGGCCGTGGAGGCTGGCGCCTAGTCGAGGTAGACGCGCGCGCGCTCCGTCCCTCACCCTTCGAACGGGTGGCAGCGGAGGCTGGCGCCTAGTCGAGGTAGACACGCACGCGCTCCGTCCCACACCCTTTGAACGGGTGGCAGCGGAGGCTGGCGCATAGTCGAGGTAGACGCGCGGGCGCTCCGTCCCTCACCCTTCGAACGGGTGGCAGCAGAGGCTGGCGCCTAGTCGAGGTAGACGCGCGCCCGCTCCGTCCCTCACCCTTCGAACGGGTGGCAGCGGAGGCTGGCGCCTAGTCGACGTAGACGCGCGCGCGCTCCGTCCCATACCCTTCGAACGGGTGGCAGCGGAGGCTGGCGCCTCGGTCCAACAGTACGCCTTTATTGGCGGCTGGAACCGTGCCGACGCTTGGCCTGCCAAAAGGCGGGTCGCCTCGTGCGGTCTGCCCTGCCGTGGGTATGGCACGCGGCAGCTTGTAATTGGAACGTCGCTGTATGTCAGGGGTTGCGTGACCGCGACTGCTTGCATTGACGGCCCTCGGTTCTGCGGTCGCGTGCGACGCGTACCGCCATGATGCCTCATCTTTGATTATGGGGAACCGTGCGGGACGGGCCTCCGTACAGCTGTGGTCGCATCCGGCACGCAGACCGCTACAACGCTTCAGCGGCAGCGACCGGGGCGAGGTGGCTTGAAATAATCCCCGTAACAGCGCCCCCGCACCTGTACGCCCTCTTTTCACCTGCACCGCCCTCTGCATTCCCTCTGCCTTCCCGCGATACTCTTGCGGCCATACTCTTCCCTTTGCGAGAAGCAATAGCGTCCAGTGACAACCGCGACCAGGCGGCGAGTGGAGGCGGCGTTCGCCGGCGATCGTCCCGGCTAGAGGTGGAATACTCGCTCAGCGAGCGCGACCCGGCGGTGGCGGAAAAATGTTGGCTGGCGGCGGAGAAGGAATGCTTGTTTTCCGGCGAGCTGGGCCCCTCGCTCGTGACCGAGAAGACAATCCAAGGGTTGCTTCGCGAGGGGAAGCTGTCCGACCGCCAGGCGGTGCGATTGCCTTCCGCCGACGAGACAGAACCGCGCCCCGAGCAGTCGAAAGCGATCATCTTCGTCGCCTTCTTGGACGCAGGGCTTCGCATCCCGGCGGCGGCGATTGTGGGCGACGTGCTGCGGACCTTCGGGTTGGAGCTGGCGCAACTCACCCCGAACGCCGTGGCCCGCCTCGCTGTGTATAGTTGGGCCTTGCGCTCGGGAGCGTGCTGGCCCAGTGCTTCGCTCTTTGCGTACCTGCACGAAGCACGCTTCCAGCCCAAGGAGCGGAAGGACAGGATGCTGTTAAACTTTAGCAGCGTTACCTTCATTCTGCGATCATCCTGCGGCAAGCTCTTCCCCGCGAACTCGACTCGCGGGAAGTGGGAGTCTCAGTGGACGAAACGGTGGTTCTACCACCGTGTGGCGAGCGGGAGCGGCCTCGAGTGCACGGGGCGACCGATCGCCTTCAAGATCTCGCCCGGGCGGACGCTCGACGACGAGGACAGGCGGAGGGCCCATCGACTCGTGGGCACGACCGCCCGCTTCAATATGCACGACCTCGCCGAAGAGTTCGTGATGTACGGCATGGCGCCGCTTGCCCATGGCTGGCGCCTCGCTGCCGAGCGACTTCGGGATGATAACGTCGAGCCGTCAGTCTGCGTGCTGCCGGAGACTCCCGGTCCTCGTTACTTCAGGGATCTGCTTAGAGGACGCGGAGTGGGTCGTGCGGGTGTTCCTCGGGCCATACACCGTCAGGGAGCACGAGCAACGCGCGTCCGCAACTGCGGAGGCGGGGCTGGGGTGGATAAACTGCGTGTGTGAGGCCCTGGGCCTTGCCGTGCCGGACCGCACCCACCCGGCTTCGCAACATCAAGACGCCGACGCCGTCAGGACGAAGGCTCCATCTCGGAAGAGAGGCCGAGGTGGAGCATCTACCATGCTTGGCATAGCGAATGCCCCTGCTGCTGCCGCTAGCGTGGCCGATGCGGAGTCGGATTTGGCGAAGTATGCCGACTCGGGCTTGGAGGTTGGGGACGCCGGGGGCGAAGGGTCTTCGAGGGGTGCCCCGGACGACGGGCTCACGACAGCCAGCCGGAGAGAGGAAGTCTCGTCGCCCCTCGTGGTCGTCGAGAAGGGATCAAAGCCGGCCGGCGATGCTGAAGTGGAGCCCTCGGCTGTGGCCGCCACGATGCCGGAGGCGCAGCCTTCGGCCATAGCCACCACGACGCCGGAGGCGCAGCCTTCGGCCTTCTCTTCGGGGGCGCGCGGGGTTGGGCCTGAACCCAGCGGACTTCGTACCTCCACCGGAGACGCTGAGGGCGTGGTGCGGGATCGTGGATGACGCAGCTGCTAGTGTCGGCCAGCAGGCGCTGTCGATGTACGGGGTAGAACGTCTCGGGGACGCCTTTGAGGTGTCGGGGTTGAGGGTATGTGCTTGCTTACACAACGACGCCTGGCCCTGCCGATCTTGCTAAGTCTTCGTTGCTCTGCAGACACTTGTGCTGGGGCAAGCCTTACAGGCGGCCCATGTTCGTGCACAAAGGGCGCTGGAGGAGAGGCTGCGGGTCGCTGAGGAGGGGCTACGCGAGGCCGCGGGGACCCGCGCTGCCCAAGATGCCCGCATTCGCCAGCTTGAAGCGGAGTGCGCCGAGGCGAAGGCGCACGCTGAGGGACTTGTCGCGTCCGCACGGGAGTCGGCCGTGGAGGCGGCGCGGGGAGCGTTCACGGTGGAGCGAGACGGCCTTCTGCAGCAAGTCGCCTTGTTAGAAAGGGAAAAGGGCGAACTTGCCTTGACCTTGGCGGAGCGCGACCAGGCGCTTGGCGAGGCTTCGGTGATTGTGTGGGATGCCATGCAAGCACTGGAAGCCCATCTTCAGGGGCTTGTGGCTAAAGTGCCGGACCATGCCTTCGGCCCGGAGGAGCTGTCGCGGACCCTTCGCTGGATCAAGGATGCCGCCGACGCTGCGCGCGGTGCCGCGACGACCTTCGGCAACCACTGTGCCTATGTGGCGTCATGCATGGTGTGCGCACTCCTGCTGCACCGCGGCTATCCACACATCGCCGGGCTGGAGGACCCCCAGCTGGAGATGCCCGGCGGGGCCGGAGTAATGTCCGGTGCCGTTCGCGCCGTTCGTCGCGCCACCAAGTACTTCTACGAGCGGATCTGGGACTACGCCGGGGTGGGCGCGGCACAGGTCGAGCTCGGGAAGTCCCTTCACGGGAAGGGGAGCCTCGGCCAATTTTTGGACGAAGTCCCCCGACGCGACGGCGGTGACGCTGGGACCTCCGAAGGCGCGGAGAACTCGCAGGTGCGACGCCGAGGTGGCTAGGTGTAGGCGTGCGTTGTAATGCCCACCCCTTTTCTGTGAATAAAGTGCATGCTTGCCTCATGAACTGACTGCTTGATCTGTGTCCCGAGCAGCCTCCTTGCTGGGGCCGACTGCTTGCGTCCGACTGCGCGACCCAGCAGCGCCTCCGACGCTGGCAACGAGCCGAGGACTCGATGAACTTTTGGGCGGGCTGGTCTTCTTCAGGCAGAACCCCAGCCCCAGCACGTCCCAAGGACGAGCCTGTCGAATAGTTCATTAGGGCAGCGGGGGTGTTGGCAGGCCTCTGTACTTGTATGACTTTTCCAATATATAGACCTTGTGGCATTTTTGGATACGCGTTGCATGCTGATTCCACTTCGGGTTCACCAATACGCCACCAGCGTTGTGTGCTATGCGGCAAAGTAGTTGCGCGAGGGCTCCGTAGAATAGCGCTTGCGAGGGCAGTCCTCGGCGCTTGGCCATTTTATAGTCCGTAGACTGGCGTGTGCGGAGGTGGACCTCGACGCTTCGCCTTTTTATAGTCCGTAGACTGGCGTGTGCGGAGGCAAACCTCGACGCTTCGCCTTTTATAGTCCTTAGACTGGCGTGTGCGGAGGCGGACCTCGACGCTTCGCCTTTTATAGTCCGTAGACTGGCGTGCGCGGAGGCGGACCTCGACGCTTCGCCTTTTATAGTCCGTAGACTGGCGTGCGCGGAGGCGGACCTCGACGCTTCGCCTTTTATAGTCCGTAGACTGGCGTGCGCGGAGGCGGACCTCGACGCTTCGCCTTTTATAGTCCATAGACTGGCGTGCGCGGAGGCGGACCTCGACGCTTCGGCTTTTATAGTCTGTAGACTGGCGAGTGTGGGGGCGGACCTCGGTGCTTCGCCGTTTATAGTCCGTAGACTGGCGTGTGCGGAGGCGGACCTCGACGCTTCACCTTTTATAGTCCGTAGACTGGCGTGTGCAGAGGCGGACCTCGACGCTTCGCCTTTTATAGTCCGTAGACTGGCGTGCGTGGAGGCGAACCTCGACGCTTCGCCTTTTATAGTCCGTAGACTGGCGTGCGCGGAGGCGGACCTCGACGCTTCGCCTTTTATGTGGGAGTAGCCTCTGGCATACCTCGCGCCCCGCAGGCGCCCTCTGCGGGGCAGCCTCTAGCGCGCTCTGCCGCCATCGCCTGGAGCTCTTGGGGCTGGTCCTCGGTAGCTCAGCTTGTGTCCACCCCCCTGGTGCACGAGGGCGACCCGCGACTTCTTGACAGGGTGCGCGATTAGTATCCGTGTCCTTGTGTTCCACAGGGTGCGCAGGGAGCACTCATGCCTTACTCCGTGGAGTGCGTGGGATCAACATCCACGTCTTATTTATACTCCGGAGAGTACGCACAGGGACGAGGTCCCTGGCGTGCGCGGGATTCGCGTCTTGTTTAGACTCCGTAGAGTGCGCAGGGATAGCATCCGCGTCTTTTTTATACTCCGGGGAGTGCGTGGGATCAACATCCACGTCTTATTTATACTCCGGAGAGTACGCACAGGGACAAAATCCTTGGCGTGCGCGAGATTCGCGTCTTGTTTAGACTCCGTAGAGTGCGCAGGGATAGCATCCGTGTCTTATTTATACTCCGTAGAGTGCGTGCGGAGGCGTCCCCCCACACGTCTTTTGTTTATACTCATGCCCGTGTCTTTGACGGAGAGTGCACACGCGGACGTGTGTCTTTGTTTATACTCATGCCCGTGTCTTTGACGGAGAGTGCACACGTGGACGTGCATCTTTGGTTTATACTCAGACCCGCCCTTCCTGGTTGCGGCGAGTGCACACGCGAACGTGCGTCTTTGGTTTATACTCAGACCTGCCCTCCCTGGCTGCGGCGAGTGCACACGCGAACGTGCGTCTTTGGTTTATACTCAGACCCGCACCCTTGGCTACGGCGAGTGCACACGCGAACGTGCGTCTTTGGTTTATACTGCGGGAGCGCGCGCGCTGGCCAGGCCTGCGCGTGCTTTCGCCGCGTACTTGTGTGCAATGAGGAAAGATTGGCGACAAACGGCGATCTTTATTACATCCCCGTTTGCGTGGGTAAGCAATTACAAAGGGTGGATATACTAACCGTTTGTCCTTGGTGCGGCCGAAACCTCTAGTCGCCAGACTATCTGCAGGGCCCGCCAAGCCGCCTCCGAATGACACCGCGGGCCCCCGCGCTGCGATGCTAGCTCTAAGTGCGCCGTTGAGCTTCGCGACGCGGATACCTGGTACCTGGCTCGATGCGCCGGGCCATATCCTGGTCGCCACGGACGGTGATGATGGTCCGTGGCCCCGGGATCTTCATGCATAGATAGCCGTGATGCGGCACCGCACCGAAGGAGTTGAGGATTGGGCGCCCTAGTATGGCATTGTAGGGGTACGGAAAATCGACAACATCGAAGGTGGCGTCTTCAGCCCTCAAATTGTCATCTTGGCCGAACGAGACTCAAAGACATATTTGGCCAAGCGCCCGTAGGGGCTGTCCCCCGAAGCCCTGGAGTGGGATTCCCGAGGGCCCTAAACGGCTTCGAGGGATCCCCATCTGGTCGAAGGCCACCGCAAACAATATATTCACGGAGCTACCGCTGTCCACAAGGGCACGCCCCACGTCACATCCCGCGATGATGACCCGGATGATCAGGGGGTCCTGATGAGGAAAGTCCACGCCTTGGGCATCGTCGGGTCTAGTGGTGCTTGCGCTGGGTATGCCGCCACGTGATGTAGCCTTCGTGCATAGGCCTTCTGCTGCCGTGCTGAGGCGAATTCCAGCGCAGAGCCTCCGGATATGACGTTGATGACCCTGCGGTGGGTTGCCTCCGGGGCCTGCAGCTGCAGGAGGTCCTCCCGAGGCTGCTGCACGTGAGCCTGGATCCGCAGGGGGCCTTCCTAGGGCTGTACCCCTTGCGCCTGTATCTGCATGGGGGCTTCGTACGGGAGCTGGACGTGGGCCACCACAAGCGGACGCGTCTCCGGGTTCCTGTCTCTAGCGATGCTTTGGCGGAGCGCCGCGATGGAGACACACGAGCGTGTGTCGTGGGTGCCTCGGCCGTGGACTTCGCACCACAGTCCCTGGTGCTGGTCGTCGTAATCTCCACGGCTTCTATCATCGCGGCCGCGGCCACGGCCGCGTCCTCGGCCTCGACGCCTCCGACCACCACGACTAGCAGAAGCGCTTTCTTCGGAAGCACCTTCGATGTCGAGGACGAACCGGCCTCGGTGTGACTTCTGCTGGCCGCGCTTAGATCTATTGGACGGCTCCTTGTGCAGGGCCTCCCCGCGCTCGGGCACGTCTTTAGACGACTCCGGCTTGCGTTTGCCCCTCGAGGGGCCGTCCTGCGGTGGATCCTCGGTTTTCATTGAGCCACCGACCTGGTTGGCGCGGCCTGCTGGCTTCGAGCCTCTTGCATGTCTCGGACGGCTCCTCGGAGATCCCCTAGCTCCCGCTGGAATGCGTTGAGGGCCGCCATCAGGGCGCTTTCCACCGCAGGTGTGGTCGGGGCCGCCGGCACGCCCGGCGGACGGGCCGGCGCGGGGACTATCGCCTCACGAGCTCCGGAACTGTCGGTTGCTCCATTTCGGCTGCCTCCGACCGCCGGATCCGCGCTGCCGGCGAGGGTGGCGGGGACTGTCGTTGCCGCGCCAGTGACAGGGTTGGGTGTCGTTGTGGCGGCGATGGCGGGGTCGGTCGTTGTAGCGGCGATGGCGGGGTCGGTCGTTGTAGTGCCGGTGACGGGGTCGGTCGTTGTTGCGCGAGCGTCGACGTCCGCGACCACTACGCCTACGCCGTCGCCCGCACCTTCGACGGCCGATGCCGAAGCCCTGGTACTCACGCGCCACTCCGACCCAGCCGTCTTCTTTCCCTTCGCCGCCGCCGATGAAGCTTTTTTCGGTGCCATCCTTCCTTTCCGATCTTCAGGCTTGCTCCTGTCCTCCCCACGGAAGGCGCCAACTGTTGTGGTTACAGACCAAATAGAGAGAGAGATGGTAGTGGAGAGTTCGTCCCTCCCCCAGCTCCTCCCCCCGGCATATATACTCATCTGGGGTATATTTTTACAATTGTGCCCTTACATCAGTACACCCCCGCCAAGGGTATTTAAGTCATTATACATGTTCCATACTGGCCTTAATAACCTTCTACCAGGCCTGCTGGGCTTAGGTGGGGGCCACCCCTACAACAGACATTATCATTATTGATCAATGAGTATGTGACTTATTCATGAGACTCTTAATGCTAAGGTGTTGCTATTTCTAAATGATCCCTGATCATATATCATATGAGGAACAAATGTGATTCAAAGATCAGCATATGTATTGATTGATGATCATGTCTCATGTCTCATGGTATGGTGATACCAAATCAATAATATGGACATGTGTTGGTGGACATATGTTGGATAGACCCGCCATGAGACACTGCAGAGATTCCATGTGTCATCAGTTGGTCTCAAGTAGTGTTTATATAGAATCCCTAGACTTGAGATCATCATGGTTCCCAACATACGTAGTAGCTTATTTTGGGACTACTAAACACTACTCCGTAACTGGGTAGTCATAAAAGTAGTCATCGGGTTTGCCATGAAACATGTAGAGGGATGTGAATGATCAAGATAGAATTTGCCCCTCCTTATGGGAGAGATATCTCTGGGCCCCTCGATGTAATGGATTATGAAAGTGCATGGCCATGCCAAGGTGATTGAGGAGTCAATCACAAATTTATAATCCATCACGGAATCGAGAGAGTGATTGAGCTATTAAGAGGATGACACAGGTCTCACCTTGAGCTCAATCTATATTGTGAGGCAAAGGGATTCGTACATGAGAACATTACAGGTTCAGCCGATATGATCTTTACGTATACTTTGGGGTTAATATGTCTTTCTAGAGGCCGCTATTAACAGGGTGATCAGAAAGGCTTTTCCGGATCGCGAACAAGTATACGTGAACCTACAGGGTCGCACGCTTAACGGGTTGGAACACTAATTCGAATATGATTCGGATGTGGGCTCTTTTCGGATAGAGATCCGAATAGACTCCTATTGGGCCTCGGTCCACAAGGCCCAAGTGAGGAGGTCTATATATATGATGGCGAGGGGCTAAGGGTTCACGCGCTTCTGAAAACCTCTAGAAAACCCTAGCCGCTCACGAGTGCTAGTACACTCGCGATCGGCGTTCCAACCCCGGACGTGTGGATACCGGTGGAGGCGCTGCTCATTGCGGCGTTGATCGGCATCAACAACCTACAGATTGGATCTGCTCGTGGCGTGGTTGATCGCGTGGAGGAGACGATTTGTTCGGGACGATCGGCTACTTCCACTACTACCTCGACACACGTGGTTGGATCGGCTTCTCCAACTCTTCTTCCGCTGCGCTGCGCGTCTAGTGGTAACGATCCATGATCCCTCCTTAAGCATGATGTCCTTGTGTGCGCGGTAGAAAAGTTTTGTTTTCTGCTTCCGTAGCCAATGCGCATTCCTTTACATGTTTGCTCCTTAGTGTGCTAGATGATCAGCTGATAATCCTAGTGTCATATAGGGTAGATGAGAGTCAGTCTTAGCCATATCATTCTCTATATCTTGTCTATGCTTTAAGGACCACCTCTTCTATTTTTCTTCCCAGCTTCTCGGTTTTATTGCTTTGGTTCAGGGGGAGTTCATTTGGGAGCTTCTGGATCTTAATACTGACATAACTCAACTTGAACTAAAAGTGCATCTCACGTTGAGGGGGAGCTGGATTTTCTTGGATTTCAGCTTTCTGCATGTAATATAACTACATGGAGCCTTGATTATTATCCTTTTATGACATGTTTACAATGTGTTACATCTTGCCATGATTTGTGCTTACTTGCTAGATTTATCATGACTTTATATGTGTAGTCTAGCCTTTGCTATGATAGGTTGATTAAAAATGCGCAACTTGAATTAAAATCATGTCATGTTAGCTCTTGAGACTAGTCTGTCTTTAGTTATCCTTTTATGATTCATGCCATATCAAATAGGCTGAGTTGAGTCTTGAATCTTTATTGAGCTTTAGATTGAGCTATGCTAGTTTCTTGATGAAGCATGAGTTAGTGCAAGTCTTTTGTTCGTGAAAATGCAAAAAGATCTCTTTTGTGCGAAAAAACTGATCTCACCAATTCTTTCTCATGAGACGGCTTCCCATTGCACTAGGCATGAACTCAGGGGGAGTTTTGGATGACCAAGATCATCTTCTTAAGCTTCTTGCTTGGAGTGGTCGCATAAGGCTTGAGATCTAGCACATGACTAAACAAAAATCTTGGTTGGAAGCAATCATGAGTTTCTAGAAGGAAAAATATGTCAATTGTGCAAAATTTGCTTAATTACCACAAGATTAAATTATTTGAACACATGATTCATCCTTGAACTAATAGCACTCTAAAATGACTCAATTCTAACTTCTTGGTTCCACTTAGGTTATTGACATGGCCTGCATCATCTTTGGATACCTTTAGCTAGACTATACTCATGGATGATTTGACATGTTAAGCAATTGCACTAAATTTCAGGTTGTCACTTATTTGGTTTAGCTGACTTATACATGTTTAGTCATGATCTAGATATCATTTTTATGTGTTATGGCTTGGTGTAATACTCAAATGGTCATTTTGGATAATCTTCATGGCTCTAAATGCTTAAAATAAACAATCTTCAGCCATTTTATCCATCACCATGCTTTATTCTCTTCCTTGCATCTTGATGTGTTTATTGCCAAAAGGGGGAGAATAGCGGAGAAAAAGCCTTTTTGGGACTTTCTGGAGCTTTGGAGAACAATTTGCTCTTTCTATTTTTGCTCCTTTGTCGACATGGTCATAAGCTCTTTCTGGAGCTTTCTGTTTTCTGTTTAAAACCATGTTTGACTCTTTTTCATTTCCAAACAAACTCAACTTTGTGCTTTTTCTGGGTTTGTCAATATACTCATCAAGGGGGAGATTGATGGACCATGTGGAGGTGACCCCGTGTGTGTGATGAGTAATTGACATCTGTTTTTAGGAAAGTCAAGTTTGGTTTGTGTGGTTCGTGCCGTGTCATTGCATGGTGCAATTGGTTTCGGTCGGACTTGGTCAAACTTGGTCGTATGTGCTTAGGATGCTTATACTCTTGATTCGACAGGTTTTGGCTGTTTCATGCTTGAGATTACTCTTAATGCTATTGTTGATTGCATTATGTCGAGCGGTGCTATGTGATGTGTTTCTTGTCTATGATAGCTGCAGGACGTCGAGGCGGAGTCGTGGCAAGGCATGGGATGAACGGACTAGGCGCAGGCGGTGCCGAGGTCAAAGTGATCGAGATGTGTCGAAGATGGCAAGAACTCGAGGTGGTGTGAGAATGAGAGAGAGATGAGCTGAGAAATCTCTCATATGTAATCGCGTATGTCTATGTATCGATTTCATGAAATCTTGAGTTAAGATGTTCTAAGTTAGTCTCTTTCGTTTGTTTAGTTTTTGTTTAGTCTCATCTGTTCTTTCCTTTTGTCTTGCTCTGTCTCTGATACTTTTTCAGCCGAAGTGTCTTTAATTTGCATTATCTTGTTTTCAAGCTCCATCTGTTGTTTCTGTTTTAGTTCCAATCAATTATTTGATTTCAGCAGCATGTAGTCTTCATTTCCTTTGAGTTTCGGCTGTTTGCAGTACAAGGGGGGAAATTACTCGGCATCATTTCAGTTGTCCAGTTGACTGGTGTCTTTATTGTTTGGCAAAAACTCAAAGTGTTGTTTGCCTGCTGCTGATTATTCTCCTCCCTGCCGTTTGTTCTCCTTCCTGCCGAATGCAATTTTTTTTATCTCTGTCCATTTCGGTTCTGCAGTGCAGTCCTTCTGCAGTTGCAGCCAGCTTTTGTTTTTCAGCAGCACAGCAGCTCATGGCCAGCAGAAAATCTCAGTTTTTATCTCTCGGTTAAGCTGCAGTGGTTGATCTCATTTTGTTCTCTTTGTCTGCAGCTTTTGGCTTCTCAGTGCAGCAGGATTTTTGTTTGGTTTTCAGTCTTTTAATGCTGCTGTATTCTCTTAACCGAGTATTGTTTTCCTTCAATCTTTCGGCTGCTAGTCTTCTCTGCTTTGAGTCTTCGTTCTATTTTCTTTTTGGTCAACAGTAGGTACTGATTTTTAGCTTGAGATCAAGTCCTGCAGTCCTTGTTTTTTAGTGCTTAGTCTGTGTTTTTGGTTGGCTATTTCTTGAATATCCTTAGGCTGCCAGTTTGTTTCTTTTAGTTGATTTTTTCGGCAGCTAGCAGCCTTTCCTGTTTTTCGCAAGCAGCAGCCCTTGCTTTCAATTGGGTTTGTTTCTTTCCGGTTGAATCTTTGTGCCCCTTCGGTTCTCTGCTGTTCTAGCTGGTTCTTGAAATCCAAGATATGCTGTCTCATACCTATCTCGGCCAAGCTGGTTTTTAGCTTTTTGTCGATCGAATTTTTGGCGCTCAATCGGCTTCGGTTCTCTTGCTTCATAGTAATTATAACTATTGGAGAAGAGATCAGTTGGAATACTTTGGGGGCAATTTTTTTAAAAGGCACCATTCACCCCCCTCTGTTGCCAATTTCGATCCAACAATTGGTATCAGAGCCGGTTAGCTCTTTTTCATAGATCTTATACGGCTCGATAGCGCTGGGGAACTTGAAGTCCTCCGGCCATGCCGCCTGCTGCAGGCCCGCAGAAAGTGGGGACTCCGTTCCACGCGTCGTAACGGGACGCGGCTGGACGTGGGAGCGTCGTGGCTATCTGCCCTCTCCGGTGTGGGCTCCAATGCGACCCCCGGCGGGGTCTGCTAGCTCCAAGCCTCTTGCATGTCGCACACAGCCCCGCGGAGATTCGCTAGCTCATGCTAAAACGCGTTGATGGCCGCCAGCTGGGCGTTCTCCACCATAGACGTGGCTGGGGCCACAAGGCCGGAACAGCAGCAACCACGGCCTGTGCTCCCGGGCTGCCTGCGGCGCTGGCGTGATGGACTCCGAGGTCGGTGATGAGGCCTGCGATGCCGGGGTCGGTGACGAGGCCCGCGTTGCCGTCGGAACCGGGTGGGGGAACGGCCGCCGTGCTAGCGTGGGCACTAGCACTGTCGCCCCCGGCCATCCGATCGGCGTTGCCGGCGATTGTCGCAGTGCCTGCGGTGGGTTTATCCGCCGCGCGCAGGGCGGTCTCGACTAGCGTGGCAGTGGTGGCGGGGTCGGTAGTCGTGGCGGTGGTGGTGGGGTCAGTCGTCGTGGCGATAGTGGCGGGGTCAGTCGTCGTGCCGTGAACGCCGATGTTCGCGACCGTCGCGCCCGTACCGCCGCCTATGCCTGCGGCTGCCGACGCCGAAGCCCTGGTGTTGACGCGAGGTTCCGTCGCGCCCGCCTCCTTCTTCTTTGCCGCCGACGATGAAGCTTTTTTCGGTGCCATACTTCTTCGGATCTTGAGGCTTGCTCTTGTCCTCCCCATGGACGGCGCCAACTGTTGTGGCTACAGACCAAACAGAGGGTGAGAGTATGGTAGTGGAGAGTTAGGTGAGCAATGGCTTAGGGTTTCCCCGTGGCCTGTATCGTATATATATACCCACACGGATAGTGTTTTTACAGTAATACCCTTACATCTGATCATCCCCCTCAGGGGCACTTTCGTCATTACACATGTCCCATTTCGGGCCTTACGATCTCCTAACTGGCCTGCTGGGCTTAGGTAGGGGCCATCGCTACAACACTGAGGTTTGCCGACTTTAAGATAGTCAAGGAGTACAATTCTGTCTTGCACAGGATTTGTACTAATCTTCAGCTCCGTGGCAAGCAGATCACAGATGAGTAGAAGATCGAAAAGACCCTGTCCACCTTTCACCACAGTGTTGTACAAACCGCCCGCAACTATCGTCAAGACGGCTACAAGGAATACGCCGAATTGATTGATATGATGCAGGTGGCAGAGGCTCAGGACGAACTTCTCCGTAAGAATTATGTCACTCAGCCACCAGGCAGCTCCGCTGGCCGTGAAGCCAATGCTAGCAGCTACAAGGTGCGAAAGCCCTTGATGAAGAGAAGGGAGAAGAATGGTAAGATCATTGCCCAGAAAGGCAAGTCAGATGCTCCAAACGATAAAAAGGCTAAGAAGAGTGGCAAGACCTATGGCCAGCACAACCAGGGTTGCTACAAGTGTGGCAAGTGGGGGCATTGGTCGTGGATATGCAAAGAACCGCAACATGTCATTGATGCCCACCAAGCTCAGAAGAAGAATGGCAAAGGGCAGTCTGAAGCCCACTTTGCAGCAGTTGAGGGGGAGCATGTTGAACAGCTGCCTGAATTGATGGATGTTGAATCCATCCCAGCAGCGGCACCCTCTTATGACTTAGAGGCAGCCACAGCCATGATCTCTCTTGAAGAGAACATCACTCCTGAGAAAATAGCCGAAGAAGTTGATGATTTTCTAGTTGATTCCGTTTGATGCACAGAATGCATTAGACGTTAATTGTCATTTATTTTGTGTTAAATAGACAAGTTTAGAACTTGCATGGTTGGTGCTTTAGGATTTTTTCTTCTCATGATGATTGGATGATTTTGGAATAATACATTCATTTATTCAATTTATGATGGCATGTTATGTTCTGATATTGGTGTATTTTATTTATGTGTTGAATGCCTTCTAATACATGTTAATTAAATACGTTATATTAGAACACGTGTGGCGCCCTATGAAGAAGTATGCCTTGCCGACAGTGGCACAACGAATACCATCTTAAGAGAGACTAAGTATTTCCAGTCGATCCGTAAGAGCACTGGCAGCCTTACGACAATCGCCGGAAGCGATGCATGTATAATCGGCTCTGGAAGAGCCACAATTATACTTCCCTTGGGCACAATTTTGGTCATTGAAGAAGCCTTATTGTACCTAGAATCGACTAGAACTCTCCTAAGTTTTAAGGATATTCGCGCCAATGGTTTCCACGTTGAGACTGACGAAGAGTACGGTAAGGAATACCTGCTCATCACGAAGCGCGAAGAGAATGGCAAAAGGGTACTAGAAAAACTTCCTTCACTTGAAACTGGGCTATATTATACCAACATTAAGGCGCCTGCAGCGTACACTGTTCTGAAGACAGTATTTAGAAGCTTTGAACTCTTTTGTCTCTAGCATGACAGATTAGGCCACCAAGGTCTTAGGATGATGACAAACATAATAAATAACTCGCATGGGCATAATATTAATGTGAAGAATTTCCCGAATCATGAAGATTTTGTGTGCCTTGCATGTGCCACCGGGAAACTAATTACTAGACCCTCCACTCTGAAAGTGAAGGATGAAGTCCCTGCATTCCTGGAACGCTTCCAGGGAGACATTTGCGGTCCCATTCAGCCCGTCTCAGGGCCATTTAAGTATTTCATGGTGCTCATTCACGCTTCATCGAAGTGGTCATATGTGGGTTTGTTGTCCACAAGAAACCACGTCTTTGCAATATTGATCTCGCAGATCATTCGCATCAGAAATGTGTTTCCTGATCATCACATCAAGTCCATCAGAATGGACAACGTCGGCGAATTTACTTCAAAGGCATTTGATGATTATTGCATGGCGATGGGAATTGCAGTTGAGCATTCGGTATCGCATGTCCATACCCAGAATGGTTTCGCAGAGGCTTTAATTAAAAGAATTAAATTTATTGCCCGACCCCTCTTGCATAAAAGTAATTTGCCAGCTACATGTTGGGACACGCAGTCCTTCATGCAGCGAATCTCATTAACCTTAGACCTTCGGCCTACAACATCCATTCACCTATGCAACTAGCGCAAGGGTCACCACCAAAAATTTCTCATCTTAGGAGGTTTGGATGCAAGGTTTATGTACCTATACCACCTCCGCAGCATACTGCAATGGGCCCACTCCGCAAGACTGGGGTATACGTTGGTTATGAGACTGCATCCATAATCAGGTATTTGGAACCCATGACGGGGGATTTGCATACTGCCCGCTTCACTGATTGCATTTTTAATGAGGATAATTTCCCGTCATTAGGGGGAGGAAATCAACCCCTTGATGAAAAATGCTGGAAAATTATGTGGGAAGCCACGGGAATTCATGCACATGACCCGCGCACTAGTGAAACTGAAAAAGAGGTCCAGAAGATCATTGACTTGAAAGCATTAGCAAATCAACTGCTTGATCACTTTAGTGATTTGAAGAGCGTGATTAAGTCGCATGTGCCTGCACGCAATGCACTGGAGAGGGTTGAAATACCAAAGAAAATTGAAGGTATCCCTAATCCCGTCCAGAGGCCTCAGAATAAAAGGATGAGAACTCCAGCTCCTCGAGTCCAAAGTAACCGGGGACGCCCGGCGAAAAAGGATAAGAAGGACTTATCACAGCCGATCATTGAAGTCCCCTAGACTGAGAAGGGGAGCCAGTTGAGACCTGGCACAAGTATGACACCTTCAGAAAAGGGCATACTGGCTCTGAATATCCCCATCGGCATGGATATGTGCGCACACATCGGAGCCAAAAAACTAAAGGGATTTGCCATCGCAATTGAAAGAAGCGATGCGCAAGGTGAAGCTCCAGAAGAAGCAATCGCTCCAGAAGAAGCAACTCATGAAGAAATAGCTATAAATTATGTGCACACGGGATAGTCCCTGAATAGGACAACAGCCAATATCGATATCTACTTCGCAAAGAAAATTGCCACAATCATCGATCTTGATCCCGAGCCTGCATCGCTCGCTGAATGTAAGAAAAGAGCATATTGGGAAGATTGGAAGAAGGCAATAGCAACTGAATTGCTATCTCTGAACAAAAGAGAGGTGTTTGGGCCTGTATGCTACACGTTTCCCCATGTACACCCCGTTGGGCACAAGTGGGTATTTGTTCGAAAGAGAAATGAAAGAAACGAAGTAGTGAGATACAAAGCAAGGCTGGTAGCACAAGGTTTCACTCAATGTCCTGGAGTTGATTATGAAGAAACCTACTCCCCAGTCATGACTGGAATTACCTTTAGATATTTGATCTCAATGGCAGTGAGCTTGAACTTAGAAATAAAATTGATGGAAGTTATGACTGCATACCTTTATGGTAACTTGGATTCGGAGATTTACATGAAAGTCCCTGAAGGAATACCTCTCCCGAACCAAGACAGAGCAAATAGAAATCTGTACAGTGTGAAACTCAGAAAGTCACTATATGGACTGAAACAATCTGGAAGAATGTGGTATAATCGCTTAAGCGACTTTCTCTGCAAGAAAGGCTATACGAATAATGAAGACTATCCTTGTGTATTTATACGGCGATCCCAGAATGGATTTTGTATAATCTCTGTGTATGTGGATGATCTGAATATCATCGGGACAGCAGGAGACATAAAAGAAGCAAACTCCTACTTGGAGTCAGAATTTGAAATGAAAGATTTGGGCAAGACCAAGTTCTGCTTAGGCCTGCAGCTTGAGCATGTCCCTGAAGGAATCTTGGTACATCAGTCGACATACACCCAGAAGGTGCTTGAAAGATTTGGCTTTGAGAAGGCATTCCCATCGAAAGTACCGATGATCGGGAGGTCTTTGCAGCAAGAAAATGATCCTTTCCGACCTAGGGAAGAAGGGGAGGAAGTCCTGGGACCGGAATTCCCATACTTGAGTGCAGTGGGAGCGCTCATGTACTTAGCAAACTGCACTAGACCGGACATTGCATTTGCCGTAAACATGTTAGCAAGGTACAGCGCAGAGCCCACCAAGAGGCATTGGCAGGGCATAAAAGATATCTTCCGATATCTCCAAGGAAGCAAGGACCTTGGATTGTTTTACAGAAAGAATCAAGATATGAACTTGATTGGCTATGCAGATGCTGGGTACCTATCGGACCCACATACCGCAAAGTCACAAACAGGCTATGTATTCCTATGTGGTGGAACTGCAATTTCCTGGAAATCATCCAAGTAAAGCCTTGTAGCTACTTCAACGAACCACTTAGAAATTATAGCACTGTATGAAGCCGCACGAGAGTGCGTTTGGCTCCGTCGAATGGTTCACCACATCCAGCAATCATGTGGGATGAACATTGTGCAAACACCCACAATTATCTATGAAGATAATGCAGCTTGTGTTACACAAATGCAAACGGGCTATGTGAAGAGTCATCTCACAAAGCATATCAACCCCAAGTTCTTCTATGCACATTAATTGCAAACGATGGATGAGATTAAAGTACTGCATACTAAGTCATGTGAAAATTTCACAGATTTATTCACTAAGTCACTCCCCGCATCTAGCTTTGAAAGGTGAGTACATGGAATTGGAATGATGAGACTTAGAGAAGTGCAGAATTCAGGGGGAGAATTCTCTCAAGCCCGCTAATAAATTTTGATCATGAAGATTAAGTACCCAAAGAATAAAGTCCTGAAGACCAAATGAAATTGGGTGAATTGTACTCTTTTTCCCTTGATGAGTTTTCCATGAAGTTTCTCGACCAAGGTTTTTAATGAGGCAATTCGTGCATCGCAGCATCACATGTATCATGTGCTCTTTCTCCAAATTTTTCCCACTGGGTTTTTATGGAGTTTTAACGAGGCATGAGTATGTCGGGTGAGTGCCCAAGGAGGAGTGTTGAGAAACCTGGGCCCAGGACCAGGAGTCCTGGCCCAATATGGGCACCCCACCGTAGGCTATAAATAGGGACCTATACCTGCCAATTATGTACACCTGATGCAATTGAAAGCAATAAAGAAAGACCAGGAGTTCTCTCTACCTCTCTGTGTTCAATCTATTCTTCTGTGATTTTGTGATTGATTCATTCTTGCTAAGCAGAGGAATCGCTCAAACTGGTCGTCAGCGACGGTTCCTCAACAATGCCCATGCTCCGCTGGCGCGGTTGGCAGAAAAACAAATTGGCAATGAGCTGCTTGAAGGAGATGTATCTGGCGTTGCCCGGGAAAAGAATAAAAGGATATGGCTAGGGCTTCTGGAAAAGTCCCTATTCACACGGAACAACCTCTTATCCGAACGTAACTCCTCTCAGCTACTCGTTTCAAGACATCAGCCCAATATCTAAAAAGCCAAGCATCCCATCTTTCCAAATTTCTTTTCCATTAATTACGCACAAATCTTTAAGGACTATTTTTCAGAGTATTACATTGTACCTATCTTAGCAGAATTCGATCCCAAATTCAACGCCTCATGCCTCTAACCGAGGAACACAAATGAACAGGTAATTAAACCACACAATATACCTAAAGCGACAACTCTGGATATTTCTCACGTATATGAGACTCCAGCTCTTAAGTTGCTTCCCGCTCAGTCTGACGTGTCCAAAGCACATTGATATTGTTGTGGGGGTGGCCTAACCCCCTGTAACTGGGCCTTGCAATTGGCCTAACATGTAATAGGCCCGATAGTATAGAGGAATATACTCATGTAAATATACCAATGTACCATCATCCTTTGTAAGTATTAAGGGGTAGAATAGAGATTTCCCATTCTACCCCACTCATGTATATAAACCCCCAGGAGGGGCAGGAGGAGGGACATCCTCTCATCCTTACCAACCTCACACAGATCTAGCTCTCCCTCTTCTCCTTCTACTAGTCCTCTCTCTCTGTTTGGTCTGTAATCACGACAGATTACGCTGACCGTGGGGACGACTAGAAGTTACGTATAGAAGAGATTTCTCCAATATTCAACAAAAAGCAACGGCTATGTGGATCTTTCCTGCTCCTGGGAGCGTACTGCTTCATTCGTGGCGTCTGTACCATCTTGTGGGCCATCAGCGACAGATAAGTAATTTGCTTGCTAAAAATTTAACCATCCTGACTATGGACGTGTTTGCGCTTTGTTTGTATACCCCGCTCTGTTTTGTAGATGCAGTATGGAATAGATCTGATTGAACCGCCCATTTTCCATGTTGTTGCTATCTCCGCCTCGCTGGGGTTGTCATGCAGAGGAGTGAGGTCTTAGATGACCCGGGGTCACTCTCACATTCGTGACTTGCCCACGCCAGACTCCGCGCGGAGTGCACCTCGCCGAACATACCTTCGTATCGCAGCCTCTGCGCCGAGTCTCCGCACGACGTCGGGCCTCTGCGCCGAGTCTCCGCATGATGTCGAGCCTCCGCGCTGAGCCTGCGCCGAAGGTAGGCCCACGAACCACGCATGAAATATGCATGAAATGTCCGTGCATGCGTCTGCAGCAAGGTACGTGCACAAAGCATCCATCCAAGTATCTAATCATGTATGCCGGCATGAAATATCTATCCGTGCACGATACGAGCTTGCGAAACGCAAAGTGCTGGTCCCCGCCCAGCTTCGCATGTGTAGCATCGGACCCCGCACGTGAAAAGCCGGCCTCTGCTTGGCGCCGCGTATTGCTCTTCACCTTGGTTGTGGCCTCCGCGCTCGACTCCGCGTGCACAATGGGCCCCACGAGAGCGTGTGGACACATGCATGCATCAGGATCAGTTCGCCCGACGACTCCGCCAAGCTGCGCGTGTCTCTGGCTCGAGGTCTCTGTACACTCCATGCATGCGCTATGTTTTATCCCTCCATGCATGCACTATGCTTTATCCATCTCAGCACCAAAAAACCCCTCCGTGCATGCAATCACATACCCATTCATGTATGCATGCACTCAATTATCCATAAGCCTCGTGTGTTCATCAATGCATGCATACCCGTCACGTATACATCCAGGCACAAACACAAAACTTCAAGCTTTCATCCGTGCATGCGCACCCATTCGAGCATCATTCTCTGTGGGCATGCATGCATTCATGCTGCATGGCGTCCACTACATGCACATACATCGCGCGTGCATGATGGCGTACGCTCCTCGCCGATTGCGTGCCATACACTGCACGTCCACGATGGCGTGTGCCGGCGGGCAGCACTAGCATGCGCTCCTCGCTGACGCAGTACGGGTGGCGGACGCGATCGGATGACGACGGCATCTCCCTCTTCTTGGCCTCCCTGCGAGAAGTGGGTGGACCACAACGTGCTGTCCCGGTGCGCGGATGGGACCATTACAGCCCCCGCACCGATGACCTCGATGAAGGCTTCGCCTCCGCGGCGTCTTCGTCCTTCCCTACGAGCTGGCTGCACCGGCTTCGCAGCTGCTCCGTCCCTTGGCCTTCGCTTCGCCGGAGTCCGAGTGGGCCACAGCAACCGACACAATGCCTCCACCGCCATGACTTCGTCGGCCTGCAGCATCGAAGTGGCCTATCCCGTCACCAAGCTGGGCTCCGCAGCGCGGATCACGCAAGCAGGTACGTACGGCAAGGCACTGGAGATAGCGACCGCTGCGGGGAGCCCTCGCCGAGCTTCGCCCGCGCAGACAGCGAACACGCCTCCAAGCCTTCACCGGCCTTCGCTCAGCTCCGCGGCAACTCCGCCGGCCTGCCAGCGACACCTCGCCGGCTCCGGGATGCCTCCGACGACCTCCGGGCCGGAGCCCACGAAGGCGAGTCTCCGTACGCGGCGAAGCCCGCTCCGCCCTCTGCGCGCCTCGTGCCGACGACCTCGTTAGCCGGGTTCCGTGTCAGCCAAGGCCCCGCGTCACTCTGTCGATGTCTCCGAAGTCCCCGCTGACCTCTTCGAAGCCTTCACCGAGCTCATCAGAGCCTTCGCCAGGGTCTTCGGAGCCTCCGCTGCGGTGTCCGAAGCGGGTGATGGCGCGGCAGCACGCACGTCAGCAAAGACTTCGACGCCAGAAGCCGCCAGGGAGTAGGACCTCCACTCGCCCTGCGCTGCTGACGCCTAGCTCCGGCGTGGCCTCCGCGCCAGGGCAAGCATGCTGCAGAAGAGCCTCCGTGAGTATGTACGCGAAGTCGTGCGGAGGTGCGGGGCGTTGCGCGCTTCTCTTCGCCGAAGTATGAGCTGGCTGCGCCCACCTTGCCACAGCTCCACCACTGCGACAACGCCCTCGTCTCCGTGCTGTCGAAGGGGCTGCGACGGTCTCGTCGGTCTCCGCTCGGTGAGGCCTCGGCGAGGTCTTCGAAGCAAGCCATGCTCCTCGTCGGCGAGGTCTCCGGGCAGGCCCTACTTCCGCGCCACGCTTCGCGTTGCCGAAGTCCCCGTGAGGTCTCCGGAGCAACCCATGCATGCGACGGCTCCCCGGCAGGCCCGTTGTCCAAGCTAGGCCCGAGCCCCCCATCCCCCCCCCCCCCCCCCCCCCCCCCGCTCGACGAAGATCTCCCGGCCAGGATTGGGAGCACGCAGCACTGATGACACGTGCTGAGGTATGTTGGAGAAAGCATGCATGCAGGGCTCATCCCGTGCACGCATCCACGCTATAGGATACGCACACCCGCCGTATATGCATGCATGGCTCCATCAGGACGGCGCCCGATCTCCGCGTGGTCAGCCTCCGCATGGATGGGCTCTGTGTCGAAGTTTCCGCACTCATACGGCATTGCATGGGTCGACTCCATATCTCTCAGCGAGGCCTCCGCTAGCTTCGCGCAGCTAGGGTCTCCGCACCCACGGAGTCTACTCCGCGGTGCTACCGTACCACCTGGTATGTGCTGCATATGATTATGTGCGAGACTTTAAATCCCCATTGCATTTCTTGCGTGCATGGCTTTAAGAAAACGGTTGTGCATCATGTCACTCATTGCAACCACAGTTCCATCCTAAGAGCATTTGATTTGGCCGTATTTGCTCCTTCGGTTTTGGCTTGTTTTGGGCTACCGTAGCATTTAATGCTTTCCTGGTACTGCATTCTGGAGCGTTTGTCGTCGCAAGTCTTCGGCCATTTCTTTTAGGCCTCTGTTTTGGTCCTCTTTTTGACTTAAATCGCACGACGGCCTTGCGCCTCGGCGTACTCCACGGAGTAAAAACAAACACACGCGTTCGCGCGCGCACTCTCCGTAAAAAACACGGGCATGAGTATAAACAAAGACACGTATTCGCGCGCGCACTCTCCGTGAAAAAACACGGGCATGAGTATAAACAAAGACACGCATTCGTGCATGCACTCTCCGTGAAAAAACATGGGCATGGGTATAAACAAAGACACGCGTTCGCGCGCGCACTCTCTGTGAAAAAACACGGGCATAAGTATAAACAAAGACACGCGTTCGCGTGCGCACTCTCCGTGAAAAAACACGGGTATGAGTATAAACAAAGACGCGCGGGGGGATGCCTCCGCACGCACTCTACGGAGTATAAATAAGATGTAGCATTGAGGTCCGCCTCCGCACGCACCCTCACCACCCGCAACGCGCGGAGGCTTGCCCCCGCGCGCAGTCTACGGACTCTAAATAAGACGTAGCATCGAGGTCCACCTCCACACGCACTCTACGGAGTATAAATAAGACGCGGATGTGGTCCTGCGCACTCTACTGAGTATAAACAAGACGTGGATGTTCCGGGCACGCGTGGACATTGCCCCTACGCGTACTCTCCGGAGTATAAATAAGACGTGGATGTTGTTCCTACGCACTCTACGGAGTATAAATAAGACGCGGATGTTGTTCCTGCGCACTCTACTGAGTATAAACAAGACGCGAATTCCGTGCACGCATGGACATTGTCCCTACGCGTACTCTCCGGAGTATAAATAAGACGTGGATGTTGTTCCCACGCATTCTACGGAGTATAAATAAGACGTGGATGATGTTCCCACGCACTCCCTGGAGTATAAATAAGACGTGGATGATATTCTCGTACACTCTACGGAGTATAAAAATTGCGCAATGGCTGAGACACCAGGGAGAGCCTTGTTTTAGCGACGCAGCACCTGGATATCGTGCCTTCGCGCGTGTTGCACCAGGGAGTGCATCGCCTTTTTAAAGGTGGGGGAACGGCGGTGTCGCCTCCCTGTCTCTGCGTGCGTAGCGTCCTCCTCCTACTCCGCAAGCGCCCGCTCTCCGCGGGCACTGTTTTTGAAGGTGGGGGAACGGTAGTGTCGCCTTTTGGCCTCGGCGTGCGTAGCGCCCTCGGCCTGCGCCGCAAGCGCCCGCTCTCCGCGGGCACTATTTTTGAAGGTAGGGGAACGACGTCCTTGCCTCCTTGCCTCTGCGTGCGTAGCGCCCTCGGCATACGCCGCAAGCGCCCGCTTTCCGCGGGCACTGTTTTTGAAGGTAGGGGAACGACGGTGTCGCCTCCCTGCCTCTGCATGCGTAGCGTCCTCCTCCTAGGCCGCAAGCGCCGGCTCTCCGTTGACACTGTTTTTGAAGGTGAGGGAACGACAGTGTCGCCTTCCTGCCTCGGCGTGCATAGCACCCTCGGCCTACACCGCAAGCGCCCGCTCTCCGCGGGCACTGTTTTTGAAGGTAGAGGAACGACGTCCTTGCCTCCTTGCCTCTGCGTGCGTAGCGCCCTCGGCCTACGCCGCAAGCGCCCGGTTTTCGTGGGCGCTGTTTTTGAAGGTAGGAGAACGGCGGTCTCGCCTCCCTGCCTTTGCGTGCGTAGCGCTCCCGGCCTACGTCGCAAGCGCCCGCTCTCCGCGAGCACTATTTTTGAAGGTAGGGGAACGACGTCCTCGCCTCCCTGCCTCTGCGTGCATGGCGCTCTTGGCCTACGTCGCAAGTGCCCGCTCTCCGCGGGCACTGTTTTTGAAGGTAGGGGAACAGCGTCCTCGCCTCCCTGCCTCTGCGTGTGTAGCGCCCTCGGCCTACGCAGCAAGCACCCGCTCTCCGCGGGCACTGTTTTTGAAGGTAGGGGAACAACGTCTTGGCCTCCCTGCCTCTGCGTGCGTAGCGCCTTCGGCCTACGCCGCAAGCACCCGCTCTCCGCAGGCATTGTTTTGAAGGTAGGGGAATGGCGGTCTCACTTCCTTGCCTCTGCGTGCGTAGCGCCCTCGGCCTACGCCGCAAGTGCCTCGCGGGCCGCTTTGTAGGCATCGCCTCGGTGGATAGGTGCGACCTCGCCGTCTGCCTTGTGGGCAATGCCTCGGCGGGATGGCTCGGCTCAGGCGATAGACTCCGTTGCCCGCCTCGTGGGCATCGCCTCGACGGGACAGCACATCTTCGGTGCTCGACTTCGCTGTCCGCCTTGTAGGCAACGCCTCGGCGGGTCGGCACGTCTTCAGCGGAGAGGCGCGACTTCGTCGTCCACCTAGTAAGCAATGCCTCAGCGGGATGGCTCGTCTCCGGCATCAGACTCCGCCGCCCACCTCGTAGGCATCTTCTCGTCGGGATGGCACATCTTCGACACTCGACTCCGCTGTCCGCCTTGTAGGCATCGCCTCGGCGGGACGGCACATCTTCGGCGCTTGACTTCGCCGTTCGCCTAGTAGGCAATACCTCGGCGGGACGGCTTGTCTTCGGCGCTCCACTCCACCGTCCACCTCGTAGGCATCGCCTCGGCCGGACGGCACGTCTTCAACACTCGAATCCGCTGTCCGCCTCATAGGCATCGCCTCGGTGGGACGGCACGTCTTCGGCGCTCAACTCCGCCGTCCGCCTCCTAGGCATCGCCTCAGCTGGACGGCACGTCTTCGACGCTCGACTCCGTCGCCTGCCTCGTAGGCATCGCCTCGGCGGGACGACACGTCTTCGGCGCTCGACTCCGCCGTCTGCCTCGTAGGCATCGCTTCAGCCGGACGGCACGTCTTCGACGCTCGACTCCGCTGTTCGCCATGTAGGCATCGCCTAGGCGGGATGGCACGTCTTCGACGCTCGACTCCGCTGTCTACCGGGCAGGCATCGCCTCAGCGGGACGGCGCGTGTTCAGTGCTAGACTGCGCCGTCTGCTTGTAGGCATGGCTTAGGCGGAACGACGTGACTTCGTGCTCTGCCTAGTTGGCAATGCCTCGGCGGGACGGCTCGGCTCCGGCGTGGGAATTCGCCGTCCGCCTAGAAGGCGCAACCTCGGCGAGACGACCCGGCTCAGAGCAGCGCCCCGCCGCCCGCCTTGTAGGCATCGCCTCGGCGGAGTGGCGGCAACTTCGTTGTCAGCCTTGTAAGCGTTGCCTCGACTGGACGACCGGCTTCAGAATAGAATTCCGCGGACCACTTCATATGCATTACCTCAGGGGGCCGCAAGATACTAGTTGCTTCGGCCCGCCAGTTGGTACCCTCGCGCTTGCTGTCGGTGAACGGGGGGCTGGGATAGTTTGGCACGTTAGCTCGCCCATCGGGACCTCAGCGCTTGCTGTTGATGGAGTACTGTTGTGGGGGTGGCCCAACCCCCCGTAACTGGGCCTTGCAACTGGCCTAACATGTAATAGGCCAGATAGTGTAGAGGAATATACTCATGTAAATATACCAATGTACCCTCATCCTTTGTAAGTATTAAGGGGTAGAATGGGGATTTCTCATTCTACCCCACTCATGTATATAAACCCCAGGAGGGGCAGGAGGAGGGACATCCTCTCATCCTTACCAACTCTCACCACTACTACAGAAATGGTCATCACAGACGGTTCAAAAACGTCATCACAGACGATTTTCTGAACCGTCTGAATTTATTGGTCAGTGATAATCGAAGGTTATCACAGACGGTTGTCGAACCGCCTGTGATATATCAATATCACAGACGGTTTTCAGTTAAAAACCGTCTGTGATATGTCATCACAGACGGTTTGTAACTAAAAACTATCTGTGATGTTGTTTTCTACCCATAAATCTATTTGTGTTTATTGGCTAGACTCAGGAAATGCTAGCCATGCCCTCTGAAACAAGCAGATAAACAAGTATATGTATACATACAATTCACATCTCAATTCATTTGACAAACATATAACATCCAATTCACATCACATTTCATTCACAGACATAAGGCATCCATTTCGCAAATGAATTAATTGAAATGAAATAAAATATCCATTAACAAATTCACAATCACAGAGTGATAAGAGCAATAAAAAATCATTCTGCGCAGTGGAACTCTCCATCTGGTCTTATGACTTTAGACCACAAAAACCAAGCGCACTCTCCTCAAATTTTTGCAAAGTCCGGCTGTTTCAATGCAGTTGTAGAGATGGGCGCAGCCTGTCAATAGGAATATCAATGCGCGTACATATATAAGCTAACAAGTATGAAATAAATGTGGGAAGATTGACAAACCTTAGAATTGGTGCGTATATATATAAGGGGACGCATCCGGCGATGATGTTGAAGAATGCGCGGGTGACAAACTTTAGTTGCTAATACGATGAAGCAAATGACACAAATTAGTGTATCAGGTTCATTGAACCGGATACACTAGTGTGTGTCACTTGCTTCATACCCCTTGAAGGTCTATGTGGCATATATTATTACTACAAGGTCTCTAAACAAAGTTCTATGAAGCAAATGACACAAACTAGTGTATCAGGTTCATTGAACAGGATACACTAGAGTGTGTCACTTGCTTCATGCCCCTTGTCTATGTGGCATATACTATTACTACAAGGTCTCTAAACAAAGTTTTATGAAGCAAATGACACAAACTAATGTATCAGGTTCATTGAACAGGATACACTAGAGTGTGTCACTTGCTTCATGCCCCTTGAAGGTCTATGTGGCATATACTATTACTACAAGGTCTCTAAACAAAGTTCTATGAAGCAAATGACACAAACTAGTGTATCCGGTTCATTGAACGGGAACACTAGAGTGTGTCACTTGCTTCATGCCCCTTGAAGGTCTATGTGGCATATATTATTACTACAAGGTCTCTAAACAAAGTTCTATCAAGGCTCCACACCATACAACATATTTATACTCAATTACTATCGTTTTTTTAAAAAGCAAATCATAGCATCACATAAAGGCCGGCGAGGGGTCGAGGAGGCGGCCAGCGAGGGCTCGGGGAGGCGACCGCAGGCGACGGGCGAGCAGAGGCGCCGGGCGTGGAGGTGAGCCCAGCGTCGGTCTTCGAATGCGGACGGCTCGGGGAGGCGGCCGGCGAGGGGTCGGGGAGGCAGCCGGCGAGGACTCGGGGAGACGACCGCAGGCGACGGGCAAGCGGAGGCACCGGGCGTGGAGGTGAGCCGAGCGTCGGTCTTCGAATGCAGACGGCTCGGGGAGGCGGCCGGCGAGGGCTCGGGGAGGCGACTGCAGGCGACGGGCGAGCGGAGGCGCCGGGCGTGGAGGCGAGCCGAGCGTCGGTCTTCGAACGCGGACGGCTCGGGGAGGCAGCTGGCGAGGGCTCGGGGAGGCGGCCGGCGAGGGCTCGGGGCGGCGGCTGGCGAGGGCTCGGGGAGGCGGCCGGCGAGGGCTCGGGGAGGCAGCTGGCGAGGGCTCGGGGAGGCAGCGGCGGCGAGACAGATCAGGATTTAGATATAGAATATAACTGCAGCATACGGGGAAAACCCTAGCCAGAGGGTATTTATAGGGAGGCTTATTACAGACGGTTCTAGACGTAGAACCGTCTGTGATATCAATATCACAGACGGTTCTAAGTTTAAAAACCGTCTGTGATAAATCTTATCACAGACGGTTTTTTATAAAAAACCGTCTGTCATAAGCTTTATGTCAGAACGCTTCGTGTTTCGATCGTCTAATTAACGTCTCTCGATCGTTATACGAAGTGTCTATATCATTAATGTTTGGGTATACGAACCGTCTATGCTAAAGGTTAAATATGCGTGCCTAATCCAGGTCTCTTCTACGTACGTACAATATGGCTTCTACTATTCTTGTGATCATCTCCTTCCTCTCATCTGTTCATCAAGAATTGTTCGGCCGGAACCTTACACAGGCGGCCAGCAATTTGCATCTGGAGCAGCTTCTCCGCACACGCCCTGCTCGCCTTCCCCGACTTTCTTGCATCCGTCAGCTCGACCTGATCATCCGCCGTCGACGGAGGCGTCTCGCTGCCACTCAAGAAAGGGAAACAGCCCTTACCCTGGTTCTTCTCCACAATGTGCGCAAAGCGGAAGAAGCTCTACATGCATTGGAGAGACTGATGGATAGCCTTGCCGATCAAGCAGAAACGACAGATTCTAAGGAATCTTTTTATGCTATCCTCTACGACATTATGGGCTATGCTACTGATTATTTGCCCAGGCTGGAGGAGGAAGTGCTGAGGATAAGGACAATCTTAACGGCGTTCGAGAAGTCAGTGGCTGATCCCCCAAGTCCCAAAGTCAAAGAAGAAGCGTACGAAGCCCAAAAGATTACAATCTGGGAAACTCTTTACCTGTGCGACTTTTGTAATAAATTTGCCTCTAATTGAAATTAATAAATTTGCCTTTAATTTGTGATCTCTTGTCTCAGTAGTTCTGTAGTTAAGTTATTAGAAGCAATGTGTACTTATATATTAACCTCTGATCATGAACAGAATATGACAGACAAAGGGACATCACAGACGGTTCTTGTTAAAAACCGTCTGTGAACATTCACAGACGGTTTTTAATAAAAAACCGTCTGTGATAATCCCAGATTATCACAGTCAATTTTTAATAAAAACCGTCTGTGATACTTTAGTATCACAGACGGTTCATCGGTAAGAACCGTCTGTGAGACTCGTTTTATCCGACACCACTAACACAGACGGTGTCCCAATTAAAACCGTCTGTGTTAGTGTCAATCACAGACGGTTTTGTCAAACCGTCTGTGATTGGCCATCTAGTATTAGGCTTTCTGTAGTAGTGCACACAGATCTTGCTCTCCCTGTTCTCCTTCTACTAGTCCCCTCTCTCTCTGTTTGGTCTATAACCACGACAGATATACTTCAATATCTTGTGCCTCAGAAGTCGCTCTGACTCCCCTAAAATCTGCACTGGCCGGGACTCAATGGTAAGATTTTACTCAATGACCAATGGCTTCAGCGATATCTCGCGCTCAGAATTTCTCAAATATTTACTATATATATTGCCCTTTAGGCCTCATGAATATACAACATAATATTTATAACATGGTATCAGAGCTGGTCTATCCTCGTGTGAAGGAAGGGCCTCCCTGTGCAACTTGGATCGTCCACCCCACGCGCCTTGTTCTATTTTTTTCGTATCGCACAACTCTGGTAGTTGTGCCCGAAGTTTTTATAGTAGCTGCACTGAACTTCAGTTGGTGGGAAAACAGAAGCGGAAGTAGACATCTAGGGAGGGACCGTAGTTGTAGTAGGAATTGTTAGTATAGTCGAAGAATGAGAGGCAACAAGCACAGTCGGAACAGATTGTGCTGTTAACCTAAGACGAAGCTTTTCTACCTGAAGCATTGAAAGGGCCTCGGTGATAGTCGGACGCGATGAGTGACTAAGCAGTTGAGCCTTGATAGGCTCAAATTGTGGGCGAAGATAGTAGGTGAAATCATAAAGATAAAAGCGATCATGATCCGTCTTCTACACTTTATGATACTCCTGACAAAGTGGAGAGACCAACTCGTCCAGCTGACACTAGAGACTAGCCAGGGTTTGAAAGAAGTCATCGACGGAAGAGTCCTCCTAACGAAACGTCTTTAAGGAGAAAAACGTCTTTAACTCACGCTGAAACGGAAATAACTGAGTATCACTGCTCTTCTGGTATCGCTCACGCAAGCGAATAAAACAGCATCGGTCGTTTCACTAATGAATATGTGCGTTATAAGAATATTAGTTACTACACTTATCCAAATATATTGTATACATACAGGTATCGACCTTAATAATTATAGCAAAAATTGACCGAGGCTAGTTGACATGTTATGGGATTGCAAATAAAATTTCGCCATGAAATTTGATGGTATGCAGGGGAAACAATAGAAAAGCAAGCTGCAAATATTTCACAAGTAAATTTATTGAAGCAGATACCATTACGAGTTGTCTACTTGTCTGCCTACCTTGGCTGCACCCACCGATAATATAAGGATTTCCATGGTGGAAATGGTTGGAGCAGGTACAAATACGATAGTAGCCTCCGTTTTCGATATCGTTGCATTGTTGGTTACTAGCGCAGCGTATCACTCCTCATCCGGCTGAGCCCTTGAACAATTTGGTCGGTCCGTAGTAGCAACAGAAAGGTCGGCCCAAGTAACACCGATGGTGCTTGCGTTTATCTGATCAGAACGAAGATCTGCCATGTTAAACCGATAATCATTATATGATATGAAAGCTTTAATGGTACTACTAGCATTTACAACGGGCTTTGCTCCGGTTTCTTCTTTCTGGATGATGGTAAATTTAATTGCCCGAAGGCGTTTCTTGAGTGGGATGTTGCAGCACCCCCATGCCAATTCAGCAGTCTTTCCCCTCTGCTTCCTCTTTGCATGATCATCGCATTAGCACATCGCACTTACGCCCAGTGACGGATCAGGATTAAAATTTAGAGAGGTTAATAAAACTTGCTTATCGATTTACCGAATACCGAGATTCCGGTCTACAGTAGCCTGCCACATTGCTGGTCACAGATGTAGCTATTTCTTCCCTGGTGAAGGCACATCGAAAATATCTTAAGCAAGTTAGTCTTGAGGGCTGCAGCAAAATAACCGATACAAGCCTTGTTGCCATTTCTGCAAGCTGCACTGAGCTTGCGGAGCTTGATATTTCATACTGCTTGGTTAGTGATTATGGTGTTGCAATCCTGGCATCCGCAAGGCACCTCAAGCTTCGTGTCCTCTCACTGTCCGGCTGCTCAAAGGTCACTCCGAACAATGTGCTGTTCTTGGGCAACATGGGGCAGTCTTTGGAGGGCCTCAATCTTTTGTTCTGCAACATGATCGGCGACCACAACATTTTATCGCTGGAGAAGAAGCTCTGGTGGTGCGACATTCTCGCTTAGGCAAATAAGATGGTTTGTTGTTGGAGTCATGTCTACTGGGTCAGCCACCTCCAGATACAGATATATGTCCTTAGCAATAGCAAAACCAATCATGTAGGGGCACTCTGCTGTCGAAGGCAGGGGGTGGTGGCCCCCCTTAACCTCTCGTTCGGTCCGCCCCTTCTTACGCCCATGACGTCGCTACTCGCTAGTATGAGGGTCAAACATGTAGGCCTCTATTTCGCAACCGACGATCACCATAGAGTATAGCCGTGGAACCTTGATAATCAAATTGAAGGATCACCAGAGTATTAGGGTATGTTCTTTACGGCTGCCGGCTTATGACTTTTGGCTGAAATTTTTGAATTTTAGTTGTATGCAACAGATATTACAGAGAGAGATACTCGCTTGCGATTTTGGCTGGTACAGATATTGGGCTTTTAACTTGTACAATTAACTTATAGATCTCATTTTAAGAAAATAGTTTATTTGAAAGTTATGTACTATAGTAAAAATCAAAAACCTCTTTTAGAAGCCAGCCCTTAATTGTAGTTGCCGAGTACACCGGGCGTGGTGGCGATGTTGAAGATGATAGGAGCATGCAGATATGATGGATTGGCGGTAATAGTCTGAATGGTAATAATCTGACTTAGATCTCCGGTCTAGACACAACGTGACGTTGACTTGGGAAAGTATGTCCTTGTTAACGCACAAAATGGGACATTGATCGATAGCACCATACAAGAATGTCTTAGGTTTAAGGAAGTGCTCCAAACAGTTCTAGGTTCTTTACTGCAATGGCTGAAAATATAACGTAACTGCCCTTAGTTTTTTATATGTAATTAAATTTAAAAATAAAAAATAAAAAGCTATATCATCATGGACAATGCAAATGAATAAGAAGGAAAAAAAACAAAATGCCCCAAAAAAGCCAAAAAGCTAAAAGCCAGAAGTAAAAGCTTGCTAAAATGGAAACATCATTCAAGAAATCAATGCATATGTAGTTGCCCCCTTTGACACGCCAAAGACTGTGCCTATCGCACAATTAATGTAAGAGCGTTATGGGTCTTTTCTTTTTAGCTACAGCTTATGACTTTTGAGCTATTCGTGAGAGATAGTATGAAGTAAGAGAAACTTTTGTGCAGTTTTGACTGATATAAATGTAGTCGATATAGTGTGTACTATAATTAACTTGTAGACTTTGTTTTAAAAAGACATTCCGTTTAAAAGGTAGTTACTGTAAAAAATCGAAAAAGTAGCTTTTAGAAGCTGAAAAAAGAGACCCTATGTCTATCGCTCTATCCGTATAATATCTCAATTTTTTAATTATATCTCAGTGATTGGAAAAGCATTTCAAAAAATTTTGATCGCTTCCAAGTGAGTTGTTAAAATTTGAAAAATTATTTGCATCCTTTCTCAAATTCTTGAATCAAAAATCAAAACATGAGACCATTTTAAAAGCACTTTTCTGGATTCCAGTTTTCTTTGAGAATCTATTCAAAACCTTGTATGGATCGAAATGGCGATAGAGGGGGGTGAATGTCGACTCTTAAAACCTTGCCCCCAGAAACTAAGTACTCAAATCTTCCCTCCGATAGTTATGGAAACTATGAAGCGGGATTCAAAAGCTCTTAGGAGACCTAAGCTTACAGAGGAAAACACACGACACACAAATAACAGAGACAACAAGAGAAATAAAAACACAGGTAACACAAATAGCAAAAATCACTCTGGGCCGGTCAGACCGCATGCATCAGGCCGGTCTGACCGCTCCCTGGCCGACGGTTAGACCGCCCGGGCCATACTGGTCTGACCGCCCCATAATAGCCGGTCTGACCGCCATATTGATACCGGTCTGACCGGTCCTCGAGTTCAGATAGCAGAGAGGCTGGTTTTTCAGACAGCAAATTTGAGATCTTCCCAAACAAAGAAATTTGAGACTCTCCCTTTTGAATTTTTCTGTCCAGAAGAGAAGGAATATAACCCAAATAGCCACTGGGGCCTGGGAGACCAAAAGAAACCACCCCAAAACCAAGAATTGAGAAGATTCCCTAAAATCTGAAAATATGCAGAGTGCTGTACTCAATCCCAAATTCCTTTTCAATCTCAAGACCTTTGCCCATGAGACTTTGTAGAGACAAAAGCAATAGTCTAAGGGCTCAGAAAATCAGGCCAGGCCACTTTCTTTTGGAGAGAAGAGAAAATCTTACCAAACCCTAGAATCCCAGAGATGAGACACAAACCTGAAAACTTACAGAGACTCCACCAAAAACCACATTAGTCCTCAAACGTTGATCCTTTGGTCATGAAACTTTGAGGATAGCTACTTAATAGCCTCTGAACTCAACATGTCAAGTTTCATGCCATCTCAACAAGAAAATCATGATTCTCACCAAAACCATAGAAATTGTAAAAGAAGAACAGAGGAGCTCAAAAACCCAAATCTGAGGTTAAACTTGATTTGCTCTTGGGAAAACTCGATCAAATGACCTTGAGGCACTATCCCAACATAGAGCAATCCATTTTGAGCCTTCTCAGCGAGAAACAACAAGAGAATGCAAAAACTCAAAAATCCCCAAAAGAGTAATGAAGAACACAGGAGGCAGAGAAATAAACTTCAGTGATTTCATTCTTGAAGAACAAAGATTACAGAGGAGTCCCGATACCACGATTACAACCAGATGAGTGATTACATGATAGCTCAACTCAACCTCTCCCTCTCCATCTCAAGAACACAAGCTCAAGAACACAAGAACTCTACATGCTTGGAGAGGAGCTACGAGCAAGACAACAGAGAGAGGAGGTGCTACGAAGGAGACACAGCCTGCTGCCTCCCCTGCTCTCAACCACTAAAGACTAAAACCAAAACAACCATCTAAAGCTCATTTTGACTAAAGCACAAACCCTAAAGTCTAGAAACTCTTGGAATGCATGAGGGGGCATGCAGCCACTCCCTCCTATTTATAGCCCTTGGCTAATGGGTCTCCACCCCGTTACGCCTGCTGAACCCGAACGGAACCGTCTCCCGCTTGTGCAGCCTCGCGAAATTACCAATTCGCCCCTCCTGCACCTTCCGGGAAGCTTCCGCGCTCCTTGTCATCCATGACTCGCAACCACATCGAATCACCATCGTCTTTGACACATCCGACCGTTCTGACCTCGACACCACATGCAGTATAGTTCACTGCGAACTGCCAGATGCCATAAAGATACTTTGCTTAACTTCTCCATCATTTTCTCATGTATATTGAGAAGGAAGCGCACATCATCTGTGGCTGCTTGAATCATCATGTCAGACAAAGGCCTATTTGTCCAAAAGTTAGGGTCCTCAAAATCCATCAAAATTATAACCATTTGCCAGCTTTCATGAAAATATAATATCAGTAAAATGGAACATCGAATGGTGAAAAGTTATCATCGAAAGTAACACAAGCTTTGTTAGACCATGTGGCTAGGTCTAGAATTTTTATGATGATGAATAATTGACAACCTTGCGTAGTATTGTTATTCGAGGCGTGTGCGTGCGTGCGAGGATTAACATCGGTCAAGTCGGTGAGAACTTGTGCTGGGAAAAATGTTCTTTGATCTTTGCATGTGCAGGTTGAGCGTGGAGACGGTCATAGTCGGTGATGAGGAAGACCGAGACTAGGAGGGGGAAATCTGAGGTCCAGGCAGTTGAGGATGTCACGAGGTGGTTGGGCTCACACTGAAGCACATAGAGATCAAAGGTGGATGGTGCGTGAAGAAGCTACAGGAGGTGCAGTCTTGGAGGCTTCGACACGCGATGAGTTGAAAAGTCGGAAGTTTGAAAACCTGTGTTAAGAAGGGTTTCGGGTCCCTTGAAAATTAGTGGGCCAAAAATCTAATTGAGGAAAAAAAAAGGGCTAGGCTTAATTAGTTGGACGAGTTGTTTTAGGGTTCCAAATAGAGTTTGAATAGGAAACGGTCGGCCGTACAAAATAAAAGTACAGAGACCGCGGCTATTGCGGAGGAGCGGATGGATATTTTTAGGTGAGGTTGGCCGTGACTTTTGAGCAGAAAAGGAGATTCGGCGGCTTGTGATTGAGGCACCAAAAAAGAGTCTGCTTGCATGCTTTGATGGATGTTGCATGCGTTGTGTACGGGCATGGATGATGGCAATGTGTTGATGGATAATGAGTTTTCGTTGGCATGCATGCGTAGTTGATTGTTTTGGCTAGTCTGCATGCAATGCATGAGATTTTTGGCCGTAAGATTGAGCGGCGTGTTCTGATCTTTTTGTCTTGAAGCGCAATCGGCGGCGTCTCGTCTTCCATTTTCTCGTGCGCGTGCATCGCAGATTTTCATCGGTGCACTGTGGAGACGTGGCTGAGATTCACGCACACGGGAATCCTGTGAAGGAATGCGCGTAGGCTACGGAAGCAGAAAACAAAACTTTTCTACCGCGCACACAAGGACATCATGCTTAAGGAGGGATCATGGATCGTTACCACTAGACGCGCAGCACAAAGGAAGAAGAGTTGGAGAAGCCGATCCAACCACGCGCGTCGAGGTAGTAGTGGAAGTAGCCGATCGTCCCGAACAGGTCATCTCCTCCACGCGATTAACCACACCACGAACAGATCCAATCTGTTGGTTGTTGATGCCGATCAACGCCGCAACGAGCAGCGCCTCCACCGGTATCCACACGTCCGGGGCTGGAACGCCGATCGCGAGTGTACTAGCACTCGTGAGCGGCTAGGGTTTGGCTCAGGAGGTGGCGGCTAGGGTTTTGTTTGGAGGTTAACAGAAGCACGTGAACACCTCAGCCCCTCGCCACCATATATATATAGACCTCCTCACTTGGGCCTTGTAGACTGAGGCCCAATAGGAATCTATTCGGATCTCTATCCGAATTGAGCCCATATCCGAATCATATTCGAATTAGTGTTCCAACCCGTTAAGTGTGCGACCCTATAGGTTCACGTATACTTGGTCGCGACCCAGAAATGCCTTTCCGGTCACCCTGTTAATAGCGGCCTCTAGTAAGACATATTAACCCCAAAGTATACGTAAAGATCATATCGGCTGAACCTGTAATGTTCTACTGTACGAATCCCTTTGCCTCACGATATAGATTGAGCTCAAGGCGAGACCTGTGTCATCCTCTTAATAGCTCAATCACACTCTCGATTCCGTGATGGATTATAAACTTGTGGTTGACTCCTCAATCACCTTGGCATGGCCATGCACTTTCATAATCCATTACATCGAGGGGCCCAGAGATATCTCTCCCATAAGGAGGGGCAAATTCTATCCTGATCATTCACATCCCACTACATGTTTCATGGCAAACCCGAAGACTACTTTTATGACTACCCAGTTACGGAGTAATGTTTAATAGTCCCAAAATAAGCTACTACGCATGTTGGGAACCATGATGATCTCAAGTCTAAGGATTCTACATAAACACTACTTGAGACCAACTGATGACACATGGAATCTCTGGAGTGTCTCATGGCGGGTCTATCCAACATATGTTCACTAACACATGTCCACATTATTGATTTGGTATCACCATACCATGATCCATGAGACATGATCATCAATCAATACATATGCTGATCTTTGAATCATATTTGTTCCTCATATGATATATGATCAGGGATCATTTAAAAATAGCAACATTTTAGCATTAAGAGTCTCATGAATAAGTCACATACCCATTGATCAACAATGATAATGTCTATTTCAAGGAACAAAGTAATGCATCATAAACATAGTATGTGATATATATATAACATCTCCATGTTGCCTCTAGGGCATATCACTAACAGTCTCCCACTTGCCTGCTTTAATCCATAAATGGATCTTTGCAGCTTGCATATCTTTCCAACTGATTGCGGATCGACAAAACCTGTGGGCTGTGTCATGTACACATACTCACTCAGATTTCCATTAAGGAAAGCTGTTTTGACATCCATGTGCCATATTTCATAGTCGAAATATGCAGCAATTGCTAGAATGATCCGAATAGACTTTAGCATTGCGACGGGCGAAAAAGTTTCGTCATAATCAACACCTTGAATTTGTTTGAAACCTTTTGCCACCAATCACGCTTTATAGATGTGAACATTTCCATCTATGTCTATCTTTTTCTTGAAAACCCATTTGCACTCAATGGTTTTAACACCATCAGGTGGATCAACCAAGTTCCAAACTTGATTACTGTGCATGGATTCAATTTCGGATCTCATGGCTTCAAGCCATTTCTCAGAGTCTGGTCCCACCATCGCTTCTTCATAGGTCTTAGGCTCATCGTTGTCTAACAACAATATGTCCCGTTGTTGAGTAGTCAAGAACATGTACCTCTCAGGTGCACGACGTGACCTCTCTGACCTACGTGGTGCCGGTGTGTCCACAACAGGTTCTTCAACAGTTTGTTCATCTTGTTGTGGTTTTGTAGGAGCTGAAACGTTTTCAGGTGTTTCTCGAATTTCTTCAAGTTGCACCGTGCTCCCACTATCCCTTCTTGAGAGAAACTCTTTCTCTAAGAAGACACCATGCTGGGCGACAAACACTTTGCCTTCTTCTTGATTATAGAAGTAATATCCTTTTGTTTCCTTAGGATACCCGATAAAGAAGCATTTATCAGACTTAGGAGTGAGCTTATCAGATTGTAAATATTTTACATAAGCCTCACATCCCCAAATCTTAAGAAAAGACAAGCTAGGACGTTGTCCTGTCCACATCTCATATGGTGTCTTTTCTACTGATTTTGATGGAACCCTGTTTAGTGTGAACACGGCTGTTTCAAGAGCGTACCCCCAAAAAGACAACGGAAGATCACTTTGGCTCATCATGGAGCGCACCATATCTAATAAGGTGCGATTTCTCCGTTCAGATACCCCATTCCATTGAGGTGTTCCTGGCGGAGTCAATTGTGGAACAATTCCACAATCCTTCAGATGATTGCCAAACTCATGGGTCAAATACTCGCCTCCACGATCAGATCGTAGAAACTTGATTGTCTTGCCTAAATGATTTTGCACTTCATTTTGGAATTCTTTGAACTTTTTAAAGGATTCAGACTTATGCTTCATCAAGTAGATATACCCATATCTACTAAAGTCATCAGTAAAAATTATGAAGTACTGAAAACCACCTCTGGCTGTTGAGCTCATTGGTCCACATACATCAGAATGTACGAGTGCCAATAAGTCACTTGCACGTTCACCTTGTCCGGTGAAGGGTGCCTTTGTCATCTTGCCAAGTAAACAAGATTCGCATGTCTCAAATGATTCAAAATCAAATGAGTGTAGAATACCATCTCTATGGAGCTTCTCCATGCGTTTCTCATTTATGTGGCCTAAGCGACAGTGCCAAATAAACATGGGATTCAAATCATTCGGACGTTGCCTCTTTGCATTAATGTTATAGACTGGTGACCCTTCAAGAGTAATAACATATAACCCATTCACCAATGGAGTATGACAATAGAAAATATGTTTGAAATAAAGAGAACAACCATTGTCCACAGATCTAAAGTCATAACCTTCTGCTTGCAAACATGAAGCAGAAATAATGTTCTTCGAAAGAGATGAAACACAATAACAATTATTCAATTCCAAAACTAATCCTGAAGGTAAAGACAATGGTATGGTGCCAACAGCCACCGCAGCAACTTTTGCTCCATTGCCAACACGAAGATCCACTTCGCTCCTCCTCAAACTTCTACTTTTTCCTAGCCCCTGCAACGATTTGCAAATGTGAGCAACCGATCCGGTATCAAATACCCAAGAATCAGTGAATGAAGTAGCAAGATTGATCTCTATAACATTTATACCTGGAGTGGAAGTCGTACTTCCCTTCTTCTCAAGATCCTCCAAGTACTTTGGGTAGTTCCTTTTCCAATGTCCTGATTGCTTACAGTAGTAACAATCTGCATCAGGAGCAGCTCCCTTCTTGACTTGCTTGGCCTTAGAACTTCTCGCGATCTCATCATCACATGATTGCTGCTTTTCTTAATGCTTTCCTCCGCAGCTTTTAGCATCCCATGCAACTCAGCCAAGGTCTTGTCCATGTTGTTCATGTGATAGTTCAGTATGAATGGCTCAAAGCTCGGGGGGAGCGACTGGAGAATCACATCAGTAGCCAACTCTTGGCTAAGGGGAAAGCCAAGCTTTTCCAGACTCTCAATGTAGCCAATCATCTTAATCACATGAGGGTTGACGGGATTCCCTTCTGCAAGCCTGCACGCAAACAAGGACTTTGAAGTGTTGAACCTCTCAGCCCTTGCTTGATTCTCAAACATACCACGCAACCCCACAATGATATTGTAGGCATCTGTGTTCTCATATTTCTTCTGATGCTCAGAGGACATTGTGGCAAGCATGAGACAGCTCACATCAAGGTAACATTCGTTTGCTTCTCATAAGCTCTCCGTGCAGCCGTAGTAGCATTATCAGGCAAGTCATCGGGGTAAGGAGACTCAAGGACATACTCCTTCCGCTCTTGCTTGAGAACAATTCTCAAGTTGCGATACCAATCCATAAAGTTTGTTCCATTGAGTTTTTCTTTCTCAAGAATAGATCGCAAATTAAAAGTACTGGATGCGGTGTTAGCTGACATGATCTACAACACAAGAATATGCAAAGTTTAGCACTATGTTTATGTTCATCTTTATTAAACTATTTAACAAAAGACTCCCACTATGTGTTTTGCAACAAAACTCCCTCTAAGTTACATAGTGGGTCAAGATCCTCATTTCACTAATTCCTAGTGAGCTTTGGCATCACGGCTAGAAAACTAGTGATATGGGTAAGCAACACCTTGCTAATCACATCCCTATGTGACTCTTGCTTGTTGGGTGACATCAGTATGCCCCGGCCCCAACCTATGCCCCAAGGTCCAAAACTATTTTGATAACCTTGTTAAGTAAACCAAATGCTTCCGCATGTAGATGTCCGACATCTACCCCAAATAATGATGATAACCGATGGCACTCTACTTTGGTAGACCTACCATACGGTGATCATTATCTTTTGGTGCAACATATGGAAGGGCATTAACACCTAATTTTTATGAGGGATTCTATCCTACCATAGCAACATATCACATATATCATTGCATAAGAATAAGAGAGATAACATCACAGATAAACACATTAACTGTGAAATAGTATGGCCCAAAAGGTGATATCCATCTCCATGTAGGCGTAGACGATCTCCATCCTCCACATCACTCCTTTAGGCCACCATGCTTGAAATCTTGTAACCTCAAAACTAGGCTACTACTATAATAGCTAGAAATTGAAGATTACAAAGAGAGATTCAAGCATTAAGGTCGACACGCAGGTCGTTAAATACAATATAGACAGCTAACAATAGCTGAAATAATCATGACACACAGGCCATGAACGAATGTTACATGCATCACATACATCTCATACATTCCAATAAGCTATAGGGCCATACTATTTACACCATTCCCTGCAAAGACAAGTTAGATGTAGAATCACATTCTACCTAACGATGTGAACCCATGACGCTATACAAGGGGGGTACACACGGCGGTCCCACTGGCCGGTCAACGGGCGGGAGGTCGAGGGGGAGCCGCCCCTCGCGGGTTTCAGGGCAGCGCCCTGAACACCCTACGAAATTTACAGATCCAATCTATGAAATCGCTATGGAAAAACTATTCGGCACAACCACCTTATGCCGATCCGAGACATTCTCTAGGACGCTAGTTTTTCCACTGGGCCGAGGCTATCAGATCCATAACCTACTAGTATTCGACATAACCACCTTATGCCGATCCGAGACATTCTCTAGGACACTAGTTTTTCCATTGGCCCAAGGCTATCAGATTCATATCCTACTAGTATTCGACATAACCACCTTATGCCGATCCGAGACAATCTCTAGGGCACTAGTAGTGATACAATCTGCGCCTCATCTAACCCCTATTCACCGATTGATCTCATCAACCCGTGCTACCACCGATTCATCACATGAACCAACTGATCTAGACTGTATTAGATCCAATCTACTACAACCGCATATCAACATATGCACTGATCCAGATCGCAAACTAAACAAGATGGCTCTGATACCACTGAAGGAATGCGCGTAGGCTACGGAAGCAGAAAACAAAACTTTTCTACCACGCACAAGGACATCAAGCTTAAGGAGGGATCATGGATTGTTACCACTAGACGCGCAGCACAGCGGAAGAAGAGTTGGAGAAGCCGATCCAACCACGCGCGTCGAGGTAGTAGTGGAAGTAGCCGATCGTCCCGAACAGGTCGTCTCCTCCACGCGATTAACCACACCACGAACAGATCCAATCTGTAGGTTGTTGATGCCGATCAACGCCGCAACGAGCAGCTCCTCCACCGGTATCCACACGTCCGGGGCTGGAACACCGATCGCGAGTGTACTAGCACTCGTGAGCGGCTAGGGTTTTTCTGGAGGTTAACAGAAGCACGTGAACACCTCAGCCCCTCGCCACCATATATATATAGACCTCCTCACTTGGGCCTTGTAGACCGAGGCCCAATAGGAATCTATTCGGATCTCTATCCGAATTGAGCTCATATCCGAATCATATTCGAATTAGTGTTCCAACCCGTTAAGTGTGCGACCCTGTACGTTCACGTATACTTGGTCGTGACCCAGAAACGCCTTTCCGGTCACCCTGTTAATAGCGGCCTCTAGTAAGACATATTAACCCCAAAGTATACGTAAAGATCATATCGGCTGAACCTGTAATGTTCTCATGTACGAATCCCTTTGCCCCATGATATAGATTGAGCTCAAGGCGAGACCTGTGTCATCCTCTTAATAGCTCAATCACTCTCTTGATTCCGTGATGGATTATAAACTTGTGATTGACTCCTCAATCACATTGGCATGGCCATGTACTTTCATAATCCATTACATCGAGGGGCCCAGAGATATCTGTCCCACAAGGAGGGGCAAATTCTATCTTGATCATTCATATCCCACTACATGTTTCATGGCAAACCCGAAGACTACTTTTATGACTACCCAGTTACAGAGTAATGTTTAGTAGTCCCAAAATAAGCTACTACGCATGTTGGGAACCATGATGATCTCAAGTCTAAGGATTCTACATAAACACTACTTGAGACCAACTGATGACACATGGAATCTCTGCAGTGTCTCATGGCGGGTCTATCCAACATATGTTCACTAACACATGTCCACATTATTGATTTGGTATCACCATACCATGATCCATGAGACATGATCATCAATCAATACATATGCTGATCTTTGAATCATATTTGTTCCTCATATGATATATGATCAGAGATCATTTAGAAATAGCAACATTTTAGCATTAAGAGTCTCATGAATAAGTCACATACCCATTGATCAACAATGATAATGTCTATTTCAAGGAACAAAGTAATGCATCATAAACATAGTATGTGATATATATAACATATCCATGTTGCCTCTAGGGCATATCACTAACATCCTGTGCAGTTCCTGTGTGTGCCCCGAGAGATCAAAGCGAGGTCATGTTGCGTGGAGATAGAGATTGCCGAGTGATTCTGATGAGAGAGATTCAAGTTTGCAAAATTAGTGCAATCATCAGCCAGAACTCATTGCATGCGTGAGTTCTTTTTCTCATTTTATTTTTTTAGTTTTCTTTGTTTGTTTTTTGTGTGTGTTTTTTTAATAATTGCAGGTAAAAAAATATAAATATTTAGAAAAGCTTTCGCTAGGTGCTGCAATCATTCACCCCCCTTTGATTGCCATCGGCAATCCTACAAGTGGTATCAGAGCAGGTTGCTATGGCATCAGAGAGATATGTGAATCGTCCCCCCATGCTATATGGTACTGATTTTGCTTTTTGGAAGTTCAGATGCAACCTTATATTGAGGCTCAAGGTAGTGATGTTTGGAAGAAAGTTTCTACACCTTATGAGGTTCCTGCTACTGTTACTAATTTAAATAAAGCAGATGTTGATTTAAATGCTCAAGCTCGTAACTTGCTATTTTAAAGGAATTTCTCGCAAAGAATTTGATCGTGCAGCTCATATTAATTCTGCCCATTATTATGAAGGAACCACTAAAATTAAGAATGTGCGTAAAAATCTTTATCAAAAAGAATATTCTGATTTTGCTATGAAACCTGATGAATCCATTGATGATCTCTTTGCTCGGTTTGAGAACATATTTAGTGATTTGCGCGGTGTTGGTGTTATTCCTCATGCAACTAAAATTTTGAGGTCTTTAGGTTCTAAATGGTTGATGGTTGTTATAACTATTAATCAAACTGTCGATCTAGATACTTTAACCATGGATGATCTTTATTCTAGATTAAACACCTATGAGATGGAAGCTTTGCCATCTAAGATTAATAAATTTTCATCTTTAGCACTTGTGACTAACCCCGTGTAGGCTGTTTCATTGAGTGCTTTGTCTTGTGTTTTTTTGTCTGACTTGTCTTCTTTTTCATAGGAACAGTTCGAGCAGCTTCCTGAAGAGGACTTGGTGTTGATCTCCTCACGAGCATACAAGGCACTCAACAATGTGAGGATAAGGAAGCGAGGTGGTGTGTCAGGTCCGATCAGATGCTATGAGTGTGGCGAGCCAGGCCACATTAAGATTGATTGTCCCAAGCTCAAGGGAAAGGTGGTGAAAGAAGAGAAGAATTATCGTCGTCAGTCATCCAAGAACAACAACATCAAGGGTGACAATTTCCGTCGTAAGCTTGCTGAAAAGATCATATCGGCTATTGAGCGTCTTGATTTGAGCAATGTGGAATATGAGAGCTACGACGATGATGACCACGACGATGATGATGCTAAAGGCAAGAAGAAGAATAATGATGACTTCACGGGCATGTGTTTCATGACAGGCAACAACAATGATGATGGCGACAGTGATCCCGATGAGGTAAGACCATCATATGATGAGCTTAAAGATGGTTTGATTAAACTTGCTATTGAATTAAAAAAGACAAAATAGAAATTGAAATAAAATAATTGTGTTATTGAAATCCTGAATTCTAAAATTAATGGACTTAGAGTTTTAATTCCTGATGATGAATCATGTGAGTCTTGCCAAGTTTTACATTCTGAGTTGGAGGCTATTAAATCTATTAGTGCATCAAACCTGGTTCAACTTAGAGATACAACTGATAAATTTGATGAATTAAAATTGATACAATATTATTATAATGAGAAATTAAAATTTGCTAATGATGAAATTGAAAAGTTCAAATCTAGTTCTTCTATATATTTAGAGTTAAGTATTTCAAATGTTCAATCTAAAGTTTGCTCTAAATGTGAATTGCTAGAAGCTAAACTTAGTTCATCTCAGGAAACAATTCAACAAATGCTTTATCATGAAAACATGTCTTGCTCAAATTGTCCTAAGTTAAATATTGAAATTGTTGATTTAACTAGGCAATTGAATGATTTTGCTAAAAAGGAAAAATTGGCTCAATCTAGTGATTTCAAGAATTTTGTGAATGAAACTGTTAAATGCACTGTTTGTTCCACTTTGGCTAAGAAAAATGAGTACCTTAAGGACACTTTAGAGAGATTTTCTTTTGGTAAGAAAAATCTGAATATGATTCTAGACAAGTCAAAAACAAGTGTGAAAAATCGTGGTCTAGGATTTAATTTTGTTGAGCATGCCAAGAATAATTCTCCTAAGGTTGTTAAGTCTCTTAAATCTGGAAAGATTGAAGTAAAATCTGAATCAAAACAAACTGTGTTTAAATCTGTTGGCTTTGTGCAAAGTTCATCGAATAATAATATAGGTGCTAGCTCATCATCTCACAAAAATTCTGGTTATGTTAAATTTCATTGTACCTACTGTGGAAGAGATGTGCACTTACATGAATTTTGCTTTAGGCGTGCTAAGAAAGAGAAGAAAGAAAGATTGAATGCTTTAAGACAAAAACATATAATCTCTTTTATTCCTAGAACTAATGTGAAAGCTAAGTTTTTAGAAAACTTTTATAATGATTTTAAAATTGCTTTACATGCTAGTCTAGGATATAATTCAAATAAGTCACGTTTTTTTGGCATTTTAACCATTCACATGCTCATGATTTTGGTTCTAGATTTGTTGCTGTCTCTCCACGTCGTGTGTCACAGTACTGGATTCCTAGATCTTATTTCACTAACTCCAGTACTGTGAGATCAATGTTTCCTATGATGTAAGAATAGCTGAAAGGGATGGAGAACATGTGCTAGATTGGGTTCCGATCTTTATCATCATCGTTTGATTGGAACACTTGATGATTCTCTACTCCTTTGATGACTTGCAAGATATTTCACTTTTTGAGAGACAATGTGGGAAAGGTGATGTAGTCTTACACCCTATTGAATTGGATTCTTATGTTGATGATATTTTTTTCAAAACCACTTGATTCCTCTTATTTTGCTCATTTGCGAAGTGGGTTGGGCGTGTTGCATCCTATGGGATTATTCTGAGGGGGAGCTTGATGTTTAAAAATTTAGGAAGTTTTGTTTATTATACTTGTCAATTAAATCAATAAGTCCAAGCCATGAAATTTAAATGAGTTGTGGAGCTCTCTTTATCATATTTATTCATATGTTGTGTAGTTTTGATCATAACTGGTTATAATTAATTTATTGCACTTCAACTAAAATATGACATGGTGGAATACTTTGACTAGATTGATTATAGATAGTACTTTGCAATGTTCATTAAAAAGAATTAGCTTAATTGTGAGTCTTATTTTAAATCTAGGCTATGAGGCTCACATGTTTCATATTGCAATCTTTTTATGATCATTCAATTTGGCATGTTATAAAAAAAAGAAGAAAAAGACGTTTCAAAAGATATATGCTCCAAGCATGCCATTGTAAATAAAAAAAGGCACAAAAAGTGCAAAAGATGAAAAGAAGTATGCTTCAAGCATGCCACCATTTACAAGAAGTAAGCTATTATGAAAAGAAGTATGCTATAAGCATGCCACATGCGTAAAAATTGAATGTGGAACAATAGGTTGTTATATGAGACTACTAGCTCATCTAGATTAAAGATTTGCTCCACTTTTAGGCTTTGACTTTTTGTTGTGATATCCTATTGTGCTCTTTATAATTGAGTTGGTCATTGTTGAGATGCCTGTCATTGATATGAATTGCTTAATCATATTGAAAACCTTGTTTTGATATTGCTATATGATATATGACTTTATATGATCTAGATAGCTCTACTCAAAAAATTATGGCTTGGTTAAATTATTAAATCAATTCAAATTGATTTGGATAATCTACAAAGCTTCTTGATTTTTATTCTCATTGCTCCTCCTTAAAATTATTTTTTTGTCTGAATTTTCTTGATGATTACATTGCCAAAGGGGGAGAGATTTGGTGTGCCTTTTGAGATATTGGAGAAATTCGCTAAAACTCATCTCTTGTGTTGAGGGGGAGAGATTTGAGATTTGTGGCTCAATTTTTTCGGCTTCAGTTCTTCACTTATATCTGTTTGAAGCTATTCATCATACAATCGTACGGTGTTGTCAATGTATTCATCAAGGGAGAGATTGTTAGACTATGTGGCTAGGTCTAGAATTTTTATGATGATGAATAATTGACAACCTTGCGTAGTATTGTTATTCGAGGCGTGTGCGTGTGTGCAAGGATTAATATCGATCAAGTTGGTGAGAACTTGTGCCGGGAAAAATGTTCTTTGGTCTTTGCATGTGCAGGTTGAGCATGGAGACGGTCATAGTCGGCGACAAGGAAGACCGAGACTAGGAGGGGGAAATCTGAGGTCCAGGCAGTCGAGGATGTCACGAGGTGGTCGGGCTCACGCTGGAGCACATGGAGATCAAAGGTGGATGGTGCGTGAAGAAGCTATAGTAGGTGCGGTCCTGGAGGCTTCGACACGCGATGAGTTGATAAGTCAGAAGTTTGAAAAACCTGTGTTAAGAAGGGTTTTGGGTCCCTTGAAAATTAGTGGGCCAAAAATCTAATTGAGATAAAAAAGGGCTAGACTTAATTAGTTGGACGAGTTGTTTTAGGGTTCCAAATAGAGTTTGAATAGGAAACGGTCGGTCGTACAAAATAAAAATACGGGTACCGCGGCTATTGCGGAGAAGCGGATGGATATTTTTAGGTGAGTTTGGCCGTGACTTTTGAGCAGAAAAGGAGATTCGGCGGCTTGTGATTGAGGCATCAAAAAGGAGTCTGCTTGCATGCTTTGATGGAAGTTGCATGCGTTGTGTACGGGCATGCATGATGGCAATGTGTTGATGGATAATGAGTTTTCGTTGGCATGCATGCGTAGTTGATTGTTTTGGCTGGTCTACAAGCAATGCATGAGATTTTTGGCCGTAACATTGAGCGGCGTGTTCTGATCTTTTTGTCTTGAAGCGCAATCGGCGGCGTCTCATCTTCCGTTTTCTCGTGCGCGTGCATTGCAGATTTTCATCGGCGCAATGTGGAGACGTGGCCGAGATTCACGCACATGGGAATCCTGTGCAGTTCCTGTGCGTGCCCCGAGAGATCAAAGCGAGGTCACGTTGCGTGGAGATAGAGATTGCCGAGTGATTCTGATGAGAGAGATTCAAGTTTGCAAAATTAGTGCAATCATCAGCCAGAACTCATTGCATGCGTTAGTTCTTTTCTCATTTTATTTTTTTAGTTTTCTTTCTTTGTTTTTTGTGTGTGTTTTTTTATAATTGCAGGTAAAAAAATATAAATATTTAGAAAAGCTTTCGCTCAGCGCTGCAATCATTCACCCCCTCTGATTGTCATCGACGATCCTACAAGCTTTCAGACCTTCAGCAGCAATAATGTTCTAAACAGGAGTTTTATAATTTTCATCACACATCGCTAACCTGCCTTAGATGGGTACAGACTTCTTTCTTTTCAGGATACGGCATCCCAACATAAAGCACTACCACAATATCAAACCACACGATCAAACAAACATGAAACACAGAAGAAAATGAGCTGCAGTCTTTCATACACTTAGTAAACATCTACATGGTATTGAGAGAAGAAGGATTAATTGATACGATGTTTGACAGAACCAACACATTTGTTAGCAAGAGAACTGATGGAACCACAGTATGTTATTCCAGCTAAGCAATACATTTGCAATTTCGTATGTAATCAGGTGTTGTTGTGGTTACAGACCAAACAGAGAGAGAGATGGTAGTGGAGAGTTGGGAGAGTGATGAATAATGACCTGGGGTCCTCCCTATGACCCGCATTGGATATATATATCTCCATATGGAGAGTGCTTTTACAATTATACCCTCACATCTAGGTGTCCCCCTCAGGGGCACTTATGTCATTACACATATCCTGTTTTGGACCTTACATTCCTCTAACAGGCCTGCTGGGCTTAGGTGGGGGCCACCCCTACAACAGGAGCCTCTCATGGTGAAGGGCTTCACGGGCCGAAGCCATGTTGCCGAACCCTTTGGCCTCCTCCGTCCCTGCGGCCTGTGAGCTTTCCCAACATCCGGCGAAGCCTTACTACTTGGTGTGGTGCCCGCCCCGCCGTCGGGGTGCTCACGCGGCAGGCCGTGATCGGTGCGCCGTGGGCTATTGGCGGTTGCATAACCGTGGCCGCTCGCTCCTCCCCCAGAAAAGTGGGGCACTTGGTAGGGGAGCTGTTGCGGCGTCTGTCCGCATTCCAGCGTGTGCCTCGTTAGCGCTGAATGGTTGCTGCTACTCACCGCGGGCAGTTGGACCGCTGGGCACCCATCGTTTGCGCTTCTGTCGATTAGCGTGCCGCCGATTGACCTCCCGCCAGCCTGGCGTCTCTTCGCCGGGTGAGCCTGGGTATAAATACGTCAATGTCATGGGTTGCTCCTTGGTCACCCCCGGTTACTCATTTTGCACCTGCACGTGGTTATCTTCTCATATGTAGGCCACTATAGTTCATCTGCGTTTGATGACCGCGTCTGGTGACGCTGATGTCAGCGAGCGCTGATGAACAATAGACGGCCTATTTATGGGAATACATCACAGCTTGCTGCAGAAATCTTGGACGTTTCCGATATCCTACTCGCACTTTACGCTTTTGCGTGGAAATGACAAAGTCTAGTCTTTTGAACGGGTAGCAGCGGAGCTGGCGCCTAGTCGAAGTAGACGCGCGCGCGCTCCATCCCCTACCCTTCGAACGGGTGGCAGCAGAGCTGGCGCCTAGTCGAAGTAGACGCGCGCGCGCTCCGTCCCCTACCCTTCGAACGGGTGGCAGCGGAGTTGGCGCCTAGTCGAAGTAGACGCGCGCGAACCGAAGCCGAAGCCGGGACTAGAGCTTGTTGCTGCAGAGACCCGATGGTGTAGCCGGAGTTGAAACTTCGCACCGCGGACAACGCTGCGCCTATGGTGATTGCAACCCCCCGATCTGGTAATGCGCTGTACTGCGCTTCGAAGCCGCTATGACCTCGTGTAGCGCGCTTTTTAATGGCGGCCGGAATCGTGCCGACGCCCGGCCTGTCAGAGGATAGGTTGTCGCATCATGTTGTCTGCCTTCCCATAGGTGGGGCACGCGGCGGCTTGTGATTGGGATGCCGCGGGGTGTCAGCGGTTGCGTGATCGCGGCTGCTCGCCTCTTCCCTAGGGAAGAGGTACACGGGGCAGGTGAGGAATGGTGCGTCATGCGGCGTCTGGCCGTATTCCGCCGCCCCCTGTCACCGTCTGCTGTCATGCTATGCTTGTATAGTAGGGCCGATGCCTCCGAGCCGCCAGTAGGCCCAGGTGGCTGAGGCTTTGCTGGTTTTGAGGCCGACGGGCGAGGGACCCACATGCGCTGTCCTTCGGTCCTAAACGTTTTCCTGCAACGGGCTTCAGCCCCTCGACCGAAGCTGTGACCTGCTGGCTGGCCTTTGCGTGAAGGGCCATCTGTCGGGCGCGGTTCTGGCCCGAGCGCCGGAGGCTACCTTACCGCGGGCGAAGGCCAGGCCGAAGACCGGGGTATTCGCGCTGGGGCGGAGACTCCATCTTAGAGGCGCGACGGGTCGTATGCCCCACAGTTTTCTCGTGCGGAGGTTGCCACGCAGCGGGAGGCGACTAGAGCGTCGTGCACTTATGGTCGCCGCTCCTGTGGTCGCGTGCGGCGCGTACCACCACGACGCTTCGCCTTTGATTATGGGGAATCGTGCGGGACGGGCCTCTGTACGACTGCGGTCGCGTCCGGCACGTGGACCGTCGCGATGCTTTGGCTGCAGCTTACCGGGGCGAGGCGGCTTGAAATAACCCTGTAACAGCGCCCCCGCACCTCTACGCCCTCTTCTCGCTTGCATCGCCTTCTACACTCCCGTGATATTCTTCGCCGCCGCACTCTTCCTTCTGTGAAAAGCGATGGCACCCGGCGACAAGCGCGGCCGTGCGGCTGGTGACTGCAGCATTCGCCGGCGGTCGTCCCCGCTGGAGGTGGAGTACTCGCTCGGCGAACGCGACCCGGCGGCGGTTGATAAGTGGTGGCTGGCGGCGGAGAAGGGGGGCCCGTTTTCCAGTGATTTGGTCCCCTCGCTCGTGACCGAGAAGACGATCCAAGGGCTACTGCGCGAGGGGAAGCTATCAGAGTGCCAGGCGGTACGGCTGCCCGCCGCGGACAGGACAGAACCGCGCCCCGAGAAGTCGGAGGTGCTTGTGTTCGTCGCCTTCCTTGACGCAGGGCTCCGCATCTCGGCGGCGGCGATCGTGGGCGACGTGCTGCGGACCTTCGGGCTGGAACTGGCACAACTCACTCCGAACACCGTGGCCCAATGCTTCGCTGTTTGCCTATCTGCACGAAGCACGATTCCAGCCCAAGGAGCGGAGGGACGGGACGCTATCGAACTTCGGCAGCGTCACCTTCATTCTGCGGTCATCCTGCGGCAAGCTCTTCCCCGCGAACTCGACTCGCGGGAAGTGGGAGTCTCACTGGATGAAACGTTGTTATACCACCGTGTGGCGAGCGGGAGCGGCCTCGAGTGCACGGGCCGGCCGATCGCGTTCAAGACCTCGCCCCGCCGGACGCTCGATGAGGAGGACCGGTGGAGGGCCCGATGACTCATAGGCATGGCCGCCTGCTTCAACATGCGTGACCTCGCCGAAGAGTACGCGATGTACGGCATGGCGCCGCTCGCCCGTGACTGGCGCCTTGCCGTCGAAAAGCGTCGAGACGACAACGTTTCGCCGTCGATCTGTTCACTGCCGGCACCCCCCGGTCCTCGTAAGCCGTGACCGTATCCCCCCCTTTGTTCACGCGGAGTGCGTGTCATACTAATCTTGTCTCCTGCTTTTGCTTTAGAAATTCGCTTGGAGGATGCGGAGCGGGCCGCACGCGTATTCCTTGGGCCGTGTACCGGCAGGGAGCACGAGCAGCGCGCGTCCGCTACGACGGAGGCTGGCTGGGGCGGATTAACTGCGTGTGCGAGGCCTTGGGCCTTGCCGTGCCAGAACGCGCTCTTCCGGCTTCGCAGCACCAAGACGACGGCGCAACGAGGGCGAAGGCGCCGCCTCGCAAGAGGGCTCGAGGCGGGGCGTCCGCCGTGCTCGGTATGGTAGCTGCCACTGCCGCTGCTACTGCTCCCGATGGCGCGGCGGACGCGGAGTCGGATTCCGCAAAGTACGCCGACTCGGGCTTGGAGGGCGAAGGGCCCTCGGGGGGTGCCCTGGATGGCGAGCTCGCGGCGGACAGCCGGAGAGGGGAAGCCTCATCACCCGCGGTGGTCACCGGGACAGAATCCATGCTGACCGGCGGCGCTGAGGTGGAGGCTTCGGCCGTGGCCGCTATAAAGCCGGGGACGCAGCCTTCGGTCATGGCTGCTGCGATGCCGGAGACGCAGCCTTCAATCATGGCTGCTGCGATGCCGGAGACGCAGCCTTCGGTTGCTGCCGCTACGATGCCGGAGACGCCCTCCGCGGGGGCGCGTGAAGCTGGGCCTTTGCCGACGGCAACAGCCAAAACTGAGGTGCCCTCCGCAGAGGTTACCATGGTGGGGTCTTTGCCCACGGGTGCTGTAGCCGCGGGGACCTCTCCCGCAGCGGCTACTGGGGCAGGGTCGTTGCCAGTTGCTCCGGCGAAGCGGCCGTGTCTACGGCCAGGGCTCCATCGGACGTCGAGGGGATTCACCGTGGTGATGGGCATCGGGAGCTTGTGGGACTCCGACACACATGTCATAGTTCCTGAGGTGCGCGCCCCGTCTGCCCCTCAAGCCACTGCGTCCGTTGCGTGGGAGCGGTCATCACCGGCCTTGAACGCGGAGGACCCAGTTTCTTGCGGGGCCACGCCCCCCGCGGGGGCTTGCGCCACCGCTACCCTGTCTGGGACTAGGGGAGCGGGCCCCCGAAGCCCTCCGTCTGCTACCGAGGGTAAGGTGGCTTAGTTTACCCTGGTATATTCTTCATTGCGCCTTGTGGCGTTCTCACCTACACCCCTGCCTGCAGCGTCGCTTATTCCGGAAGAGGAGCCCTCGGCGGAGCATGGGGTCCTGGTGCCGGCGGCGCGATCGCCGTGCGCCCGAACCCAGCAGACTTCGTGCCACCGCCGGGGACGCTGAGGGCGTGGCGCGGGATCGCGGCTGCCAGCGTCGTCCAGCAAGCGCTGGAGGCCTACGGGGTGGGGCGTCTTGGGGACGCCCTAGAGGTGTCGGGGGTTAGGGTAAGCACTTAATTTCATGACAGTGCCTGGCCATGCTTGGCTTGCTAAGCCTTTCCGCTTCTGCAGACACTTGTGCTTTGGCAGGTCTTGCAGGCGGCCTACATTCGTGCACAAAGGGCACTTGAGGACAGGCTGCAGGTCGCCGAGGAGGAGCTGCGCGAGGCCGCGAGGGCCCGCTCTGCCCAGGATACTCGCATCCGCCAGCTAGAGGCGGAGTGCGCTGAGGTGAAGGTGCATGCCGAGGGAATTGCCGCGTCGGCGCGGGAGTCGGCTGTGGAGGCGGCGCGGCAGGAGTTTTCAGCGGAACAGGACGGCCTTCTGCAACTGGTTGCCTCGCTAGAGAAGGAAAAAGGTGAGCTTGCCTTAACTCTAGCGGAGCGTGACCGGACTCTCGGCGAAGCTTCGGTAATTGCATGGGATGCCATGTAGGCGCTGGAAAGCCATCTCCAAGGGCTTGTGGCTGGAGTGCCGGACCGCGCCTTCGGCCCGGAGGAGCTGTCTCGGACCCTTCGCTGGATCGGGGATGCCGCCGACATTACCCGCGGCGCTGCGACAACCTTCGGCAACCACTGTGCTTATGTAGCGGCATGCATAGTGTGCGCGCTTCTACGGCACCGTGGTTGCACGCACGTCGCCGGGCTGGAGGAACCCCAGCTGGAGATGCCTGGCGGGGCCGGAGTAATGTCTGGTGCCATCCGCGCCATTCGTCGCGCCGTTAAGTACTTCCACGAGCGGATCTGGGACTACGCCGGGGAGGCCGCGGTGCGGGTCGAGCTCTGAAAGTCCCTTTACAAGGAGGGGAGCCTCGGGCAATTTCTAGATGAGGTCCCGCGGCGCGACGAGGGTGGCGCTGAGGCCTCCGAAGGCGCCGGAAACTCGCAGGTGCGACGCTGAGGTGGCTAGGTGTGGGTGTGCGTTGTAATATAGACTTGCTTTCGGTGAATAAAGTGTGCGCTTGCTTTGCGAATTCTGACTGTGTGACCTATGTCCCGGGCAGCTTCCTTGCTGGGGCCAACTGCTTGCGTTCGACCTTGCGACTCGGCAGCGCCTTCGACGCTGGCAAAGGGCCGAGGAGTCACTGAACTTTTGGGCGGGCCGATCCTCTTCTGGCGAAGCTCCGGCCTTAGCGCGTGTTAAGGACGAGCCTGCCGAATAATAGCTTAAAGCGGCAGAGATGTTGAAAGGTCCTCTGTACTTGAAAGATTTTTCCGATATATAGACTTGCTGGCAATTAGGATATGCGTTGCGTGTTGTGCTTCAGGCGGTTGTGTTATGCGGGGATGATATCCCCACATTCAAAGTGCGCCATTGGTGAAGTAGTCATGCGAGCGCTCTCACCCATCGATCGAGTGGCCGTGGAGCTGACGCTTGGTCGAAGTAGGTGCGCGAACGCTTCGCAATGCTCCGTCCCTTACCCTTCGAACAGGTGGCAGCAGAGCTGGCGCCTGGTCGGAGTGGACGCGCGAGCACTCCATCCCTTACTCTTCGAACAGGTGGCAGCGGTGCTAGCGCCTAGTCGAAGTAGACGCGCGAGCGCTCCGTCCCATATCCTTCGAACAGGTGGCAGCGGTGCTGGCGCCTAGTCGAAGTAGACGCGCGAGCGCTCCGTCACCTAGTCAAAGTAGATGCGCGAGCGCTCCGTCCCTTACCCTTCGAACGGGTGGCAGCGGAGCTGGCGCCTAGTCGAAGTAGACGCGCGAGCGCTCCGTCCCTTACCCTTCGAACGGGTGGCAGCGGAGCTGGCGCCTAGTCGAAGTAGACGCATGAGCACTCTGTCCCTTACCCTTCGAACGGGTGGCAGCGGAGCTGGCGCCTAGTCGAAGTAGACGCGCGAGCGCTCCGTCCCTTACCCTTCGAACGGGTGGCAGCGGCGCTGGCGCCTAGTCGATGTAGACGTGTGAGCGCTTTGTCCCTTACCCTTCGAACGTGTGGCAGCGGCGCTGACGTCTAGCCGAAGTAGACGCGCGAGCGCTCCATCCCTTACCCTTCAAACGGGTGGCAGCGGCGCTGGCGCCTAGTCAAAGTTGACGCGCGAGCGCTCCTGGGGCCTTGTTCTTCGGAGGACGCGTGCAAATAGGTCTCTAGACTGGTGCGTGCGGAGGCGGACCTCGACGCTACAACTTGTTTAAAGTCCGTGGACTGGCGCGTGCGGAGGCGGACCTCGACGTTGTGAAGTAGCTGAGGCGGAGGTGTGCGGGCGCGCTCCGCTCTCCTGCCCGCTAGTGCGGGGGTAGCCTCTAGTGTGCCGCGTACTCCGCGTGCGCGCCCTCTCAGGGGGCCGGCCTCTGGCGCGCTACGTTGATATTTGTTGAAGCTCTCGGGGTTGGGTTTCCGTGGAGCGCCTCGCATACATCTCCCGTGGTGCGCAGAGGCGAGCCTCAATGCTTTGGCGGGCGCGTGATTAATACCCATGTCCTTGCGTGCCGCAGAGCGCGCAGGGAACACCCGCATCCTATTTGTGCTCTGGGGAGTGCGTGGGATCGGCGTCCACGTCTTATTTATACTCCGAGGAGTATGCTCAAGGACGATGTCCATGGCATGCGCGGGATTCGCGTCTTGTTTGTACTTCGTAGAGTGCGTAGTGCGTCTTTGTTTATACTCATGCCTGTGTCTTTGACGGAGAGTGCACACGCGAACGTGCGTCTTTGTTTATACTCATGCCCGTGTCTTTGACGGAGAGTGCACACACGAACGTGCGTCTTTGTTTATACTCATGCCCGTGTCTTTGATGGAGAGTGCACACGCGAACGTGCATCTTTGTTTATACTCATGCCCGTGTCTTTGACGGAGAGTGCACACGCGAACGTGCGTCTTTGGTTTATACTCATGCCCGTGTCTTTGACGGAGAGTGCACACGCGAACATGCGCCTTTGGTTTATACTCCGGGAGTACGCGCGTAGGCGAGGCCTCCGCGCGCCCTCGCCGCGTATTTTTACACAATGATAAGAGGTTGGCGACAAACGGAATTTTATTACATTCCCGTTTGCGCGGGTGAGCAATTACATAGAGCGGAGGTACTAACCACTTATCTTTGACGCGGCCGAAGCCTCTAGCGGCTGCACTATCTGTAGAGCTTGCCGAGCCGCCCACGGAGGATGCCGTGGGTCCCCGCGCTGCGGTGCCGATCCTAGGAGCGCCGCTGAGCGTCGCGACGGGGATATCTGTTACCGTGCTCAATGCGCCGAGCCATATCCTGGTCACCACGGACGGTAATGATGGCCCGTGGCCCTGGGAGCTTCATGCATAAATAGCCGTGATGTGGCACCGCTCCGAAAGAGTTGATGATTGGACGCCCCAGTATGACATTGTAGGGGTATAAGAGATCGACGACATCGAATGTGACATCTTCGACCCTTACATTGTCGTCCTGGCCGAAGGAGACTTGAAGGCATATCTGGTCGAGTGCCCATAGAGGTTGCCCTCCGAAGCCTTGCAGCGGGATTCCCGATGGGCCGAGCGGCTTCGGGGGATCCCCATCTGATCAAAGGCTGCTGCGAACAGGATGTTCGCGGAGCTGCCGCCGTCAACTAGGGCACGTCCTACGTCGCATCCTGCTATGGCGACCCGGACGACCAGGGGGTCCTGGTGAGGAAGTTCCTTGCCTTGGGCATCGACGGGTGTAAACGTGATCTCGTGCTGTGCCTAGTCCGGTGGTGTCTGCGCTGGGTACACCGCTACGTGGTGTAGCCTCCGTACGTAGGCCTTGCGCTGCCGCGCTGAGGCGAACTCTAGCGAGGAGCCTCCGGAGATAACATTGATGACCCTGCGGTGGGCTGCCTCCGGAGCCTGCAGCAGCAAGAGGCCCTCCCGAGGCTGCTGCACGTGAGCCTGAATCCGCAGAGGGCCCTCGTGGGGCTGCGTCCCTTGTGCCTGGATCTGCATGGGGGCTTCGTATGGGTGCTGGACGTGAGCCACCACAGGCGGGCGTGTCTCCAGGTTCCTATTGTTAGTGATATGCTCTAGAGGCAATATGGAGATGTTATATATCACATATTATGTTTATGACGCATTACTTTGTTCCTTGAAATAGACATTATCATTATTGATCAATGAGTATGTGACTTATTCATGAGACTCTTAATGCTAAGATGTTGCTATTTCTAAATGATCCCTGATCATATATCATATGAGGAACAAATATGATTCAAAGATCAGCATATGTATTGATTGATGATCATGTCTCATGGATCATGGTATGGTGATACCAAATCAATAATATGGACATGTGTTGGTGAACATATGTTCGATAGACCTTCCATGAGACACTGCAGAGATTCCATGTGTCATCAGTTGGTCTCAAGTAGTGTTTATGTAGAATCCTTAGACTTGAGATCATCATGGTTCCCAACATACGTAGTAGCTTATTTTGGGACTACTAAACACTACTCCGTAACTGGGTAGTCATAAAAGTAGTCTTCGGGTTTGCCATGAAACATGTAGAGGGATGTGAATGATCAAGATAGAATTTGCCCCTCCTTATGGGAGAGATATCTCTGGGCCCCTCGATGTAATGGATTATGAAAGTGCATGGGCATGCCAAGGTGATTGAGGAGTCAATCACAAGTTTATAATCCATCATGGAATCGAGAGAGTGATCGAGTTATTAAGAGGATAACATAGGTCTCGCCTTGAGCTCAATCTATATCGTGAGGCAAAGGGATTCGTACATGAGAACATTACAGGTTCAGCCGATATGATATTTACGTATACTTTGGGGTTAATATGTCTTACTAGAGGCCGCTATTAACAGGGTGACTGGAAAGGCGTTTTCGGGTCGCGACCAAGTATACGTGAACCTACGGGTCGCACGCTTAACGGGTTGGAACACTAATTCGAATATGATTCGGATGTGGGCTCTTTTCGGATAGAGATCCGAATAGACTCCTATTGGGCCTCGGTCCACAAGGCCCAAGTGAGGAGGTCTATATATATGGTGGCGAGGGGCTGAGGGTTTACATGCTTCTGTTAATCCCGAGCAAAAACCCTAGCCGCCACCTCCCGAGCCAAACCCTAGCCGCTCACGAGTGCTAGTACACTCGCGATAGGCGTTCCAACCCCGGACGTGTGGATACCGGTGGAGGCGCTGCTCGTTGCGGCGTTGATCGGCATCAACAACCTACAAATTGGATCTGCTCGTGGCGTGGTTGATCGCGTGGAGGAGACGATCTGTTCGGGACGATCGGCTACTTCCACTACTACCTCGACGCGCGTGGTTGGATCGGCTTCTCCAACTCTTCTTCCGCTGCGCTGCGCGTCTAGTGGTAACGATTCATGATCCCTCCTTAAGCATGATGTTCTTGTGTGCGCGGTAGAAAAGTTTTGTTTTCTACTTCCGTAGGCTACGCGCAATCCTTTACTATCCCTGGCGACGCTTTGGCGGAGCGCCGTGATAGAGATGCATGCACGCGTGTCGTGGGTGCCCCGACCGTGGACCTGACACCACAGCCCATGTTGCTGGTCGTCGTAATCGCCACGGCCTCTATCATCGCGACCCCGGCCACGGTCGCGTCCTTGACCTCAGCGCCCCCGGCCACCACGACTAGCGGAAACGTTTTCTTCGGAGCCGCCTTCGATGTCGAAGATGTGTCGGCCTTGCCGCGACTTCTGCTGGCCGCGCTTGGGCCTATCGGATGGCTCCTTGTGCGGGGCGTCCTTGCGCTCGGGGGCGTACTGCGACGACTCCTGCTTGCGCTTTCCCCTCGAAGAGCCGTCCTTCGGCGGGTCTTCGGTTTTCGCTGAGGCACCGGCCTGGTTGGTGTCAGAGTCGTCACCTTGTCTTCGCCGTGCGTCCTCTTCCGCCCTGGCGTATTCATTTTGTCGAAGAGCTTCGCCACTGTCTTGATCGGCTTCCGTGCGTTGTACTCGGCCATCGGGCCCGGGCGAAGGCCTTGTATGGCTGCATTGACAACGGTAATTTCGTTGACGTCCTTGACTTGGCAGCGTATCTTCACGAAGCGTTTGAAATAATCCTAGAGCTTCTCTAAAGGCTTCTGCTTCACGGCGAAGAGCTGGTCCGCATCGACCCGCTCAACATAGTTTCCTTGAAAGTTATTGTGAAGGCGGTCGCGGAGCTGCTCCCACGCGTAGATGGAGTTTGGCTCTGTGGTAAAGAACCAGGAAAGCGCCACTCCTTGCAACGCGAGGGGGAGTCCCTTCGCCTTTGTGGTGTCGTCTTCACCCGCGGCCTCGATTGCAGTTTTGTACACGCGCACGAACTCGTGGGGGTCCGTATCGCCTTTGTATGGCTCGATAACATTAAGGAATTTAAAGTCTTCGAGCCACACCGCCTGCTGCAGTCCTGCCGAAAGTGGGGACTCTGGGTCAACGCGTCGCAACGGCACACGGCTGGATGTGGGGGTGTCGCGACTGTCTTCCCTTTCCGGCGTGGGATTTGTCGCGACCACTGGCGCGGCCTGCTGGCTCCGAGCCTCATGCATGTCCCAGACAGCCCCGCGAAGATCTCCTAGCTCCCGCTGGAACGCGTTGAGGGCCGCCAGCAGGGCGCTTTCGACCGCAGGTGCGGGCGGGGCCACCGGCGCGCCGAGCGGACGGGTCGGCACGGGTATGATCTCCTCGTGAGCTCCCGAGCGGTCAGTTGCTCCGTTATGGCTACCTCCAACCGCCTGGTCTGCACTGCCGGCGAGCGTTGCGGCGAGGGTGGCGGGGTTGGTTGTTGTCGCGGCGCCGGGGTCGGTCGTCGTAGCGGCGGTGGCGGGATCGGCCGTCGTAGTGCCGGTGAAGGGGTTGGTTGTTGTCGCGGCACCGGGGTCGGTCGTCGTAGCGGCGGTGGCGGGATCGGCCGTCGTAGTGCTGGTGACGGGGTTGGTTGTTGTCGCGGCGCCGGGGTCGGTCGTCGTAGCGGCGGTGGCGGGATCGGCCGTCGCAGTGCCGGTGACGAGGTTGGTCGTCGCAGTGCCGGTGCCGGGGTTGGTCGTCGCAGAGCCGGTGCTGGGGTTGGTCGTCGCAGTGCCGGTGCCGAGGTTGGTCGTCGCAGCGCCGGTGCCGGGGTTGGTCGTCGCAGTGCCGGTGCCGAGGTTGGCCGTCGCAGCGCGAGCGTCGACGTCTGCAACCACTGCGCCCGCGTCGTCACCCGCGCCCGCGACAGCTGATGCCGAAGCCCTGGTACCCGCGCAACGCTCCGTCCCAGCCGCCTTCTTTCCCTTTGCCGCCGTCGATGAAGTCTTTTTCGGTGCCATCCTTCTTCGAACTTCAGGCTTGCTCCTGTCTGCCCCACAGACGGCGCCAACTGTTGTGGTTACAGACCAAACAGAGAGAGATGGTAGTGGAGAGTTGGGAGAGTGATGAATAATGACCTGGGGTCCTCCCTGTGACCCGCATTGGATATATATATCTCCATATGGAGAGCGCTTTTACAATTATACCCTCACATCTAGGTGTCCCCCTCAGGGGCACTTATGTCATTACACATATCCTGTTTTGAATCTTATATTCCTCTAACAGGCCTGCTGGGCTTAGGTGAGGGCTACCCCTACAACAGGTGTCAGGTAAGCATCACATAAGGATTATGGACAGCTCAACCGAGATGTCAACACACTATCACTTGGTCGAAACAAGTGCAGAAACCATATTTTACTCCCTATTAGTGGAACCTCAATCATTAGCCCCTAAGAATGGTCCACGTCCTCAAAACACAATATTCTAGGCAGCTAATCATGGGATAGGAAGCACATCTATCAAAGTTCTGCTAAGGTTTCAACAAGTTTGCAAACTATTTAAGGATTGCAGATGCTGCAATTTGAACTAGAAGGCGCACATCAAACAAATTGAGTGAGAGCATCATCTCAGTTTGTTTTATTCACAAGCAACCAAAAAGATTGCATCTTAATCACAATGGCATTACACAATGTATATACACGATAAGACATAATGTCCACCCTGAAACAACGATCATAGACTAGACTACCTAACAATCATGTCATTTAGTATTTATGCTCAAACAACACTAACAAGAGCTTGGATTGCATAAGACATATAAGCCAAAGTTAAAGCACTAGCTGCAACACAAAATAAGGTGTGTACTATTAAATTAATTTCTAATTCAAAACGGCGCTGTCTTTCTTATGGATTAGGCTCCAAAATATAAAATTGGATTTTCACAAAGAAAAATTAGCGAGGGGACACTTCAGAAATGTTTCACATTAATATGTGTAGAGAAACTAAAGTACTTGAGAGCCAGCAAAAATAAACTACAAACAAGGGGAGCCTGTTTCAATGATCTGATAGCTCATATATGGGTAATCCCTAAGAATCCTTTTCTAACTTCAAAGAGGCAAGCAAATCTCTAATACCTTACCTACTGCTAACTGAATTGGAAAGCAACACTAAAGATAGGAAAGTCTAACCCAAACCGATGGAAGCCCAGCCGTCCCGTTCGTGTCCTGTATCGCATTCAGTCGCGAATACTGGAAGGCAAATAACTGAATAAGCGGCAGTACGCTGAGGATGGAGACGGCGCCGTGCGGCAGGTGAACCGGCTGGGCCCCAGGGTATGTCGTGGCCTACCCGGCATACCCTGTGGGTCTGCCCCTGTATATAAATTAAATAATAATTTTACCATATTTATATTCATATTTTGTAAACGAATATAAATATAAATATAAATATTCTCGAATATAAATACGAATCAAATGTTGTATCGAATTTGAATTCGAATCGAATATCTACTCAGTCCGATCGAATATGAATATCCTCATAACTTATGTATTATGAAAATACTAATGATATTTTTATTCTCGTACAATCACACTTAATCATTCTAATTCATTTACTTCCCCATAAAAAACATGAATTCACATTCAATTAAAAAACTTGTTTAACTAATTAATCATATTATAATAAAATATGTATATTATTTTGTTAAATATGAATACAAATAGTCCAGATAAAATAATATTTTGGATGGCAAAAATCCATATCATATTCGTATCTATATTTTTTATGCAAATTCGAATAGCATATGAATATGAGATAAATTGTTAATCGGATAAAAAAATCTATATCGTATTTGTATTCTATTAAATATGATAAACAGATAATACGAATAATCCGTATCCATTTTTCAAGCCTAGCTACACCAAAGTAGCACCTGCGGGAGCCTTGCCCCTCTCTCTGCTTTGCTGAGAGGTTGTCGCTTCACAACGCCACATCTCCCTCTACTTGGTTCCACGTGCGGACATGCCGAACTCACGCCTTTAAGGCAGTGCGAGATATCATAGTCAGAGGGAGGCGCTCCTAGGGCTTGTTTAGTTGATGCCTTGAACTCCATATCTGACAAAAAGTGGTGACTAGAGGTAGCCTGGTATTTTAATGATTTTTGTCTAGCCAGGTAAGCCTGACGATGTAGTGTTTAGTTAGAAATTTGTGCTTGAAACTAATAAGATAAAAGTAGAGACATAGAACAAAGAAACCAATGGTGGATAGAGTTGCCTGCCATGCCAGCGATTTTGGTGGCCTAGGCCTGGGAGCCAGCCAGGCAACAACCAAACAGTCTCCAAGAGCTTTCCTGGCCGCCATTCTAGCTAGGGAGTCAACCAAATAGGCCCCTAATGACCAGCGCATGGCGGAAACTGCGGCTAGGTACATCAATACCAGGCACAACATTACTCACTTAGACAGGGTGGGCACTTTTTTACCGAAAAGAGAAACCGAACCGAGCTGAATAAACCAAATATTGTGGTTTATTTGGTATTTGGTTTTTATTTTGAATCTATTCGGTTTTCGATATATGGTATGTTTTTTGACTCTAGAAAATCGAATAAGCCATATATGAAACTCACTGATCCACTCGGTCAGTCAGTTAGTCTCCAGGCGGCCAAAGGCCCAACTAGCGCATCGCATATTTATACATCGTAGCTTCCTGCACTACTACAGAAAGCCTCATAGTAGACGCCTCATCACAGACAGTTTTGTGAAACCGTCTCTGATGAACACTATTACAAACGGTTGTAATTTGGAGGCCGTCTGTGGTATTTGTGGCGGGAAAATGGATTATCACAGACGGTCAGTCTATATTAAGAACCGTCTGTGATAATCCCAGATTATCACAGACGGTTTTTAATAAAAAAACCGTCTGTGATAAGCTGGTTATCACAGACGGTTTTTAATTAAAAACCGTCTGTGATAATTCACAGACGGTTTTTAGTTAAAAACCGTCTGTGATAATGCCTCTTAGGCATTTATTGCGCTGCTCAGACTGCATCTGTCTTCATTTCGATCCAGATCTAGCCACTGCTGCACACTTTTTCACTCGGGAGGAAGCTAGGCGATTTCAGGCTAGTTAATTTGGTGGGAAAAGGCAGAGATTGAGCTTTGAAGATTCAGACTTTTCTGGTTGCTCTAGATATGGTTAGTAATGAAATTTATTTTTTCTTTAATTGCATTACAATTTAGGTCTAAGTAATCCATGAGTGGTTATTGAAGATGGTTAATTTGCAAAATTGTTGGTTATATAATAATTGTTGTGTTTGTAATATGAATTGAGCTAGCAAATTAAGTCTCAATATAATAAATGTGGCTGGTATATATGTAGTTATAATTAGTTAATCTAGATTTTAATACTAAGTTGTTATATATGTACGTAACGTAGGACCGAAGCTGGATGTATACCGCGAGCCGTGTGAGTGAAGAGTACATTAATGGTGTTTCTGCTTTTATAAGAGCCGTCGAGGAGGATATGTTGAATAAGGGGGTGGAATATATGTGTTGTCCATGCACTGACTGCGAGAATTTGAAGATGTTTAAGAACCGAGGGCAAATTGAAGCGCACTTGATTCGGAGGGGTTTCAAAAAGGATTATACATGTTGGACCAATCATGGCGAAGTGAATGATCATATGCCGCCGGATGACATCGCCGGTGAAGTGAATGATATGCCCCCAGATGACATCGCCGGTAAAGTGAATGACATGCCGCCGGCTGATATCGATTGTGGTTCGGATTCGGATAGGTTGCACGATGATAATCTGGATTAGATGCTTCGCGATGTAGAAGAGAACTATGATGAGAGAGAGTATGTTAAATTCCGCGGCTTGATGGAGGACTCAGAGAAACCTTTGTACACGGGCTGCAAGTACACGAGATTGTCGGTCGTGCTTGAACTATTGAAATTGAAGGCAAGCAACGGTTGGTCCAACAAGAGTTTCATGGCGCTGCTAGGTCTTTTAGCGGACATGCTTCCAGAGGGAAATGAGTTGCCTAAAACCACGTATAAAGCCAAGAAGGTTCTTTGTCCGTTGGGAATGGAAGTAGAAAGAATACATGCATGCCCGAACGATTGTATCCTCTACCGTAAAGAGTATGCAAACATGCATGTATGTCCGGTGTGCAACGCATCCCGATACAAACGTAACAATCAATCAGATGATGGCGAGGGAACAGAGGCGAAGAAAGGACCTCCTGCTAAGGTGGCATGGTATTTTCCTATTATTCCCCATTTGAAAAGGTTTTTTGCAAATCCAAAGAAGGCAAAACTGCTGCGTTGGCACTCGGAGGAGCGCAAGAAGGATGGAATGCTAAGACACCTTGCTGATTCCGCGCAGTGGAGAAACATCGATAGGAGTATTGCAGAGTTCGGTGCAGAACCAAGGAATATAAGGTTTGGACTTAGTACAGACGGAATGAATCCTTTCAGTAGCATGAGCAGCCGACATAGCACATGGCCCGTGACTCTCTGCATCTATAACCTTCCTCCTTGGTTGTGTATGAAGCGAAAGTACATTTTGCTATCGATACTTATCCAAGGGCCAAAACAACCTGGGAATGATATCGATGTGTTCCTAGCACCGTTGGTGGAAGATCTAAAAGTACTGTGGAACGAAGGGGTACAGGTATGGGATGCATACAAACGAGAGAACTTCACTCTGCGCTCCTTGTTGTTCTGCACCATAAATGATTATCCTGCCCTTGGTAACCTATCGGGCTATAGTACAAAAGGTGCCAAAGCTTGTACTCACTGTTTAGATGGTAACGAGAGTGTGTGGCTGAGACACTCACGCAAAACCGTCTACATGCGTCACCGCCGGTTCCTTCGGAGGGCTCACCCATACCGCAAGATGAAGAAACAATTTGACGGAGAGAAGGAAGACGGTTCAGCTCCAAGGCATTTAAGAGGACACGAGGTTTATGATATGGTTAAGGATTTAGATGTTGTCCTCGGAAAGGGACGTAAATTGAGGGCTCATGAGAAGAACACCTGGAAGAAGAGATCAATATTTTGGGACTTACCTTATTGGGAGTACCTAGATATTCGACACTGCATCGACATCATGCACGTAGAAAAGAATGTATGCGACAGCTTGATTGGTCTCTTACTGAACATCCGTGATAAAACAAAGGACGGCGTCAACGCACGGCTTGACTTGGCTGACATGGACATCAGGCCTGAGTTAGCACCGACATGCACTGATAATGGACGAACGTACCTTCCCCCTGCGTGTTACACTCTGTCCAAGGCTGAGAAAACAAAACTGTGCCAGTGCTTGCATGGTGTGAAAGTTCCGTCTGGTTACTCCGGCAACGTGAAGAAACTTGTTTCGATGCAAGATTTGAAGTTAAATGGCATGAAGTCTCATGATTGTCATGTGCTGATGACACAGATGCTTCCTATTGCAATTAGAAATATTTTGCCGATCAAAGTCCGAGAGACAATCATGAGGCTATGTTATTTCTTTAACACAATTGCTCAGAAGGTCATCGATCCCGAAGGACTAGATGCTCTGCAGGACGAGGTGGTGATGACTCTATGTCACCTTGAAATGTATTTCCCTCCTTCGTTTTTCGATATCATGGTCCATCTCATTGTTCACGTTGTGTGGGAGATAAAAATGTGCGGGCCCGTATTCCTACGTAGCACGTACCCATTTGAGAGGTTCATGAGAATTCTCAAGTCCTACGTACGGAATTGTTCTCGGCCACAGGGCAGCATCGTCGAAGGTTATGCAAGCGAAGAGGTCATTGAGTTTTGTGTCGATTATATGGCTCAGATTCAACCGATAGGTGTCCCTCAATCTCGTCATGAGGGGAGGCTGAAGGGTCTCGGAACTATTGGAAGGAAAGCAATCACTCCAGATATGGACAGTATACTCAAGCCCATTTCACGGTGTTGCAACACATGACTGAAGTGGCGCCTTATGTGGACCAGCACAAGGATGTGCTTCGGCAACAGAATCCGGAGCGGCCGGATGTTTGGATCATGAGGCAACACAACCGTTCCTTCAACTAATGGTTGAAGGAGCAAATCGCTAGGAGCTCGCCGAGTGAGACGCTGACATGGTTGGCAAAAGGGCCGACATTTACAGTTGTGACATGGCAAGGATATGACATAAATGGGTACACATTCTATACGCAGTCTTAGGATGTCAAGAGCACTAACCAGAACAGCGGTGTCCGTATAGATGCATTCAGTACCGATGGCTCGAGAAACTCGTACTATGGCTTCATAGAAGAGATTTGGGAGCTCGACTATGTGGCTTTCAAGATCCCCTTATTTCGCTGCCGTTGGGTGCATCTCCCACAGGTGAAGGTTGACAGGTACAGTGTCACGACCGTGGACCTCCAACGTGTCAGGTACAAAGACGAACCATTTGTACTCGCCAATCAAGTTGTTCAAGTTTTCTATGTAACCGACCCGGCAAATAAGAAACGCCATGTAGTTCTTCATGGAAAAAGGAGAATTGTCGGAGTGGAGAATGTAGTGGACGAGGAGGAATACAATCAATTTGACGAGGTACCTCCTTTTGGAAATGGCATAAGGGTCGACGATGAACAACGTGATGAAACTAGTTAGGTACGCATTGATCATGATGAAGGGCTAATTTTTAAAGGAAATAAGCAAGTACAATAAGAATGTATATGTGAAAATGTGTGACAATTTTGAGATGTATATGTGAAAATGTGTGACAATTTTGAGATGTATATGTGAAAATGTGTGATGTAGTCAATTTTGAGATGTATATGTGAAAATGTGTGACAATTTTGAGATGTATATGTGAAAATGTGTGATGTAGTCAATTTTGAGATGTATATATGAAAATGTGTGATGTAGTCAATTTTGAGATGTATATGTGAAAATGTGTGATGTAGTCAATTTTGAGATGTATATGTGAATTGGCATGCATTTATGTATAGAACAATGCTGCAGTGTGATGTATTTGAGAATGACAAAATGTGGTGGTTGATATGAATGCAGCTGTTTGGTGGTTGATATGAATGCAGCTTAATTAGTTTGCTATTTGGTACATATTACATTGGTACATTATTTACTGCAGTAGCTTAATTAGTTTGCTATTTGGTACATATTACATTGGTACATTGTTTACTGCAGTAGCTTAATTAGTTTGCTATTTGGTACATATTACATTGGAACATTGTTTACTGCAGTAGCTTAGTTTAATTTGCTATTTGGTACATACTACATTGGTACATTGTTTACTGCAGTTGCTTAGTTCAATTTGCTATTTGGTACATACTACATTGGTACATTGTTTACTGCAGTTGCTTAGTTTAATTTGCTATTTGTTACATACTACATTGGTACATTGTTTACTGCAGTTGCTTAGTTTACATTGGTACATATTACATTGCTTGTTGTGTTAGTATATACTATATAGTACAGGCACAAATTAACCAATCAAGGAAGAGTATATGATCAAAGGGCATGAAGCAAGTGACACACTCTAGTGTATCCGGTTCAATGAACCTGATACACTAGTTTGTGTCATTTGCTTCATAGAATTTTGTTTAGAGACCTTGTAGTAATAATATATGCCACATAGACCTTCAAGGGGCATGGAGCAAGTGACACACTCCAATGTGTCCTGTTCAACGAACTTGATACATTGGTTTGTGTCATTTGCTTCATAGAACTTTGTTTAGAGACTTTGTAGTAATAGTATATGCCACATAGACCTTCAAGGGGCATGAAGCAAGTGACACACTCTAGAATTCCCGTTCAATGAACGGGATACTCTAGTTTGTGTCATTTGCTTCATAGAACTTTGTTTAGGGACTTTACTATTTGGTTTATAGTATTAGTAACTAAAGTAGGTGCTAAGATAGGCACATCACCCCCTCTCTATGTCCATATCACCCCCTCCCTTCTCCCCCTCCCCTCTACTCCTCTCCTTTCTTCCAATTCAATATGATCACTTTCTCATCTTATCTTAATAGACCCACAAAATGAGCAACATGTCACCCGCGCATTCTTCAACATCATCGCTGGAGGCGTCCGCTCCAACATCAAGACACCAAGGAAGAGGGCTATCGAAGAAGCCTGAGGGCCGACAGACCATCACAGCGGTAAACTTATCTGAGGTCCCTATCCTTCCTCAAAAAGCGGTAAACGCATTCCGAAGCATGGTCGGAATAGTTGCACGAGAACGAATTGAGATCACATACAAGTCGTGGAAGAACGTGCCTGACACTCGGAAACGTGAGCTGTGGACCAAAATTTTGGCATCGTTCGAGTTCCCAGAAGAACACCTATACGCTATGCAACGACAAACCTACCTAGCGGCGTGCAAAGCATGGAAGAACTTCAAGAGCACGCTTGTCAGGAAATACGTGGAGACGGACGAAACACCTTTTCATATATACCCATTCCTGGAACTACAATGGGAAGAGTTCAAGGCGATGAAAACGACCGAAGATTTCAAAAGTACAAGTGTGGCGCACAAGGCCCTCCAGGCAAAAAACACACACCCCCACAGACTTGGCACAGCTGGGTATGCGGGTAAAATCTCGCAGTGGAGGAAGGAGCATGACCTGGCAGCTGCACAGGACATCGCCCCGCCGTTTTCCAATATCCCGGATGACCGCGCTCGAAATTGGATTAGAGCAAGGTCATCTACAACGACATCGGGGGACGTCTCCTTCCGAAACCCTGCAGACCAGCAAGTGTCCCAGCGCCTGGTAAGATATCGATCGAACTACGTAGCTTGTAATTACTCCACAACTTCGTACGAATTGAAATGACATGTTGTGCTCGTGCAGGAAGAGCTGAGTTTTGAATCTACCCTGGGATCATTCCAGGGAACAAGGGAGAATGATATGCTCTCCGTGGCCCTGGGAAACAAGGAGCACCCGGGTCGTACGAGAGCCCTTGGGCTTTACGTTCCTTGGAAACATGGATTCCAAGATGACTCCAGAATGTATCGGCGTAGGAAGAGAAACAAAGCCGAGCATGACGCACAGCTACGAGAAGAGATCAAGGAATATCTTAGAGAGGAGCTAATGGGTGAGCTGGCTGGTGTAATCAGAGATGAGGTGCAGAAACAAACAGAAAGTCAGCAGGCTACTACCGCCGTTCCTGTGCTAGCTAGCCCGCACAACCATCCGAATAGCTGCTCGTCCAATCCGACGCAAACCCAAGTCAAATTTCCTGTGGACGACATCCTGGTAATAATTATTACCTCTCGAATGATTGCTACATTGGTAGCCCTATTCGAGTAGCTAATTTTGTATCGTTATGTAGGAGCCTACGAAGTGCAGGCTCCAAGTGAGATATGGCTCCATTCCCTTGTACGCTGCTTGGGGCCAGGCATATTCGTCTGGTATCGGGGCCATGGTGCACGGTCAAGCTTTAGCGCCAGGCTTTGCAAAAGTTAATGTGGATGGTGTGTATGTCAATTTTGAGGTGGTCCCACTACCGAAGCCCCCCAACGACGAGATCGTGACTCTAGGACAGGCCATTGGAACATTCATCCAGTGGCCCAAAAGCGACATCTCCCTAAAGGCTTCTTCACCGGTGGCAGGACCAAAAGAGCAGTGCGAACCAGAGCAACATGCACTGGTGCTATCTCCACAAGTGCAGTGCGAAGCAGAGCTACCTGCACCGGTGCTATCTCCACGGGTGCTATTCTCGCCAAAGCAACTTGCACCGTCTGTACCATTATAGTCGACTACCATAAAGTCGACCTACAGTCGAGGCAGTGGCCATGGCAAATCAAAGACGAAGGATGATGACGATATCCCGTACCTGCCATTGGCCCGCAAATTCGTGCTAGGCGAGCCGATGATATTCCTGCAAGAGCACCTCATAAAGCTAGGACTTGGTTGCCAAAGATTCCACGCTTGGTATATGGAACAGTCCAATAGACCAGAGGCACAACGGCGCTCAGGTATCACTGTCAAATTCAAGCCGGAACATTTCTTGCACGAAGTTCAGGAATGTGTCTTCGCGGTGACCTTTGATGAAATATTTGGTCTTTTCACGCTCAACGCTCTCGACGCCTCACTCGTTCGATGGTGGACGCTGTAAGTCTGTACAATCACAGTCTCTGTTCATGTAATACCGATATATGTCACAATTTGTTGCTTTTCTGTGTATATATAGATTCATGCTGACCGAAGCTAGATCATCGAAATCACCAATTGGTTTTCTGGACTCACGCTTGGTCGCCATTGATACCATCAACGAGGATGCATCCTTCGTCGAGAACTATATTACAAAAGCACTGCTGGCTCACCAAGATAAGGAATTTGTTCTTATGCCATACAATGAGTACATCCATTGGATTTTAATTGTAATTATACCAAAATGGAACAAGGCTATATACCTTGATTCTCTAAGTAAGAACAAATCCAAGTACACAGCTATCACCGAAATACTCGATAGGTAAGTACATTGTACATTGTACTCTTTCTTTCCTTCCGAATGACTAATCTAACTTTTTCGAATAGCGAAGGTCGTTCGTCACATACGTTCAACAAACACGTGGCTCAATGACAGCTGCCAAGCCCTTGAAACATGATCGCAATTTTTGGGTATTGGCTAGCTACACATTAATTAATCATATACAACACTTAGTAGTAATGCCACTTGATTTAACACATTCTATTTTTTGCAGTGCCACCAGCAGCAGCCGGGCAACACGTGTGGATACTACGTGTGCCACCATATGAGACTACTCCTTGATTCCACCAAGATCACTAATTCTAAGGTTTGTCAATCTTCCCACATTTATTTCATACATGTCAGGTTTTATATGTGCGCGCATTGATATTCCTATCTACAGGTTGCGCCCATCTCTAAATCTGCATTGAAACAGGCGGACTTAGCAAAAATTTGAGGAGAGTTCATTTTTTTTGTGGACTAAAGTCATAAAATCAGCTGGAGAGTTCCACTGCGCAGAATGATTTTTTATTGCTCTTATCACTCTGTAATTATGAAGTTGTAAATGGATATTTTATTTCATTTCAATTAATTCATTTGCGAAATGGATGCCTTATGTCTGTGAATGAAATGTGATGTGAATTGGATGTTTTATGTTTGTCAAATGAATTGAGATGTGAATTGTATGTATACATATACTTGTTTATCTGCTTGTTTCAGAGGGCATGGCTAGCATTTCCTGAGGCTAGCCAATAAACAGAAATATATGTAGGGGTCGAAGGGAATATCACAGACAGTTTTTGAGTAAAAATCGTCTGTGATAGCTGATAATCACAGACGGTTTTAAACTAAAACCGTTTGTGATTATCAGCTATCACAGACGGTTTTTACTCAAAAACTGTCTGTGGTGATCAGTATCACAGACAATTTGTAACTAAAAACCATTTATGATTATCAGCTATCACAGACGGTTTTTACTCAAAAACCGTCTATGATAGCTGACAATCACAGACGGTTCGAAAACCGTCTGTGATGACCTCGATTATCACTGACCCATAAATACAGACGGTTCACAAAACCGTCTGTGATGACGTTTTCGAACCGTCTGTGATGACCTTTTCTGTAGTAGTGGCTGCCCCTGAGTGGCTGAGTCTCAAGTCCCTAACCCGCAGTCCCGCACAGCCGCATCGTCTCCGACTCTCCACCCGCATGCTATTGGTGCCACCTCCAGCCCTCTGCCCATCGGTGCTGCCCGCTGCCTCTGGCCCTCCACCCGTCAGCGTTGCTTCCAGCCGTTGGCGTCGCCTACCGTTGGTCCTCCCCAAGTGCCCAGAGGCTAGATCCGCATATGGCACGCGACAGTAAGCACTCGCCATGGAAAGGGACTTGGTCAATGAGCAATATTAATGATGATGGCATTTGTAGTAGAGAAATTTGAAATTCACACTTTCAAAGCAAAAATTAGTGAATCAAATATAGCATACCTCAAGCTATTTAGAAAATTGGTGAGCACCCCTCTTCTCTCCTCTTTTCCTTGTTACTTGACTGGCTATGTCTGTATTAGAAACAGCAATTTTTTGTTGATTTACGAACTGGAATTGATTTTCAGATGCTCTTTCTGTGTGAATCTGAAAGCTTATTTGGCCCAACTGATATATGAGATTTGAGTCATTTGACATCAGAAGTTGATAGATTACTGAGCGTAGTAGGACTGCCACTCAAACTCTGCAATGCACTTGAACTATGTGATGCAGTGCTCTTAGAAAGCTGCATATTTTTCCTTGGACTAGCTTATCACTGATATGTGAGCATGCATTCTTTTCCTCTGCTCCAGCATGAAATTTAACAAATGATGACTCCAACTGATTAGTTAGTTAATATTTTTGGACTTTGGAATCACATTACCAACTTGTCCTGTTGCTACATCAGGCTACATTAGGATTATCATTGTCTGGTTTGGTCTGAGTAAATAGCAAGCCCATTGTGCATGCATCAAAAAGGGTAGACTTCCCCTCCAAACAATTCGCGCTAAAATTGATTATTGCTGCTATCCAATTCGAACTATCTATGGAGTATTAGGTGTAAAAATTTGGATATTCGTAGACGAAGAATAACTAGCCTTGTCTTCCCATTCTGTTCAGTGATAGAATAAAAAATGACAAGAGCCTTATTTTTCCTGAAATCCCTGAAAAAGAAGAAGAAATTCTACCTCTTTCTATAAGATTTAATGAAAATTGATAAATCTTTTAATATAATTGCTATGCTTAGTGTGTGACTCGTTAGTTTTTTCTTTAGAGTCGAAAATGGAGATTCAAAAAAATTGACTAAAGCCTACTATAAATAGAAAAAGAAATGCGGTTTAACCAAATACTGAATTAACCGAACCGATTTAGTTCGGTTAATTCGGTGCGGATTATATTTTTCCACTACTTATTTCGGTTTTTATTTTGTAAAAACCATATTTTTTATACCAAATAAACCACACCAAAATAGCCAAATAAACCAAATGCCCACCCCTAGACACTAGTTGTAGCCAGATATAATAGAGTATCCTATTCTATGGGGTGCCTGTGTTGCACGGGGGCAAACTTTCCGGTTGCTATATATAGTATAGAGTTCCACTTCCATATATTAGGAATAGGCCTATATGAGTGTGACGTTTATTTCCTATAATTTCAAATCATGTATGATTTAGTATACCTAGCTAAGTGAAGGGAAGGTAATTTATAAAGTGAAGTCATTGTCTTTCCTTGAAACATTTGACAAATGGATAATGATGGTATTCTGTATTCACTTGGAAAATCGTGTAACCTATGATGTGGCGCATCACTTGGTAGATCAAATCCACCTTATTTTGCTAAATCATGCATCTCTCTCTAGTTGAATGGGATTCAAATGTTTGAATTTGAGTTTTTATTGGGTGTTAATGATAGATAGTTACAAGTGGGTAAATAACTAGTTAATCATACCAATTCCACTTTAATTTTGCTAAACCATGCATCTCTCTCTTGTTTGAATGAAATTTAAACATTTGAATTTGAGGCTTTATTGGGTGTTGATGACAGGCAATTACCAGTGGTTAAATGGCTAGTTAAATATATCATTTACCAGTGGGTAAATGACTAATTAATCATGTCAGTTCATAGTCTGCATCTATATATATGCTTGGAGATACTCAGAGCAGAGAGCAATGAATCACTACATCCTCTATTTCTTTTTCTTCCTCCTTTAAATCTATGTTGTTGTGTTGTGTCGTTTGAATCTTGTTGACTCTTCTTCTCGGTGTGCACCGTGAAGAAGGGGAGCAGTATCTCTAAGCTATTGCTGCCATGAAGACCTGCATGGGGGTGGCAATAAGGTCTCTGGCAGCGCACATTTGCACGACCACTCGCTTCATTACTTCATCTAGATTATGCACTAATCGAGTCTGCGCTGCTTCCTGTTCTTCTTCAGGCTTAATTGTAAATCGTTCGTGTAACAGATTGACTTGTTTAAATTTTGTTTCTGCATATATTTTGAAGTACAATGAATTGCCTGTGTGTAACATCCTGAAAATTTCAGATTTGAAAATATGAATTTCTTGAGTTACTTTTGCAATATATTCAATTGGAATTTGGATTTCGTGGTGTTTTATCAGATTTGGAGGAGAATTCAAAAATTGGATAATTCATAAAAGGTGAAGACAAACATTAGTGATACCAAAAAGGGAATATGCAAACAATAGAAAACTAAAGTTTTAAATAAGAATCTGAAAGGATGATCCAGTCTAGGAAAAGAGAAACCTGAAATAAAATGTAAGGTTTTATTTTGAAAATAATGGCATAACTAGCAATAAAAGTACATGAATAAAAATACAAATGCATATATATATGCATGTATAAATTGTGCAAGAAAAAGCCTATTAAGAATAGCAAATAAAATATATAAATATATATGTAAATAAAATAAATGTATATGTGCATATACAGAAACAAAAATAAATAAATAAATAAATATATATATTATACATGTGTATATATATTTATATATATACATGCATATACACACAACAAGTAAAATAAAAAAAAGTAAGAGGGGAGTCAGACCAGGCCGCCTCGGCCCAGCCCGACCCCGGCTCCTCCCCTTGCTCCCTGCCCTCAGCACCCCCGCCCTGTTCTTCTTCTTCCTCCCTCCCCCGCACTCCGCTCTCTCTTTATCTGGGCCGCAGCTCCCTCGTGCCCCGGCCCCGCGCTCTTCCGTCCCGACCGCAGCCCAGCCCGCTCTCCCTCCTGCGTTCGGACCAGCGGTCGGCCGCGTCCGGACCGGTGGTCGCTGCCGCCCCTCTTTTTCCCGCGCTGCTCCGTCCCGTCCCATCACGCGCGCAGGCCATTCCCCTCCGCTCAGCACGCGCGGCGCAAGCAATCGAACCAAATCCGCCCGCGAGATCCTCTGCCCTGTAGCTGTCTGCACCCGCCGCCTGCTCCGCCGCTTGCCGATGCGACCGCATGGGCGGCTCCCCGAGGACAGCCCATCCCCGCCACTTATACCAGCCGTTGAGGCTTGCAATCACACCACCACCATCCCCTCTCCCTTCCCGGTCGAGTAATCGAGCTCCCGTAGTTTCCTTCCCGCCGGCCACCCCTTTCCTCTCCAAGACCGGCCGTCGAGCCCGCCGTAGCTTGAGGTCACTCTAGACTAATTCCATTTCCCTAGAGCATCTTCAGGACATGGCAAAGCCGACGCCACCCTTGGCCGAGCTTCCCGCCACCTCTCCGTCGCCGGTGACGAACTTCTCCTCAGTCCACCGCCGCCGCTCGCCGCCAGCCTACTCCGCCGCACCTTGGACACCGCCGGCGCTTCCACCCGCCTCCTCGGTCTGCGAGCAACGGATTTCACCGCCCCCTTTCTCTCTTCGGCCATCCCCTCGCCGGCGACGTCTCCGGCCGTGCTGCCTTCGAGTTTCTCTGCCCCGGCTTCCACCTCGGCGCAAGTAGCATCTCCGTTTCCTTCTTGTCGAGTAAGACTCGAGGGCCTGATGGCTAGCGCTGCCTGATTCCATCCCACGCGGCCGAGTTCGACCCCCCCTCTCTGCAATATTTAGATTGGGTTTTAGTTAATCTTTTTGTCGAGCAGTAGCAGTAAAGGAAAAGTTAATTTAATGGATTAATTGATGAGTAATGCAAGATTTATTAGTGGTAAATGAGTTTACTGCTCGGGCCAAAAACCGATTGCTGCTAATGACAACTAATCAATGAATAATGTCCTCTGTAAAATGCTAAAACTATAAGTAATTTTATTCAATGCTCAATCATGGATGGTTATCATGTGTTAAAGGACAACCCTTATAGATGTGAAATGAGTAATTCTTTTAACTTGTTGCCAAGTGAAATGGGTTAGTAATAGGGGTGTATGCTAAATTCTTTAACATAAACAGCTAGTTTGTGCCATGAAATGTTGTGTACAACTATATATATATACACATAAAAATGGATATATGTATAATTATATAAACACCCCCATATCCATGTGTACACATACGAGCATGTATAATAAATAACATGCCATAGGATGCTATAAACATAGGCTATAAGATTATCCTATATATCATATGCCCTGAAGATTAGCACTCTACAAAATACACCAATTCATGGGGTTAATCTAACTCATGGAACTTCCTTGATAAATGACAAAATAATAAAAAAAGAGATTATTAATAAAAAGATCAAATTATCGTATGCTATTACCAACCTTGCCTCAAATCACCGAATCAACCATTAGCTTATAATAAATCTAAATTAAGTTTATTCGGATTTATTTGGATCTTTTGAGTTATTTGCTTTTATTTGGATTCAGTCGTTTGTCGCGTAATTAGAAACCGAAGTCCTGAAGGTTTCCCGGACTAAGCGTGGTCAAGGCAAAGAGAAGATAAAGGATAGAAGTTCAAGGGAAAGCATCGTGTGGGCTCAAGACAGTGGTAAACCGCGCCAGGCGAGTCAATACTTTGATCATGTTGAACCTACATTTTCTGCAAATTACTTTGTTTTAAATTATCAAATTGCATGTTGTTATTTTATATGCAAATACATGTTTAATTTAATATTCTAGTTATGTGCCCATTGTTTACTTTGAATAATATTACCCCTCCTTTGGAATGTTTGAATGTGTGAACCTTGTCGCCCTAGCAAAATTATAATGGTAACTTTTGAAAATAAGACCCTAATTATATGCCATGCTTAGTACTGCATAAATACTCAGGGGCACTGAAATGTCCCAAACATCATTGTCATTTGAAATCATGAGAAACTGGTTTGGGCAGTCATGGTGGGAATGACTGGTATATTTTGACATGATTATTTTATGCTCCCAAAAATCCCAACTTGCTTAAATATCTGAGCGGATGGTTTGGGGGCTGGTATGTGGTGCGGTGGGAGCACAAATTGTGGAGTGTGGTAGAACCGCTCAGATAATACTAAGGACTGAATCTTGTGATGACCTCCTGATGTAAAACAGTACAACCACAAGTCTATAATGGGTACGACCTAGCTGAATAACTTGCAAGGGTTTAGTTCAGACATCACCGAGGGAAGTGGGTGCCAGGGTGTACTGGTTTACTCACAGTGAGGCACAGGGTGTACTGTACTCGCACGGCGTAAGAGGGGGCTTCTGACTGTGGTGGTGTAACCCTTCAGCGGTGAAACCTCAGCGTGGGTGGTGTCTAGCTAGATCGGAGTAAGGTAAAGGCTTTGTGATAAATTATCTGGGTCTCATGCCTAAGGAAGCATGTTGGCAAAAAGGATAGTTCATCTCTTGTGGTGAAAGTGTACAAACTCTGCAGAGTCAAAACTATTCGAATAGCCGTGCCCACGGTCAAGGGCGGACATGGGAACTTACTCGAGATAGTTCTATTTAAAAATGTTTGGAAAATGGGAATGGAAAAGTGGAGGGCAGCGGAAAGCCCTGAATTGAGTTGTCCTGGGTGTCGTCCCAGTGGTAAGTTAAGCGACTATAACGCTGAAAGATGTTATATGGTGTGATGCCATATGTATGGAAAAATTATGGTGATATTAGGCATATGGTGTGATGCCATATGTATGGAAAATCATGTTAATATTCCTTGAACATTATGATTTGTTCCAAAGCTGCTAGGTCTCAGGAAATTCTATGTATTGTATTTCAAATAGTGGCATTACTAATCTTACAAACTAAAATATGGGTGGAATAAACAGGGTTGTGAGCAAAGGAGATAGATGTTTTTAGTATGCACATAAAGGTATTGGTGGATTCAGGTCGATCATGAAAAGGAAATGCTAGTATGGGTTCTGGGAGAAATAAATTAGTGGGGTCCAGTTGAATAGATAGGTTAGATAAATGATCTAATTGAATTTTCAGGAATTTGGAAAAATAATACAAGTATTGGAGTATAATTCTTGATTAGTGATATTCTTGGTGGATATATATAATAGTGAATCGTATACTTGGTCAATGCTATTCTTGGTGGATGTATACTCAATGATTTTGGAGAATTAGGGAGTGCAAAGGTAAATTGCTGGGTTACTACACTAATGATTAATATAAGTTCTTGGAAGATATTGGTGATAATGGGAATTAATAGGAGATGATCAATTACTAGAGGGATGAATCGAATTTCTGAGAAGATTGGAGGATTCATAACAATTAGTGGATTATAATCTTGCTAAATTGAATTTTCGGTGGAGGTATATTTGTGGATTAGCTAGTGATGGATAATGGAAAATGAGATTGATTATTGGATTATGGTTTTGAATCAATGACGAAAAGGATTGAATACGAATGATATCGGTGGATTTGAAAGTAATTATGTTAGAGAATCATTGGAATTCAGATGTGAGGAGCTGATGAGTAGTAATGACAGGAGTGGATTATTAGTAATTCAAAATACAAAGTATGATCGGTGGATTAAATAAATGATGACACTTGCTGGTTGGAGTTTTAGACAGCAGTCATTAAAGAAAGTGCATTTTCTGTGGATTAGGTCAATTTTGGCCATTGTAGTGTGGAGTTAGGTAGCAACTATAATACTTTAATTGAGCAATGGTAATAATGCTACTAAAGGCGATTTTGGCAAATAAAAATAGCCCGAGCCTCTCCTTTGTTAAGCCATGCATACTATTTATTTGCATTCTGTGTATTGGCTCGCGGAGCACGGGGTCGGAGTGCTCACGCTCGCTTTTGCGACAAAATTCAGATTCAGGAATCAAATTACCTCAACTCAGCAACAAGATTGGACAAGCTGGCCGATAAGATGAAGATGTCAAGGGCTAGGTCGCGAACCTCCAGTTGGCTGCCTGTGGGCATGTCCTGAAGGTCCCACCTGTGTGCTTCGTTCTTCCGCTGCTGCAATTTAATGATTTCGGCCTAATCGGCCCATGAGTAAGTCTACTATTATATTTACGCTTCTGCATGATATGTATTTTGATATTCATTACTGTAACTGTGAGCACTATCTACTGATCCAGGGAATAGTGCAGTAATCACAGAGGAATCCAGATGTTAATATCTGGGTCCTGACACTGTGTTAGGATTGATTCATGTATCATTAGTTATTAGCGATACTTGTCTCCCAATAAAATCTAGAATTAAAATATTGCCCACATTTCCAACATTTAAGAAATGTCATTGTGAACTTTGTTGTAATACAGCTATGGCTAATGCTTCTAATGCTACAAAACCTGAGAAGTTTTTTGGTCAAAACTTTTGTAGATGGTAGACTAGAACTAAGATTTGGCTTATGTCTTTGGGACTGTGGTGGGTTATTCATGTGTAGTATTCGTTTACGATTAAACAACACATGCAGTTCGACGATGAGAACAATAACACTCTTGGCTGCATTCTAACCATTCTGCCATAACATCTCTATGATATGTATATGGACTACAAGTTCACCACAGAGTTGTGGGATGCACTAGAGCATAGATATGTAGAGGTCGAGGCTGGTCATTGACTATACATGTGTGATTAATTCTTCAATTTTTGCATAGATGAGGCTAAGATGATAGTTGGACAAGCTCATAATCTTCAGCTGCTTGTTGGTGAGATTGCATACTTGGGGTGTGTACTGCCACCTAAGTTTGTGGTTGCAGGTATTATTGCCAAACTTCCTGCTAGTTGGCGGGATTTTGCTACTAGCTTGAAGCACAAGAGGGAATAGATTTCTATTGAGGATCACATTGATGCCCTCAATGTAGAAGAAAAGACCAGTGTAAAAGATGCACACATCACTTATAGTCAGAACAATGAAAATATCGTAGGGAAAAAGTCAACTGAAAAAGTACAAATTCAATAAACCAAATAAGACAAATAGCTTTAAGGAGAAGAAAACTAAGAAAAATGATTTGAGGGACATCACGTGCTTTGTGTGCGAAAAAAGATGGTCATATGGTGAAGAACTGTCACTTCTGCAAGAGCAGAGATAGTGAACAACCAAATCATAGAAGAGGGATCAGCATTAAGAGGGTATGGTAATTCACCTGTTGTCTTTTTAGCATGTCAATCCATTGATTGGTGGGTTGATACTAGTGCTAATGTTCATGTATGTTCTGGTATTTATTTATTTTCTTCTTTCTAGGCAATAGTAGCTTTCTCCGACCTAATGGAAAACAAGATCGATGGAGGAGAGTACATCTCATTAATTTTTCTAATTATGTTCTGACATGGAATAGTATATGAATTTACACCATCATATTCACTTCAATCAAACGAGATAGCTGAGAAGAAAAACTGGACACTAACAAACTTGGTTAATACTATATTAGAGAGTGTTGGTATACCTAAGACATTTTGGGGAGAAGCTATATTGATAGCAACTTTCATTCTAAACAGTGTAATTATTAAAAACAGAGAGATTACTCCATATGAGGGATGGAAGGGGAGAAAACCTAATGTCAATTTTCCACGAACTTAGGGATGTTTGGCAAAGGTCACTATACAATTACAGGGAAAAAAAGTTTGGAAACATAGTCGAATATATTTTCTAGTATACGCTCATAATAGCATGGCATATAAATTTTTAGTAGTTAAATCAGAAACTCCTAAGATTATTGCTAACACAATAATAGAGTCTGGAGAGAACTACAGGCAATACTTCACGAACTGGAAATGTTTAAACTTAAAATATTAAAAGTGAAAATAATCAAACTTCTGAACTTCCCAAAGTTTCTGAACCAATATGTGATGTCTCCGAGGAGGATAACAATGTAGTCATAGATGCTCCTCGCAGGAGCAAGAGACAAAGGGTTGAGAAAAATCTTTGGTGATGACTTTATTATATACCTCATGAATGATGTGCCAAAGTCTCTTTCAGAGCCTTATGTATCTCCTAATGCTAAGTATTAAAAAGAGGCAGTCCATAGCGAGATGAACTCTATTATGGTTAATGGGACCTAGGACATCACGGATCATCCTAGAGGATGCAAACTTGTAGAGTGTAAATGGATCTTCAAAAAGAAACTAAGGCTTGATAGTATTATTGAGAAGTACAAGGCAAGACTTATGGCCAAGGGTAACACCTAGGAAGAGGAAGAAGATTTCTTTGATACCTATGCTCTTGTCACTAGATTAACCACCATCGGAATGTTCCTTATATTAGCATATTCCTATGGTTTACATATCCATCAAATGGACGTGAAGACAGTTTTCCTTAATAGAGTTGGAGAAGAGATTTATATGGATTAACAGGATGGTTTTGTGATTTCTAGATAGGAAAACAAGGTGTGTAGCTTATTAAAATCCTTGTATGGCCTAAGCAAGCACCTAAATAATGGCACGAGAAGTTTAACAAAGCTTTGACATCAATTGGTTTTGCTGTAAATGAAGTTGATAAATGTGTATTACCATTATGGTGGAGGTCAAGGAGTGATCTTGTATTTGTATATGGATGACATACTTATTTTTGGGACAAATACCACCTTAATTGATGATGTTAAAATTTTCTTATCACAATGCTTTGATATGAAAGACTTGGGAGAGACAGATGTTATTCTGAATCTTAAATTGAGCAACAATAAGGATGGGATCACTTTGAACCAGTGTCATTATGCTGAGGAAATATTGAGCTGGTTTGGCTTTGAAAATTGCAAAACTTCTCCAATGCCTTATGATGCAAGCATTAAGCTACAAAACAACCATGTATTTAGCTGGTGCCGCAAGACTTGACATTTCATTTGTTGTGAGTAAATTAAATCAGTTTACATCTAATCTAGGAAATGATCATTGGGACGCACTTGAAAGAGTGCTGCCTTATCTGAGAAGCACAACATCTTTTAGAATTCACTATACTAGATATCCTTCTGTATTACAAGGATAAAGTGATTCCAATATGATCTCTAATGCGGATATGATCAAAACTACAAATGGCTATGTGTTTATTTTAGTTAGTGCTGTAGTTTCATAGAGGTCTTGTAAATAGACCATGATGATGATGTCAGCTATGGAAACAGAACTTGTAGTACTTGACATAGCCACTGTTGAGGTTGAATGGCTGAGGGAGTTTCTGTTAGACTTGCCATTGGTTGATAAACCAATACCGGCAATCCTGATATACTGTGATATTCAAACAATGTTGGCTAAAGTCATAAGTACTAAGGAATTAAATTACCACTGATTGTTGTGTATTTTACCAATTATTGTTTGATTTGACTGATTTTATTTGAATAATTCATGTTGTTATTGGTCAAATCTCATGAGGACACGGTGAACTTCAGAATTGTTGGATCATAAAGGAACTCATCTCTACCATTAGAATTAAGGGTATTTCAGACTTTTCAACAATAAGTCATAGCTCAAAAACCAAAAAGAAGTTAGAATGACAAACAGCCTAGTTTAACTTAAAAGCGGACTGCTTTTAAGCTACTTAATTCAAAATATTAGCTTTAAGCTACAAACAAAAAACCTAAATCTAAACAAACAAGGCCTAAGTAAGCCAGCTTACTAGGAGTTTTTATAAGCTCACCCTATAAACTGAAGGGACCCAACCCCCTACCATTGTTTTCAACTTACCAGAAGTTCTGTTGAAGAGAGTGGTAGCTTTGTCTAAAGTTTAATTCTTTTGGCTTTCTTCCTAAAAAGCAGCTGTAGCTTTTTCGGAGAGACCATTGGATAGTTTGGCTTTTTATTGAGCTGACTAGCAGTTCTAAGTTGTAAAATATTTGAAATGCCCTGAGGAAAATAATAGCATGTTTGTGCACTAATTTAGCATTGATATGATTTTTTTATTTTCTTTCCAAAAGAATTGGAAATGGCAATATGTATGTTCTTAAGTACATAATTTCTATCTACAAATACTACAAAATTACAGTATTTCTTTTCTTCGTCGATTAATGAACATGAAATTCGAGAGCAAATATCATCCATTGATTATTAACTAGTTCATTGATCGTCATTCACAACAAAAATGCTTGGCGACCAAAATGTAAGTTTCAGTACAGGTTGGTAACGAAGATCAATCAAAATTTGCGTGCTCCCGGATTGCTTCTTCAAGGACATTGTTTATCCTATACATTGGACAAATCTTAGCACATTGCTACACCGAATTTCGCACAACTCATAAAAATCTGAATTTCACACGGAATTTGTTCATAGAGGCACATCACTGAGCGCTTCATGCTACACATTACACTTCATTGAACACATTCAAGTATTGAACAAATGTATGAACTCAGATACATGAAAGCAGGCAGCAAAGTCACATTTTTAACTAATTCATACCACAAAGCAGATTTGCATGGAGTGTTGGAGCACCACTCATACATTGTTAAATCGACCCATACGCTGTGCAATTCCGAACTCCATTATGCTGTTATGCATCCATTGCTCCTCAATCTACATTCTACAATGAGATATGTTTGTCAGATCGAAATACTAACTGAATTGATAGAGAAACAGTCACGAATTATTACTAACGTGAGTGAGATATGCACAAACACGAACGATAAGAACACTGCAACAACCCGCCTTTTCTAATCCTTCTTAATTACCAAGTTAAGGCTAATAGAAATTAATTAAGCATTTGAATAACGAAATTGTGGATGAAATTTTTTTCTTAGTGCAGAACATTCCGAGCAAATTAAAACTTTTCCCAATACAAGGCTAATTAAAAATCTATAAGCCATCTCAAAATTCAAATCTTAATTATGAATTCACCCCAGCATGTTTTAAACCAACATAAGTTAAATAAAATGTTTGCATCTCATGTATAGCAATTGATTCCATCCATCGGACAATAATTAAAGTCCTTCATCGGATCAAAAAAAAAGCATTAAAATTCCATATTAATCAGTATAGCGGTCCGAACTATATAATTTTACATCTCGAAGTACATTCAATTACAACTCTCGATCTCTAGCTATTATAATTTCAATTACATAAATTACAGTTATAATTACATTAAATTTAAACCTCGATTTCCAACTGAGGCCATCATCTCCGAAACTTAAATACTTACAATTACATCAGTTACATTCACAGTTTGCCTTAGACTGAAATTCTTGATCAAAATCAAAATTCTCACCTCTAAAATACAAATAACCCCATTACAATTTCAATTACAACAATCTTGCTACGTTAGCACAACCAGCATTAATTTAATTGCGAAGAAAACAAATGGCAGAAGACCGAAAAAGACCGAACAAAAATAACGGATTTCCTGTTGGAATACCTTCTACCTTAGGATGCCGAATCAAAGAGCATCCATCAAGATTCCCAAACCATCCAAGGCTGGTCGACACCTCTCACTTAAAATGGGCCTCATCATCCAGCGAAAAACGAATCCCACAACCCATTTTATTTTTGCTAACTTATCTCACACAGTAAAATATCAGAAGAATAGTGCCAAAGTCGTGCCATGGACCAGGGGTCTTTAGAAACCACCGTACCCATTGCACAGGAGCAATAGAGAGGCCAAGGGGCAAGGCTGGTACACAGCCAGCCCATACACAGCTAGCCAAGAGAGGCAACCAGATTTATAGTACCAAGCGGGGCTTATGGCTTAAGCTTTCGGTTGTGGGCTTATGATTTATTTCTTAAATTTCACTGTAGCAGCTGAAATAGGCTGAGGCTTAAATTAGGTGCTCAAAAGGGCTTATGGCTTTTTAGGTTGTGCTAAGTTGATTTTTGAAACGCTGTGGGTGTAAGATTTGCATAGTTGTATATGCATTCGATTCCGCGTGTTTTTGAAAGGTCATTACGAGTTAATGATAGCGTCACGAAGGGCATAAGTACACATACATTGTACATACTGGGCGTTTTCCATAGGCATTGCCAAATCTACCTACTCACCACCAATGAAGCCGCTATTCAATCTCATAGGGGCGGTATGGTGCCCCATGCACGCCCGAAGGGCCCACATGCACCCCTGTGGATGTGCAATATCTCTCATGAGCAACACACAATCAATGATGAAGTTGTGGAGTGCTCTAGTAGAGACAATTATGGCCTTTTGCTTATATGCCTCGTAACTTGACATGTTAACAATTTTCCACTTTTGTAGGACCAAATAGGCAACAGAGGGGGGTGAATGGTGCCTTCAAAACTCCCTAAGTAATCACACAATCTTCTTCTCCGATAGCTATAGTAGCTATGAAGCAAGAAGGTGAAATGCACACGGGAAGCCGAGAGACAGAGAGAAATCAGAATCGAAAATAAATCAACAACAGAACAGGACCAGCCTCTGGACGAGGACAAAACCGAGCAGTCGAAAACGCTCTACTGAGGTCGATCTGAAAATAGTCTGTTTGTGACAGAGAAACCGAACGCCAACTCGTGGTCGATCGAGTCACTCGGTCGAAAACAGAAGATCCACTGGAAACCTGAAAACCCAGACCAACAACAGAGAAGATTGACAACAGAGAGCAACAGCCAACAACACAGTGAACAGTAAATACTACGTTGTCGGAGACGGAACAGAGGAAGTAAATGCGCACGACCGCAAGAACCAAATTCCGAATAACTTTCGATTCATGGTTCTATTGGTTATGAGACTTCATACATAGGAAGCACACAACCTTTGAGAAAGAATTTACAAGAAAATCAGGAACTCTCTGCCGAGATCAAGTCACAGACCGTGGTCGACCTTGGAACAGAGCATCTCGGACACGCATGACCGCAAAGCTAAGACTATGAGGAACTTGCGACACAGAGATCCAAAGCTCATGAAACTTGAAACCCAGCAAGAACACAACCTCTACAAGAGAAATTATCAATAAGATGCAAACTCTTCGCTGTGGATCCTGACCGTCTGGACCTCAGCTCCTTCCTGAGCCTAGTCTCGGTCCTCCTCGCCGTTGCCCGTCATGTCCACCTCCAGCAGCTCCAGCTCCGGTTCTTCGTCCCCCGGCTTGCAACCACTTCAGCAGCTTCGATCATCTTTGGCGTCTCCGACCGTCTGGACCTCAACACCTCCTGTGCCTAGTCCCGGTCCTCTCACGCCTCACCATGAAATAGCTCCAAAGTCCTGCAGCCACACAGATAAGCAAACCGTCACATAGCACCGTACATAACACACAGACCATCAATCGGTACAACCAACAAGTATCACAGCACAACACCTGGTCGTAAACCCCCTACGACCACTCGGATGCCCAATTCATGAAGTGCCAGCAGCCTACGACCACATGCTAGGCTGCTACGACCACCAAGACACAAGCTGCGACCATCGCTAGTTTGCAACGACTACCACAGATAGCGGCTATGACTACCGACTACCAAGACTGGTCGCTACGATCACAAAGTCGTACCAGCTCCTATGACTACATCCCAAATCGTTATGACCACACTAGCAGTCCATACGACCGATTACCAAAGGTTACGACCGCCTCAGAAGACCATACGACCGATTTAACAAGAGCTACGACCTTTGCAGAAAGTTCCAACGTGGTTGAAGCCCTTCTGACCACGTCCGACCGCATATCGAGCACGTTCGACCTCATCCGAGTGCTTCCGACCGTGTCCGACCGCGTTCTGAGCACTTTCGAGTGCGATCTGACCACGTTCGACCGCCTCACAATGTGGTCGAAGTTCGCCTACTACACAATGTGGTCGTGGTCGAAGTCTGCCGATTTTTGACTGCAGCGATCGAAGCTTGGACTTCTGACCACTTCTCGCGATAACGTAGTCATAAGCTCGAGTGCCGACTTTCGACCGCAGCGGTTGCGGCTTCGACTTACGACTTTCGACCATGGCCAACGTGATCATAACAGCTTCAGACTACGGCCAACGTGGTCATAACAGCTTCAGACTATGGCCAACGTGGTCGTAGACGCGTTCAACCACGGCCAACGTGGTTGTAGCAGTGTTCTACCACGACCAACGTGGTCGTAACTGCTTTCAACCATGGCTAAAGTGGTCGTAAGCCCTTCTGGTGTCCTCCGACTATGCCCAATGTGGTCGTAAACCTCCCGGGTGGCCTTCGATCACGCCCAATGTGGCCATAAACCTTCCAGATGACCTCCGACCATGGCCAGAGTGGTCGTAAACGCTTTCAACCACGGCCAAGGTGGTCGTAAATCCGTCTGCTGGTGACACAGTGGTTATAACTCGATTTACGACTTCTGACCGCTGACAACGTGGTTGTACACTTTCCTGTCGGTGTCAACGTGGTCGTAAAATCTTCTGCTGGTTTCCAACCATGACCAATGTAGAGTCCAACCACTTGAAAAGGCTTGAGACATTAAAGAATCAACACAATGTGGTCGTAAAAGCTTCCGGCCACTAATCAATTGCCTCCTACGATTACCAAGTCGATTGTCTATGACTACCAAGTCGTAGAGACTCTGCTGATTACCAAGTTGTAAGCCCGACTACGTCTACCAAATCGTAAATGCCCCTTTCGACCATATGGTCGTAAGCCTATCTACCCAGCAGGTTGCAAGGGCTTAAAACCCAATAGAGAGAGCCATTCTCCTCTCAAACCACAAAAACCAAACTCAACCTTCTAGATTAAGAGTCAATTACTCATCACAACTATGGGGTGACCTCCTCATGGTCTCACAACTTCATCTTGCTCCTACCAAACACACGCTCTACATGATTTCTGAGGGACGAGTGCTCGAAGTTGAAAACCTCCTGCAACCTCATAGGTTGCGGGCCAATTTCAAACTCCGAAAGGTGGTACCTTTGTTAGTGATACGGCGCCAGGTACCTTAGCCTGTTTGGGTAACCTGAGTCTACAAGGTAATACTTTCCTACATTATACATATGTATGCAAGTCATATAAGGATTTAGGATTGTGCAAACAATGGCCTACATAAAATTATATCTTCCGGTGGATGCAGGAAACAATCACCATATTTCGCCATAGTCTCATGCAAGATGCATGTGTCATGCACCAATCCTGGCCACCCCGCATACACGAAGGTGAATCTGTAGTTGAAGTCACATATCGTGAGCACATCCTGACTCATATATTCATGTCTTTTGAAATGCCATGCTCGCTCAGCATTCGGATCTGTAACTTTGACGTGCGTCCCATCAATAACCCCTATGTAGTTCACAAAATAGGGATATAACCACTCAGTAAATAGCTTAGGATGAATTGTCTGGTATTGTAGGATCGTCGATAGCAATCAGAGGGGGTGAATGATTGCAGTGACTAGCGGAAGCCTTTTTTTTTCTTGTTATACCTCTGATATTTTATAACGGTCCAACTTGCCAATCACAGAAAGAAAAAACAACAAAAATTAATATTAAAAGATGAAATACCTTATACTCTTTTTTTAAACGATCTCTCGCTCAGACGTCGCGGCTTCAACTCCGATCACGAAAAAAATGGCCTTCTCAAAACCATCAGCGAGTCTCCGCGCCTGTTGATACTTCTTCTGCGACTCCGTGTGCACGACCGCGGATGGAAAAACTGCTGCGTGAGTCTCAGCCGCCGCTCCAAATCTCGCCTGTGAAAAGGGAATCTCGGCTGCCGCTCAATAATTTTTCTCTGCTTCAATCAACACGGCCGCCGATCTCATCCATCAGACTAATGCATGCAAGAAGTGAAGAAACGTATTTGTTTATTCCTTAATCACTCTCCGCCGCCGCTTAATCAATGAGTCCCTCAACAATTATCCATCAGGCAGCCATCAACGTATACATGCATCCGCTGCTAACTCTTTCTTCTATTTTTTGTTTTCGCAATACAGCGCCACCGCTCACTTCGATCAAGGAATTTTCGCCGCCGCTCACAACTTCCGAACACAAAAACAAACACGGCCGCCTACTCACTTCAATCAATAAGTCTTAGCAAAACTAACTATCCATCAGCCCGTACATGCATGCATCCAATCCTTTTTTTGTTTTTCCTACTCAATCACGGCTCACGCTCAATCACGCGCCGCCATCTCCGTATTCTGTTTTTATACAGCAACTCTGTCACCTATTCAATCTTTACACAAAACCCTAATACCATTCGTTCAACTAGGTCTAAACTTTTTTTTATCTCAACCAGATTTTCAACCCACTATTTTCCAAGGGATCTGAAACTCTTCCTAACACAGATTTTACAAAATTCCAACTTTTCTAACACGTCACGTATCGAAACCTCCAGTACCGCAACTCCCGTAGCTTCTCCATGCATCATCCATCTATGTCTCCATGCGCCCCAAGCATGAGCCCGACCATCTCATGACCTCCTTGACCGTCTGAACCTCGGATCTCCCATCCTAGTCCCGGTCCACCTCATCACTGATTATAATCGCCTCCATGCTCAACCTGCACACGAAAAGACCAAAGAGCATTTTTCTGGTATAAGTTTGTCCCAACTTGACCAAGATCAGTCCACACACGCCATACGCCTCGCATAACACCGATAAGTAGTATTATAAAATATTAATTATAAATTAATCATTGTCAATTATTCATCACCAACATATTCTAGACCTAGCCATATGGTCTAACAGGTATGTCGGATCCGCTTGCGTAATGATGTCGCTCGCAGACTAGCACACAGACATCATAACATCATTGAACCATCTGGTTATTGTTCCCGCTGAGTGCTTGAATCTGTTCATTGCTTGACGCTGCGACTGCGGACCACCGCAAGTCCATAGAAAGAGTGCGAGGGCTTCCTTTGAAGTGACTTCCAATGACGACTTCAGACCGTTACCCTGCACTAAAGTATCGTGCAGCCTATCAAACACTTTCGGGTACATCTGGAACATGTCGTAGCACCGTTGCTCTTTTGCAAGTTGTATTTCAACCACTGTATCTTAGAAAGAGCTGGAATTCTCAGGGGCGGCCAACTCACAGAACTGTTGTCGTCATCAGTTGAGTCGCACGCCGCGATGGCGACACAGGTGACCAACCCAACGGTCTGCTCGGTCCTCCGGCCACCCCTGTGCCCCCTCCGGTTCATGTTCGTTATACCTGCATCACAGAACAAACCGCACCGCAATGACTTCTCCAAAAATGAAATATGCTGACGAAGCACAAACAGGTGAAGTGGACAAGCAGCAGCAAACGCAGAAGCATAACAGCACAAGCAGCAGCACCGCACCTCCGAAGCTACTCCGGAGAGCATGCCGTAGAAGCGCAAGCATCAGCACGGAGAGCACAAGCAGAAGCTAATCCGGAGAGCACAAACAGCAGCAGCACCAAACCATAGCACAAGCAGTGGCACTAGCACCATGTTGGCGAAGAAATATCCCGATCGCTCTCGCACGGACGAACTCACGAAGCTCACGCAACGTTGAGGCCGCAAAACCAATTGAGAAGACACAATGCTTTCTGTTGTGCTGCGCTGCTATGATCGCTGCACCTGGTGCTCTATTTATATGCAAAACAAAGGAGCTAATTTGGGCTACAAACTCCGAAACAAACTCAACGTCGAACTCCTAACTCTAAACACAATCGGACTCCAAACATGTACTCCGGAACAGACTCCAAACTCAGTACGAGTTACGTTCGTGTACAACCGAAATACAACAACCGAAAGCAACAGATTATACTTAACAAACTCCCCCTAATCCTGTTGCCTTCACTTGATCCCGATTATGCCGATACTGTCGCGGAGCTCCAGGAACCGAACGCGACCGAGTGGCTTCGTCAGGATGTCCGCGAGCTGCCGTCCAGTTTCAGTGAACTCGAGAACAATTTTTCCTCCATCGACCGCCTCACGGATGAAGTGAAATCGGGTATCGATGTGTTTGCTCCTGTCATGGAGGACTGGATTCTTGCTAAGAGCAATGGCAGACTTGTTGTCCACCCTGAGTTCTGGCGCCGGAAGCTTCTGTTCCAAGAGCTCCTGCAGCAGCCGGTGAAGCCAGACGCCCTGACAGGCTGCTGTCGCTGCGGCGATGTACTCTGCTTCGCACGAGGAGAGAGCCACAACCCGCTGTTTTTGCGACTGCCAGGAGACTGGGCTTGTGCCGAGGAAGAAGAAGATACCCGTGGTGCTCTTTCGCCCGTCAAGGTCGCCGGCCATGTCGCTATCGCTATAGCCCGACAAAGCCAGCCCACCTCCTTCTTCTCTCGGGTAGGTGATGCCGAACCCCCGTGTCCCGGCGATGTACCGGAGGATGTGCTTTACCGCGGCGAAGTGATCTTCCCGCGGATCCTCCATGAACTGACTCACGTACCCTACGGCGAACGTGATGTCCGGCCGGGTATGAGTCAGATAGCGCAGGCTCCCTACAATGCTCCGATAGCGAGTTGCGTCCACAGGCGGTGCCGTTGATGCCTTGGACAGCTTGAGCCTCTCTTCCATCGGCGTGTGACAAGGGTTGCACTCTGCCATGCCACTCTGCTCCAGGAGCTTCCCAGCATAGGCGCTTTGACAGAGCATGATCCCACTGTCGCTTTGACATACCTCAATGCTGAGATAGTAGGTGAGCAGTCCCAAGTCGCTCATGCGAAACATGGACATCATCTCGCGCTTGAATTTGTCAATGCCTGCTTGCGTTGTCCCGGTGATGATCAAATCATCGACGTAGACTCCGATGATCAAAGATCCTCCGGGTGCCCACCGCGTGTACAATGCGTGCTCATCCATGCACCTGCTGAAACCCAGCTCCTGGAGGCTGGCGTCCAGCTTGGCATTCCAAGCGCGCGGGGCTTGGCACAGCCCATACAACGCCTTGCGCAGCTTGAGCACCTTGTGCTCCTGCTTGTCGATGACAAAACCCGGCGGCTGCTCGACGTAGACCTCCTCAGCAAGGTCCCCGTTCAGGAACGCGGACTTCACGTCCATGTGGTGCACGGACTACCCTTGGTGCGCCGCTAGAGCCAACAATAGCCGCACCGACTCAATTCGCGCGACAGGGGCAAAGACCTCCTCGAAGTCGATCCCTTCACGCTGCGCATATCCTTTCACCACGAGACGCGCCTTGTGTTTGGTGATGGCGCCATGCTCGTCTCGTTTCACCTTGAAGACCCACTTGAGCCCGATCGCGCGATGCCTGACAGGAAGCTCGACGAGGTCCCAAGTGTTGTTCTCCTCGATAGATTTCATCTCCTCCAGCATCGCCCGGCGCCAAGACGGGTCACGTTCCGCCATGCCAAACGTGGCCAGCTCTTCTGCACTCACCATGTGCAGCTCGGCAGGGGCGACCGATTCTGGCTCCAAGAACCGTGTCGGGGCACCAGCGGGTGCGGGGCCGATGATGTCCCGCAGCGTCCTGAACCGGTGTTGTGCGCTACTGTCATCGTCGTGATCGAGCTCGGCAAGCGCCTCAACCGTTGGCGACACGAACCGCCCACCCGGTGCGTGATCCGGAGCTCCAGGTGGTTTGTGCAGCTGCTCTCCCGGAGCAGGGACCTCCACTGGATCAGCGATGATCTCGTGTTCGATGACGAACGTGCCCATGCTAGATGTCTTCTCCAGCTCGTCGGGATTCGCCCAATCCCAGCTGGCCTTCTCGTCGAACACCACGTCACGGGAGACATGGACGCGGCGCGCAACCGGATCGAACAACCGATATGCCTTCGATCCCGGCTCGAACCCTAGGAGCACCATCTTCACGCTGCGATCATCGAGCTTCTTCAGATGTGGGTGAGTTACCTTGGCGTGAGCGATGCATCCGAACGTGCGTAGGAAGGAGACGTCAGGTTTCCTCCCATGCCAGGCCTCGAATGGTGTCATGCCGTCCAAGCTCTTGGTGGGTGCACGGTTCAGGAGAAAGACAGCGGTGGTCACCGTCTCCCCCTAAAACTCAGACGGCATCCCCTTCGCCTTGAGCAAGCAGCGCGCCATGCCGACGATTGTCTGGTTGCGCCGCTCAACAACGCCGTTCTGTTGCGGCGAGTATGGTGCCGTGAGCTGCCGTGCAACTCCCTGATCCGCGCAATACTGCCCGAACTCGATTGAGGTGAACTCTCCCCCTCGATCAGTTCGCAGAATGCGCAGACGCCGCCCGGTCTCGACCTCGACACTAGCCTTGAACTGCTTGATGACGGTAGGCGCCTGATCTTTGCTCGTCAGGAGGCGAAGCCACATGTAGCGGCTGCAATCATCGACGAGAAGGAGGAAGTAGTGCCGACCACCATGAGTCGCCGGTGTGATGGGCCCACACAGGTCACCATGCACAAGGTCGAGCAACCTCTCGGCACGGTAGTGGGCCACCGCTGGAAACGAAGCGCGCCTTTGCTTGCCAATGAGGCAGTTGTCGCAGATCTCACCTGGATGATTGATCACTGGGAGTCCGCGCACCATCCCGTCTTGCGCCAGCTTCTTCAAAGCGTCGAAGTTTAGGTGGCCGTAGCGTGCATGCCACAACCAGGCCTCATCATCTTGCCGCGCCATTAAGCACACCGGCCTCGTAATGTTCAAGTTGAGCACGTACAGGCGGTTTTTGGCGCGCTTTACTTTGGCAAGCAGTTGACGTTGCCGATCGCGGATCCGCAGCGCTCCCCCGTCGATCAGCACCTGGCAGCCACGCTCATCGAGCTGGCCGATGCTGATGATGTTGCTCTTGAGCCTGGGAATGTAGTAGACGTTGCTGATCGCTCGGTGTTCACTGTTCTGGCAGGTGAACAGCACCGTGCCACGCCCGCGGATGTCGACCACCGAGCCGTCACCAAACTTCACCAAGTCGATGATGCCCGTGTCCAGCTCCGCAAAGAGGCTGTCGAAGCCGGTCATGTGGTTGCTGGCCCCAGTGTCCAGATACCACACGTCGCTGCGCCGCTCTCCCTTGCACCCGAGGTTCACTTGGGCGTGCGTCCCGTCGAGCTCGACGAAAGTTGGCAGCGGCTGCTTGACGTCGTCGGTGAGGGCGCACACTTGCGCCATGAGTAGCGTCTGATCATCATCATCCTCCCGGGTGAGATGGACCTGCTCGCGCTTTAGCTGTCGGCAATCCTTGGCCCAATGGCCAATCTTGCCGCAGTTGCGGCACTTGTCACAACTGACGTTGCGCTCGCGCCCTGGTTCGCGCTCGTCACGTCCGGCTTCGCGGCCACCCTCGCCTTTAGGTCGTCGGTTGCCCCTGCCACGGCGACGGCCATGGCCACCAGATTTGCTCGACGATCCCTCGCTGCTCTGCTTCTCCTTGAGGCGCGCCATCCATTCCTCCTCGGTCAGCAAGAGTTTAGCTTCCGAGGTAGTAGTCGGTGGCGCCGATTGCGAGATGCAACGATCATCGGCGTCTTTCAGACGCCCGGTGACCTCCTCAATGGACAGCTTGGAGAGATCAAGCATGGTTTCCATGGTGTAGACAACATGACCGAACCTGGGCGGGACGACACGTAGGTACTTTTCGACGGCCTTCTGCTCGTCGACGGGTTCGCCGTACTCGGAAAGCTGGCCGACCAGGCAGCTCAAGCGAAGCGCGAAATCCTCAGGATCTTCGCCTTCTTTGAATGCGAGCGTCTCAAACTCGGTGCGCAGCTTTTGGAGCTTCGACTTGCGGACATGATCGGAGCCAATTCGTATGGACTTGACGTAGTCCCATGCTTCCTTGGCCAATCGCTTGATGGCAAGCGTGCGAATCATCTCCTGCGGGACCGCCTTGAGGAGCGCCTCGAGTGCCGCATGATCCTCCTGCAGATCGGCGTCGCCATACTCGACGGCGTCCCACAAGACCCTCGCCTGGAGCATGACCTTCATTACGAGCGACCAATCCGTGTAGTTGTCGCGCGTGAGCATCGGATAGGACACGCCTCCAACCTCCCGCACCGTCTTCTGGACCACCATGTCGCGGCCGCGAGTGCGACCACGACGAGGGACGAACAGCGAGGCCATGCCGCCCTCAGCCTCCGCGGCGCGGCGACATACTCCGGTCACCATCGCTTGCTGGAGCTGACATCGCGCAGGGATCGAGTAGCCTTGCTCTGATACCAAATGTTGGCGAAGAAATATCCCGATCGCTCTCGCACGGACGAACTCACGAAGCTCACGCAACGTTGAGGCAGCAAAACCAATTGAGAAGACACAATGCTTTCTGTTGTGCTGCGCTGCTATGATCGCTGCACCTGGTGCTCTATTTATATGCAAAACAAAGGAGCTAATTTGGGCTACAAACTCCGAAACAAACTCAACGTCGAACTCCTAACTCTAAACACAATCGGACTCCAAACATGTACTCCGGAACAGACTCCAAACTCAGTACGAGTCACGTTCGTGTACAACTGAAATACAACAACCGAAAGCAACAGATTATACTTAACACACCAAACCATAGCTGACAACCAACGCACATAAGAGACCAGTGATGTGTTCATGCATTTCTCAGTTCACGGCTCACGCAGTACATACGCATTCTCAGCGATGGTGCTTTGCCATTTCCCAGGTCTCTCGGATCCAACGCAGGCGACCAGGGGGGGATTTCATGGCGAGAAAGCTAAAGCGGCACTTCCGTACTTCGGCTTCATGAGAGTACGGTAGCCCAGTAGTACTCATCGCTATCCGCGGCAGCCCAGGAGTCCTCCACCATAGCCATGACCCGACTGAACTGCTCCCTGCTTGGGTCCTTCATAGGGGAAGTAGCATCACTGGCTGACGCATGCGACCTCTCCATGATGTCGATGTGGCGCTTGAGTTGCATGTCCCGCTCGCTCCGCTTGGCTTGGGGAGCGGTCTGTGGGGCAGTGCTTGACGCCCAGGACCTCTTCCTAAGGGAACTATCCGAGGTGCCATCACTGGTTAATGTCTGCGAGGGGGGGGGGGGGGGGGGGGGGCGGGTTCCCATTGTCACCGTCACAGTCCAAGGCGATCTCATCGACACTAGGCACAAAGGCGCACTCACTGGTGCATGTGCTGTTGCCAAAGCTCACCTCCATGAACTCCTTGTGCTGGAGGGGCCCTCTCTTGAACTTGCCTGGTACACTGGCCTGCAAGTCTATGCGACGGAGTTTTCGTAAGGACATGGATGGAGCTTAAATCCTACAGGAATGGAATAGATTGCGTGTGCTTCGTTGGCACTCACTTGGACTCACTACTACAGAAAAGGTCATCACAGACAGTTTTGTGAACCGTCTGTATTTATGGGTCAGTGATAATCGAAGGTCATCACAGACGGTTTTTGAACCGTCTGTGATTGGCAGCTATCACAGACGGTTTTTAAGTAAAAACCGTCTGTGATAGGTGATAATCACAGACAGTTTTTATTTAAAAACCGTCTGTGATAGCTGATAATCACAGATGGTTTTTAGTTAAAAACCGTCTGTGATAGGCGATAATCACAGACGGTTTTTAGCTAAAAACCGTCTGTGATTATTGCCTATCACAGACGGTTTTTAACTAAAAACCGTCTGTGATTATCAGCTATCACAGACGGTTTTTAAATAAAAACCATCTGTGATTATCACCTATCACAGACGGATTTTACTTAAAAACTGTCTGTGATAGCTGCCAATCACAGACGGTTTTTAACTAAAAACCGTCTGTGATATTCCCTTCAACCCCTACATATATTTCTGTTTATTGGCTAGCCTCAGGAAATGCTAGCCATGCCCTCTGAAACAATCAGATAAACAAGTATACATACAATTCACATCTCAATTCATTTGACAAACATCCAATTCACATCACATTTCATTCACAGACATAAGGCATCCATTTCACAAATGAATTAATTGAAATGAAATAAAATATCCATTTACAAATTCACAATTACAGAGTGATAAGAGCAATAAAAAATCAATCTGCGCAGTGGAACTCTCCATTTGATTTGATGACTTTAGCCCACAAAAACCAAAGCAACTCTCCTCGAATTTTTGCTAAGTCCGCCTGTTCCAATGCAGATTTAGAGATGGGCGCAACCTGTAGATAGGAATATCAACGCGCGCACATATAACACCTGACATGTATGAAATAATTGTTGGAAGATTGACAAACCTTAGAATTAGTGATCTTGGTGGAATCGTGGAGTAGTCTCATATGGTGGCACACGTAGTATCCACACGTGTTGCCCGGCTGCTGCTGGTGGCACTGCAAAAAATAGAATGTGTTAAATCAAGTGGCATTACTACTATGTGTTGTATATGATTAATTAATATGTAGCTAGCGAATACCGGAAACTTGCGATCATGTTTCAAGGGCTTGGCCCCTGTCGTCGAGTCACGTGTTTGTTTAACGTATGTGGCGAACGACCTTCGTTATTCGAAAAAGTTAGATTAGTCATTCGGAAGGAAAGAAAGAGTACAATGTACAATGTGCGTACCTATCGAGTATTCAGGCGATAGCTGTGTACTTGGATTTGTTCTTACTTAGAGAATCAAGGTATATAGCCTTGTTCCATTTTGGTATAATTACAATTAAAATCCAATGGAATTCCTCATTGTATGGCATAAGAACAAATTCCTTATCTTGGTGAGCCAGCAGTGCTTTTACAATATAGTCCTCGACGAAGGATGCATCCTCGATGATGGTATCAATGGCGACCAAGCGTGGGTCCAGGAAACCAATTCGTGATTTCGATGATCTAGCTTCGGTCAGCATGAATCTATATATAACACAGAAAAGCAACAAATTGTGACATATATCGGTATTACGTGAATAGAGACTGTGATTGTACAGACTTACAGCATCCAGCATCGAACGAGTGAGGCGTCGAGAGCGTTGAGCGTGAAAAGTTCAAATAGATCGTCGAAGGTCACCGCGAAGACACATTCCTGAACTTCGTGAATGAAATGTTCCAGCTTGAATTTGACAGTGATACCTGAGCGCCGTTCTCCCTCTGGCTTATTGGACTGTTCCATATACCAAGCGTGGAATCTTTGGCAACCAAGTCCTAGTTCTAGGAGCTCTTCCTGGAATACCATCGGCTCGCCTAGCACGAATTTGCGGGCCAATGGCATGTACGGGATATCGTCATCGTCCTTCGTCTTTGATTTGCCCAGGCCACTGCCTCGATTGTCGCTCGACTTTATGCTAGTCGACTGTAATGGTATAGACGGTGCAAGTTGCTCTAGCGGGAATAGCACCCGTGGAGATAGCACCCGTGGAGATAGCACCGGTGCAGGTAGCTGTGGTTCGCACTGCCCGTGTGGAGATGGCACCAGTGCATGTTGCTGTGGTTCGCACTGCACTTCTGGTCCTGCCACCGGTGAAGAAGCCTCCAGGGAGATGTCGCTTTTGGGCCACTGGATGAATGTTCCAATGGCCTGTCCTAGAGTCACGATCTCGTCGGTGGGGGGCTTCGGCAGCGGGACCACCTCAAAATTGACATACACACCATCCACGTTAACTTTTGCGAAGCCTGGCGCTAAAGCTTGACCGTGCAGCGTGGCCCCGATACCAGACGAATATGCCTGGCCCCAAGCAGCGTACAAGGGAATGGAGCCATATCTCACTTGGAGCAAGCATTTGAGAGGTAATAATTATTACCAGGATGTCGTCCACAGGAAATCTGGCCTGGGTTTGCGTCGGATTGGATGCGCAGCTACTCGGATGGTTGTGCGGGCTAGCTAGCATAGGAGCGGCAGTAGCGGCCTGCTGACTTTCTGTCTGCTTCCGCACCTCATCTCTGATTACATCAGCCATCTGAGCTAATAGCTCCTCTCTAAGAGATTCCTTGATCTCTTCTCGTAGTTGTGCGTCACGCTCGGCTTTGTTTCTCTTCCTACGCCGATACATTCCGGAGTCATCTTGGAAACCATGTTTCCAAGGAACGTAAAGCCCAAGGCCTCTCGTACGACCCGGGTGCTCCTTGTTTCCCAGGGCCACAGGGCCACAGAGAGCATATCATTCTCCCTTGTTCCCTGGAATGATCCCAGGGTAGATTCAAAACTCAGCTCTTCCTGCAAGAGCACGACATGTCATTTCAATTCGTACGAAGTTGTGGAGTAATTACAAGCTACGTAGTTCTATCGATATCTTACCAAGCGCTGGGACACTTGCTGGTCTGCAGGGTTTCGAAAGGTGATGTCCCCCAATGTCGTTGTAGATGACCTTGCTCTAATCCAATTTCGAGCGCGGTCATCCGGGATATTGGAAAAGGGCGAGGCGATGTCCTGTGTAGCTGCCAGGTCATCCTCCTGCCTCCACTGCGGTATTTTTCCCGCATACCCAGATGTGCCAAGTCTGTGGGGGTGTGTGTTTTTTGCCTGGAGGGCCTTGTGCGCCGTACTTGTACTTTTGAAATCCTCGGACGTCTTCATCGCCTTGAACTCTTCCCATTGTGGTTCCAGGAATGGGTATTTATGAAAAGGCGTTTCGTCCCTCTCCACGTATTTCCTGACAAGCGTGCTCTTGAAGTTCTTCCATGCTTTGCACGCCGCTAGGTAGGTTTGTCGTTGCACAGCGTGTAGGTGTTCTTCTGGGAACTCGAACGATGCCAAAATTTCGGTCCACAGCTCACGTTTCTGAGTGGCAGGCACGTTCTTCCACGAATTGTATGTGATCTCAATTCGTTCTTGTGCAACTATTCCGACCATGGTTCGGAATGCGCTTACTGCATTCTTAGGAAGGAGAGGGACCCCAGATGCATCCACCGCTGTGGTGGTCTGTCGGCCCTCAGGCTTCTTCGATAGCCCTCTTCCTTAGCGTCTTGATGTTGGAGCGGACGCCTCCGGCGATGATGTTGAAGAATGCGCGGGTGACATGTTGCTCATTTTGTGGGTCTATTAAGATAAGATGAGAAAGTGATCATATTGAATTGGAAGAGAGGAGAGGAGTAGAGGGGAGGGGGAGAAGGGAGGGGGTGATATGGACATAGAGAGGGGGTGATGTGCCTATCTTAGCACCTACTTTAGTTGCTAATACTATAAACCAAATAGCAAAGTCCCTAAACTAGTGTATCCGGTTCATTGAACGGGAACACTAGAGTATGTCACTTGCTTCATTTGCTGTTTTTTGGCTAGATACATGGAGCATTTGGGTGGAAAGATGAACTGTTTCGTCAGGCGCATGACTGCCAATTCAAAGCATAGCATAGCATCCGAGGCACATCCGAGGTCTGCTGCTGTGTCTTGAGGAATGCCAAGAGCTGGTCTTCAGATGTGGCATTCCTCAAGACACAGCAGCAGGCCTCGGATGTGCCTCGGATGCTATGCTCCATCTGAAGACGAGCTCTTGGCATTCCTCAAGACACAGCAGCAGGCCTCGGATGTGCCTCGGATGCTATGCTATGCTTCAAATTGGCAGTCATGCGCCTGACGAAACAGTTCATCTTTCCACCCAAATGCTCCATGTATCTTTTGCAACAATCGCAAGATTTCTTTATCTGGGAACCTCATCCACAACATTCTCCACTTCGACAATCCATCTTTTTCCTGCAAAATTAAAGGCAATTTTATTACAAAAGTGCAAAAAAAGACATTCCCAGATTCTTCGTGAGCAGCCGACATAGCCGGGATCCAGAGACCAAAGATGAAGAAAAGGAGTGGGAAGCAGCAGATGGATAGTCGCTCACCGAAGAAGTCGGCTATGTCGGCTGCTCACGAAGAATCTGGGAATGTCTTTTTTTGCACTTTTGTAATAAAATTGCCTTGAATTTAAGAAGGAAAAAGAAGGATTGTGGAAGTGGACATCACATCTCGGCAGTAGTCGGCATATACTATTACTACAAGGTCTCTAAACAAAGTTCTATGAAGCAAATGACACAAACTAGTGTATCCGGTTCATTGAATGGGAACACTCGAGTGTGTCACTTACTTCATGCCCCTGGAAGGTCTATGTGGCATATATTATTACTACAAGGTCTCTAAACAAAGTTCTATGAAGCAAATGACACAAACTAGTGTATCAGGTTCATTGAACCCGATACACTAGAGTGTGTCACTTGCTTCATGCCCCTTGAAGGTCTATGTGGCATATACACTAGAGTGGTCCTTGATTGGTTAATTTGTGCTCTCAAATTGTAGGGTTGCACAAGATTAATCTTGGCCGTCCCGCTACTAAATGAGGAAGCAAGAAAAGTGAAACATGATGCTTAATGTTAGGAAGAGATGAGAGGAGTAGAGGGAAAGGGGAGAAGGGAGGGGGTGATGTGGACAGAGAGAGGGGTTATGTGCCTATACTAGATACTATAATACTATATACTAACACAACAAGCAATGTAATATGTACCAATGTAAACTAAGCAACTGCAGTAAACAATGTACCAATGTAGTATGTACCAAATAGCAAATTAAACTAAGCTACTGCAGTAAACAATGTACCAATGTAATATGTACCAAATAGCAAACTAATTAAGCTACAGCAGTAAACAATGTACCAAATAGCAAACTAATTAAGCTACTGCAGTAAACAATGTACCGATGTAATATGTACCGAATAGCAAACTAATTAAGCTACTGCAGTAAACAATGTACCAAATAGCAAACTAATTAAGCTACTGCAGTAAACAATGTACCAAATAGCAAACTAATTAAGCTACTGCAGTAAACAATGTACCAAATAGCAAACTAATTAAGCTACTGCAGTAAACAATGTACCAAATAGCAAACTAATTAAGCTACTGCAGTAAACAATGTACCAAATAGCAAACTAATTAAGCTACTGCAGTAAACAATGTACCGAATAGCAAACTAATTAAGCTACTGCTCACAATACTCAAAACCCTAGTCCATCACAGAAAGTGCTCACAATGCAGACGGTAATCCAGGGGAGGTGGCCGGTGAGGGGCTCGACGAGGGGCTCGGAGGAGGCGACCGGCGACGGGCTCGACGAGGGGCTCGGGGGAGGCGGCCGGCGACGGGCTCGGGGAGGCGGCCGACGAGGGTTCGGGGAGGCGGAGGCGACGACGGGCTTGACAGAGGCGGCCGGCGAGGGGCTCGGGGAGGCGGCCGACGAGGGTTCGGGGAGGCGGAGGCGACGAAGGGCTCGACGGAGGCGGCCGGTGAGGGGCTCGGGGAGGCGGCCGACGAGGGTTCGGGGAGGCGGAGGCGACGACGGGCTCAGGACTTAATTAGATCTAGATCGAATAACTGCGCAGAGCAAAGGGAAAACCCTAGCTAGAGGGTATATATAGGGAGGTTATCACAAACGGTTCTGAACTTAGAACCGTCTGTGATAAATATCACAGACGGTTCTAAGTTTATAACCGTCTGTGATAGGTATCTATCACAGACGGTTCTAAGTTTATACTACCATAGACGGTTATAAACTTAGAACCGTCTGTGATATTGATATCACAGACGGTTCTAAGTTTAGAACCGTCTGTGATAAGCCTTTGCGACTGTAGTTATTAAGACAACACCAATAACCACAGCTGCATTCATATCCACCACCAAACAGCTGCATTCATATACAACACCAACCAACTGCATTCATATCAACCATCACATGTACATAAATGCCAATACACATATACATTTTCACATTTTCACATATACATCTCAAAATTGTCACACATTTTCACAAATACATTTTGTCACACATTTTCACATATACATCTCAAAATTGTCACACATTTTCACATATACATCTCAAAATTGACTACATCACACATTTTCACATATACATCTCAAAATTGTCACACATTTTCACATATACATTTTGTCACACATTTTCACATATACATCTCAAAATTGACTACATCTCACATTTTCACGTATACATCTCAAAATTGTCACACATTTTCACATATACATTTTGTCACACATTTTCACATATACATCTCAAAATTGACTACATCTCACATTTTCACATATACATCTCAAAATTGTCACACATTTTCACATATACATGCTTATTGTACTTGCTTATTTCCTTTAAAAATTAGCCCTTCATCATGATCAATGCGTACGTAACTAGTTTCGTCACGTTGTTCATCGTCGACCCTTATGCCATTTCCAAAAGGAGGTAACTCGTCAAATTGATTGTATTCCTCCTCGTCCACTGCATTCTCCACTCTGACAATTCTCCTTTTTCCATGAAGAACTACATGACGTTTCTTATTTGCCTGGTCGGTTACATAGAAAACTTGAACAACTTGATTGGCGAGTACGAATGGTTCGTCTTTGTACCTGACACGTTGGAGGTCCACGGTCGTGACACCGTACTTGTCAACCTTCACCTGTGGGAGATGCACCCAACGGCAGTGAAATAAGGGGATCTTGAAAGCCACATAGTCGAGCTCCCAAATCTCTTCTATGAAGTCATAGTACGAGTTTCTCGACCCATCGGTACTGAATGCATCTATGCGGACACCGCTGTTCTGGTTAGTGCTCTTGACATCCTGAGACTGCGTATAGAATGTGTACCCATTTATGTCATATCCTTGCCATGTCACAACTGTAAATGTCGGCCCTTTTGCCAACCATGTCAGCGTCTCACTCGGCGAGCTCCTAGCGATTCGCTCCTTCAACCACTGGTTGAACCGACGGTTGTGTTGCCTCATGATCCAAACATTCGGCCGCTCCGGATTCTGTTGCCGAAGCACATCCTTGTGGTGGTCCACATAAGGCGCCACTTCAGTCATGTGTTGCAACACCGTGAAATGGGCTTGAGTATACATGTCCATATCTGGAGTGATTGCTTTCCTTCCGATAGTTCCGAGACCCTTCAGCCTCCCCTCATGACGAGATTGAGGGACACCTATCGGTTGAATCTGAGCCATATAATCGACACAAAACTCAATGACCTCTTCGCTTGCATAACCTTCGACGATGCTGCCCTCCGGCCGAGAACGATTCCGTACGTAGGACTTGAGAATTCCCATGAACCTCTCAAATTGGTACATGCTACGTAGGAATACGGGCCCGCACATTTTTATCTCCCACACAACGTGAACAATGAGATGGACCATGATATCGAAAAACGAAGGAGGGAAATACATTTCTAGGTGACATAGAGTCATCACCACCTCGTCCTGCAGAGCATCTAGTCCTTCGGGATTGAT